>QANY01001086.1:440134-1112906 GCA_003255025.1 Datisca glomerata
GGGGGACTTATCACTTTGTATCTTAGCGTGTTAAATAATTTTTAATTTTTTCTAAATTGATGCTCCTTGTCTAAAGATAATAGTGTTAGTTTCAATATGGATGTGGGTGTGGGGGGAGGACTTTATCACCTTGAATTTGAGCATGCTTGATGATGTTTGAATACTTTCTAATTGATGCTCCTTGTCTAAAGATAATAGTGTTAGTTTTAATTTAAAACTTGACTCATTATGTTGTTACATAGAAACACATGTATGCTTTACGGGATGAGCCTATCGTTAAGAATGTCACACCTCACTCCGAAGAAGAGATAGTTGAAGAAGTACTTAGGCGAAAGAAAGGTCTTGGACATGGAGCCCCACCGACATCTTCCAAGAAAAAGAGTCAAGTTGGAGTTGAAAATATCGAATAAAAGAAACAAATCAAGTCGATGGAAAGCCAACTACAAAACTTACTCGCTTAGGCTTGTCAAAATGATTTTCCACCTCATGACGATGACTCAACAACATAAACATGAGCTTTAGAATATTTGTTAAGCTTTGTAGTTGTAACATCAAGCTTCAAAT
This sequence comes from Datisca glomerata, assembly GCA_003255025.1. Classification (NCBI taxonomy): domain Eukaryota; kingdom Viridiplantae; phylum Streptophyta; class Magnoliopsida; order Cucurbitales; family Datiscaceae; genus Datisca; species Datisca glomerata. Next base: position 440,699 of record QANY01001086.1, read on the forward strand.
TCTGTAATGAATTATGATTCAGAGATTTTGTAGAGAACTACTATATTAATGATTAATATATGTAAAAATATCGGGTTTGATAAATTTTCTGATGATATTAATTGCCATTACATGTGATATTAGTTGCTATTACAACATTTTGTAATGTAAAATTTGGTCACCAAAAATATTTTGCGACAACAAAACATTGGTGGCAAAACGTTTTTGCAACGAAGTTTTTTTTTGTCGCGAAAATCCTTTGGCGACCAACTTTTACTTTCATCGCGAAAGCCTTTTATGACCTGTTTTATTTTAGTCGCGAAAACTGCTTCGTGACCAACTTTTATTTTCGTCGCGAAAGCATTTGGAGACAAATGTTTTTTCATTGTTAAAGGTTAACGCGACAAGTTTCGTATTTCGTCGCAAAAGACTTTCGCTCATGAAGCAAAAGTGACAAAATTCACGACAAACATAAGGAAAACCAAAATATTGGTCACTAAAGCCCTTATTTCTTATAGTGCCAACCTAGTAACGGTCATTTTTTGAATCATGATTGTAAGATGTTGGTGGGTTGGAAATCAAAGTCCGTTACTACTACTATGACTATGTATCCCATGCAAACTTGTTTTCTCCCTCTCCTAGTCTGCAGCAAAATTGAAAACCTTAAAAGATTTTTTTGGGGGGTGTTTCTTAACAATGCAGAATTCACTTAGGTGAGCTTGATTAAAATTAATGGAATGTATTGTGTAAAAGGTGTAACCATGACATGTGTGTGATCTAGTCGTAACAAAAATTTCCTGAAAATGTGGAGGTTGAGATATAAAGGGTGAAAGATGAGTATTTTGAGTCATCCCAAAGAAGGTGACATAATACTCTTGAGAGATTGAACTTAGAAAGAAATTTCAAGTCCTTTGAATTGAATGGTTCGAATCTTGAAAAATGACAGGGAAGGTCCTTGTTTAAGATATCTTTTAGGTGGGATCCACTACAACTAATCCCTTGGTTGGTTAACAGTGAACCTTACATAATCCTACCTCAACAAACCTTGCTTAGGTGATAACTCTAGTCATTGCTCACCATGGCCATAGTCGTCCCTGTTAATGTATCTAAGGAAAGATTCTCACATGCTATACTTATTATGTCGCGTAATGTGCCACGTGCAATGATCATGAATCTGGGGAAAACACAGACGATGAGACTCATAAATCTGAGGTCTCCCCCAATGGTGGATGACCTAGCAATTAAGTCCCTTCCCAAAGTTGGAAGATAGCACAGCACATCCACAATACTCAAAGTGACCATACTGATGAAATGAGGTCATTTTCAATACAATGTAGCCTTTGCTAATTTTACAAGACCACAACCTCCAAAATATTCTCATGCAAGAGACTCATGTAAGTCTGTCACTTGACTTATAGTTCAAAGAACGTAAGTAAATCACATCATAGAGTACAATATAAGATAAGTCACACAAGTCTGTTGTTGATGTGTATCATGTAGGCATGTAGGAACATCAATCGTGACATTTTATGATGGTTCATAGGAGTGATCATGCGCCATCATAGAAAGTCAACATAATAGAGGTCAATCATCATATAAATTTAGTCCCTGTACAAAATTGATGTAGAATCATAATAACTTGTACAATAACTTATACACACAAATTTCATTGTAGAATGTCTAGATGATATAATTCAATAGCTAAGCTTGGCTGAGTTATAAATCTTTTTGTATATTCCCCCGTTGTAACTTGTAATTGTTCACCCAATAAATGAGTATTTTGCAATGTTCATCATGTGTTGCAATCAATCCCTATTCTGGCTCATGCTTATTACTTCCTGAGATTCTTTATTTGATTTTTTTGTATCAGGGTTTCTGAAATATGTAGCAATCATGAGACTTCTCGATCTAAGTAAGAATATAACACGAATGTATGATGCAGCGACTTTTTGTGCCAAGACCAAAAAAATCGACTGCCACAATATATGGTATGATATGTCGGTAGCTAAAATCAAAATTTGAAGCTCTTTGTGATATGGTGCACTTTTCTAACTGTATTGTCATTAAATTCGAGTTTAAAAACCCTTTCAATATGCCCTGTCATTCTCCCCACTGTAAAAGAGACACATGGCTCCTTTTAGGGTTTCATTTTCTTACATCGTTCGAAGGAATTGTTGTAAGACCCAACATGTTTTGTAAGTCTTTTAGTTACCGTTAAGATTAATTTTGTTATATATATTGTTAGAATAATGATATTATTTTATCATTTATTAATTATTATCGATAAATTAGTCTTTTACTTTGTCGGCTTGTTGGACTATATATAGTTTTCGTTATTTAAGTTTTGTTGTTGTTGTTAACTTTTTTTATTATATTTAAGAATCAATGAAACTCTAAACAAGTTTTTCTTCTCTCTCTTTGATTTTCTTCGAATAATTTTGACATGGTATGAGAGTAAGGTTTTAACAACTAATATATTTGTTTGATTTGATTTTGAAGTTGTTTGAAGTACCCACTAAACATGTCGTCGGAAACTGGTGTTGGTGGAATTGGTCGTTGTTGGTGATTTTCCACTCTTTGGGCATTTGTTGGTGATTTTCCACTCTTTGGGCATTTGTTGGTGATTTTCCACACTTTGAGCATTCGGTGGAAAGAGGGGGTTGATAATGGGTATTTGGAATTCACATTGGGATATTGGTTGCATGTTCACAAGTTGGGGTTTTTCGTAGCTGTTCAGATTGTGTACGATTTGTTTAGTCCGTTGGGTGGCCTTGTGTGGTAGCAATTATGGTACAATTGGTTCTCTATGTTTCACTTTGGGCGTTTGGTGAATTTTGGGTGGAATCGGACACTTTGTTCCGATTTCGCCAATTTAGACTCATTTTGCTACTGAGTTGCTTTCCTCTTTGTTTCTCTTCGGCTGTGACAATACTGTTGCTTGGATTGATGGGTTTCATCTTCTAATTTTGGCTTCTTAATTGTTGAGTTGATGTTGATTATTGAAGGGGTATAGCTAATTGTTGGATTCTTTTGCCGTACAGTTTTAGGAATCTAGTATTTTGTTTACTCTCCCAATTTGTTTTTGGTTCTTAATCTTTGATTTCTGTCATTTTATTTATGATGGCTAGTGAAAAAGATGATTCACTTCAATTTATCAGTGTTAGATTAAATGGCAAGAATTATTCATACTGGAGGTATGTGATGAAAATTTTCCTTAAGCGATAAAAAGATGTGGGGTTATGTCGTTGGAAGTTGTTGAGGATTATAATATTCTGTTAGATGTTTGGGAAGCAAACAATTTGAAAATAATTGCTTGGATAAAAATTTTGTTGAACACTCTATAGGTGCACAGTTGGTAAAGTATGAAAGTGTAAAAGAGGTTTGGGATCATTTATTAAGATTATACACACAGTTTAACTTTGTAAAACAATATCAGTTGGAATATGATATACATGAACTTGAACAAAAGAATAGAAGCATTCATGAGTTTTATTCTGCAATGACTAATCTTTAGGATCAACTAGCTCTCACATAATCGACAGAACTGAAAGCATGTACTACATATATTGCTTGTAGAGAGGAGCAGCGATGGGTTCATTTTTTTATGGTACTTCGTGATGGTTTTGAGAGACTACGAGGATTAATTTTACATCATAACCCATTTCCTTCCATTGATTCAGTTGTTAGTGAGTTGTTGGCTAAAGGGATACGTCCTAAGTCTCATACATGAAAAGTAATTCTTCCAGCACCTAATTCTTCTGTTTTAGCAGTTCAGTCTAAACCAACTTCCAACAATAAGATTTGTTCTTATTGATGAATGTAGTTTATGTAAGTAGAAAGGTCATTGGAAACCTCATTGCCATAAGTTGCAGCAACAACATCAACACTTTACATGGAAGTTTGGTAATCAATTTCATTCACATGTTAATAGACCTCCACAAACTTATAGGCCACCATAAGCATATTCTTTTGGTGATCCTACAGTATTTTCCCTCACTGAGCAATTTGAGAAGTTCCTTTCCACACAGTCGTAAGCTATGTCTGCCTCTTCTCCCATAGGTCAGCTAACTCTTAGTTCTTCAAGTATATACTCTTCTAAATGGGTCATGGATTCTGGAGCTTCCAATCATATGTCTCCAGATTCCTCATCTTTTGCCTATATATGTCCTACTTCATCTATTTATGTCATGATTCCTAATGGCGCTCCTATGCCATTAGCAGGTGTTGGTTCTATTATCACCACACATGTCTCTCTCTAGTGTTTATCATATTCCCAAACTAACATTGAATCTTATTTCTGTGAGTCAGTAATGTGATTTGGGATACTTAGTTTCTTTTTCTTCTTCTTATTGTTATGTGCAGGATCCATAATCATAGATGCTGGTTGGGATAGGCCGTAGAAAGGGGGCTTTACATTATGGATGAGTTAAAAATACCATTACTGCAACTACCAGCGTTGACTTATCTTCTTTTCATTTGAGTTCTTCGTCTTCTAGCTTTTATTTATGGCATTGTCGTCTTGGTCACGTTTCTGTCTCCCATTTAAGATTTTTGACTTCTACTAAAGCTTCAGCACTACAAGAAACATGGGCTTTAACGGCCAATATTTTGGCCATTAAAGCCTCTAAGTTTGATCGTAAAAGGGCTAACATGACGAAAATATATTCATTGTGAGCATCGTCACTTTTGCTTCATCAGCAAAAGTCATTCACGATGAAAAATAAATTTCATCGCGTTAGATCTTTTGTGAGAAAGACTATTTCATCATAATAGGATTTCACGACGAAAAGGTAAGTTGGTCGTAAAACGCCTTTGCGACCAAAAGTTTTTTCGTCGAAAAAACCTTTTTGCGACCAAGCCTATTCTTTGTCGCCTAAAGTCTTTTGCGATGAAATTATTTTCGTCGCAAAATGACTCTTGCGACCAATTTTATTTGGTCACAAAAAACTTAGTTTTCTAGAATATAAATAAAAAATACTGAATTTTTAATTTTCATATACACCTATGATAGTAATAATATCATCAGAAAATTTATCAAACACAATATTTTTCTAAGAAATACATATACTGATTATTAATTTATATATATATATATATATATATATATATATATATATAACAAAGTAGTTCATTCCAAGTATAAGAACATAATACACTACTAAATATGGTTCACAATGTATCCCCAAAAAAGATAATTCAAAAAGATAGTATTTAAAGTTTGATTGTTACAACTACAAATCTTAACAAATATTCTGAACCTCACATTTCTGCTGTTGAGTAATCGTGATGAGGTGAAAAATCATTTTGACGAGCCCAAGCGAGTAAGCTTTGTAGTTGGATCTCCAACGACTTCATTTGTTTCTTTAAAACTACATTTTCAACTCGATTCTTTTTCTTGGAAGATGTGGGTGGGGCTCCACGTCCAAGACTTTTATTTCGCCCGAGAACTTCTTCTACTATCTCTTTTTCAGTGCGAGGTGTGACATCCTCAGCGATAGGCTCATCCTGTAAAGCACACATGCGTTCCTGTAACATCACAGTGAGCCAAATTTAAGATAAATATATTCATTAATCAGAAAGTATTGGAAAAACATCTAGTAGAATATGATTCAAAGTGATAACCCCCCTCCCCCAAATCTCTCTTTTACACATTGAAATTATCACTATTATCTTTAGACGAGGAGCATCGATAAGAAAGTATCCAAAAATAATCTAGCACGCTTACATACAAAGTGTTAAGCCCCCCTAACACACACACATACATTGAAACTAACTCTATTATTAGACAATGAGTATTAATCAAAAAGTATTCAAAAACCATCTAGCACGCTCATATATAAAGTAATAAGCCATCCCCCAGAACATTGAAACTAATACTAGTATCTTAGACAATGAGCATCAATCAGAAAGTATATAAAAAGCATCTAACACGCTCAGATCTAAAGTGATACCCACCCCTAAACTAACATTATTATCTTAGACAATGAGAATATCAGTCAGCTCAGAAGTAAGAGATCACACTGGCAAACTTGGGTACAAATTGGCTTTAATCCAAGTTACTTGGAATATGTAAATTTGATTAAGATACAAACATCTCTCAGTTATCATAATCCACGTTAATCTCAGCCAGAATAATCACAGAACTGAAAAAAGTACAACTACCTACAAAAGTACTTATGAATTATGATAATCAATTGCTTCCAAGTATTATAAAATGGGAAAATAGCTATCTCATCTTGACCTCGTTCTAGTATATCTTTGAGCTGAACCAAGACCTAGAATATGATAGAAGAATAAATGCTCACATCCCACATGATTCACCACTTAGAATAAAAAACTAGAGACATTCTTTCGTGCAAGTGTCATGAGAGAATACTAGTTATCTAATTGTTGCTAGTGAATCTAAAAAAGTTGCATAAGATTAGCTAGCAACAGAAATTAACATTATGAAGTTCTTAAAAATAACAAGAAAAACAACATCATTAGAATGTGAATAGAAAGCATACTGTCTCCCCACAGGTCCATAAATTCTAAGGGTGTTCTCGGTTTGGTTCGACGATAGAACCAAACCGATTTGAACCATTCACACTAAAAGAATCGAACTAAACTGAACCGTGAGTTTTAGTTTGGTTCGATTCGGTTCATTCTTCGATTTGGTATTATTGATTAAAAATTATTTTTAAATCATATTATTGAAAAAAATTATATAAAATTAAAGTTTTATTTTATTTTGGTTTGGTTAGGTTCAGTTCTATTTGATAAGAAATTATATATAAAAAAAATTGAATTTAATGTTTCGGTTCGGTTCGGTTTGAAAACCATACAAATTCTGAGTCGAACCTAAACTTCGGTTCTATCATTTTCTGGAATCAAACCAAACTGAACACATATAAAACACCGATCAAACCAATCATTTTCGGTTCAGTTCGGGACAATTTTGAACACTCCTAATAAATTCTGACCGTCAGAACTCAAGCAGTTACAAGTGCACATCTCGTTAGTTCAAGGTCTCCATGCAAATCCCCAACTATATATACATTTCACATAAGCATCAAATTACTTTAAAATTTTCTTGTAAAAATTAAAATTTACCAACTTCGAATTCATAAACAAACAAAAATCAAGAACCATAGACATTCAAAATGAAACTAGAAATTAGTCACGTAAATTATCTACATACATTTGCTAGAATTACTCTAAAATTAGCAAGTAAAGAGTATAGGAAGACGAATCAGTGACGATTCAGCGACCAGGAGCGAAGACAAAAGTAGGAGGATTCCCGCTAACAACAATACGCTTCAACTCTACTTTACCGCTGTCGCTATAATTCTGAAGATTACATACTTGGTTTGGTATAACTTCACTACTTTTGGACGTTACATACTTTGTAGACATAGAATCGGCAAAAAAACACAATTTGTTTAGAAAACTCTAAATTTGCACAAACCATACAAAAAATAACTAAAATTTCCTAGTTCTCATACCAAATAAACCAAAAATGAACAAAATTGAGTTTATACATACCTGCAAAACCTCCAATTTGAAATTATCTTCAAAACTTCGGGACCCCTAGTATTAATTTCTCAAAAAATAACTATAACAGCAAAGTCCTAGCTTTTAATCTGAATAAAGAATGGTTGAAAAAGAAGAAGATGGAAGAGGCTTACTTACCTTAACCTTAGTGACAAACAATAAAGAAAAAAGAGGATAACACGGCGACAAACGGCCAAGGTGGACCTACATTGATCGACGGGGGTGAGGGGGAGGGAGCTCTGTGCAGGGTGGGGAAACTAAGGGGATTGAGATGGATTTATTCCTCTATTTAAACGACATTGTCTATGTGGGAATCTTTAGCGATGAACTATTTATTTTATGAGTAAAAGTATACCTTTACCGGTCAATTCATAATTTGGTCGGTAAAAATGAGACTTTTGCCAACAAATTTTAAATATTTGTCGGCAAATCAGACGAAATACTTGGCGTGCACCCTCTTTTTTTCCCGAGGGATTTTCTAGTTTTTAGCGATCAACAAAAATGTTGGTTGCTAAAAATGGCAATTAGCCACAAATTTAACTTCATGGCTAAAAGTTTGGTCATTACAAGACCAGATTTTTGTAGTGTAGGAAATTTACAAGCACATGATATTTCTGATTTTAGTGGATGTAAACTGGTAAAATTCTCTGCCTTACCTTTTAATCTAAGTGCTTCTTTTTCTCCTCCTCCTTTTGATTTAGTTCTTTCTGATGTGTGGGGGCCTTCCCCCGTTGCCACTAAAGCTGGGTCTTGATATTATGTTTCTTTTATCGATGATTATACTCATCATTATTGGATTGAAACGTCGTTCTGACTTCTTTATGATATATAATGCCTTTAGAGCTAAAACTCAACATTCTACTATTATTAAGTGTTTTAGGTGTGATTTGGGTGGGGAATATACCTCTAACAAATTCTGTGAGTTTTTTTTACCATACATAGAACTATTCACCAAACTTCTTATACCGATACTTCTGACGAAAATGACGTTGTTGAAAGAAAACATAGGCACATTGTTGAAACTGCTCGTTCTCTCTTGTTATCTAACTTTGTCCCTAGTGAATTTTGGGCAGAAGCAGTTCTTACTGTAATCAAGCTAATTAATATGATTTCATCTTTTCACAATTTGAGTTTGTCACCTTTTGAAAAATTATATGGGTATGCTCATCATTATTATTTCTTAAGAGTTTTGGTTGTACATGTTTCGTTCTTTGTCCTCATGTAGAGCGTAATAAGTTATCCTCTTGCTCTGTTATTTCTATTTTTTCTTGGTTATGGTGAAGGTCAAAAGGGTTATCGTTGTTTTGATCTTGTTACTGAGAAACATTATGTATCCGATCATGTTGTGTTTCTTGAGCAACCTTCTCCCACTCATGAGTTAACCAAATCTTGTCTCATTCACATTGATCTATTTTCTCAAGATTATGATAGTTTTCCTTCTCAAGTCTTTAACACTTCAGATACTGGTACTTTGCTCCTCGATGCATTTGAAGCTCCCACTTCTCCTATGGTCACCCAAGCATCTTATTAGAATGTGGATCCTCATTTTCGTCATTCTAGGCGCAATCGTAAGTGCACTCAATTACCAGATTTTGTTTATTCTTGTTATTCTCTTTCTTTTACTTCTTTTTTAACTTCTATTCATCATCTCTCTGAGCCTTCCTCCTATCAAGAAGCAATTATTGATCCTATGTGGCAGCAAGCTATGGTTCAGGAACTTTCTACTTTGCATAAGACAAATACTTGGGATATGGTCCTACTTCCTCGTACTAAGAATGCCATTGGTTTTCGTTGGGTTTATAAGATTAAAACTAAGTTTGATGGGTCTGTTGAGCATTATAAAGCTAGACTGGTTGCAAAATGGTATTCTCAACAGTATGGAATGGATTATGAGGATATGTTTGCTCCTGTTGCAAAAATGACTACTATTTGTACGCTTATTACAGTTGCTTCGGTTCGACAATGGAATATCTCTCAGATGGATGTTAAAAATGCCTTCTTGAATGGTGATCTTCAAGAAGAAGTTTATATGTCATTATCTCCTGGTGTTTTTCACAGTCTTGGATAAGTTTATAGACTTAAGAAAGCTTTATATGGTCTCAAACAGGTTCCTAGAGCATGGTTTGAAAAGTTCTCTATTGTGATCACTTCGTTTGGTTTTTGTTCTAGTAATCATGATTTAGCTCTCTCTATAAAGTGTGCTACTGCAGGTCATATTCTTATTTCTTTATATGTTGATGACATGATTATCACTAGTGATGATATTGAAGGTATTGCTATTTTGAAAGCAGAACTAGCTCGACGATTTGAAATGAAGGATTTGGGTTCTTATGGTACTTTTTGGGTATTGAGGTGCCTCCTCACCAAAAGGTTATCTTCTCTCTCAGTTGCAATACATTGTTGTCATTATTAAGCGTGCGAGACTTACTGATAATAAGATTGTTGATGCTCTAATTGAGCCTAATGTATGATGTTCTCCTTCTGATGGTACTTCTTTGTCAGATCCTACATCACATCGTACTATTATTGGTAGCTTGGTCTATCACTCGTCCAATTATTGCATATGGTGTTCATGTTGTTAGTCAGTTTGTAGCTTCTCCTACTACAGAACATTGGGTTGTCGTCATTTTATTTTACAGTATCTTCGAGGTACTATGTTTCAGAGTCTTCTGGTTTCCTCGACTTCGTCATTGAAGCTTCAGGTATTCTCAGATACTGATTGGCCTGGTGATCCTACTTACCGCAAGTCCATTACTCATTTTTGTATATTCCTGGGTGATTCTCTTATTTCATGGAAGAGCAATAAACAATCTGTTATTTCTAGATCTTCTGCAGAAGCTAAGTATTGTGCTATGACATCCACTACTATTGAGATAGTTTGGTTGCGTTGGTTACTTACAGATATGTCTGTTTCTCTTCCATGTCCTACTCCTTTGTATTGTGACAATAAGAGTACTATTCAAATTGCTCACAGCTCTGTGTTTCATGAGAGGACCAAACATATTGAGATTGATTGTCATCTCACCTGTCATCATCTTCAACATGAAACAATTACTTTGCCCTTTGTTTCTTCCTCCATGCAGATTGTTGACTTGCTTACTAGATCACATTCTATTTCACGTTTTCGTTTTTTGGTTAGCAAACTCTAAATGCTTTTAACAGCCGCATCGTGAGTTTGAGAGGATGTTAGAGTAATGATATTATTTTATCATTTATTAAATATTAAGGGTAGATTAGTCTTTTAATTTGTCTGCTTGTTAGACTATACATAGTCTTCTTTATTTAGGTTTTGTTGTTGTTGTTAACCTTTTTATTATATTCAAAGATCAATGAAACCCTAAGCAAGTTTTTCTTCTCTCTTTGATTTTCTTTAAATATTTTTGACAGATATCACTCTCGTTAATTTATTTGTTGATTTTTTAGATATACCTAATATAAAAATTGTAGTTGTTTTTTATTGGACATGATAGTGTTTTTTGGTAACAAAAATACATATACATGTTTCTTACGTAAATCATTTTTCATGACTCAACTTGATTCAACCATCATGAAAATAATTATTTGTTCACATTTTTTTTAATAAAAAATGATCCAGCCATCATGTGTTGTAATGTTTTATTTTAATTAGTTTGTGAATTTTTAGAACACGTACTGTTTAGTTCTTAAATTATTTTGAGGAATTCTTTTTATGAAATTAAAGGATTGGATGAAGTATTTGATTTTTCTTAATATATTATTTTTATTTAGCATGAATTAATTTAAAAAATAATTAAACTAACTTCTGCCGTGTTTTTGGTAAAATATTAAACTAAAATTTAGTTGAATTTTCTGGGTGTTGTTACAGTTGTGGACTCTCTTTCTTCGACGCCGTTCACAATCTTGACGTAGGATCTATTTTTAATTTTTTTATTTCTTTCAAATCCTTCGTTCCACTGTTGCTAATGAACTTTTTTGTGAACTGTATCTTTTCTAGGTTACCGTTGTTACAAGGGAACCACTACAAGTTGACATCTCGAGGTAGAGTAGTATCAGCCCCTAGCATAGGGGGATGCCTCTGACATGGGTACGCCAGCGAGGTGCGCGCGGATGCATAGGGTGTCGCGGTTAGGTATCTTGATGTTATTGCTATTATGCAAGGTGCCGTGCGGTGTCGTTGTATGGTCTCATAGGGTGTCGTGGGGCTCTTTCGATGGTTTCATGGAGCGCCATCTTTGTCAGCATCAACCATCCTAATGCATGCTGGCGTGAAGCGCCAACGTGTGGCACTAGCATGTGGCGACATCATTGGGAGTAAGGGTGTAATCGGTTCGGTTCGGTTCGGTTTAAGACTATTTTTGGAATCGAACCGCAAATATCAGAACTTAACCGAACCGTCGATTCAACCTAAACCGAACCGGACCGAACCATCCAAACTGGTTCGGTTTTACGGTTTTGTCCTGCGGTCATTCATATAAGTCTTCAACGATAAATATTAAAACAGCTAACATAGCGGAAACCAATGAGAAAGAAGCTCCTCAAACATCTGAGCCATTTATGATGAATGTTAGGGTAGTAGACAAAGGAAAATGAAAGAACTCTAAAAATCAACTGAAATCTCAATTATATGTAATTCCCAGGAACATAATCAAACATTGGGTGAATTATTTAACATTGCTCAACAACAACTTAAAGTTCAGTATCACCAACTTCAACATAACCTTCATAAACATCTTATTTTGATGCCTTTGGTTCAAAGGAGCAGTAGACTTCTGCTTTTAGCCCCTTCAGTGCAGATGCTCCATATATAATTTCGATTAATTCTGTGGGGATAGATGCTTGTCGAGTTCTATCACAAATGATGACATCAATAAAGATTAGTTGAGATAAAAGTTAACTAAATTAATTATAAGTAATTAGATGTACATGTCAAGATATTAAAATATGCTACAACTTTATCTAAAAATTCAAGTAACAATACAATCAACCAAGCTATTGAAATGTTTGTGTGTGTGTGTGTGAGAGACCCGTTATAAGTTAAAGTGAGTCGATCAAGCATATCTCCATCATTTCTACTAGAGCTATCCATGGCAGACATCATTGCCCCTTGTTCACTGCAAGCATTCTCCAATACCGCATTGAATAACACCTGAGAAACATGATAGCCATTTCAGTAAAACACCAGGTTGCAAATGCTCAATCATTTAGAGACTCTAGGCTGCTTATGCTTAATCATTCATAGACTCTAAAAGTATAGATAACCATTGTTGACCTTCCCTAGCAAACCAGAAGGAGCAGATACTCCTATCACCTATTGATTCTGGCGAAGAACAGAAGAGAAGAAAGTTTCCCTATCTCACCCTCACCTATCAAATGCTATAAAACGGGGTTTCACTTAACCCAACTTCCAAGGAAAATTTTCATGAAGTTTCATTTTCATATTGCAGTTACTTCACAAGGTGATAAGCCCTTTTTTCTAGATATTGAAAGAAAAAATAATGAGTTAATTTTTGCTTTGTCACCTAAAAATGACAAAAAAATCAAATGCTCTATAAAGCAAATACTTTCAGGACAGATCAAACTATGCTAGTCTCACAAAATGACATTAAGTTGGCAGACTGCCTACTATCTTCAAAGTTCAGTTAGGTCATCGTGTGTGTGCGTGTGTCAGTGCAAGTATTAAATTACCATACATAATATCTGGCAGAAACAAACTAGATCTCCCCTTCGTCATCGAGCAGTCAAGCAAACAAATCTCCCCTTCATCATCGAACAGCAGAGCAAACAGGTGCCATTCCTTCATCGCACGAGCAGTCGCCTCTCTCGTCTCTCGTGCTGTCTTTCGAGGGTGGATAGGGTTAGGTCTACGAGTGAGTGCGAGAGTGTGAGTTGTGAGGATAAGGGGAAATTAGGGAAAATTATAGAGGTGTATATATGAGTGCGGTTTGAAAAAACCGCACACCGAACTGAACCAAGCTTATTTTTAACAGATACAACCGAACTGAACCGTCAGAAGTGTAAAAACCAGCCGAACCGCATCGGTTCGTTTAGGTTCTGGCGGTCTGGTCAATTTTCTCGGTTTTACTTACACCCCTAATTGGGAGCTCACATTAGGCGCCAGTGTAAGGCACCAATCTCCCATGCCCCATGTGCTGATATGGCACCGCTCAATTCGATGAATTTTTTTAAAACTAATTCGATGAATTTTTTAATCTCATTATCATGTTTGATTGTTCTTGTCCTTTCCATAGAGATCCTGAGTTGTGAATTTTTTTTCTCTTTTTTTCATAAACGGAAGATTCATAAAAGGTAGAGAAAAAAAGCTGGGTATGCTCCAAATTAAGCCATGAAGGTTCAAAGAGGATCACCCAAAGTCAAACTGTGAGGTGGGACGCACCACAAGACAGAATGAGCCTATTGATGGCACTATCAGGGATAAACCTTTAATTTCAAAGCCTGTCCTTAATGGTATATAGACAATGGTTCTAACAAGAGTATTTCTATCTCTATATTTCCCTTAAAATTCCTAGTGTTTCTTTCATTTCATATGTTATATAAACAACGGAGCTGAAGGCCAACTTTAAAGAGCAATTAGAAAATAAATGGTCCTTAGTGTCCAAGCGATTAACACAAAGCATACAATCATGATCTTGGTAGAGACCCCAAGAAATGGGCTTGTCTTTGGTGGAGAGCATGGTCTGCAAGATACTGTGAGCAAGAGCAATGGAACCACAAAAAATTTGACCATGGACCTGCTCCCTAGGCTGCTTAAGTATACTGTGAGCAAAAGCAATAGTACGATTTCCAACAGGAGCAGGCTTCCAAGTCCATCAATCATGTAAAAGCGTGAAGGGGGCATGTGGGTGGAGGCAGTTGTGATCGCTATCAAGGCTCCAGTGTTGGTGGATGACCATTGTCACTGACCATTGTTGATTATCAGGCTAACCTTGGAACTGAGGTCCCAGCCAGTGCTCATGATACGTAACTCCCCTACTAAATCTGTCCATCAAGATATCATTTTGGTGCCAAAGATCACACCGAAGAGAGATCTGAGATTCATCCCCAACATTGGCTTGGCAACATGCACTGAACCACCCTCTAGCTTTAAGTAGCTTTCTCTAAATCCAAGAGCAATCAGTTGGGGCTTTCAAAGTGAAGATGGATCCTTCCTTTATCATGTGCAAATGACACCATTTATCTAACCCATTAGGATTAGTGATAAGGAACCAAAGATGTTTAGCAATGGCTGCAGAATGTCAAGCACAGAGGTCTCTCAAGCCTAAACCACCATTCTCTTTTGTCCATTTACTTTAGCACCCACACATCTCATAAAATTACAGTCCAAAGATACTTTCTAGTTATGATGGATTCAGTATCATTTAGGACTCATTTTGGAAGGATGTATAACCATTCCAATTTTACTATATAAACTAATAAGATAGACTAGATGAGTTGAAATCTTCCTGAAAAAGAGATGACTATAATAAATGTGAGATTCTACAGATTTTAATAACATGGTTCATCGTCTTCTCCCATAAAATAAGTAAAACTATGGCATTTTAAATGAACCCTGTAAAAATACTGTTAAAACGAAAAAAATGGGAATTAAAAAGTAAAAAAACAGGGATTACCTTAGCTTCTCTTTTTTCAACATAACCCTTTTAATCTCATGAAATTTCCAAGGAAAGACCCTTTAGACGCTTATTTACCCCTTATGGTTAAAATTTTAATTTAAGTCACATCTCCCAACTCTCTCTCAAAACACTCGACAGAGAGAAAGAGTTAATGCGATCTCACCCCGTCGAACCCTCTCTCCCTTTCGTCATTGATTTCGTCGCCGCAGAGGTCGCCAACAGAACCTATCGAATCTGCTCTTCACCCCTTCGTCTCCAATGAACCCTCTCTCTCCGACAGAACCCTCTCTCTCCGACAGAACCCACTCTCTCCGACAGCACTCTCTCTCCGACAGCTCTCTCTGAAGCTTTAACCTAGCGTTGTTAGGCATGGTAAAAATTCCATAAATTCTTCTTGCTTTTAAACATGGGTTTTTAGATCAAATTCAACACTACGAGTCTATAAAGGATAATAATGCAAAAATAGTTTTATGGGGTAAGATTCCAGAAATCTCAGAAATTGCTGCAAAAATTATTTTTAGATTCTAGAAATTCATGGGTTGCAAAAAAAAAAATTAGATACCAGAAATTCATGGGTTTCAAAAATATATTTTTAGATTCCAGAGGTTCTATTTTCTGAATGTAAAAATTGTAACTTTTTTTTCTTTCTTTTTTTTGTTTTCGTACAGTTGCAGTTTTGACGTCCATGAAAAGTAAAATAAGAATCTTCCATGACTATGCTGATGTTAGATGTATATAATGATTCCTATTGAGAAGTTTCCATGACTATTGTATTGTTTCTATAGAAATTGATGAATAATACTATGCTAACGTTAGTTATGAAAGTATTGCTATTGAGAAATTTTCATGACTATTTTATTGTTTCCATAGAAATTGATGAATATTATGCTGATGTTGGATATGAAAAGATTGCTATTGAGAATTTTCCATGACTATTGTGCTTATGTTTAACACCCATCAATACACCTTAGCTGATTACACGCATCAAAATTCCTCAATAAGAAACTGGATAAGCCTCATTGTTTGTATGATAAACTATCATCACTTAGTATATTTGGTTATTTGACATTCATTTCATTGTGTACATATAAGTGTGATCATAACATGTTTGCGTTAAAATTTGTGGAGTTGTTGTCCGTGGGTGAGGACTTATCTGAATGTACTCAAAGTAGGATGGCTGAGTTTTGAGAGAAGATGGTGGTGGGTATTTTTTATCATGGGCTTTATATTGAAGACTCTAGATTTTAAGATGTACATTTTGTATTAAAGAGTTATAATTGTATCAGATGTGAATCAATGTCAATATTCAGGAACTTTCATAATGTAAATCATATGGAACATAGATATTGTAAATCTTTGTTAGAATTTGAATATGCTTAGAATTATAGCTTTCACATTGCTAAAGCATGAATGAAAAATTATTTTGATATGTCAAATTATAGCCTTCATAGTGTTCTATCTCTGATAGAATTTTGAATCTGCTTAGACTATTGGTGTTGAGATGATATTGTATTGTTAATGTAGGAATGAGTCAATATTTTGGGATGTCATAATCACAGTCATCATATTATTCTATCTCCGTTCGTTCTGCTAGACCATGATCTCGCATAATATTTCTGCTAGACTATTCTTTAGCAAGTGTAAATGTTAGCACAATACTACTAGACCATGGTCTAGCATAATATTTCGGCTAGATCGTGGTCTAGTGATATGGCATGCAAAAAAATAATAATAAGTGTTGAGATGATATTGTATTGTTAATACAAGAATGAATCAATATTTTAGGATATTATAATTACAGTCATCATATTGTTCTGTCTATGTTCGTTATACTAAACCCTAATCTAGTTATTCAGCTAGACCATGGTCTAGCAAGTGTTAATTTTAACACAACACTGCTAGACCACAGTCTAGCAAATATTCTGGGTAGACTATAGTCTAGCAACCTAGGATGCAAGAAAACAAACAAATAATAAAGAGTCAGAGGAAGTAACATAAACATTATCATTATCAACATATTTACAACCACTAACAAAGCATGTTTACAACTACTAACAATGCATTATCAACACCTTTAGAACTTCTATCGTGTTATTAACGTCATAATGCTAGACCATAGTGATACGAACCCACTAGGCGACCTGCTCTAGAAACCCAATGACAATGATGGTTCAAGAACCCTAGGATCGATTTCAAACAAAAAATGCTAAAAACTTGACCCAATTCAAACTTGTTGAAGAAAACCAAAGCTATTCAAAGAGACCACAATCTGGGATGAAAGAACAGATTGATAAGTCATGGTGACCGCCACAAATGAAAAATCTTATAAGTTCAAATAGTTCAAAAAGAACTAGAGAGAATTTCTCAAAATTTTATTATTAATAATCTCTCCTTTACAAAAGATGAACTCACTTGATATAGAGATTTGTTGCAACACATAATATTAAAAAATATCTAATTTTAGTCTAATTACTAATTAAGATCAACCTTAAAAACTCTAAAAAATTTGAAATTACATTTGAAATATTAAAAGACACCTAATTTTAATCTAATTGCTAATTTAACCTCTAAAATAACTTTGATGACATGGACAAACCCTGTATTATCATTTGGACTCATCTTTGCATGTAACTTTCCAGAACAGTCCAAAACTCTTAGATTGGCCCATAAGGTTTTCTATGAATTTATGAGATCTAGCCCTTATAATTGACCCATTTGGAATGAGTAATTGGCTCCCTTTGATTTGCTTCTTGGTTCTCATCATTCCCTCACTCCTCAAAAGGATTCGTCCTTGAATCTTCACTTGAAATGGATTGTCTCCCTTAAGATGTGGCTTAGCTGAAAATCTTTCTTTCATCATGTCTTTGTACTCAAAAGAACTTTGTTACAACTTCAAAATTCTTCTCTTTTTTTATATAGAAGATATATGATAAGATGAGATGAGATAAGGTAAGATTTGATATGATAAGATAAGATAAGATATGATAAAATAAGATAAGATATGAGAATAAGGATAAAAATAATGAAGGATAAGAGTTCAAAATTAAATTGAATTTAAATTCCAATTCAAATTAAAGATGAGGATAATGATAATAGAAAATGATAAGATAAACAAATAAGGATAAATGAATTTATAAGATAGAGATAAGATATGGATAAGATGTGATAAGATGATAAGATGATAAGACGATAAGATTATGTGATGAAAAGATGATAGCTAAAACAATGCAAATCTGGATTTTTAGGTAATACGACGTGGAAAAATGTAATGACCTAAAAACGGGATGCGAACGATGGAATTGGAATTTGAAGCTCAAATATGGATTGTAGGACTCGAAAATCCGTTCTTTTTTATATGAAATAATAGTTGTTTCGAATCTTGGATAAAAAGTTATGATAGTTTTAAGAACCATAATTTATAGAAATCAAAGAGCAAGTCAATACCAAATGATGTGAATCTCAAGCGACCTGGTTTAAAACCCAAACCAAAATATTGGACAACTTGCTCAAGAATGCTAAAAAACTAATTCTTAAGAGAAAGATTCTGATCCAATGATTTAAAAGAATCACGAACTGAAGGATCGAAAGGATAACCTTATTTGATGAGCCAAAGCTCTGATACCAAATGATACGAACCCACTACGTGACCTGCCCTAGAAACCCAATAACAATGATGGTTCAAGAATCCTATGATCGATTTCAAACCGACGGATAAAAGCTTGACTCAATTCAAATTTGTTGAAGAGAACCAAAGCTATTCGAAGAAGCCACAATCTGGGATGGAAGAAACAGATTGATAAGCCAGGGTGAACGCCACAGATACAAAATCTGATAAGTTCAAATAGTTCAAAAAGAACTAGCATAATGTTCTAGGTAAACTATAGTCTAGCAACCTGGCATGCAGAAAAAAAACAAATAATAAAGAGTCAGAGGAAGTAACACAAACATTATCATTATCAACATTTTTACAATCACTAACAAAGCATGTTTACAACTACTAACAATGCATTATCAACACCTTTAGAAAACCTATCGTGTTATTAACGTCATAATGCTAGACCATAGTCTAGCATAAAAATTTTGTTGGACCATGTAAATTTCATGATTCACAATATACAAGTTCCAAAATATTAACATCGATTCACATGTTATACGACTCAAACTCTCATAGAAAAAGAATAATCTTCTTAAAACTTAGATTCTCCAATATCGCAGACATAGGAGACTCCAATAAATCCAGATCGACTTCGAGTACACTCAGATAAATCCATATCCATGCACAATAACTCTGAAAGTTTAAATGCGTAGATGCCACAATCACACGTGTATATACTGTTGGGCATAGTGCCCTCAAAGCATGTGTAAAGACATTTTATTTGAAAATTAATTGAAGCAGTTTTTTCTATAATTATATTATTTGAATTATTATTGAATAATTTATATAAATATCTGAAAAATATATACTAATTAATGAGACTATGATCTTGTATTAGTACAAGAGAATTAAGAGCACAGATAATAAATAAATTAGTCTGCAACATATTAAAGTATGGAATCATTAATAAATGGTTACTAGTACGATTCACTAAGCATTTTGAATACATGTGATCTAGATCTGAATCGCTGATGTGGATAGACATCTTAGTGAATGTACTTTATATCATTAGATTATATAGGACATGACTGATGTGAATTAATATATTTGTTAAATTATCATTTATCATAAAGATTTAATTCACATCAATCAAATGATTATATGTAGATTAGTCTAAATCCTGAGAAGTTATGAACTCCTATACATGTCTACTGGATCTTTTGATTCACTCGTTAAGGTACATGCTAGTGACTTTTATTTTAAAAATTCAATGACATGGATGACTGAGAACATGATCTTACAAGATTTAGAATCCAAACTTTCTTGATGGATCGTATATTGATTCTCTTAAATGTTAATTCTTGAACTGAATGGTTATTGAGCTCAAATTTATGATACAATTATAAATTAACAGTTCATTAGTAAATTAATGGTATTTAAGGATCAATAGGTAATTAGAAGGGTAAAATGATAATTTTGACCACCTCTAATTTACGAACCAATAATTGGAGGACATAATTACATGAAAGTGATTATGTCAATGGGCTACATGAGATTATTCTGTAAATATGTTTTGTAATTACTAAGAGTGCAATTTCATATTTATAGCAGAGTAAAAATGAAATTAATAAATAAGATTATTTAATTAAAGTGTTTAATTAATAGTATGATTTATTGGAGCTTAGAATTATGGGTCCGTGATTCTTAAGCCACTTCTGTACTACACAGTATAATGTGTGAATGTTTCAACATAAGCAAATGACTTGCTTGCAAAAAGGAATTAACTTTCTAAGATAAGTATATAATTATAAGATAATTATATATCATTAATTAATTCTGAGATGAGGTAAACTCGATGTTTTGGGGAAAACTTCGCGATGACAGTGAGAAAGAAAAAAGAAAGGAGGACCACAAGGAGGCACCGAAGGTGATAGAGGATCAACCTCGCCCGATAATTAATTTTTTTGAACAATGTTGATTAATTATTTATATTGTTTAATCATGTATGAACGATATTGAGATAGTATATTTAATTTATAAAAATTAAATATATTAAATTATCATAAGGTAATAATTTGAATATGAATTAACTAATCTGTTAATTTTGAATTAACTGATATTTATGATTATTTAAAATAACACATAGATATTTATCTAATTAAATAATAAAATTGAAAATTGACATGTAGCATATTAGACTGCCACACGCCAATCATTGATTTTGAATCAGGGATTGGCGTGGCACACTGTAATGCAGCATGGCACTGCAAGGTTGCGCAGCCTATAGTGGATCTCACTGTAGTGGTACATTTGTAATTAATTTATTATTTTATAGAAATCCTGAACCTAATGATCCTTGATCTAGAATACATATATATATATAACATTCTAGCCTAAAAGGGCATCTGACTAATTAGTCGTTAATCAAAAGCTCTACGAATTCTCTAATTCTCTCTTAGAGTTCTGTCTGAAAAGTCTTTCTTCAAATCTATGGATCTCATGTGTTGAGTACATTTAGAGATATAAAATTATTCTTGACTCATGCTACGTGCTTACACATCTCCTAATATGTTTGAAGATTGGTTTGAAAGATCTTGGTGTGGATTTCAAAGTGTATTCATCATGGCCCGAACGTTCATTTTTTTACTAGAAGATAGCGATGGCATTTGATAGACTTCAAGAGGTAAAATTGTTTTCTTTGAATGCCTATTAATTTAATATGTAGATATATAATGGATCTTTTTCACAAAACTATTTTTTAGAATCTGTGACGACGCGATTATTTTTCAATCAATAATGTTTTTGAAAACCACCATATCTGCTGCGCGCGTCGCGATTCCAACACATACAAGATGAAATGAATGTCAAATAGCAAGAAAGACTAAATGATGATAGTTTATCAAAAAGCTTAACTAGTTACCCAGTTTCTTCACTTTAAAAAAATTGTGATCTAAGCTTACCAACACAATCATTCAACTTTGATGATATAGTTCTCTACAGATAGTTTACTAGACCAATTCTAACTTCTACAAACTTGCTTGGCCAGAGTCTAGCAATGTATATATTAATTAAAGTTGTGCTAGACTACAGTCTAGCACCTGCACACTTGCTAGAGTATAGTCTAGCAAGTGGTCTTTTAATTGAAACAAAACTAAAGAAAACTCACTCTCCCTAAACCAACCCAAACCCTCCCAAGCCATCTCATTAGGCCCACCAAATCCTAAAAAAAATCAATTTTCTCATAAGAAATCAAAGAAACAATTTTAAAAGGAGAGCATCAAAATAAAGTACCAAATCCACTAAAATGGATAGCTACTGTGAGGGAGTGTTAAAAATAGAGTACCAAATAGCCCATAATTCATCAAACATTCGTCTCAAACAAACATTACAAAAATTCAAGGCAAAGCAAGAAAATAAACTTAGTTCAAGTTCAACTCATGATTATAACCTCAAATTCATATTCAACAAGCTAAAATCCAACTGCATCATTCCATAAACATGTTGTAAAAATTTCAATTGTTCTATGTACCAAAATTTAATATTTTTAAGATTAATTTTTTTTTCCTTGAATCAAGAAGGCAACCTCCATTGGAGTCTCCAAGTTTTCTCCTCCTCCAAAACCCATTTGAAAATTATCTCAAACTCACGTGTAAAAAGAAATTTCTTACTAAAACGTCATAACCATAATAAATTAGGAAGATTGAGACTCAACTTACCCAAATAGTGAGGGAGAGGGCAAACGATCAATGATGGAGGGAGAGAGACCGACGATGGACAAAAGATGACGATGAGAGAGAGATTGTCAGGTTGAAGAAGAGTAGATGGATGAACTAATTATTTGAGAATGAGTGGAGAGCACGGGAGTGAGATTGGAGAACTAGACAATGGGCAAATAACTCTTCTAATATCGATTTGAAAATGGTCTCAGGCTGGAAATTTTTGTTTAATCTCTCATTTTCATTCTACGGCATAGAGGGTCTCGAAGAATACAGAAGTCGCGCGATACCGGGTAGCCTCGTCACCACAACCACTACCTTGTCGTTACCGCCACTACATCGTCACCACCGCCACTGCCTCTTTGCCTTGTGCTCACCTTGTCTAGGACTGGGTTCGCTCGCTTCCTTGGGATTTTCTGATTCCCCCTCTATTGAGTTTATAAGCCTGGTGCTGGGCGTATGTCATATGTGCTCCGACTACTATATAAATTTTGATGAAGATGGAGGTAATCAATAGTTCAGACCCTTGCAAAATAAAAAAGTAAAGCACATGAAAATTGAACTTAATCTTATTTTGTTAATATTAGGGAATGGAAATAATACCTAAATACATTACCTTAATCTCATTTGTTATTTATGCTAACACAGAGTTGAGGAGAGTATTACATTACATGCCTTCCCAATTTCACATGTTTCTAGACACTACGATTTGGCTATTGATCGTATTATAAAGTTAACATCTGCTTCTTTTCCTTGCCGTAATTGGTTTGATGTGATTCCAACTGGTATTTTGATTTAGTGATTATATTGATTAATATCAATATTAAATTATTCACTTATACAATTCTATGATATAATTCGATCTATTTAAATTAATTTATCTCAAAAGAATTTACAACTCATATATTTTTAATAATTGAAATAATAAATATGATTTTGATAGAGAGAATATCAAAGACTTATCAATTCAGAATTCTATATAATAGTGAGGGCATGTGTCAAAAAATGATTTCCCCTCTTAATCTCATTTATATATACTATAAACTTAAAAAATGTAAAAAAAAAAAATTTGAAGTACTAATTTCAATATCAAATTATTCACTTATGAAATTTTTTAACAAAATTCGATCTGTTTAAATTAAATTGTCTCTTAATTTTTCACAACTAATATATTGTTAATAATTGATATGATAATTATGATTTTGGTAGAAGAGAATACCAAAAGACTTATCAATTTGAAATTTCATATAATAGTAAAGGCAATTTATGTCAAAAAATATTTCTCCCCCGTAATCCCCATTTAGAAGTAGTAGTGACATTGTGTAAATTACAAAAATTTACTTAAATTAAATGTCATTTTAGTTATGTATTATCTAAAACAGTATTTTGACTTACGATTTTAACATTCATTTTTAATTAATATTTAAATAAATTAATAATGCTAAACTAAATTTACAAATATTTTTAATCAAATTAATAAATTAAGAGATATTATAAAAAATATTTTCATGAGAAAATTTTAACATTAATTTTAATCATTTTTACTAATATTTAAATAAATTAATATTGCTCGAGTAAAATTTAATAAATTTAATTTTGATAGTTTTTACTAATATTTTAATTTTAAAAAAAATTAATTAAATTAATATTAATTAATATTTATATAAGTTAATAATGATGGACTAATTTTTAAAAAAATTATAATTAAATTTATAAAAAAAGAGATATAATAAACAAATATTTTTTATTAATATTTTTATAAATTAATAATGCTAAACTAAACATTAATAAAGTTAATTTTAATTAAATTAATAAAATGAGAGAGAAAGTGTGAGCAAATATATTTCAATGAGGATATGAAGGTAATTTTATTTGATATTAGAATTGCAATGGCATTATGAATTAGGATTGCTTCCATTTTATTTTTGCAATTCAATTACCTCAAAAGATTACAAATTAGAATTGCATGCAAATTAAGAGCCTCATGTAAAGATTACTCCAAACAAACACCGTAATTCAATTATAAAAGGATTACAATAAGATTATAAAGTATGATAGCGCAAAACAAACATTGTTTAAATTTAAGATTTGGATATAGATTTTTAATTATTTTGTTTACTACAAGTTTGGATTATTACGAGTTTATTGTGACGCCCTTTTGTGTAAATTTAGCATGGATAAATTTATCTTTTCATTTCAAATCTACAATTGTCCAAATCTAACATTACAAAACCAAACTTTTTTAGGCGGATTTAAAATATCAGAATCATAGGAATTATATTCTAGTCAGTTTTTAGGTCGATCACAAATTTAAATCCATAACTAAGAAACATTGGATTTTAATTACAAATCCAAATCTTTAAATTTGTAATATGAATCCATCAATTAAAAATGCCTTGATTATTTAAACTACATACTTAAATGACATTTGCAAAGGTGTTGTTTACTTGGTTTTAGCTAAGCACCATGTTTTACCTTCCTTTTTTATCCATTTCAATTTTTGCTTACTTTCATGTGTTTGTGTTGTCTTTGACATGTGTAAGTAAATGAGATGTCAAGTTCAAGTGCCAATGATTTTATACATGGAGGTTTGAGATTAATTAATACATTTGTTAAAAGATATTAGTGGAATAAAAATAAAATACATTATCTCATTTTATTCTGCAATTCAATTACCTCAAAAGAATACAAATTAGAATTGTATGCAAATTAAGATTACAGCCTTATCTAATGATTACTCCAAACAAACATCGTATTTCAATTATAAAAAGATTACAATAATATTAAAAATATGATAGCGCAAAACAAACAGGGCTTTAAATTTAAGATTTGGATTTAGATTTTTAATTATTTTTTTACTACAAGTTTGGATTACTAAGAGTTTATTGTAACGTCCTTTTGTGTAAATTTAGCATGGGTAAATTTGTCTATTCATTTCAAATCTAAAATTGTCCAAATCCAATATTACAAATCTGAACTTTTTAGCCAGATTTATAACCCGGAATCATAGGATTTATAATCTAGTCAACTTTGAGGACCATGGCAAATTTAAATTCATAACTAAGAAACATTAGATTTTAATTACAAATCCAAATCTTTAAATTTGTAATATGAATCCATCAATTTAAAATGCCCTGATAATTTAAACTACTTCCCTGAATGACATTTGCAAAGGTGTTGTTTACTTGGTTCTAGCTAAGGAACATGCTTTACCTTCCTTTTTGATTTATTTCAATTTTTGTTTTACTTTCATGTGTTTGTGCATTGTCTTTGATATGTGTAAGTAATGAGATTTCAAGTTCAAATGCCAATGATTCAATACATGGAGGTTTGAGATTTATTAATACATTTGTTAAAAGATATTAGTGTCGAATAAAAATAAAATACATTATCTTATCTTGCGAGAGGAACAAGTGTGAATATTTTAAACTGTTGCAACTCTCTCAAATTAACGAAATCAATAGTGAGAACAACGATTTAAAGGATGAGCTGAAACTAGAGATAACAAGTGGACATTTTGGTTATGTAGCTCGGCCCGGGGTCAAGTATATGGCCAGTATAGGTCTGGCCCGTGGGCCTTAATCGGCCCGACCCATAAATCAAACATTTTTTATCTCAAAAAATTATTCTTTGTGTATACATTGAAGATTGAACATTTGACATCTCCCTTACTAAATAAACTCATTACAACTAGATCAAGGTGATTTTTATTAAAATATTATTTTTATTATATTTTTATTATCTTCAATACATTTTCTCAAATACTTTATAAAATATATTTTTGAGATAAATATATTTAATTTAATAAATAGATAATATTTTTTATTTAAATGAATATTTTATTCAATCAAATAAAATACACTAAGGGTCTACAAGTGCATATCCTAACATCAATTAATAAGATATAAAATAATACGATAACTTTATGAAACTTAGAGAGTTGGAGTCTCCATTATTATTGTTATTATTATTTATAATTATTTTAATTATTATGACAAGTTTTTATATTGAGCTTGTAAGGTAATAAAAAAATTATCTAAGGTTCACAACGTGACTTATATTTATCTTAGTGATATTCATATACATTTCATTTCTTCTCACTAAGGTTCAAATCTCTCAATCTACAAATTTTAGAAATTTGAACATTTAATTACAAAATACTGTTCACGAGCCGGTTCAAATTAATCGGCCTGACCCGTTAGTCAGCCTGGCCTGAAGCATTCTAGTCCAGGCCCATGAGATCACGGGCCGGTTTTAACGATTCAATGCGAGCCAACCTATATTTCTCGTGGACTAGTCCGGGACCGACCCATTTGCCACCCCTAACTGAAACACATGGACTTAAGGATATAATTTGACAGTCGGGTGAGGACTTTGATTCTTCTTTTCTCTTATGTTCGTGTTGCATGTTCACCTTTTTTTTATTATACGTCAAGTCTGAGAGTTTAACTACTATAAAAATTAATTTGAGAACTGCAAAAATAATCAACTTTTCAGCCCAAATTATAAAAATGGTGGAATATTGTA
Source organism: Datisca glomerata (assembly GCA_003255025.1). Classification (NCBI taxonomy): domain Eukaryota; kingdom Viridiplantae; phylum Streptophyta; class Magnoliopsida; order Cucurbitales; family Datiscaceae; genus Datisca; species Datisca glomerata. The sequence goes on from QANY01001086.1 coordinate 467,659, forward strand.
AATAATTTTTTTACATCTCTGTACTTTTGTAAATAAATAATTTACTTCAAATATTTTTGATCATTTTTGTAAAAATAAAAAAAATGAATCATTTTCACAGTTTTAACTAAAAAATTAACATTTGTTATCGTTTTCCCGTGAACTAGTATGATAGCCAACCGTCGACGAAATACACTTGGAAAACTTAAAGGCTAAAAATAGGTTGGTTGTGTGTCGTAATATCAAAAAATTCTGTTTCTTTTTATTACAATAGATCAGCAATATTGGGAGTTACAACAAAATTAGCTTACCAAATCACAAGGCTATAGGCATAGCTTTCACATAACTTGAAATAGTATTATGTATTGTATCAAACTTCCTAGAAGCCTTAAAATATTCACCAGTATATCATTTAATTATTATTTTTAATTTAATAGTATCTATGCTCTGAATCTTTCGAAATTAAATTATTTTAGAAATGGAGTAGAGATGGTAAATTGTCTATATCAATGGAGCTCCAGTTATCACCCACTAGACTCTCTGAAATCAAGCAATTTTCTGAATCTGGAAAATGAATCGCCGGTTGCCAATCAAAATTCTGCAAATTTATATCCTCAGACCACAAAAATTCATCACCGCCTCCTGAAATGCTCTGCAACCCAATTGAATTCATATAAGCCTCTTGCGGCGGAGGTGGTGGCTGCAGTTGTTGTTTCTTCTGCTGTTTCCCCGCCGCGACCAGCTCTTGATCAACCCCTTCAAAAGAAAACTCTGTCTCATCAATCAGACCCAATGGGTGATACTTCTGGCTTGATCCATCGTTCTCGCTTGGAATTTCTATTGAGGCGCCGCCATTAACGAGCTCTGTCTCAATCGGCGAGTTCTGGTTATTTAAAAACCTAGCGAAAACAAGAGCTAGATCTATATCTGATTCCGACCCGTTACTACTGAATTCAATTTCTCGATCATTTTGATTCTGAACTGAAAAACCATCCAATTTCTTTGCATAAGGAGTTACTCTGACGGACTTTCCACGGCGATTCTTCCGACAACCACCGCCGACGGGGACGTTTCGTAAGGACCCACCTTTGGTCCAATATCTCCGACAACCTTTACAGAAATACCTCGGTTGAGACAAACTGTAATTGTTGTAGTAACAAAACTTGGTGTTGGGAGATGAACAACGCGGACAACTTGGTGCGATTTCAACACTGGGTTTCCACCGGCTGTCAATTGGGAGCATTTGGTCGGCCATTGATGTGAACATATTTGCCGCAAAAGGAAAACTGGGAAATGGGGGTTGGGGGAAACTAATTTGTACAGAGTAAGTGAAGAAATAGTAGGAGAGAAAGAGTGAGGGAAATGAGAATGTATATGAAGCGGGGAAGGTGATGAGAACGTGGGCGGTGAGAGAGCCGTCAGGGCTAAGCAATGGTGTGTCATGTGTTTGATTTGAGCGTCTCTCATGTACGCGGAATGCGCGTGCGTGCTGCTCTCTGGATCTTCATCTTTCCTCGTTTTTAAAAATCGTCTTATTTGAATAAAATCTTCGACAGTCCAAAATTTTAATTTGATTAATTGATACGTTAATTGATAATTTATTCTTTTATCACTCATTTAATTATGTAATAAATTAATTATGATTCCATTTATTTCGATATTATTGTAATCTCCTATAATTTAATTACCATGTTTGTTAGAAGTAATTTTTAAATTAAGATACAATTGCATGAAATCCTAATATATAATATGTTGAGTCAACTGAATTGCATTAGCAAATATGAGCAATCCTAATTTATAACCCAATATCAATTTTGATAGCAAATGAAATTACTCTGATACGCTATGTAATCAGAGATAATATATATGTCTTAATATTATGAGAACAACGTAACATGATTTAACATTATAAAATAAATTTTATTTGATTTAAATAAAATTAACTTCCTGAAAATTTATTCTATAATCTAACTAAATACTAATCAAAGATAGTTAAAATTGCACACCAAAATGTTTTGCATAATATAACTGAAAAATGTATTTAAGTAATATTTTTGTTATTCACACAAATTTATAATAAAAGTTAATATATATCAAACACTGTAATTTTAAATTTTCATTCATCATTTCATAAATCATATATCAAAAGATTTATTTATTTAAATCTTGATCAATATAGAATTATTCTCTGTCAAATTAGGATACAATATTGTACTTAAAACTTTCTCTTATAAGATAAATGTAGTTATCATTAAGTTCCACTTTTAATCATGAGCATCTAAGAACTAAAACTTGGTTTAAATTTTGATGAGAGTAAAATTATTCTTTATCAAATTAAGATATGATATTTGAACTCAATTTAGATTGTAGTTACTATTAGACTATGTCTTTTTTTTGTCAAGATTACATTATAAATTTTAAGAGAAATGTGAAATATAACTTGAACTCACGACTTCTAGAATAAGAGTGTGGGGTGTAACCAACTGCGTTAACTCAATTTATCTATTAGACTATGCATTTATTCACGAGCATCAATGGACATAAATATAATGAAGGAAAGATTGATATTTTTTTGACTCCATGGGTAATTAACACTACCAATTGAAAAGCTAAATTATAGCATTAGTACTTGTTGATGCACAAATAAATAGGGGTGTGCAGAATTTTCACGAACCGACCGAATCGAATCAAACTGAACTGAATCATTCAGTCGGTTTCATTTTTTATGATATTTATAATCGGTTCGGTTAATTTAAGTAACTGAACTTTCGGTTCGATTATATTTTACAATAAACATGTAATCGGTTTGAACCAATTACAACCATATTTTAATATACATATATAAATTAGACATAAATTATTAAAATTTTAATAAATTAGACACAAATTAGAATTAATTGTGTTGAGGGTTGATATTTTCAATTTAATGATTTTTGTTATTTTTTTTAAAATTCTATAATGGTAGTCGAACCGGTTACAAGTAACCGAACCAAACTGATTATTTCGGTTTAATTCAATTTGGTTCTTTTGGTTACACCAGTTTGGTAATTTAGGTAACCGATGAATTCAGTTCGATTACAAAAATAACTTATTAACCGACTGAACCGAACCGTGCACACTCTATAAATGAAGATTCAATTATTCCATTATCGTTATTAGAAGACTTGTAATAAAGTGATTGAAAGTTTGAATGTGACTTCCGATCACCTTCTAAAAACTAAATTAATCTTTTATTTTATGTATTTTTTCAAGTTTCTTTATAGGATCTCTCTCAAAATTATTTCTCTATTTCTTTATAAAAATTATCAAAGATTGTTCGATTATCTAACTATCTCCCAAAATCAAGAGATTTATTTAGCTTTTCCGTCATAAGTTGTAATCCCTAATAAATCTTGTAGAATCATATCTTAATATTCTTTTCGAAGAAACAATTTTCTCATAATTATCCCTTTTATACTTTATTTTTTCTAATTTTATCTCCATAAGCAGTCATAGAAAATTAGCATACTATTACGGCATTACCCTCCAAATTTCAATAACAAGAACCTTAAAACTCATTCAAAATATAGAAATTGCAGTTTAGCGTGAAAGTCTCTAATACCCCACGTGACATTTCTTGACTTGGGGCACTTTTTTGGAGTGATTGAAGTTGATAAGTCAAACCTTCTTAGTTATCATTTAATTTTTTGTCCCACTCCTATATTGTTGAAATGACCAATATCACCTTCACATCTAAGATGTTGGTTACAGTTTGATTTAAAAAAAAAAACTAAACTAACTAAGATTTTAGTACAGTAATATTCTCAGAATCGAAACACTCACCAAAAATGATTTAAACTGAACCAAACTGAAAGTATTGTTTCAGCTTAATCTGATTTTAGTTTTTAAAAAATATACAAAAAATTATTAAAAGTGATAGAAAACTAAAGTTTATTTTGATTTAGTTTACAATTACATAATATGAAGTTAAAGTTTCATTTTAATTGAAAACTGAAAAAATATTGAATTGAATTAAAATTTCAATTTTTTAATTCTGCCACGAGAATTAATTGAAGATCCTTAAAAAATCGATTAAAACTAATCATTTTCGATTTCCGATTGATTTGATAAAAATATGTTCACCCATATTCTCATTATATAGTTTATTCTACTTAAGAAAGGACAGTTTTGTACTTGAAAAAGCGGGGAAAGCGAAGTCGGCATGGGGATTGGATTGATTCAGTGCACTTTACTCGTCGGGATTAACGAAGAATAAGTGTATGAATTATATATTCATAATCTTAATTAATTAATTAAACTACGTGCTAACGTCTCGGGCGTGATTGCATGCACGTGGGTAATGGGTTACGTGGCTCCCGTCCTTTATAAAATCAAATTATTTTACATAATAATTAATTTATAATCTCGATTGATAGATCAACAAGTTTCTAGGATATTAGTGACAAAGTCTAATTACTAAATTTATTATTTATTATCCTTGGTCAACGAATTTGTTTATTATCGAAAGCAAACTTTGTAATTCTGCAGATTTGAGAATGGAATAAGAGACGGGACTCAATTGTCTTCTGAAAAGAGATAACGCAATGTTAATGATACTCCTCTTTATTAAAATAAAATGTCAAACTATGCATTTCTTTAGTTAGACCTGGTATACAGAGTGGAACTCTGATTAATCCTAAGAACGCATTGACCATCGTCTAAAGTTTCTCGCAAAGCGCATGCAGATAAAAATTATTTGGTCCCTGAACTTTTTTCATTTTGACCTTAAACTACTCATTTTGGTCCTTTATTTCGAGCCTTTTTTTCATTTTGGTTATTTGGTCCCTGAACTGTTCTTGTTATTATGTAGCTTAGATCATTACACAAGCATTCCCTCTTTTCTAGACGTGTCGTACTACACATTTTATGCAGTAAACGATATACAACGTAATCGACAATATCTAAAGGCATTAGAAGCTACAATTCTACAAAAATTTGAGAATAATGAAACTCGATCAATTAACTCAAAGTAAGGGTATGTAGGTTTAACTATTGTACATAGACGAGGGTATGTTGGCACCAGCGGGGTCACATGACCCTACTTTTTTTTTTTGGTTTTTACTATACTACTTATATTTTTGACTGCTTTTGATTTGTAACCTTATTGAAATTCAATCGTAAGCCGATTGAAAGTTTAAAAATACAATCTCTACAATTAATTTTCTTTTTAATATACTTGTTTTATAAATGTAATCCTTATATTCTTCAAAACCCTAACCCAACCCAGACGACAAATTCTCTCCCTCCCTCTTTCAGATTACTCTGACTAATTTGATTATTTTAAGTTAATATGTTATTAGATTGATTTTTTGGTAAACTTTTATAACCATTTATATGCTAAAGTGGATAAATATTGGAGAAAACGTCGCAGAGAATTCACAACCTTCTTTCAAGTTCAAACAATCTCCAGTTGAGCTAGACTTGAAAGAATGAATTTCATAAAATAAATATACCGTGAAAAAACATCGAACAATATATCGTGAAAAATATAATGTAAAAATATATAATATACCACAAAAGAAAGTGACCCACCTAAATGGAATTCCTAGATCAACCTGCCAATGTGCCAACTGATCTCAGTAAAAAAAAAAGTCGTTAGAATGGGTGGTTATAGCAGAACTCATCGAAAATCCTATGCTACCAGGTCCACAACGACATCAAGAATTAATCCATATCAGCTCACTCCATGTGGGACAATTCAAAGCATGATCCGAAATTAGTATTGAACAACTGGTACATCAAGAAGCAAAAAGATAAGGATTCGACGCCCCTTGAAGCTGTCGCTCTTCCAGTAGGGTGAAAACTAAATGGGACGAGGGATTAGATATTCAAATTCCTCCTATGCATTCTTGAGACTAATAGAAGTACGCAAAAAGACACTGAAATGTCGAAAAACACCCCTATTCATGTTTAAAACCAAAATTTAATCCAAAAACACATTTACTAAGCAATTCAACCCAGAATCATATTGAATCATAGAACATCCTACTCATAAACTTTGTTCAAATGTTGATATAATTCTGGATTGAATTGTCTAGTTGATATATCCTTAGATTAAATTCTAGTTTTAAATAGGGTTGGGGTCTTTTTGGACATTTCCGTGTCCAGTAAACTGTCGTTAGAAGGAGTTGGACCTATTTGTTATAAATTGAAAAGTATAGGGAGGTTTACATAATTTTTCCGAGAAAAAGAGCAATTAAATTATCATGACTTAAAATAGTAGATAGCATATAACCATTGCAAAACCCAGTATTCATATTGTTAATAAGGGCAAGATGGTCATCAGATTCAATTTCTGCTAAAAGAGTTAAAGTCAACTCTGCACGAAAACTTGCAGGATTATAAACCTTTATGGTCTTACGCTGTTCATCGTAATTTAGAGAATCAAACTTAATATAGATGATCGGCCATCATAACAGCAATCTATTAATTCTGCAACAAATCAAATCAAGACTATAACCAAGCTGCTAGATTCTGCCTATGGTTAATTCAATGGTTAACCTTCCATAAGAAACAACATCTTTGACAATCTAAGAGACCAGCAAAGATGGAAATTTGTTAAACAAACTCCATTGAAAGTGTTCCAAGCTTCACTTCAGGTAAGAGTTAAAAAACTGATAGGATCTGTGCGCTTCACTTGTGTAGTTAACATTAAATATGGTACTCAAAATGGGGTAAGGCAACACAGAGTAAGCTGCACCAATCCCATACCGTCTGATGAAGTTGTATGTAATAGTTCACAAGTAAGTGATGGAGTTCCCAATTGTATGAGGTCTTTGGGTAAAGCCCAAGAACAAAACTATTCGTGCTTTGGTTCAAAGCACACAATATCATACCAAATGAAGCTCTAGGTCGTTACGGCAAAATTCTAAATCTTTTCCTGCTTCCTTCTTTCCTTTGTTCATCTATGTTGTACTTTACAACCTCTTGAAAAACCTATCACGCTTTGGACTTAGATATGACCATATGCTTAGGCCTCCAATCCAACTCTTGGGTTTTTTTTTCCAGTTTTCTGCGTTATTAACTTTTTTTTATAAGAAACTAGATATGTATTAGAGTGAAAAGTTTCCAGAGAGTAATCCAACTGAACAACAAAAACAAAACAAACAGCTCAGCTTGCAAGGGAATGTTCTTAACCATATCTATGTGGAAATGTTGTCCCACATCGCCTAGTCTTGCCCATTATGTGCTAGTTATAAATCTCTAGTACCCATTACCTTAACACATAGGTTTTAAAGAGTGATTGGACTGCGTCTTTCAACTTGGTATTAGAGTTTGGGTGGGCCTTTGTTTGTGCTTTTAGTCCGGTTCTTTGTCCGATTAGTTCGGATTGTTGGTATGCTGCTTAGTTCGGCTACCGTGTTGTGGTCCAGGAGGGTATATTGGAATGTTGTCTCACATTGTCCAGACTTGCCCATTCTGTGTTAATTATAAGGCTCTAGTACCCCTCTCCTTAACACCTAGATTTTAAGGAATGATCAGACTGAACTTTTCAAATTTCTAGTATAGAAGACACCCATAGAGAAATAAAAAAAATGTATCTTTTCCCACAAGGAGACTAAATCCTACAACTCATAAAAATCCTCCTATTTCGGTTCGTCCACAAGCACCGAAACACAGCCATAACCCCGGTTTTACACAAAACAAGTGCATTAGAAGTCTATTCAATATTATAAAAGTTCTGAAAAATCATATCAGTGCATTCATCAGAATGGGAATCCTTTCACCTGTAAACTTCAATAAGGAAAAAAGAATAAGGAAACAATTACATCCAACCTGCTAGATAGGTCAAAAATGAATAAACAACATATAGACTCGATTTCGAATCAGCAGTTTAAGGATCCATAATATGGCAATCAAAAAAAGAAATTGGTAAAAGGGAAGGATAGAAGATTCACCAGCAAAATAACCTTAATCAAGTGAGTTCTAACTCCTTCCGTTTGAGATAATGGTTCAAAATTTCAAGCCTTGCAGTCTCAAAAGCGAAGTAACCCAATGCTGAGAAACAAGCACTATGAACAACTCGAGGACCCATTCCACGAGTGAAACCAATGTATCCTTCTTCCTTAAGTATTTGCTTGACAGTAGCTGAAATCCCTGTATACATTGCAGCAGCAACCTTATTAACAGACTCCACATGAACTTGAGTCATTAGCCGTGTCTTAACGACATCAAGTGGCGTAGTAATAGATGCTGATATAGCACCAGCTAATGCTCCACAGAAGACACTCTGAATTGGCTCTAAATGGTTCCTTTTCGTTTTGTTCAATACAGCAGCTTTCAGATACTCAAACGAAGAATAGCTCAACACTCCAGCTGGTAAATTCCTCAGCAATGTAGCAGAGTAGCCTGCATATAAACCCAGTACTCCATCTTTCTCCAAAATTCTTAACAAAACCTCCCAAGACCTTCCTTTAGCCCCAGCTTGCATTCGCTGGGTAATTAATTCCTTGGGCACCATAATTGCCGAGGAGACGATGTTGCCCATTGCCCCAGCAGTGGGAGGGATGAGCAGCGCTGGGTAATCAAATTTTGATAATATCGACTTCCCAAACTCACAGGTACCAAAGTACACAGCCGAAGAAGCTGTCGAGCCAACAATTACAGCAGAAACGCCGCTGTAGAAACCGAGGATTCCTTTGGATTGGAAGGTTTTGACAATGGCGTCGAAACTGTTCTTGTAAATTTCGGATGCCCCTTTCGTCTGAAGCTTCGTTTTAATGGTATCAAGTGGGTGCAGACACACGTAGGTGAAAGCACCAGCAATGCCGCCGCCGCCTGCGCCGATAAGAGCCCGTTCGAAGACGGACAAATTCTTCATGAGGGATTGGACTCTGGGGCTGTTTCTCGAAGGGGGTCTAAGAGAATTCGAGGGTATTGGCTTTGAAGCTTGAGAATCAGAAGACAAGGATAAGGAAGAAAATCTGAGGTGGGTGATGGATTTGTTGCAATTTGGGTTCTTAGGGAGGGTAGCTTTAATGTCAGGATTCGGAGGGGTCAAGAGGGTGTTGAAGTGACTAAAAATTGTAGTGAAGTCAGTAAGATTTGGATGGAAATCCGGGTTTGGAGAGGGAAGGCCTAAAGAGGAAGCGAGTCTGGATTCCATGGCTGAATTGAACTTCTCTGCTTCTGCTCTCAACCTCTCCCTTGGGAAATCGGGAAAAAATTGCTCCACGAGGGGTGGATTGGAAAGAGGGGCATTTTCGAAAACTTGGGCCAATTTTTCATAAACCAGAATTTCGGTTGACATATAGAAATATTATAATATTTTTTTTAAAATTTTAAGTGATCAAATGATATGTTAATAATTTATATGTTGATGGTTTATGACATACAAAAATAATTTTATAAATTAACTTTTAAATGGTTGACATATCATTTGATCACTTAAAACTTGATTAATTTCTTAATCGTGTAGAATTATTCTTTTTTGGGAAATTTGTAATTTTCATCACTTTTGGTGGGTGTATTTAACAAAATGTCCTTTTCTCTTCTTAAATTGTAGGGATGGCCGAAAATTGCACGTGCTAAAGCTAGAGTAGTTAAAATTTTATTATTTCTCTATTTTGCCCTTTTCTATCGCGAGCTGTGGGATGGAAACGAGCTGTGGGTTTTCTTACTGTAACACACTTCTTCCTTCCTCATATGAAGAAGTCGTGATTTCTGAACAACACTATTGTAACGATCTTTGTTTTCGAGCTGAGGGATTCGAGTTGATACTGTTTTTGAATTCAAACCTTCTATTTTCAGTGAACTCCTACTGTTTTACAGCGAGCTGGTGGTGGTTCTTCTTCTCCGGCGAGCTGCCTCTGTCGCCTTTTCTGCTCATTCTTCTCTGGCGAGGTGAGTTATATTTCTTGATTTTCCACATTATTAAGTTTTTCTTTGCAATTTCTTGTTTGATATTGTTCAGAAAATTTGTGATTTACATTGCAATTTCGTTATTTCTATATTTTCTAAGTAGAAAATTTGTGATTGTTTATCTTCTTTGATTGTTTATCTTCTATGTATTTTTTCTACATTGATTTGTTCTTTTAGTTTGTGTTCTTGTTTAGGGAATATTCTTGTTAGATCATGTACATTGTTTTATTTGAGTCTATGTATTTTCTTCGTTATTCTGTATTATTGTTAGGAAGTATTTTTCTTGCTTCTTTTCAGACAAACATTATTCTTAGTCTTGCTTCTGTATACTAGTAACTAAATTATATACTGTCAGTATCAATTTTCTGTACCATCTTATTATTTTTCTGAACTTTATGAATCTTTGTATTTTCAGGCATGTCGAAGATTCCTATTATTTTGTTTTATGATGGTAGGTGGTGTGATACCAATACATATGTGGATAACAGATTAAATCAATTTTTGTTGATGAGGATTCAACATTTGGAGTTCTATTAGATTTGGTTATATGTGAATTATGTTTGTCTGCTACACGAGAAAATATAGTTATGAAGGTTATTTTTTGTGTTGGGACGACGTCTTGTAATGTGTTGGAGTTGAAGGATGATAGTGACGTTTCATGGTTTATTTCTTTTGCAAAAAATGTCTATTGTCCATTATTTGTCGAGATTGGTCAAAATTTACATATTTCAACTATGGCCAATGCTAGTTGTTTTAGGGTCGACACAATTGTTTCTACTGCTAGCAATGTTCTTGTTGATCAACCATCTGTTTGTCGTTTCATTGAGATTGTTGATGTGGAGAATGCTCTAACTGATTTTCATGTTATGGAGGGAGATATGTTTGGTAGCAAGGTAGAGTTGAAGAAAGAAATTCAAGTGGTTGCTTTAAAAAATAACTTTCAATTTAAGATGAAGAAGTCTAATGGTGAATGGTTTGTGGGAATATGTGTTGATGACTCTTGTTGTTGGTATTTGCGTGCTTCGAGGTATAGGCATAGTGTTTTGTGGATGGTTAGGAAGTATACTAGTGAACATTCTTGTTCATTAGATAATATACAAAGTGATCATAGGCAAGCTAGTGCTATCTTGATCAGTGAATGTTTAAAGGAAAATTCTAAGGCTGGTTGCTCACGAAAGAGTCATCCAAAGGAGATTGTTGACCACATGCGTGCGAAACATGATGTCCATGTTAGTTATCATAAAGCTTTAAGGGGGAAAGAAATTGCTATGGATTCTGTTTTGAGGTCTCCTGAAGAATCACGCGCTGCCATTCCTTCATTTTTTGCAGCATTGCATGAAACTAACTTAGTATGACATAGTTACTTATGCTTAGTAAATATAGCATATAGTTTAGTTACTATTATTTTACCTTTTATTGCTTTGTTTCAGGTTCAGTTACCGATTATGTTGTGACTTCTGCTGGGAGGTTCAAGTATTGTTTTATGTCTAATGTTGCATTCTTAGATGGGTGGAGACACTGTAAACCATGGATATCGGTTGATGGCACGTTTTTAAAGGTGAAGTATGTGGGTATTTTGGTAACTTCTTATTTTTTAGATGGTAACAACCAAATTTTTCCGTTAGCATTTGCTATAGTTGACTCAGAGAATGATGATTCTTGGATATGGTTCATGTATAAGTTGCATTCTTGCATTAGAGATGTTGTTGATTTAGTTATTATTTCTGATAGACACACTAGTATTTCCAAGCCCATTAGTATTGTTTTCCCCGATACTCATCACGGATCATGCATGTTCCATTTATGTAAGAAAATAAAGACTAGGTTTAAGTTGTCGAATAGCATTGATCCCATTTTTTATGCATGTGCTAAGGCTTATCTTATGCCTGACTTTGAGCGTCACATGCAGAGTTTGGATAAGATATATCCACGTGTTCGTTGTTATTTGGAGGGAATTGGATTTCCTAAATGGGCACGAGCTTATTTTCCTAGTAAGCGGTATAACATGCTGACCTTGAAAATCTTTGAAAGTATTAACAATGTTTTAGTTGAAGCACGTGAACTTCTTATCATACGTTTGTTGGAATTTATACATCAAATGTGTTTGAGGTGGTTTTACGAGCGTAGAACGGCTACATCTTTTTTGAAAACAAAGCTTACACCATCGGCTGAGGAACATTTGAGGGATGAGTCGGTATGTGTCATGTATTTTATTTAGTTACTATATGGTTTTATTTTAACATAATGGTTATGTGTAACGACTTTTCAGGTTGGTTCATCCGATATAAATGAATTTCATGTTAGCCATGGTGGTGTCATGTATGTTTTGAACTTGAGTAGTCGTACCTGTTCTTGTCGGAGGTGGGATTTGGATCATATCCCATGTGCTCTTGCTCGCGCTGTCTTTTGGAATAAAAATTTGAATTCATATTCATATGTTAGTGATTTTTTTCAAGTATGGAATACACTACAACCTATAAAGGCATCGTTCAGGATGAAAGTCAATTGAAGATACTACCTCCAGATGTGAGACGTTCAGCTGGAAGATCGAAGAAACAACGTATTCCTTCTATATGTGAAACTAGGCGACGTATGAAGTGTGGTCAATTTGGTCACAATCGAAAAACATGGAAGAACCCAATTCGTGCTTCCTCTTCTAGGAGTAGCAAGTAGACACAATTATTATTTTAACATTGATATTATTAATTTTGTACTTATATTGTTTATGAGCATTCTTTTTTATAAGTCTTAATGCAAGTTGTTTTTATTGACAAACTTCCATTTAAGTTATATTTTAATTGTTCATTTCAATTTAGTTGTTTCTTGAAATTGACTATTTGAATATGCTTATTTATGTGCACTTTTTTATTTGATAGACAATTTTTAGGCTCTAACAGTTGTATAGAGCTCGTCATAAAATTATATACCTTGTGTATCTAATTTATACACCAACCTAATTTGAACTGAAAATGGGTTACCTATTTTTACATGATACCCCCAAATAATCCAGTTCCTGCACAAAAAATTATACTATACAACAGCACTCAATTATATGTTTAAATACTTCTCGAATTCTAAACACATATTCATAAGCATTCATATAACGGTATCTAGGAACTTGTTAAAAATCCATACTAAACACAAATTCATATCAAATTCTTAAAAACACAAATCCAAAACCCACTAATCAAATTGAGATCCAAGGGAGACGCTTGGTCCTGTTTCAAGTGAAGTTGGCTTCGGTCCTTGATCATTCACTACCGTCTTCTTCACTTTTTTGCTCTCTCATCCACATATGGTGATTCAAGAGCTTTACTTTTCTTGACCAACCGTTTTATTCCTTTCAGCTTCTTTGAAGAGCTGCCTCTGCTCCTCAAAACCTTCACCAAGTCTTCCTCTTATTGGCCTTCCTTTTTGCCTTCCTCTCGGCCTTGATCTTGTTCATGCTCCTATTTATCAATATAATATATCAGTAATAATATTCATAATTTTATGATGAACAATATATAATTTTCTTACTGTTTCTTGCTACCCAGCTTGTTGGTCTAATCTTTCAAATTTTTTTTTAATGTCGTTTGATATTGTATTCAAGATTTCGAATATAAAATGCAATTGTTCCTTTGTTTTGTCATTGACTCTTGGTCCACTACTCCCTGCTTCTCCTTCACTCTTACGAGGTTTCTTCATTAGTCTCTCAAATGAGTCATCTTCCTCGGATTGGACAATAACCATTATTAGTTCCTTTACTTTTTTCATTGTCTCTTCGGTGTTACGGAAAGGCTCTATGTATGGTACTTCCAGTTCCTTTCGGGTCGGTACCATTCTTGTCAACATGATTCAAAGTTGTTTGATCATTTAATAAAATAAGGTTATTAAGAAGCAGATTTTTCAATAACAGTAAATAATTTTAAATACGAGTAATTAAATTACATACCGAGTTATTGTTAAAAACAGTATTGGCTAAGTCATTCCACGAGGGCTGTACAAGCGATTCCCAGTTGCAAATCCTTGGAATTGTTGTCGCTATCCTCTTGGCAAATTGATTTTTCTTTGATGAAATGTGGGGGATAGTCTCAAACGCCCAAACGATCAAAGCATACGAGAAACCACCAACATCATATCACATCACATCTACGTGCTTCAGATAGTCTTTAATGAATTCGATTGTTAGTTCGTATGAAAACCTTCCTCATGGATATCTCTCGAATGTTTCCTCGTCATCAATTATATCGACATGTTGAATGTCGATCTTTATGCTCTCTTGACAAGCTAAGTGAAGGTTTTCCAAGAAGTATAACCACGCAAACCTTTATCTTATTTTTCTCTTTCGCTCCTTGCATCGCATTGAATGAGAATGTAAGGTTTTTGCGCGTTATCGAGTACTCAGTAAATTATAGACCAACATGTGATACTAATTTTGGTCTTTTATAAAATGAATATAACATATTCAAAATTATGCATATGGTAAACTGAATTTGCCTTATATTTTGTTAGGTCATTAATCTATATACTAGTAAATTCTACACAACAAAAATTTAACACAATAGGGTTTAGTAATAGCTTTTGTAACTAAATTAGATACTAGAATCATCTAATGTTTTGATAGACTTAGTGAACTCGGGGACTTCATATGCATCTAAACCACCGAAAATAAAAAGACCAAAATTATGTCACTAATTTAGATACTGTCAAAACATAAATTAAAGAAGATTTTTCATACCTATTTTGCAGAATGTTTGTTGAGCTTTGAGCTCCTTTAATAGCTTCTTCCTCACGGTTAGTTTTTATTTCAGGTAGGAATAATGACGGCTTCAATGGCGTCATGTGGACGGTTTCAATGGTGTGGAGAGGGTCTGTTTCTTTGTGGGTTGGGAGGGTTTCGACGATACAAGGTGTTTTAGTGCTTTTTGAGTGACAATCCGTTTGATTTCTAATCTGACGGTGAGTATCAAGGCATGTTGACACATGCCATCGATTCTTGTAGGTGAATGGCCATTCTTGTAGTTCTCCCTTTTTTTCACCTTCCTTTTCTTTTTCATGTCTCCCATCATTTTCTCTTTGTTTTCTTCTTTTTTTCCTGCAAAGGTTGTTCATCAAAGTTCCATCTTCTTCCTTCTAAGCTTCATAATCTATTCTCAAACTTCCATTTCCTTGATTCAAGCTTCCATAACCTATCATTCTCCCCATACTCCCATAGGCTCCATGAAGAATGAATTGGAAAGAGGGTGTTTTGGAAATTATTGATACCAAAAATCTCAATCAGTAATGTTGCATGCAACCTCCTCTTCACGTGAAAATCCTCTTGGCATGTCAAGTCTGTAAAACAAAAACAAAGAACCCAAAGAACGAGGATAACTAGGTGTGGTTTTCTCACCTAGGGGCCTCTGATGCCTAAGTTAGTATCCTAGAGTAATTTTGGTAGAGTTTTCCCTAGGGGAGCATCATTTACCTCCTTTTAAAGTAGATGGGGTACTTATACCTGATGCCTTGATGAAGGATGCATGTCGAAGGAGCTTCGACGATGTGGCAGTTCTTCCTCGATTTGGTGAGTTGGGGTGGTATTTAATATCTTTTTCCCCCTAGCTGACATAAAAGGGATACACATTCAATGTCGATATCCCACCGCCATGCCAGACTTGGTTGATGTGATAGATTAGGGACTGAATGATACTTAATCATGGCAATTGAACCCAGTCAGTTCCTGTCTCAAATAAGAGGACGCCACATGGAATACTACTTTCAGCGAGTAATGATGTTTCTAATGCAAGACTAGTTGAGCCCTTGTAGCGAGACTCCTTCACATTGTTCTTAGTCTGTCCTAGTCGAGCCACCCGAGCTCTTTGGAGACTGACCTGGCTAGGTCAGTTTCCTCTGTTTGGGGGCTCATGTGCCCATTTCCTTTTCCTATTGTAAAAACCTTTGATGTGACATGACACGTGGTGCCATTTCATTGGTAGTCAAAGAATGCCAGCGACAGTTGCCCCTAGTTGAAGATCTGGTGGGCCTTGTCAACCCAGGTCTGAAGACTCATTCCTTCACAATTAATTGAAATTACCCCACGACAGTCATTTTACGCATGCACATGCGTGGCCTCGCCTCTTTTATGCTTCACAATCGATGCGCCACATGTCGCTCCCTTAAATTAACAATGTCTAAGTGCATGAACTCGCTTCATTGGCCCACGAATGGACACCACCTTGGTCGTCAGATTGATGCAATGGTTCTGATTGCCATTGAGTCGGGGCCTATAAATAGGTGGCCCGCCCCCATTTTTTCAACACTTCTGCCCTCTGAGAGATTCTGGAATCCTTCACCAAAAACCCCTTCATTCTTCAGAACCTGAGATTTTTTCCCTTGCTTGGTGTCGCTTTTCCTTTTCTTTCTTATGTTTCTCTTATATTTCATGTTTCATTCAGAGTTTAGCCATGCCGTTCATTAGTTTGATCTTGTATTCTCCCTTTTCCACTATTTCAGGAGACATCTTGGAGGTTTCATGTTCCTGTGTCGAAGCTTGGTTCTCGCCATCATTTTATTGTGGTAAATTGTTATCCCCTTGTTTGAGTATTTTACTTTATGTTGCTTTTCACATTTCCTTCAAATTTTTATCGTGTTCAAGGGTTCCAGGGGGAGCGTAGACTAGATTGTTGTGTCGATGTGCTGAATGAAGCAACTGACTCGGGGGCCTATGTCTGTTTGAGTGAAGATGCCATCCGGTGAGGGGCTTACAAATATCCTTCCTCTTTTTTCCAAATATTACTTGGGTATGATTTAGAGGGCTTACCATATTCCAGACTACATTTAGATGTGACTGGTGGAGGCCGGTAAGAAGGTAAGTGTCCCTAGTATGGGGGGAGTAGATTATATTTGGCTTTATTGGAGTGTGGACTATGGCTTCCCTTACATTCTTTCCCAAGGGAGTGGTTCTCTACGATGGGTATCTCTCTAGCTCAACCTCAACCTGGCCAATAGATGACTCTAGTCAGTTGTTAAGTGCTTTGAAGTTTGCATCTTGGTGATGACCTTACATTGGACGAGCTTGACTTTATGTTGTAGTTGAAGTCTCCCCCTAAGAGTAAGGTCGAAGGAGCGCCTTCTAGTGGCTTGGGTTGGTACTATATTAGTAGCCGTGCTGGATGGGTGAAGGAGATCGTGAGTGAAATCCCATACTGGTATAAGGATTGGGAGGACATTTGGTTTGTGGTTTCTGGGATCTAGGACGGCCTTCCCGGGGACTCAAATCTCGTGCACCTGATCCCTCAGATCCTTAGGAGGAGAGAAGATCTGCTTGTTTTTGTTTGGTCACTAATTTATATTATTCCTTTTATAGTGATTAGGAGGAGGCCAGAAGAACTTACAGTCTATCTATAATCTTGAATTTCTTGCATGGTTGAGCTTCTTCTCGATGCACGTGCTTTTGTCGTTCTTATCAGACCTGAATTTTTATTTCACGTGGGCTTGTATTTGGAGGATTCTAGCTCGAGGAGTTCAAGTTCGTAAGGGCCTATAGATTCTCATGATCGTACTTGCCTGATCTTTAGTCCTTCTTCTACTTTTGTCGTTACTATTATCATTATACCTTTTGTAACGTGATTCCATCTATGTAGGAATGGCCGAGGACAATACTTCTCTTGAGAAGTAGATGTAAGAGCTTGATGCCTCCAAGGCTCAGAAAATGGAGGAGCTCCGAGCCAAGAAATTGGAGCGGTCGAAAGCGAAGACGGTTCCTTTTACGCCTTATCTTTCTGTTCCTCAGCCTAAGGTGTCGAGGAAGTTACCGCCAGCACCACCTTTTCCCAAATCCATCAGACATTTCATTGACAAGCATGTCCCTCCTTCTTCAGGGCAGGGCCCGCTGTAGACCGCTGGTGCCAAAAGACTTCCGAGAGCTCCTCTCGATCACTTCAACTTTTTATTTTGCATCGGGCGATGATAATTTGGGAGTCTTAGACGTCTTCCCCTCAATCCCGGGGTTCCGTTATGTCGGGCTCTGACCAGCAGAATGATAGAGATCAAGGTGTTAACCGTTTGCAATAAGGCTTAATTCCTAAATTTTCCCAAGATCCTTTGCAAGGAATTGGTGGTCCAATGACTAGAGCCCAAACGAGAAGGATGAAATAAGCTTTATAAGGATTAATCATGGAGATGCATGAGAAAGAGGCTGTTCTGGAGATTTCCCAAGCTGCATCAAAGATAATGACTTATCTTTATGCACAAGATGATAAACAAAGCTTAGAAGAACATGGCTTGGAGCCCATGATATGAGACCAAACAAAGGAATGAACTATTTTGGAGTTTTGGGATGAATTGAGTCATATGCATCAAGGATGAGCTCAAATGACGGTAAAGTGATTATTAACTTAATTTAAATAACTAATTAAGTACATAATATCACAAAAATATGGGTGAAGTGTTCTCTTGATGGAGATGAATATATTTTGTTCAAATTGGGTGAATTAGGCTAAAAATAGAAATCTTTTCATATTACCAATGTCTTTTAAGCTTTCTAGTATCTTTTAGCCTTCCCAATGGCCTTTAATTAGGTGCTGGAGCAAACCTCTATACGATGAGGGATTTTCTTTTGTAAAATACACGATCAATATTATTATCAATATAACTTCGTGAGTTTCCTTTCACTTTGTGAGGAATTATTTTGTTCTTTGTTAAGAACTCAAATCTGAACTTATCAAGGCAACATGTGGCATTCACCCGGACTTATCAATCCGTTCACCCATCTTGTATTGTGGCATCTTTAAACTTAAAGCTTTAGTTCTCTTCAACAAGTTTTAATTTGGTCAAACTTTCATCATTCTTGGTTTGGAATCGATCCTAGGGTTCTTGAACCATCATTGTTATCAGGTTTTATCACAATTCATTGTTGAGGTTCGTATCATTAGATATAAGAGTTTTTGCTCATCAAATCAGGTTTTATCTATCTTTCAAAATTTCAATTCTATAAATTCGAAAGTTGAATTAAAAAAAATCAAATTCACATCTTCAAATTCTGGTTCATTGGTGCTTCTAGTTACAAAATCTACATTCGAGCTTTATTTCTAAAATTCATGATTAATTTATTTCAAAGGCTGAGATTTTCTCCAAATATTACTATTTTGATCTTAAATCCTTTCCTATCATATCTGAACCGATTATTCTTGTTTGACCCATTCTTTCTAATTTAAAATTGATGTTATAAAGTACTTGCTACTTGTTGTTTTTGGTAAGATCATTGCTAGATTTCTTTTACAAAGGACAAAAAGAATTAAAGAGTGGAAAAAGGTAAGAGTGGTGAGATCAGTTTCGAGAAAAGCCAAAAAGAGAGTAAGCACAAATGGAACTCATCGTGTTTAGAATGTAAACACGCAAGGGAGTATGTGAGGTCCAAAATCTATTTTTGTTGTAATTTTATTATAAAATCAATATGAGTGACGGTAATGAACAACAAGATCCCGATATGAAGTTGTGGATGAAGGCTATGGCTGATCAAATTAAGTTGTTAAGTGCAAGATTAAATGATTTGCAATCTCTAAGCAAATCAATATTTTCTGAAGAGCGACAGATTGAGGAATTTGAAGAAGTAGATTTTGATGATGAGAATTCTTATTCTAGGAGAAGAAAGAGAGCTGAAAATAAAAAAAGGATAGAAATTTGGGCAGTATAAATATGACAATTCCTTATTTCCAAGGAAAGAATGACCCAGAATTGTTCTTGGAGTGGGAGAGAAAAGTAGAACATGTGTTTGATTGCCATAACTATTCAGAAGCTAAGAAAGTGAAACCGGCAGTGGCTGAAGTTTACTAATTATGCAAGTATTTGGTGGGATCAATTAGTTCTAAGTAGAAAAAAGAATGGAGAGAAGAGTATTCGTACTTGGGAGGAGATGAAAGTGGTGATGCGCAAGAGGTTTATTCCTAGCCACTATTATAGAGATTGGTAAAGAAAATTGCAAGGGCTGGTTCAAGGTTCCATGAGCGTTGAAGGCTATTACAAGGAGATGGAAATAGCCATGATAAGAGAAAATGTGGAGGAAGACCAAGAGGTTACCATGGCAAGGTTTAGTGGTGGTTTAAACAAATTGATGTGATGGATTTGCAACATTATGTGGAGATGGAAGAGTTGCTACACAAAGTCATTAAAGTGGAGAAGTAATTGAAGTCAAAGGGGTCCAAATCTGGTTCGACTTCTAATTCTTCATGGAAGTCAAATTAGAGAGATCACAAAATCGCTTCAAAATCATAAGAAGAAGCAAAGTCAAGCGAGCCAGTTGTTGTTAAAGGTAAAATCGAGTCAAAATCTTTTTCTAAATCACGAGATATTAAGTATTTTAGGTGCCAAGGTTTTGGCATATTGCTTCCTAATGCACGAACAAAAAAGTGATGATTATGTTGGATAATGATGAGATTGAGAGTGATAGCTCGAGCGAGGATGAAATGCCACCATTAGAAGATTATTCTGATGTTGATATTGAATAATCGATCAGAGGTGATATATTAGTTGCATAGAGAGCACTCAATATTCGACCTAAAAATGATGGTGACGAGGAGCAATGAGAATAAATTTTCCGCACTAGATGCTTGGTAAAGGACAAGGTATGTATTATGATCATTCATAATGGGAGTTATACTAATGTCACTAGTGACTTGTTGGTAGATAAGCTGAAATTGGATATCTTGAAGCATCATAAGTCATACAAGTTGCAATGGTCGAATGAATGTGGAGAAGTGAAGGTAACCAAGTAAATTTTGGTTTCTTTTTCAATTGGCAAGTATGTGGATGAGGTTCTTTGTGATGTGGCACCAATGCATGTTGGTCATATCTTACTTGGCCGACCGTGGTAATTTGATAGGAGGGCTATACATGATGGATACAAAAATCATTATTCCTTTGCATTCAATAATCAAATTTTTGTATTAACCCCTCTTACACCTTGGCAAGCTTAGGAAGATCATATTAGAATCGCAAATGAGTGTAAATTGAGAGAAAAACATATTTGTGATCAAGAGGAAAATAAAAATAAAGAAAGTGGGACTGGGAAAAAAAAATCAAAGAAAAGGGTGAGGTCGAGGGGAAAAGTGTGCAAAAAAGAGAGAAAGACGAAAGAATAAGTGCATTTGCTAGAAAAGTGAGGTTACGAGTGTTCTTTTTGCAAGACAACAACTGCTTGCCCATATACAAGGATATTTATTTTTCGACTAATGACTTTAACTCTTCTTTGCCTAGAGTTGTTGTGTCCTTATTGCAGGAATTTGAGTAAGAGTTTGAGCACCTATTTCCTGAGGAGATTCCCCATGGTTTATCTCGCTTAAGAGGTATTGAACATCAAATTGACTTCATACCTAGTGCTGTCATATTGAATCGACCCTCTTATAAGGCTAATCCCAAGGAACTAAGGACATCCAAAAGAAAGTGGATGAGTTGGTGCAAAAGAGTTTTGTGAGGGAAAGTCTTAGTCTATGTTCGGTTCCTATCATTTTAGTTCAAAAGAAAGATGGAACATGGCACTTGTGTGTGGACTACCGAGCCATATCAAGCCATTAATAAGATAACGGTAAAGTATACGCGTACAATCCCTAGATTAGATGATATGCTTGATAAATCACATGGCTCTTGTTTTGTTTTTAAAATTGATTTAAAGAATGGATACTATCAAATTTGTATGAAAGAGGGTGATGAATAAAAGACCGCATTCAAAAATAAATATGGATTGTATGAGTGGTTAGTAATGCCATTTAGTTTAACTAATGCACCTAGTACATTCATGAGGTTGATTAATCATGTCTTATGTGCTAAGGAAAATTTATGGTAGTTTACTTTGATGATATTTTAGTTTATAGTAGGAGTTTGGAAGAGCATGTGAAACACTTGCATGTTGTTTTTAGTGAATTAAGAGGGCACAAATTGTATGCTAATCTTAAAAGTGTTCATTTTACATGAAATCTTTTGTGTTTCTTGGTTTTAATGTTGGTTTGCATGGAATTAGTGTTGAGGAAGAAAATGTAAAGGCGATAAGTGAATGGCCTACACCATGTGAATGAGGTAAGAAACTTTCATATTTTAACGAGTTTTTATAGAATGTTTGTTAAGGATTTTAGTTCTATTGCTACACATTTGAATGAACTTGTTAAGAATAATGTTATTTTTAAGTAGGATGATGTACATGATCGGGCTTTCAAAACTTTGAAAGATAAGCTAATTAATGCACCTTTGTTGAGTTTGCTTAATTTTGATAAATCTTTTGAGGTAGAATGTTATGCATCTAGAATTGGAATATGGGCTGTTTTGATGCAAGATTCTAAACCCATTTCTTATTTTAGTGAAAAGCTAAGTGGTGCAACCTTGAATTATCCTACTTATGTCAAGAAACTTTATGCATTAGTAAGAACTCTTCAGATATGGCAATATTACTTGTGGCCAAGGGAATTCATCATCCATTATGACCATGAGAGTTCGAAATTCTTGAAATCCCAAGGTAAGCTTGATAAAAGAAATGCTAAGTGGATGGAGTTCATAAAAACTTTTCCTTATGTGATCATGTACAAACATGGGAAGGAAAATGTTATGGTTGATGCATCGTCTAGGAGGTAAGCACCACTTACTTTCTTGCAAACTAAATTACTTGGTTTTAAAATGTTGAAAGATTTGTATGATAATGATTCTGATTTTAGCCAAGTATGGAATGCATGTGAAAAATGTATATTTGATGAGCACCATAGGCATGAAGGATTCTTGTTTAAGAAAGATAAATTATATGTACATATTTCTTCAGTTCATGAGTTGCTTGTTAGAAAACCTCATGGGGGCAGTTTTATGGGGCATCTTGGTGTGCAAAAGACTTTAGATGAACTATATGAACATTTTTATTGACTTAATATGAAGCATGATGTGAAATCTGTTTGTGATTATGTGGGAATATGTTCATAAAGTGACATGTAATCATTATTTATTTATCTTTTAGTTATTTATCAGACATTAGTATTATTGAATTCTTATGAATAAATTGAAAATTTTATTTTAAATTAAAGTGTTTTTATAAATTACTCAAGTCATGAAACTTTCATCAACGAATGAAGAGTGAAGACAGATGCGTCTCCAGACGAACTCTTGTGATAAAGTTCAAAACAATATTCGTAGTCTTAGGATCGATTGAACAATCAAATCCGATTATGACTGTTAGGTTGAACCATTGGATTCTAGTTTTAGGACATAAAAGTGGAGACTCAAACGGTTAACCTAGACATATTATGAACACGTTGAATAGACTGGTAACAAAGTAGTTTCGAGCCCAAAACCATTTACTAAGCTCTAAATCTAATAGTTACACCTTAAGGGTATTTTCATAATTACCTTAGTTCTAAGGTGAGTATGTAGCTTGACTTAGGTAGTTGCAACATTTGATATGTCAAATAAGTGAGTTCGAATTGGCGGGCAATACATCGGCTGTTGGGATTATAATTCAATTAAGTTAGAGTTACGTGATTCACAGATATGAAAATTAGTGGTTCGATTGTGAAAGCAATAATAACACCTTATGCTTTATTGATGTGTGTGTGAAGAAATTAACTTGGTCATGTATTCAATGAATTGAGTCATTGATTAAGACTTGTGAATTGTACAAGACAATTCACTATTGTGTCTTTCTTATTCGCAGTCAATAAATGAGTTAAGAAAATAATAATAAGAGGAGTAAAATAGTAATTTTACATCCTCGCATTTGTTATTGATATTCACGATGGGTATTATGTTAAAATATTATGTGGACCGTGAAAATAAAAGGGTTTATTTACACCAACAAAAAATGTAGTGCACATGAATCGAGAGTTGATTCTGCATCGAACCTATAGTTGAGTCATACAATGTCAAGATCAAATAGATCAGGAATTTATGGAGATAAATTCATCGAGTATTTGAATCCTTAGCTTTTTCATGTGGGTCCATTCGGTCTCAGAAATAACTCATGAGAACAAGAATAGAGAAACGAAATAAATTGGATCAAAATGTGTTTTGTTGTCAAGGCATACTTCCTACACCTATATGTGATAGGTGATGTCACTTAATTTGTTAAGTGTGATTGTATGTATTGAAATTAATTAGTTTATTATTTTCTAATTATTAGATAATTAGTAAATAAAAAATAAATTAATTAATTAATTAATAATGATCAATTAGATTGATGAATCTCGATAGAACTCAAACTCTAGGAAATATTGTAATTTTCGGCAATTATGAATATATGAGGTGAATTTTCAGAAATTTAAAAATATATGAGTATATTTGTAAATATAAAAAATTATATTTTATCATATCTATAATAATCAGATTGCAGATAGATCTTGAATAAGATACACTTGCTTGTTAACATACAAAAATGAGAAAAAATGTTTCCCCTCTCTCCCTGTTGCCGTTGAAAATTATATTGAAGAATAAAATTTTCAATTTTCATAAATATATCTCACGTAAATTAGTGTAGGAATTTGAGTGTGAGTTTTCAAAACGATTGAAGAAGAAAGTTTTCAAGTTTTCTTCTTCAATCGTTTTGAAAACTCTCACTCAAATTCCTTCACTAATTTACGTGAGATATATTTATGAAATTAGTAGGTGGTTGTTGGTGGATGAAATTCACAAATCGTTCTTGGAGTTCAAGTGCGTGATACAGATTCCAAGCTTGAAGAATACAAAGAACACTCGAAGGAATTTCATCAGTTCAGAAATTTTCCAATACAAAGTATAGGTGAAAATTTTATTTCTAACATTATCTTCCCGTTTAATGTCGTATATGCATAACCATACGTTGTTTCATTTTAAGTTATTTAATTTGATTAAATATGTTAATTGGAAAAAAATTTGAAGTTCCGCCCACGAAGCGTTCTTGGTTCAAACTTATTTTTAATTAATTTTAAAACCAACTGGTCCGAGCAATTGGTATGAGAGAAATAGGTTCTTAATTATGCATATTGATATTTGAAATGAACGTATCATGAATTTTGTGGATATTGGCATATGATTTTGTATGGTAGATTCAAAACTGTTTTGAATGTGTTATATGATTGGATCCCTAACTATTGGCTCTGAGTGTTTTTATTTTAATTTATAACTGATGTATGCCGAATTTGAGGCATATGATTTGTAACTTATTTTGTTGCAAAATTTATAATTTTATAAAATTGATGTAAAATCGTCGTCGACTCGATACCGTCATTGGAAACTGCCACCGAGAAGTCGCCAAAAATGCACTATTCACGTGAAATACTGTCACGCTGGAATTATTGTTCACGTCAGAGTTACTATTCTGGCAGTCGCGGTACTGTTCCAGCGCTCATCACCGCCGCTGTCCGTTCGCGTGCCCTGCATGGTAACTAGGGTTTGTGAAACCCTAAGCGATCACAATTAGGATTTAGGAAACCCTATGATGTTTCACGATAACTCTTATCCTATTTTTTTATCTTTTAAATTTTAAATTTTAAACGGATAAAAGATAATTTTAAATTCAAAGATAATTATCTATTTTATCTTTTTATCTTTTGACTTTTGAAATCAAAAGATAATTATCGGTGTTATCTTTTTATCTTTTGTTTTGTTAAAAAAGATGATTAATGAGATTATTTAATTAGAACAATAGTTTTCCTTAATTAAAAGGTTTTAATTAAAATTAAAATTTTGAATTTTTGAAATTTGAAATTTGAAATTCAAATTTTATTTTAAAATGAAAATGTACTTTTGTAAAGAGTTACAAAGTGATGGGACAACTTGAAGGACAAATAAACAATTACAGACGCCACGAATATTTGTAAATTATTGTTTTTTGGGTTGTAATTAGAAATGAACCGGAGGTTAATTTAAATACATGATTTAATTTTAATCGCGCATCATCATGTAACATGTCATATAAAACTAGGGATGCCAATATCAAATTACCATGTAGCATGTACATGCATAATTGTAGATTAATTATAATGGTTATAATTAATTACATTGCAAAAATTACAATGGTTATGATTTTAAATTGAGATTTAAAATTAAATAAAGGATTTATAAATTTCATCATGTTTTTCAATTTAATAAAAGTTTTGTTTTGAAAAACAACCAACAATCAACAGTTTTTTTTCAAAACTAAGTGGGAGGGTCGTTTACGTTGAAACGTTCTCAAGATCTCTAACGCAAACTTGATTGTGCCACGAGGAATGGTTTAGAACCACTCATAGCGGTCCTCTCTTTAATGGGAGAAACTTTGAAATCGTGTCACTTTGAGTCATCTAGTTGCTTGATAAGTTAAGACTTGTAAATGAAGTGGTGGGGTAGGGACGTCCCATAGATGGACTGTTAGTCCATGGTAACTTTTATGAGTCGATGCGTTGGTTAAACACTTAGACCGTAGCACATTGGAATCCCCACTTAAGGGTTAGTCAATGGGGTCAAGGTGACCAAAATCATTGGTGGTTGATTAAGCTAGATGTGGAGACATTTAAGCGTTACCAAATAAGAAGAGTATCAATGCGATAGGAGATAGTTTGGACTTCATCCCTCGATGAGACAAGTTATCATTTTTTATCGTAATATCATGAGGAACTTTTTTTTTATGAATTTTTAAACATTTAAGCAGTTGCATCATGTATCATACTTTCCGAAACGATTGAGCATTTATTTACACGGCTTTATTTATTCTTTTCGGTAGTCATGTCACTGTCCCCTCTCTCAACTATTCTTATCGCGAACAAATTTACTGGTGAAACTTTGTGGTATCCTTCTTTTCATCAGACTTATGTATCACCCGACCTATTTCAACAGGCTCTTGTCCCTGATGATATTGAAAATCTCCTCTCGCCTGGCCGTGAGGGGGGTGTAGGTGGTGAACTAACTGGCCAAGTGGGGCTTGTAGGGTGCAGGTAGGTTTTTATATGGCGGGTGCCGGATTGGAGGGTCTAGAAAGGAGGTTTCATTTGTCCTCCTGCGGTTCTTTCCCCTTTAGGGGGTTCCTGCCGCTAGACCTCTCCAGCTTCTTCTCGGCATAGATCACCTCTTTAGTGCTTGCGTACTTCTAGATCGTAGTCTGTAGTTCAGTGAGGGAGACATGGTCGTGCTTGGCCATGACCACCTCATCTCAGAGTGAGTGATCCCGCTTCTTAGCACGACTATCATCATGTCCTCACTAGCGTTGTCAACCTGCAAGGATTCCAGGTTGATATGATTCGGTACTCCTTCAATGACTCATCATGAGATTGCTTTACCATAATCAAGTAGAAGGTTGGCCTCATCCATCCCTTATCTCCCAAAAATTTCCTAGCGAATAGTCTAGAAAATTTAGTGAACGAATGAATGAAGCTTGACTTCAGTTATCCTATCTATATCTAGGAAGGTCTGCTAAGCGTTACACGGAACAACTTACACATTAAGGGTTCTGGGATATGATGTAATTCATCCAGACTTTGAAGGTTAAGTGCTCAAATGGGTCTTTGGTCACGTCATAGGAGATGCTCGATGGCATCTTGAACTTTGGGGGAAGTTTAGCCCATTGGATTTCTATGAAAAAATGGGACTCAATTTGCCCGAGAAAAGTCTCAACAGAGTCCATGACGGTTTGTTTCTGCTCCTTCCTTAATTCCTCTATCTGCAACTGGAGTTTTTGTATCTCGGCCCATTTTCCCGGACTTTCATCGATGTGATTTGTCAACTCTGTTGTATAGACAATTTTGGTAGAGAGGTCCTCTCTACCTTTAGTCCACTCTTCCATATTAGGGGCCACCTTACCTTTTTTTGGGTGGTCGTCCTCCTTTGCCCCTGGTCATGGAATGACTCGACCAGTGATTCATTTTGTTTCTGGGGGGTTGTATCCGTGGGTGACTAGTAATGTCTTTGTTCGCAAGAGACCAAAACGTCATCTTTCCTCAGTCTCCTGACCGCCTTGTAAAGTGAGCCCACTATGTCTTTCTTCTTTCAGTGCGTGATTATCGCGGTGGTAGGAAGTTCTTCTTTCGTCAAGGAGGAAGGTGGGTCTTCCCCATCGTCCTGGACTTCATCGGAGTGTGCAAGGATGTCAGACTCATTTTTCCTTTATGGGGAAGTAAGTGGTCTCAAGTGTTTTGCAGGGAGAGATGGTTTAGTTGTCTTCCCCACAAACAGCGCCAACTGTTTATACCGAAAATCTCAATCAATAATGTTTCATGCAACTTCCTCTTCACGTGGAAATCCTCTTGGCCTGTGAAGTCTGCAAAACACAAACAAAGAACCCAAAGAGTGAGGAGAACCAGGGGTGATTTTCTCACCTAAGCGTCTCCGATGCCTAAGTTAGTATCCTAAAGTAATTTGGGCAGATTTTTCCCTAGGGGAGCACTTGACTTGATTCATTGCTTCCAACATTTTCCTTTCTTTCTTCGCTTCATATTTCTTCACTTCTGCTTTTCCCGTGGCCTAACACGTACTTCCTCTGCTTTTTTTTTTCACTTCTACTTTTCCCGTGGCCTAACACTTAGCATTTTTGCTTCTTGCCTTTTTTTTTTATTTTTTCATTCCCATTCTCCAACACCTTTTTTATTAATCTATTCCTTCTTTCTCAGTTTTCATTTTCTTCGTTTCTGCTTTCTACTTCCTCCAATTTTTTTCTTGTTTTCTTTTTTCTGTTTTTTATAGAAGATGATGCCTGCAGATACCAGTCTTCATGGACTTAAGTCTATTATAAGCCCAGGGGGCCGTTATCTTTAGAAAATGTTATCCGTAGATAACAAATCTTCATGGACTTGAGCTTTTTTAAGCTCAGAGGCCCGTTTCCTTCTAAGAATGATGTCTGTAGATACTCTCAAAGAATTAAGCTCCTTTCGTGGAACCATGACCACGTTTTGATTTCCTTCTAAGAAAGATGTCCGTAGACACTCTTAAGGGCTTAGGCTCCTTCCGTGGAACCATGACCCATTTTGATTTCCTTCTGAAAATGATGTCCGTAGACACTCCCAAAGACTTAAGCTCCTTCCGTAAAACCATGACCCCGTTTTGATTTCCTTATGAGAATGATGTCCGTAGACACTCCCAAGGACTTAGGCTCCTTCTGTGGAACCATGACCCCGTTTTGATTTTCTTCTGAGAACTTACGCCCGTATTTTCGTTTGTTGAAGAAGAGAAAAAGAGTTGACACCATGTATTTATCTTGTAAACAACATGTACGTTATCATGCTATAACTTTTGATTGAGAGCTCCAAATTGAATTCCATGAAATTCTTCAAGAAGTTGGTTTTTACATGATTCCGATGATATATCATTCGCCATGTAATTGACTCCCAATTGACGCAATATAATTTCAAAATTACATGTTCTACATAATCTATCTTCATGAATAACCTTTATGATAATTATTGTAACTTTTGTCCGGGAGCTCCGAATTGAATTCTGCAAAATTCTTCAAGACATAGACATATATATCTTTCTAACAATATATAACACGCTATGTAAGTCTATATAATATGATTCAAAAAATTAAATTGAAATATGTTAATGAGTTTACTTTTCTGTACAAAAACTACCATATCTTTTGATCCAGAGCTCCAAAATGAATTTTCGTAAAATTCTCCACGAAGCAGACTTTCATATCTTTGTAATCATGTGATTAACCATGCAATTTTTCTTCTAGCTTTTTTCGTTTTAGTTTCCATTCTATTCCCGTTGTCAAGATGTTTTCATTCCTGTCGTCAAGATAACTTCGTTCTTGTTGTCAAGACATCTCCGTTCCCCTAGTAACTATTTATCCATTTCTGTTGCCAAGTCATTTTCGTTTATGTCGTCAATACATTGTTATTTTTGTCATCAAGACAGTTTCATTCCTGTCGTCAAGAGAATTCCATTTTCGAGACTTTTCCCATTGTCAAGCCAATTTCGTTCCTCTCGTCAAGCGAATTCCATTTCCGTCGTCAAGAGAATTCCCGTTCTCGAGACTTTTCCCATTATCAAGTCAATTCCATTCCTGTCGTCAAGAGAATTTCGTTTCCATCGTCAAGACATTTTTGTTCCCTTCGTCAAGAGAATTCCCGTTCTCGAGACTTTTCCCATTGTGAAGCCAATTTTGTTCCTGTTCTCAAGACTTTTCCCATTTTCAAGCCAATTCCATTCCTGTCATCAAGGGAATTCCATTTTTGTCGTCAAGAGAATTCTGTTTCCATCTTTAAGACATTTTTTTTCTCGTGGACAAGAGAATTCTCATTCTCGAAACTTTTTCCACTGTTAAGCCAAGTTCGCTCCCATTGTAACGACATTTCCATTTCTATCGTCATAACATTTCCATTCTCGTTGTTTGTTCATCCCTTATCTTTCTGCACATTTGCACATTGAGAAAAGAAAGAGAAAAATCATCGAAAATACATTGATCATTTTTTTTTTTTGTTATCATGAAATTTGTATTGCACAATTAGTATTTAAACATAATTGGTTGATGCATACCAAAAATCTATTCAGCACGATCACGATTTATCACATAATGCTTACTAAGTTCATAAAGTTTAACTATTGACTAATCAACATAGTCTGCGTCATGCTTTGCACATCAAAACCTTTCTAATAAGTCATTTTATCAAGATATTCAAGATAGATAATTTAAATATGATGATCGTAATTTTTATAATCACATAAATTTTAAACAATAGAAAGCTAATTAATTATGTGAGCATAATTAATGTAGAAATTTTCTACGAATATATATTTTTAAGACATTATTGATAGGCCTATGCAGTCAACATATTTTTTTTAAATGAATAATGTATGCATTTAAAGATAAAATCATAATTAAAAATAAATACTTAACTCCCAATCTCATCTCCATCGTTTGTTTATGTTCGACAAGCCATGCTTCGTTGGATCTGCATGCCATCCTCGTCGGTTCTGGGATGGTCAAGATCTCCGGGTAGAATGCTCCCCTGCCACTGCCATTATCTTCTTTTATTAAAAAAGTGAGAAATGGTGACCCATCAAATCCAATATCTCACAAATGGATTAGATGAACTGACCCACGCCCCTTTCGACATGAACTACATTCTTTACTTCTTTTTGTTTCTTCCCAAATATAATCCAAACTTTCTTCTTCATCTTCCTCAATAATCTCTTTTCTAACACCATGATTTATAACCACCAGTTGTGCACTCTGAGGAGTATGATTAGACAAATTCATGGAATCTTCAAGGAAGATGGAGGAGTTGAAGATCGAGTTCGGGCGTGAGTCCAAGTCGGTCAGAATCAACTCGTTCCTGGAACGTTCATTTGTTTCGCGATCCGGCGACGGAGAGGGAATATTATGGCGAAGGCGGCCCTCCATTTTTTTTCTTCATTCTTTGATCCGGAAAAAGGTTGAGAAGCTACTCTTTATGATTGATCCGAGAGACCAGAAAGAGAAAGAAGAAAAATGTTCAAAGAAGGGAAAATTGTCCCGAAAATTTGGTAGAAAAACCCTCTTCCTTGAAGCTCGTGTGGAAATAGCGGGAGAGGCCACCACCATTTTTCCTACCGTGTGATTTCTTGCTCTGCTTGACACTTGCAATAGTTCAGAAAGTTAATTTTGAGAATATATTCGACATTGGAAGGGTCGGCTGTGTAAACTTCACTTCTGAAAAACCCAGCAATCTGTAGGTTGCGTAGGTGGAAGCATGCTCTGTCATGTAATGGTGTAATCTGTTGAAGTTTATGAGTTGGTGGAAGACAGTTCCTCCAATAGGGTGATATCTTTTCCTCGACTTCCCCAATCTTCCAATGCGGAGATTGCCCATTAAAATAGATAAAATCATAGCTGAAATCGTTTCTGTCAGAGCCATATTGAAGATGGACTCCATTAAGCTCTTCTGGATATGGAGGACAAAGTCGCTAAACGAGATTGAAAGTGAACACGATGTTAGGCAGAATATCGATCAATTTTGAACAGTGAAGGATGATAGACTCTTGAGTGTTGATTATCACTCATTATCAAAATATAAAAAATGTAAAGGATTTTTTCATATCGATGCCCAATTTTTATAAATGTTAATTCAAGAGTAATTTTTATAAATGTTAATTCAAGAGTAAGAGTAGAATGAGAGAATCTCATGATCTAATCAGTGTTTTTTTATTTTATATTGAATGGGTCATTCCTCTAGTACATTTTTTGTTGTATTGAATGTATCATTTTTCTAGTACATTGACATTTATATAGATTTCTCAAATATTATGAGTTAATTAAAATTATAATATAAAATGATGTTCATTATGTCTAGGGATTATATCTGTTCGTAGAGGTCATTCTGCTGGTTATGGTCCATTTTGCTTTTCTGTCTCGCTCAGTCGTCAATCAATCATAATCACTTGACTATTTCTTGTGGTTTTCAGTCAATCAATCACAGTCATTTGGTGATTTGTCAATCTGTCTCATCTGAGTATTTTTAGTTTTACTCAATCAATCACTGTCGTCTGTCGTCATTGAGTCTTTTCGTCTATTTCTGTTATTTTTATCTTTCATTTCTCATTTTGATGAGATCTCCCGCTTCTGTGCTATTTCCCGTTCTGACGGGGTCTCCCGCTTCTCTGTCTTTTCCTGTTCTAACGAGGTTTCTCGATTCTGTGCTTTTTTCCATTTTGACGAAGTTTCCCGCTTCTGCGTTCTTTCTTGTTTAGCCCCCAACCTTGCCATGTTCACTGTCCACGCGTCTTCTCAAGATTCATTCTTTCTGTATACGTGTCTTGGATGATTTTTTCCTATTCAATAAAAATAATGGATTTGTCCTCCTTAATATATCCTCATTTCTTAATTAGTTGAGGAAAATCTCAAGTCCTCCCCTTAATTAATTAAGGGTAAAATGATTCCGTTACATGGTCTCTTTAGGGAACAAAATAAGAAAGAGTATCAAAGAAGATGCATAAAGGCATAATTCTGTCTATTTCAATGCCATTAAATGTCACATGTCTTGCATGTGACTAATTTAACGTGGAGAAAATGAAATTTTCAATGGAGGAGATGTCTTTGATTGATAAATGAAGTTGAAAGATTTATAAAGAAGAAATAAAAATTGAAGGAGTCTATTTAAAAAATAAATAAAATTCAGAAGGTCTCGATGAAATTAAGACAAAAAACAAAGAGTTGAACGGTTGATATGAGAATTTTTTTAACAGTAACAGTTGATATAAGAATAAGAAATTAAAAAAAGTATCCACCTAGTGATCACAATAACTTTCTCCATATTCAATTTTCAAAATTGGTTTTCAAATCTGGTCACTTTTGGAGAAGCTTTTTTATTAATCTATTTATTACTAACTACTAATAAGTAAATATAAATAAAATATACATAAAACTACTAAAGTAGGAGAAACATTTTAGACAATAATATTTTTACTAATATTTAAAATTTTCTAAACCATCTAATTAATATTTTTCTACAAATGGTTCATATTTCCATGGTCGGTGAAGTCTAGGTTTATTGTATAGTTAATTAACTACACATTACATCTGCCTTAACTAATAACTCTATTGATGAATTCAATCAATATTAGTAAGCCCAAAAGTGAGATTGCTTATATCCCTTTATAAACTTATTATTGTATTGTACTATTTCATATTTGATTCATGCGTGTACCTATGATATGAATTGTATTAATTGAATTAATTGAACATGCATGATATTTCATCCAAAATGACGAAGTGTAGCCAAACATAAATATCGTATAGAAATGACTTTACTTTCAGAGAGTAAGAAATAGACAATTACGTGAGATGTAGAAGTTTATTGTTCTCTTTAAGAAAATGCTATGTTTGCTTTCCAATAAAAAATTAGATGTTGTTAGTTGTGTTAGAATTATGCTCTAAAAAAAACTGAAATTTTATTATATTTATTGAAATATTTAATTTTAATTAATAATAAATGGTTTATTTTATAAAAAATTTAAAAAATATTTTATTATTATATTATGTGTAATACATTCTTGTGAGATGTCTACAAGCATAATACTACTTGATTTATAGGTCGTATAGAGTTTAACTCATGGGAATAAAGTATTTAATCAAGATTTCTTTATGACTTGTTAATACTTAAATTCACAGTCCGGTGAAGTTGAGCGTTTTACTAAGAAAAGACTGTAGTGTATTAACTATATGGGAAAACTACACAAATGGCTCATTTGGACCATTTGTGTAAAACACGTACTACAGTTACGCGTGAGTGAAATCCCATCCTGGTATAAAGGCCTAAAACACGCGCTACAATTAGGTGTACATCAGTCCCACGTGTAACTGTAGCTATCATTTAATGAAACGTAGCGTTTAACGAAATGGAAGAAAATCGGCTATGTGTATTGTATATAAATTAGATACGTATGGTATCTAATTTAAATACTGGTTTATTTTTTATCTATGAATACCATAATAATCTGAAACATTGAACACCATTTAAATTCGCTATGCGTAATGTATATAAATTATGGTATCTATTTTAAATAATAGTTTTTTTTTGTTTATGAACATCAGCATAATATGAAACATTGAATACTTTTACATTGGCGATGCGCAATATATATAAATTAGATACGTATGGTATCTAATTTAAATATTGATTTATTTTTGTTCGTTTGTTATTATTTTTGTTTTGGCTATTCGTAATGTACATAAATTAGGTACGTATGGTATCTAATTTAAATACCATCTCGTAGAACAAGATTAAGAAAAAATTGATGTCATTTATAAAGCAATCTAAAAAAAGTTAAAAAATCAGAAAGACCATCGTGAAAAACCAACAAAAGCTCATATCCAATCAGTAATCCAGAAAAAACCCTAAGATCCAAGAACGAAACTCTAACAACGCATTACATCATGCACAAACAATCGGTTTTAAACCCCTAACAACATCATCTTCATCATGCTAGATAAAATTAAATGGTATATTATTTTGGTGCCAAGATCAGATTTAAGTCTATCTTGAAAATCTTTTTTGGACTTTAAATTAAGATAGGGTAGTGTTATGCAAAGCTATGATATATTTTATATATTTTATCTTTTATACCTGCTATTTTGCTTATTATATTTTATACACAGCATGCTTAGGTAATTTTATTTTATGCACATTGAGTACCATGTGGCGTTAGGTTTCTAGAAGGATAAACGTTTGTGATTGCATAATGAAGATAAAATTAAGCATAATTGATTAGGGTATAAAATGGCTCACCCTAAGAGTATGTTATTAGTTTTATGTCAATGTAATTTTTAATTTATTAATCTTTCTAGATATTTATTTTTCCGTTAATTAGATTGTGAGATTATTAGAATATAGATAAAATTAAA
Source organism: Datisca glomerata (assembly GCA_003255025.1). Taxonomy (NCBI): domain Eukaryota; kingdom Viridiplantae; phylum Streptophyta; class Magnoliopsida; order Cucurbitales; family Datiscaceae; genus Datisca; species Datisca glomerata. The sequence goes on from QANY01001086.1 coordinate 502,793, forward strand.
TTAACTAATTGAGCATGCTTGTTTAATCGGAGTAGGTTGATAAATATTAAGTTGACTAATTACCTAATGTCACTTAGTAACCCACGGTAATAAAAACTCACGTTATTTTTGAAGATCAAGTGGGAGCAAGATTCTTAATTGAAAATCACGGTCTCCATTATTGGATCACAATAAGGTGTCCGGGTACCTCGTCTTTAATCTTGAAAGCTCACTAAAGGAGGGTATCTGAAGTATCAGATATTACAAGTATGGTCTTTGTAATGATTACCTTGATACGTGAATGACTGAAAATGATCTTCCTAAATAGGAGTTGTCCACTTATCACAAGTCTGGGGGTGAAATAATGGTGTACACTTTACTCTTTTTTGTAGTATCATGCCTAAGCGGTTATGATTACTTATTTCGAGAGACCAAAGTTGAACGTTAGCTAATTGCTTGATATTAATACTGGGTTAGTAGGATTACTAGGCGTTAATATAAGATTGGTAATTAATTTGATTTTACTATTCTACCTAACATTTTAAATGTGTGTTCTATCTAAGTGTGCATATGTTTATGAGAGTTGGGATATCGTTGCGTACATTGCATGTTAATTGTTTGAATTTTCATATTCATGTTATGATGTGTGTTTTAATTAGAATGTGTTTGTAATGATTGAAAATTTTATTATTTTTCAATAATTAAAATATCATTTATGAGCCCATTAGCATCTTATTGAAAATATTATTGACATTAATGGATATTAACTAGGACTTGAATCTGACTGTAAAAAGAAGCAAGTACACTTCTAATTAACGTTACGCTAGATTTTTCTAAGAGTGGAACCACTCATGAGAATAAAATTAATTGGCTATGTAGATAGATTGAATTTTAGCTTCATGTTACATAGTGTCATTATACAAATGTGTCAGAACTTAATAAATTCATTCGTCATAGAAGCTAATATAATTATTATTCTTCTGTAAGATGTTTGAAGGGGTATTGCTGAACACTAAGATGGCAAAGGAAACTCTTGTAGTGACCATATCCTTATGGTTGATGGTTTTTCAGCGAGAGAGAGATTCTTATAGCTAAAATCGATAGGAAACCCCAGATCGATATAGGATACCTGAGTGGATTCCTAACCTCAGTTCATGACTAAACTATAACACATATAGAAATGATTAATCAAGCTGAACTGAACTAAGAACTCCAGATAGCTAAGAGAATCTTGAAGATAATGTATGTTAAATGTGACTTAGTCTACTTCTTCTTTGGGCTTAAATTTAGCCCAGATAAGATGAAGAAAATAAAGATCTCTAAATAGAGTTGACTCAGAGTAAGAAAGAGAGAGAAAGCTCTAATAGGAAATACTTCTACTGCTAGAAGATTGGATACAAGAAAACCAACTAAAAGATTTTCTTAACTATAAAGAGTTGAAACATGCATCTCATTAAGAAGTGATCAATGATTGATTCTACTACGTCCTAGTGTGTAGACTTTGAAATCAGTAATCACATTTACAATTCTTTGTGAAGTTTCTAGGAAACCAAAAAACTAAATGAGAGGGATTGCATGTTATTATTATTATGATAGGGGCATATGCACTATTTTGGATTGTACATTTATTTCTAAATTTTTCATTGCATGATATGGAGTAAAATAACAGTATACATAGTACATTATCGAAGAGAAAAGTTTGGCAACCAACTATAGATCTATAACATATGTCTAGGTTATACTATCTAAGTACGATTCAGAGACTAATAAGAGACATGCTTCATGACCTTTAGATTTTTAAACTCTTACCAGTAAGCGAATCCATTATTAATAAAAATATGATCAAGAATCTTTTTAAGACAAAGGGGCATAAAGGCAGATGCTATTAATGTTGGAGTAGATTGCTTAAATGGAGAAGTGAAAGTCTAGGTGAGGGGTAATGGGTATAATATCAATTTATTGACGGGTACTATAATTATGACTATGTTTGCCTTATGCTTCTCGATTATGAAACTTTTAAGAAATAAAAAATTTAGAACATAGGTCGAGAAGGCATTGGAGAGACAAACTAAGTCTCTTCGATTTGATCGAAGATGTAGATACCTCTTAAAGGCATTCATAAACTACATGATAAATATTAGGATTGTATCCTAGTTGGTTACAACTAGGTCACCCAGAGAATGGTGTGACATGGAGAAACAAATTTTTTTAACATGATGAGATCTATGTTTAGCTATTTAACTGTCCTATTTTCTTTTTGAGAATTATCCTTATAAATGATGTATTTTGAATCTAACATCATCTATGACGGTACCTGAAACACCACACGAATGATATGAAATGTACATAAACCTAGTTTACATAAACTTCATATATGTGGATGTCCAGCACACGTGCTAAAAAAGAATATGCCAAGCTAGGTGGTAGATAAAAATGATATCTAACTGTAGGCTATGTAAAAATGAACATGGGTTATTTGTTTTTATAGTACCAAGAATAGGAAGAGTTTGTTAGTATAAATATAATATTCTTGGAAGAAGACTATATCTCAAAAGGAATATCTAGACGTAACACAAACTTAGAAGAATTTTCTTATAATGCATGTGCCACGCAATTTAGTTGGTAAAAGATAAGTCCAAATTTTTTTTAGAATCCAGTTATTCAAGAGAATAAGAATGAAGTACTTCCTAGTACTACACAATCTCATTGTAGTGGGAGCATTTCTCATTCATATGAGAAATAAATGTTCATATGAGAGTCTGGTATGGTAATCATGACCAACTAAGAGATTCATGTTCAAGTGAGAGACTTTCGAGTCCATCTTAGAGGAACATGACTCAGATCCGAGTAATTGCATAGAAGTTGTAAATGATGAAAAATAAATCAATGGCTTCAAGTAATGAAATCTAAAAATTATTCCATTAACTCTAATGGTGTATGGAAGCTTGTAGAATCCCTAGAGTATTGGGTACCAAAGATCTACAAGCGGAAGTGAGACATAGACGCAAGGTCAAGACCTTCAAGGTTAGACTGAGTGAGAGATGACATACTTAGAGAGATGATATTAAGTATAACAGATCATCTCTTAATGGCCATGTTCATGTTTATAAAGATATTGTATCCATTGCAGTTTATCTCATTTACGAGTTTTGGCAAATAGATGTCAAGAATGCTCTCTTGTATGGTGATCCTGAAGTAAATATCTTTACATCTCAATTTTTTAGATTTGTTGCTAAAAGGTCAAGAATTATGATATACATGATGCATTAGTCTAATCGTGGACTTAAGTATGCATTAATGACTTAGAACATTATGTTGATGATGCAATCAATGTTTTGATTTTGATCAAGGTCATAATGAGTCATGTTAGTACCAGAGAAAGGAAGGAAACATAATGATTTTCTTAGTATTTTTTGTAGATGATATTTCATCATCATGAATGACGTAGAATTAAATGTCAACTATAAAGCAATTTTTGTCTGAATTTATGATATCAAAGACTTTAAAACAATGGTGTTCATTCTAAGAATTAAGTTCTTTTGAGACTTAAATATAGAATGATGTTCTTACCCTGAACTGTGCAGATAATAATATGTTGTATATGTGTGCACTGACAGAATACAAACGTTCCAAACCTAAAAGTGTGAGATGGCATACTTGGAGAGATGATCTTTTGTTACACTTTTAGGTTTGGAACGTATGTATTCTGTCAGTGCTCTTATGACATAGGATGAAATAAATAACATGAAGACAGTTCCTTTGCTTTCGGTAGTGGGAAGTCTTAAGTATGTTATATTGTACACCAAATGTATATTTCACAGTAGGCATAGTCAACATATATCAATTAAATCCTGGAGAATTTCACTGGATAGCTGTGAAACATATACTCAATAATCTTAGGAGAACGAGAGATTATATGTTTGTCTATCATGTCTTATACCAGTTAGGTATATGGATTCAAATTTTTAATTAGATTACTTCTGAGGTAGACCCTAGCAGACCATTTTATGAAGACTTTGGCACAAAGTCTTTAGGTCACATGTAAAGAACACTGAGGTTAAGCTGGCTGTAGACAAGCTTTAGGGCCAGTGGGAGATTGTTAGGATTGTCCGTTGAAAAGCACTGAAATTCTATTGTATTTATTGAGGCATTTAATTCTGATTAATAATAAATAGTTTATTTGTATATTATGCGTAATACATTCGCGTAAAAGGTCCACAAGTATAATTGTACTTGGTTTATGGGTCCTATAAAGTTTAGCTCATGGGAACAAGTTATTTAATCAAGAGTTCTTTATGACTTGTAAATACTTAATTTCACAGTCCAGTGAAGTTGGGTGCTTTACAAAGAAAATATTGTAATGCATTAACTATATTACGTAGAGTGACTTATCTTGGTCACTAGATGGAGTACCTAGTTAATGTAATAGTGCATTTGGAATCTATTGAAAGAACTAATGAATCTGATTTTTAGTAAAGCACTATCAAATGAAAATCAAGACTCATTTCTATTATTTTATCAGTTCTCTCAATTTTGAGAGAGTTATGAGCTCATATTTAATAACTTAATTATTTTGATCTATTAAGAAAAAGATTCTATGAGACAACATATTTCGTGTTGGGGGTTATGCCCTCAACGCATGTGTATTGACATTTTCATATGAAATTTAATGAAAATTACATTTTCTTATAATTGTTCTTTTAAATTATTATTGAATAACTTATATAAATATCTGAAAATTTCATATTCATTAATGAGACTATGATCTTGTATTAGTACGAGAGGATTAAGATCATTAAAAAAAAATTAAATTGTCAGCAACATATTAAAGTATGCAATCTTTAATGAATAGTTGCTAGTGCAGTTCACTAAGCATTATGAATGCGTGTGATCTTGATTCAGATCATTGATGTGTATAGACATCTTAGTGAACGTACTTTATTTAATGAGATTATATATGACTGGACTGATGTGAATTAATATCTTTATTAACGTGTCGTTTATCATAAAGATTTAATAAACATCAATTCGATGATCATATATAGATCAGTCTGAATTCTGATTAGTCATGAACTCTTATGCATGTCTACTGGATCTTTTGATTCACTCGTCAAAATTTGTTTGTAAAATAAGCTAGTTGCAAAGGAAAAAATTCATCGTATTTGAGAATCGGTCGTGAATTTCTTACATCATAATATGAAAGTCAAGAGAATAATTTAGAGAGAGAGTGAGAGAAAATAATGACACCATGATTTACGTGAAAAACCCTTAAAAGAAAAAAAAATCACGGGGAGATTTTGATAGCATTTCATCATGGAGAAAGTGTTTTCAAAACTAATGAGTGTTGAGAGATGTTGTCCTTTGTTTGGAGTTGTATCTTGTCTCTATTTATAGGCATTCAGTTGAGTAACACTCTAACTGATGTATTAGTGAAGGCTAAATATATCCTCAAAGGGGTTTCTCGTGTTGGTGCTTTCAGAGTTTAGAGCTTTATGACCAATTGTTGGATATTTCAGTAGGCTTGTTGACACTCTGTATCCCATTGAAACCATTTTCCTTTAATTAGAAGTGGGTGATTTTTGTTGTTACGTTGGCTAGTCCTAGAATAAAGCGGTACGAAAGTTTTCCCAAGACGCTCTCGACTATTTTTATTAGTTAGAGGGATGGATGTTTGATATTTTGTATCTTTTGCGAATAAACATTTATTCCTATTTTGGTGCACAATGAACCCGAGAAACTTGCAAATAGTGACTCCGAAAATGCACTTCTTTAGATTCATCTTAAGATTGTATAGTCGGCATCTTCATAACACTCTTTTCAAGTGTTTAGCAATGAGTGTCGCATGTTTTGGACTTTATAACCAGATCATCAATGTAGTCCTAGTCTTCCTTCCCCATCATGTCATGAAAAATGGTTGTCATTGCTCGTTGGTATGGATCTCCAGCATTGTTCGAACCAAAGGATATCACTATGTAATAAAAAAAATTGAATAGAGTTTGGAATGATGTATTCTACGCATCTTTAATTACCCTTTTGATTTGGTTATGGCCGTTGAATCCTTCCATGAAAGACAACATGCCATGATTGGTTGTAGTGTCGATAAGAATGTCCATATTGGGAAGAGGAAACTCATTCTTTGGGAATGCACTATTGAGCTATCTAAAATCGACACATATCCTGACTTCACCATTCTTTTGCTTACTGGTACTATGTTGGGAAATCAATCCAGAAGTTTGATGGGATTAATGAACCTGACGCTTGTAAGTTTGTGCACATCTGTCTTACCTTATTGTTCGACCTCCAGATGAAAGTTGCATTTATCTTATTTAATAAGAACAGTCACAGCTTGCATGTTCAAAGCATGACACACCATGTTAGGATCCATTTTTATATAGCTCCAACAAACACATCTCAATATGTTCTTAAAAGCGCTATAAGTTGAGTTTCTCATCTGGGAGTAGTTAAGCACTTATCTGGATTATCTTTTCAACATCCGTCACTTGAACTTACGAACTCTAGTTCCTCTATTACTGTCGTAGTACCAACTTGTATGTATTTGGGAGCTGGAGTTATATCTTGACATTCTGTGGGCGTTCCAGGTTTCGTGCTTGCATAGACATGTTCAGTCATAACATCACAATTAGGGCCTTCCCCTTTCGGAAGGTTTAGTGCATTGTGATGTTGTGGCCTCAACGTTTCGGCTATTTTTGGAACATTTCCTTTTCTTTTCATTGAGATGCAGTCAAAAATCGTCGTCACTGGGCCCCCAAATATCAGGCCATGGAAGCAGAGTTATACCATTCATCCAACGTTTCGGCATTTAAGAATTTTTGTAATTTTATTTTAAATATTTATTTTAATCATTCCGATCACGAGAAGACGAAGAACGCACGAGATGAACGACTGAGAAAAAAGAAAAAAAATAGAAATTCTTTTAGAATCCCAGCCCCGGCACTGAAAATTGGATTTTCCGGCGATGGCGCCGCCGATTTTTGTGAATCAGAATGTTGCTAGAATTTATTGTTTCGGCGATGTCGCCAGAAAATCAGCACCGACGGTGGCCAGTGGCTAGCAACTGAAGATCCGGTGGTGGGTGGTGGTTGGTGGTAACTGTTGTCACATTTAGAGAAGTTCCCCAGAAACCCTGATACAAAGTAACCTTATCACTGCAGATTTTAACCCCTAAATCTATCGATTATCATTTTAAATTTTGAAATTAATGTAATTAGAAATTAAATTCTTTAACTTTATAAAAATTAGAAATTAATAAGTTGATTGGGTTTTACCCAAATTTGACCCAATCAAATAAATTGTTTATTTTAAGTTTAAGTCAACTATTTTTAAAAGGATAATTATATAAACTAATTTTAATTAAGAAAAATAGTTTTTCCTAATTAAAAGGGGTTTTTGTTCGAAGCTTGAAGATTATGAAGATAAATATCAGGAGGAAAAGACAATATTTGAGAAATATGTATTCTTGAAATCCGCTTTGTAATTTTATTCCTTTATTTCAATAGTTGTAATTTAAAATTACCCAATAGTCAATCTGTCTATTATTATATTTAATTTTTAAATAATTATTTAATTATTATGTTTGATAACATGTTCATGCATTAGTCGATCACATGTCATACATGAAAATCCCATACAGTTTTATTTAATCATGCATCTCATCAGTAGAAATATGATTTATTAGTATTGTCCTAATATGTTTATATGTATTATTTTATGAAATCAATTGCATGCAAACTGCTAGGTTTTAATTAGTTAAAATTTGGTAATCACACCACACTGAGGACTATAGCAACCTTTAGGATAACCGATTTTAGTAAAAGAATTTTACTAAAATTTGATTAATATAATTAATTAGTTAATCTAAGTTCATCTAATTAAGACTTAGGCGCTTTAGAATGTTAAATCAACTTAAAGCAATAAGATTGGCATAACTAGTGATTAAATATTCAAAGGGTTATTATTTACATTAGTTATTAATTTGGAATTAATTAATTACTTAAAAATAGAAACACATAACCGTAAAATAGCGAGTGGGAGAAGGTTGACATGTCAATGTAATCTACGATCTCAATTATTAGTACAATACCGTGAGGTACAGTGAAGGTTTCGAGATGATTTTGTTTTCATCCCCCTGAGGAAGGTTTCGAGCAGTACCAATACCAATGTTGGACTTCTTAAGAAGATAGGAGAAAGTATTGTAGTTGAGTTTTGACTAACCCTAAGGCGGCATATTCTAAGTCAAGTCATGAAATCTGAAATAATGGGTTACACTCATAAAATCACAATTAAGCTTTCATCTGGATAGTTGTGACTTGACCAAACAAGCGATAACTTATTGTTAAAAGATAAAATATGAGATATTTTTAATCGTTGAAAATGTCTCATAGATAGCATGAGGTTAATCTGAGTGACACTAAAGCAACACATTAATAGTTGGGATTGTTTTATCGTGATTAGTAAAAAAATTGTGTGTTTATTATGTTGCATTCATGTATTAAGTTTATTTTTCGAATTCAAGATATTTATAAATTATATTAAATCTTGTATGTTTTAAATTTCAGTTATCATTATTATGTCTGTCATGGGCAACCCTGTTACTGCTTTACTCGCTCTTGAGAAATTGAATGGTGGCAACTTCGTATGTTGAAAATCAAATATGAACTTAATGCTGATTTGTGAGAACAATAAGTTCATTCTTATTGAGGAACGCCCTAATGAGCCCATTGTTAATGCCCTAAGAATGTTAGGGACATATATGATGCTTGGATCATATCAAACAGCAAGGTGAAGTGCTATATGCTTGTGAGCATGAATGATGTTCTGAGAACCAAGCTTGATGGAGACTACCTATGAGATTATGGAATCTCCACAGGCTATGTTTGGGCAACAGTTTTATCAAGTCGTCATAAGGCCACTAGGAGCTATATGAATATTAAGTTGAGAAATTGTACTTCTGTGTGAGAACATGTTTTGAACATAAATAATATAATGCACGAGACAGAAGTATATGAGGCGACTATTGATGAGCGGACTCAAGTTAACATAATACTTGAGTCGCTCATACCATCTTTTTCTATATTCACGATCAACTATGTTATGAACAAGTTGTAATTCAACATGATCCAATTGTTGAATGAATTGCATATTTTTAAGTCACTCAACCTTAGAATGACCAAAGAGGGCAAGCCAAATATTGTCGAGTAAAAGCCTTCTTCCACTGTTAATAGTAACAAGAGGAAGAAGATCAATGGAAAGGACAAAGGTAAGAACAAGAAAAGGAGGAAAGTCAAGACATTGTCAAAAGCCAAAAAGAACAAGGATGACAGTAAGCCCAAGCGAAAATGTTTCCACTGTGGGGTTGAAGGTCATTGGAAGAGAAACTGTAATAAGTGTCTCTTCGAGCTGAAAAAGAAAGATAAATATGATTTACTTGTACTTGAAGCTTGCTTAGTGAAATATGATTTATCATCCTAGATACTTGATTCAGAAGCCACTAACCATGTATGTTCTTCTTTGCAGATGTTTGATTCGTCAAGGGAGCTGGTTGATAGGGAGATCATTTTGAGAGTTGGCAATGGTGCGCTTGTGTCAGCTAAAGTATTGGGGACAGTTCGTTTACTTTGGGCACTGTAATTGTGCACCATTATATAGTGGGTCCCATTCTATTGGACAATTTAAAATTATATATTATTTTTAATTTTTAATTATCCGTAAATATCTTATACGTCATTATCTAGAATAAGATGTAGATTTTATTCTAATGATATCAGTTGATCAGATCATCAATCAATCAATTAGAGAATTACTTCATCAATCAAGAGTTGAGGGAATAACACAATTTCTCAAAAAGTGATTTTTTTCTATGATTAAGAGTTAATCAAAATCTCTAAAGAGAATCATTACGTTCTTTTAGAGAATCGTCTCACAAAAATCATTCTCTAGTAAAATCTCTAGATCTCATGTATTGAGTACATCTAGAGATAGAAAAGTGTCTTTGTTATATTCTACGTGACCACACACGTCCTAGTGCGTTGATGATTCACTTGGAAGATCTTAGTGTGGATCTTAGCATTTGCTGATTGTTGAAATGATTTTGTGGGAAATGAGAATCGATCGGTTTCACGAAGACGCTTGATTTATACTATAATAGGTATATGATTTCTAACCTTGGATGTTGTTAGTTTAATATATAAATATATAATATATCCAGGCTGATTTAAAATGAGTTTTCAATAAAAAAATTTGTTATCGTAGCATTGCGCGATTTTGTTACTAAAAGATTCATTTTTTTAAATTTAATTTTTTTAAATGGCTTCATGCCACACGCTTCCGCCGCTCACGCGCCGCGACGACCAACACTATAGACATATTTGCAATTCCTATATTAGTTGTGGCTTCTAAGTCGGCTTTTAATGTTGATGATCGAGTGATTGATCTATTTAATAGTTCATTGACTCCCTCAACAGTTGAAGCCCTTATTTGCCTTAGCGATTGGTTTTGTGTTGAACCATTGTCCATCGATGAGTTGTTGGTGAAAATTGAGGATGATGAAGATAATGAGAAAGGTAAGAAAACTGTACCTATTTATTTATTTGTTATTTACATTGAACTTATATTTTATTTAGTGTTTAAATCACTCCAATACCTTACATTGAATCATGATTAAGGATGGATGAGTTGAGTACCGTGAACCTTGTGGATGACTTCGACCATTTACTATTTAGTGTCTTATAGATTTTGATGACATTTTAGTGACGATGGGAATGTATTAAACTCTATTTTGTTGTTTTGGTTTATGGAGGGATTTTGTTATTGACTTAGTTGCTTGTGGATGAAATTTTAGTGATGCTGGGATTGTATTAAATTCTATTATGTTGTTTTGGTTTATGTAGGATTTTTTTATTGACTTATTGTTTATGGATGAAATTTTAGTGATGTTAGGTTTGTATTGAACTCTATTTAATTGATTACGAATTCTATTTAATTTTAGTAATATTAGAAGATTTAGATGCATTTAAGTATTTAATTTTAGTTATATTTGTATTCAAGTATTTTGTCAAAAAATAGGAGTATTTGAATTTGATTTAAATCTGTGAAAAACATGTTCAGGCCAATAAAATAAAATAAAAAGCCCAATAGAACATAAAATGTTAAGTACATCAACTTGGCCCGTCTAAATTTAGCTCGTAAAAGGTTAAATTTAACTCAAAAATCACTAAAAACAACCTAAAAATGTTCAGAAATAGCTCAAAAAATGTCCAAAAATGAAGCCCAAAAGACACGGAAAAAAACCCGTCAGACGGGACAAAAAGTTCTAAAAACCGTCCCGTCCGTGCACACCCCTAATTGAACGGATAAGAGTATAGCCGGAAGGCCAGTGCGTTGAGAAAGACAACAGCTCATGAGGTCCGAAGGATAAGAAGATGCATATCCATGTTCAGGTTCAACCCTGTAAGTCCCTATCTACCAACTCATCTCCATTGCTTAACTACTTCACGTCTGTATCCGACCTAGTTCAACACAAAGCACTTATATGCATTTCCAAATGCTCAGCTCCTCACTCCTCCAACTTTAAGTCGTTTTCCACTACTTTGTGGCCTAAAATTCCAACAATCAATAAGAATTTTCCACTGAGAAGTAACCACTTCGTTCTCCGTTCTTCGAATGATGTTTCTGATGATTTTTTGAGTACCCAACTGCCCAAAATTTCTCAAGATGATAGAATTCAGGAGAATGGTGAGCTTGGATTGTTAAATAAGCCTTCCCCTGCGCCTATACCCAATGGGCATGCTTCAGAGATAGATGAAGAATCAAGAAAACCTGATAAAGATAAGGCGTTGGCGCCATTTTTGAAATTTTTGAAGGCAAAGGACTCTGTGGAAGAAGTGAAACAAGAGGAGGGAGATATCTTAGAAGTTTCTGAAGAAAATGGTGGTTCGATTGACACGATTGATGAAGTTAAGAAGGTAAATGTGGAGTATTATGAACCTAAACCTGGAGATGTGGTGGTGGGAGTTGTTGTGTCTGGTAATGAGAATAAGATTGACGTCAATGTGGGGGCTGACTTACTGGGTACAATGTTGACAAAGGAGGTGCTTCCCTTGTACGACAAAGAGATAGAACATTTATTATGCGATCTAAGCAAAGACGCTGAATATTTTATGACAAGTGGAAAGATGGGAGTAGTGAAAAATGATGATGCCATTAGTAATGGACCAGGGCCCGGGCGGCCTGTTGTGGAGACTGGAACTATTTTGTTTGCTGAGGTTCTCGGCAGAACGCTCAGCGGTCGGCCGTTACTTTCTACTAGAAGGCTATTCCGACGGACCGCTTGGCACCGAGTGAGGCAGGTTCTTCTCTTTCTTTTATTCTCTGTTTATTGTATCTTTATAACTTCCATGGATACTCTATATAATCTTTGGGTTCAAGTTTTTCTGTTTTATATTTTGAATAAAGGATGCAGATGTTTTCTACTGATTCTTGTCTGTGTAATGGACAGTTAAAACAACTCAATGAACCAATAGAGGTTAGAATAACAGAATGGAATACCGGGGGTCTTCTTACAAGAATTGAGGTTTGTACTGTTTCCAGTCATTTGTTTTCTTCATTTTTCTTTCGTGTCAAATGGCTTAATTGAACTAATGATTGCAGGGTCTGCGAGCTTTTCTTCCCAAAGCCGAGTTATTGAGTAGAGTCAACAACTTCACTGAGTTAAAAGAAAATGTTAGTTGCAACCGTTTTGGATTTTTTTTTTCTTTTAGCTCATTATAGTTTTGCTTATTCCTTTATCCATCATTCATTTGTCCGCCAAAGTCACACATCTATATACACTGACTTTATAACCTATGACTAGATGAACGAGGGAAATACTTTATAACCTATGACTAGATGAACGAGGGAAATAACTTTATAACCTATGACTAGATGAACGAGGGAAATACTTTATAACCTACGACTAGATGAACGAGGAAAATACTTAAAATTGATGAGCGATTGGTAAGTGCTACTAACAATGGATTTTGGTATCTATTTGGTTGTCTAATTGCTGTGTTCACCATCATCTTTTCCTCTAGTCCTTTCAGCGCCATTGAATTGATAAATACTCCTTACTATGTCATCTTTAGACCTGAAAAGTCATCAGTAATTGCTCAGAGATATTTTTCTCACTATCTAGTCTCTATGTAGGTTAGAATCTGACAATTTCCTTTTCTTATTATAATTTTTAAAAGCAGACCTAAGACTCAGCTGGCTAGATGAAAAAGATCATCAATTGCTAAAAACACAATGCATCAATATTTGTTTGTTTTTATTCTTGTATCGAATTTATATAGATTTTCTCTTCTATTTTTGTTTGAGTTCTGTGTCTAAAGCTCTTATCTTTGTTACATTCAAATTGTTATAAATTTCAAATAATAAGCACGAGTTTATTCGGACTTCAATGCCACGGTAATCAAGTTGATGAAAGTAAAACAATTTCATTTACAAAGCTCATGTACATCATGTGTTTTAACAAGGATTAATCTCTTTTATGCCTCTAGTTATAAAAATTCTGTAACATTTTAGTGTTTCAAATATATTTTCTTTTAATAAGTAACAGAATTCTATTAGATGCACAAAAAAAAGAATTTTGTTGAAAGGAAGATTACAAACTACAGGAAGACAAGAATTCAATATTTACATACAAGTATACACCTCTCCAACCGTATGTCATGATATGAATTTGAGTAAGACTGAAATATAAGACACTTATTTTGCATAGAAATTTGAATTTTATTAGCAACAAAGTACATTTGTGCTGATCATAAATCGTGTAATATGCTTGTCTTTTTTGCTTTTGTAGTTATATCATCATGTGAATTCATAGGTCTTCTTAAGTAAAATGTGTCTAGTTAAGTGAAATGTCTAGCATGTGTAGTTTGAAGTGGGCCATCAAATCAATTGCCCGCTACCATTGGGTATGGACATGGGAAAGGAACAACCTGACAAAATGGAATAGAAACAACCAATGAGTCTCTTGGAAATTGATATAGGACTCAGTCACAGTGAGAAATAACAGAATGTGTTTTTACTAGTATGCGTGCAAGTTGTTTTGTTTTTTATGTTAGAAGTTATTTTCTATGTTCCGGATGCATTCAAGATATGTCCAGTATGAGAGTGTCTTATTGAATTTCAAGATAAATACTTCATAAATAATCTTCTCGTATGGATATCACTCTACTAATTATGTAGGTGGGACGGCAATTAAAGGTTCGGATCACTCGTGTAGACGAAGCTAAGAATGACTTGATACTAAGTGAGAGGGAAGCTTGGGTTAGTTTCCACATCACTTATAATATCTTCCGTTTTGTCTCTTCAGTTATTTTTTCTGAGTATTTTTTTTTTCGGTTTTGCATTTCTGTATTTGCTTTCCCTTCCTTTGTCCGAAACATGCCAACTTTGCCTTATGTATTGCAGGAAATGTTATATCTTCGAGAGGGGACACTCTTAGAAGGCACTGTCAAGAAGATTTTCCCTTATGGAGCCCAAATAAGGATAGCTGATTCAAATAGAAGGTGACTTAGAATATATATTATCTGTATTCTTATTTGGAATCCAATTTTATATGCATACCATGAATGTGGCTTTAGCAAGATTCAGATTGAAAAGGCAAGAGAAAGGGAGAAAAAGATATATAAATAGCTTTTGGACATGGATTTCTTTTTCAATCTACATAACAACTGAGAACTCGTTACAAATATACTCGTCGTATATTATCACATGCTGTTTAATTATCTGTATTAGGTGCAAGATATGCAGAAACCTTGTGATCTTTTCTCTTTTAAAGGATTAGGTTGGGTATTGCCTATTCTTATAAGAATAATCTTAGCTCTCACTGACATTACGGTACTTTTCTTTTTTCGCTTGATTAAAAAAAAGAGAAAAACTATTCATATGCTTCAATTATCAGTATGTTTCTAAAGTTATCTGTTCTTTGTTACTGTTAAGAACCCAACCTTCTCAATGTTTCTCAGTGGTTTGCTGCATATTTCAAACCTCACACGTGCTCGGATCACCTCTGTGAGCGATTTACTTGCGGTTGATGAGAAGGTTAAAATTCTCGTTGTGAAGTCGATGTTCCCTGATAAAATATCTCTCAGGTAAATGAAGACTGGATTTCTTTGGTTATTGATATTCTGTGCATCTCATCTCTTTTTAATGTTTTTAGTGAAGTCCTCTTGTCCCCCAAGTATCTGAAATTGGAACCCACTCTGAGACTCTGAGACTGCCGTCTATGACGGATTTTGTCAAAGCGGAAGAGATGTGGGAGGAAATTTTGAACTTGGTTTAGGCTATCTAAGAATGCAGATTCAACTACTTCGATAGGAAACTGACTTTTCATTAATGATTAAAATATACAAATAAAAGGTTGTGAGAACAAGAAGTCCTTAGATTTGGATCACCTCCTATTTGATGATCTAAACATGAGATGATGTTAGGCCGATCTGGACAAATATTTTTTATTCAACGGTTCAGATCGGCCTTACACGAAATCGAAAAAATTTAAACTTTTATGCCGATTTGGGCTGTGGGTTTTGAACCAATGAACTAGATTGAGTAACGTCTCCTATTCGGCTGAACAAGAGTAACAACACTATTACAAACAAACCAAAAGTAACAATACTATTACAAACAAACGCAAATTGAACTATAAGCACAAATGCGTGCATCTCCTTGAATTCATATGAGGATTTCATCATTTTCCCAATGACTTTGTATATTTCCTTGAATTCACAATACTAGCAGGGAGGATTTTCCTATTCTCAAACTAGTTATATGCTCGTGCGTTGCACAAATTATTCAAACTAATGTATCTTAATTTTAAAAATGTAAAATTTTATATATAATTACGTATCAGTCAAATAATTAATCATGCATGAATTCTTACATTTTCCAATAATGTTATCCAAAACATGTATAAAGTAAATATTACAAAAGACAAATGTAGAATTTATTAGCTAAGAGTATGTAAAATACACAAACTTCTCTATCATTATGTGAGTGGAAAATATGTGCATGTCGCGCGGACACAAGTTCACGTGAAAGAAACACAGAGCTTTTGCTTTCATCCTTCTGCCTAAACTCATCTTTTCTGGTTTGTATTGTAATTGGCATCTAATTTTTGTAAAATAGAGAAATATGATATGGCTTACATCCTTGTGTAAATTGTATGCCTTTTAGTTTCTTTACTGAAAAAGATGATCATTGATTGATTTTCTTTCTGCAAAATTCAAATTTGACTGCTGCTGAAAATTTTCCTTTGCGGTTTCGTTCAGTATTGCGGACCTCGAAAGTGAACCTGGCCTGTTTATATCAGACAAACAGGTGCTTACATAGCGATTGTTTATCTCTCGTATTCTCTGAACATTTCCTGATTCAAGTAACAAGTTTTAGTCTGGGTTTCTTTATTTTGACAGAGAGTCTTTACAGAGGCTGAGGTTATGGCGAAGAAGTACAGGCAAAAGCTACCTGCTACTCTGTCCATTCGTAAGTCAGAATCGCCACCAACCGGTTCTCTACCCTTTGAAAACGAAACAACCATGTATGCAAACTGGAAATGGTTCAAATTCGAAAAATGAGGATTCAAACCTTGATTAGCTCGTCCTACTTATTCATCCGTTTTCCTCAGAAGAAACAAAGGTTGAGAAGGCAATTGTTCTCTTACAGCAAGTAAATCCATCTAGTTTTCGTAGAATTTCTGTATTAGATGTAGAAAGCTCGACTGATTCAATCGCCGCCATTGTTTTCTCTGGGTTTAGCTTAGCTGTGGAACTGTAATATCTTGAGTTACATTCTTATTTTTTTTGTAGTAAGCTTATTTCTTGAGTTAATTTTTGTTGGTGATTTATTATGGCAGTTTATAAAGAATAAGCTTATTGTTTTTTGGTCAAAATTTGAAGACCATTTTCTTCTGAAAGAAGTACCAACAAGAATTCCTTTACTAGCTGTATTCTGCTTAGTTTAGAATCGCAGCTAGAAAGTTAAGGATATTTATTGCTGAATTTAGTCTCTTCTAATGAAATGCTTACAAAAAAGTGTAATGAAAGTCTCTGAAGTTCTTTTTTTCTTTTCTTTTTGGACATAAATGAAGACGCTATTATCCTTTAAGTGGGTGAAGTATGGATGATTGAAATAAGGAAGTACTAAATTAAATTGATAAGGTTGACCTCACTTGTATCTTGATAGCTTATTCAATATGATGTTATTTCTTTTCTTTAAATGGAAATTTTCTTTTCTTTTAATGGAAATTATGTTACTTGTAAGTTATAAATCCATTTTTTTCTTGTAATGAAAATTATGTGTTACTTGCTTGAAATGAAAATTATGTATTACTTGCAAGTTATAAATGATGATTCATTTTTTTATTTATAATATTATTTTATGTGCTTAAAAATTGTTTCTCAATATCAAAACATCAAAATATTCAAAACATTATTTTTTTGAAAAATGATTGAAATAACTACCAAAACAAAATTGATAACTATGTATAACTAGCACATTATTGTAGCCTAGTACTTACATTTTTTATTGCATCTCTCTAGGGTATGTCTTTTGAATAGCCATAAAAAATTTTAGCCGAAACAAAACCTTTATGTGATTGATATGCCTCATAGACATACAGAGGAGATATTATATCAACGCAAAATGTGAATACAATTTATTTCTGGTGGTTTTATTTGAGCATGAACAATACTTGCCTCCTATCAACGTCTAACACAATCACCCCATTCTATGTGCTATAACTTTAACAAATACTAAAACTTGTTTAAAATGAGCAAATTCTATCTGCATAATAGGCCTAATGTTGGCAACATATAATGTGTACTTCACTGTTAAGAGGAAACTATTTCTTATCTGATAAAAAAACCAACGTATTTTCCAATACAAAGAAGCTCAAAATGGATACTTTTAAAGTCTGTTTTTGGATCATGGAGACTCTGGAAAAACAGGAACAAGATGCACTTTAAATCACTAAATTAAATAATGTGGACAGTTCAAAGCCTTCTACAATTGCATAAACAAATGGTGTAAAAGACTGAGAAATGGTGATGCTTTCTTTTGTAACATTATAACGACCTAGTGAGCTATAAATGGAGCAGAGTTAGAATGGAATTGAAAACATTTCACTGCTTCCATCTTGGGAGAGTGATAAAGAATCATTGGTAAAGTTCTGGTTTCAAGACACCAACATAAGGTAAATTCCTGTACAGTTCGGCAAAGTCCATTCCATATCCCACGACAAAATGATTTGGACACTGCCAATTGAGAAAATTTATAAAAATATATCAGAAAACATTGTCAAGGAAACATTAAAAAAGCTCAAATTATAGCAGTCTGTAGAAAGCAAGAGTAAATAAATCTGCTGACAAAAAAAAGAAGAGGACAAAAAGAAACATATTGCAGCCAAAATTCAAAACATGTGGAAAAGGGATGCTGCAGTACTGAACTTCAAATGAATTGAATAGTGTGGTACCTACAGCAATTTGTCGTATCCTACTGTAAGTACCTCAAATGAATCCTTGAGTCATTAAGTGCAGAACGCAAGAAATTAAGGGAAGATTTAACTCATAAAAGATAACAGATACAGAAAATTTGCACAGATGAAGATCACAAAAAGAAATCATACTAGTTAGTGTAATAAACTTTTATCTACGGTATCATTAACTAAGAACAAATACAGTATCATTACCGGATTCCTTCAGTGCAGGTTGTGTTGGATCTAAGAAACTATCAAGGAAAGGAAAATGAGGGGGAGATTAGCTAGTAAATTTCATCCTATTTTCTCTTTCCATGGATCAAATATAAAAATTCAATTCTCTAAAGATATTTTATTTACTCATAATTGATACGGTGCAGAGCAGTGCCATTCAGCCCGAGTCGTGCAATCAATCACGTGGCAGCACTAAATTGAATGTACTCTTTTAGGTCTAGCACTGCTTTGGAACCATGCGGGTCGTGCACCTACAGACTCGGCTTGCATTGCATTTTCCAAACTGCAAACACAACCTTAATAACTTGAATAAAACCATTTCTTCTTTTTCTTTTATTGGACCGGTAGAATGGCCGTAGAAATAAATCTGACTAAGACAGCTGCTAGTGCCATAAATTATTTACCCCATTCACTTTCTTCCCAGATAGAGCAGAGTTCCAAGGAAACTAATTCACATCTTTGATCTTTGATTAACAAAGATAACGAACTTGTAAACCTTTTAGACATATATTTGACCAAGAAGCACAAAAATAGACAGAAAACACAAGCCCCACAGGGCAGACTTGGTAACCCGTTACTTCTAGGAGACTAGGAGTTATGACAGCCAGTGACATGTTGACGATGCACTGAAGCGACCTAACCAAAAAAATAACATTCTATTGTTATGGATAAATATTTCCGAAGAAACATAGACATAAACATGAGACACAAATAACATAATACAGTCACTAACACGCAATTCACAACAAATAGACCATAGATATGTCTAAAAGACGTTGATAATGTCTGGTCTTTGACAAGAGAGAGTTCAAAGGAACACCAAGACAATGGGGGAACTGGGGAAGGTAAGTGATCTTACTTCAAAACCACGGTAGAACTTTCCTTCACCAACTGGCTGAAAACGAACTTTACGTCTATCAGGTTTATCAAGAAATGTACATATAGATACAGAAGATGCTCCTTTTGCTTCTAGATGTGCAATGAGACAAGATAATGTCTTTCCTGTATCAACGATGTCTTCAACCTACGAAATCCAGATAACCGAACACATAGTACAGACTGTTATAATTCAAATTACCCTTACCACATAACATAGATTTAATTAGGAGTTCAACTGAATAAATAAGTATTCAGAGCATTTTAAGTAACAAATTGAATTTCTATTGGTCAATGGAGCTGACATGTTCAGAACCAATAACTTTACAATTCAAGGAGAGTTTCCTAAGGTTGAAGACATTATAGATTCAGAAATGATGTCAAACTCTTAAGGGTAGATGAAGGTATAGTAACCACAAAATTAAGATTAACTTCAAAATTACAAACCTATAAATCTCAAGTGTTCAACCAGATGACAAATTAAATACCTTCAATTAAGCCAAATGAAAATGCTTTACGCACAACAAGATCTATCATGCATGAGTTATATACTAAATCATGCCCCTAAACAGAATAATTAATTTTCCAGGTAAAGAAAAACAAGAAACATAATTATGCATAATAAAGGCACAGTGAGGGAGGAGTACCAGAATTACATGTTTTCCCTTAACATCGACCCTCAACTCGGTTGAGATTCTGGGGGAGCCACTAGATTCTGTCCCCAAACCGTACGAATCGACCCGAATGAAATCGACGGCAACTGGAAGCTTAATGAGCCGGACCAAGTCGGCCAAGAAGAGGAATGCACCGGTGGCGACGCCAACAAAAACAGGCGGGGAAGAAAGCGAGGCAACGTCGAGTGAGATTTCGGACGCAATATCTGCGACCCGGTTGGAGATCTGGTCCTGGGTCCATAGGACCTTCTCTATATGCGAGTCTGATGCCATGTTAGAGAGAGAGAGAGAGAGAGGGAGAGGGAGGGAGAGAGTTGGGGGTTTATTTTGGGTTTTTCTTTGCTTAGCGGGAGAAATTGTCCAACTGTGAATGTATTATTGGGGGTTTAAATCAAGCATTGAGTGAAAACTCTGTTTTCTATTACGATGACGTATTTATTTAATTCTCATGTAATCGATTTCGATTTTAAATTATTATTTTAATTATTTACAATAATTTTAGAATTTCATTTTAAGGAGTCTCACATCATTGAAGGGAATGAATTTTTTTTATTTCTTTAAATGAGATTTCTTATAAAAAATGGTAATGCGATTCCATAATTTCTATTCCTTCGTAATGACTTATGAAAAATCTAGTATGCACTTACCATATTTATCTAATCAACTATCACTTTTTCTATTTATTTTTCTTGAAAGATATTTTAGTAATGCCATATATTTTATTCTGATTCATTGATAAACACAAACAATCATTCTTATTCTTAATAATCTGATTCACGATTTCTGATTCCTAACGGTTAATAAACGTATTAATTTGATTCCAAATTTTGATTCTTGATCATTTCAATCTTCATCTGATTTATAGGAAAACTGAATACAAACTTAAACCGATTCCAAATGCAATTAAACGTGCCGTTAGAAAAATTACAATGGATAACACGGATATAATAATAATAATAATAATAATAATAATAATAATAATAATAATAATACTCATGTTTAGTTTTTAACAAAATATCATTTTTTATAAGAAAAAATTAAGTTATCTCGTACCATACTTGTTCAAGTAAATTTTGTTTGCTTGATTCTGATATAGCAATATGAAGTTGAGATTAACATTTAATCGATCACAGTCTATCAAAACATATTGACTAAACTATGATTTAGCATACACAAGTTCAACAAAAAGTTTTTTTAAATAAAATAAATAATTTAGTCTTTTCTTGTAAAAACTGACAAATTTTATTAAAAAAATGTTAGCGTCTTAAAATCAATTTTTTAATTCTGTAGTATCCATAAATTTTTCTATACATCTTAATCATTTTAGCAGATCAAAATAGTTTAGATTAAATTAATTAAAAATGAAATATTAAAATTGTTATTGATATATTTCGATTTGATCTGGATCGTCAACATTAAACTCAGATAATCAAAAGGACTAAACTGTCTTTCGTCATTGATCCAATAACAGATAATCCTGATTCAGTATCTCATTAGTTGAGATTTAAATTTGAAAGAAAGTGTGGCTACTGGCTTTTGAATATGGACAAATTTACACAAAATAAATCCAAACAACCAAGCAATTTTTTAATTAAGATTTTCTGATTGAGTATGATTGCTTTTAAAAGAAGAACAAATCGAATGTAGAGTCTGACGCGCTTTGTTAGTAAATTCCTAATAATAAAATAAAAACATGTGATTTTCTATCATAAGAAAGCATATGAAAATTGATTTGTGTCTTTTCCTTAGAAAAACATTTTTAGAGGATGACACGCATCAAAAGTTGGTCCAATAATAAATACACACCTGTTTTTGCAACTAGAAAGAAACACTACAAAAATATTTGTTAAATATGCTATTCAAACTACTTAAGCAATTCATATAAATCTTCTGTTTAAATTCGTTTATTTTTAGTTGCCCAAGACGTCGTTTTATATTACATTACTTTTGTCTCCCCCTCCTTATCATTTTATAACTAAAATGAAGAATGCTAATTTAAGATTGACATCAACGACCACTGAGATAACGGATAATGGAAACAAAAGTAATATTGATAACAAATAAATTATGTGTAATGCCCCGATCTTGAAGATTTAAATTAAGTGTAATTTTATAATTTTGAAATACTTAATTCGAAATAAATCTTATTTGAAATTTTTTTTAAATTGAAATTCTTAATTTACCCATGACAGAAAAACTTTGATCTTAAATAGAAGAATCATTAACTTATCCATAATCGAAATCTTAATCATTAAATAACGGAAGCGATAAAATATCTTAAATGCATAATTAATAAAACCTCGAAAACCTGAAATAAAGTCAAAACTTAAAATTCATAATTCATGAAACTTTCACTAGTCATAATTCGTGGAAAAACATAACGTAAAATAAACTACTGAGTTAAACAGAAAACGTTTTCCCAAGTTTTAAATCAATTCATAAATTGAAATTCCTTTAATTCAACTGGTTATGACAATTTCTCACTCATACTGCTCGTCATCACCATCTGCATCATAATCTAAACAACTATGGGGGATGAGTATTTTAAAATACCCAGTAAGCACACTCACATTATAACATACATCCACATGTCATAAATGCAATCATGACATAACATAACTGAGCTTGACATATCATAAATGAAATAAAGTAACGTACTTGATCATGACATAGCTTAACATAGCACATAGATAACATGTGTCTCAAACATAATCATATAACAAACCTATTCATATCTTGCCTTGGCATATCTCCTAGTTAACAACCTAATCAGAACTGATCACACGTTAACTGAAACACATCGTGACAAATTACGCGATGAAACAAATGACACACATCGGGCAACGAAACAGACGACACACATTGGGCGACAGAACATATGACACTCATAGGTGACGGAAAAAGTGAACAGATGGCACCTCATGAGTGACGGAAAATACTTAAAGATGACACTCAATATATGACCAAAACATTAACAGATGACGCCATATGTGTGACGAAAGCATGAACAGATAACACCACATTCATATAACAGAACAAAATGTGAACAATCCCGATTTCTTGTTAACTAATGGTCGTGCTTAAGTTCATATCTTGCTTAATTACCACTTGTCTGAACTAACTTCATAACTTGTAGAATCCAACGTATGATAATAATTAATCATATAATGCTTACTGATACATGTAACAGAATCAAATATGATAACATACTTACGTAAAATTAGTCATACCCAAATATTTGTCCCATGATAATCAAATTAATAACTTAACAATAAACAATTACCAAAGTGTTAACGAAATATAATAATTATTAAAAAATAATTAAACAGATAATAAATACATTATACAATTATAGTATCAGAGTCACATCATTATATAAATCAATTTACACAAACATATATATGAACATAACATGTTTATAGACAATTAAAACTGATGAGAATAACAAATATTATACAAAACATAGACATTTATCACACATGAGTCATATTACGATACAAATTCACTAACACAAAACATATACATTTATCACACATGAATCACATTACGATACAAATTCACTTACACAAAGCTTAGACATTTATCTCACATGAGTTACATTACGATGCAAATTCACTTCCTTGAAGTCGAGGAAGAAACTAAACAATTAATGACTTGAAATCAAAAAATATATAATCACTAAATTGTTTTGAAATGATTCAATATAAACACATTTTAAGTATCGTAAAAAAAATAGTGATTTAATTAAAACAATGCAAAACGGTCTGAGCGAGGTCGGAAAACAATGCTTTGAGTCAGAGATTGAAAGATCAAACTTGGCCAAACGGTTCAGACCACTCCGGTTCGGTTGATTCGGTCTGGGTTAGGCTGCACCGGTTCAGATCGATCTGGGTTTCCTGAACTGGTTCGGGTCAGAATGATCTGGGTCAGGTGAGCAACAAACTGGGTCGCAAGACCCAGTTGAAATTCGAACAGGGAAAGATGGAAATAAAGAGAAAAAGAAAGAGGGGGAAGGGGGCATCGCCGGCGATCAACCGCCGGTGATGGCAGAATCAGAGAAAGAGAATGAAGAAGCAGAGAGAGATAGAGAGATAGAGAGACAGAAAACGAGAGAGAGAGAGAGAACGAGAAGGAGGCAGAAACAGAGAGGGGACGAGGATCTTACGGGCGATGGAATCGTCGGTGGTGGCAGAACCAGAGAGGGAGAGAAAGAGAGGAGAAGCTTACCGGATGAAGCGTGGAAGTGGGGGCGATGAAGCACAGAGAAGAGCCTTGGAGAAGAAGGAGTCGAAAATAGCTTCTATAAAATTAAAGAAGAAATCAGAGGGAGGGAGAGTCAATTTAGAGGGAGGACAGAGAGAGATAAGCATAAACAAAATGAAAATAAATAATGGAATCTTACCGCTTAGAAGATGAAGAACGCAGAGGCAGAGAAGAGAGAGATGGTTGCAGCTAACAGAAGGAGAAACAATGGGTTTTTCAATGGGGTTTTCGTGCAGGGGCTTTGTGGAGACGAGAGAGATCAAGGGTGAGAGATTGAAGGAGAAGAATATATATAATAGTAGGTTAAGCCGGGTTTAGGATCTATGTATATATACGGTGTGAGTTTGTTAAATTTTATAATATAAAATAAACTTTTTTTAAATTAAAAAATAAAATTTTAAACTAAATCATATATAATTAAAATTGTTTTATTAAAATTACAAATAATCTCTTTTTAAAATTAAATTTTAAATTTATTTTATCTTTTAAATTAATTTTATAAAAATATCAGAATATTACATCATGTTTAAGAAATCATAAAATATAGCCCGAATATAAAAATAACAAACACTCATTGCATGCATTCCAAAAAACGTTTGTGCGTCAAAAATAATTTCAGCTCCCGCGCATAATTTTGCTTCCAATTGTCAATTATATATATATTACATGAATATATAGTACATATTAAGTATACACGTAATATATTTTATATATATGTTATAAATTTTTCCGGGTATTGTACTCAAGTTTCACTGGACATGGAGGGCTTCGGTTTTTTAGCCGATCTTTGTTTAGATAATTTTGGGTGGATAATTTTTATTTTTATTTTTCTAAACGTAGTATATTCTTGATTTTCTCTAGAAAAGTAAAACCACCGTTACATTCTTCATTCTATTCTCTCTCTACTTTTCTCTCATCAAAATCATAATCTCTCATTGTTGTTATACTGATCTGCCACTTCTTTCTCGTTCCAGAAAATGTAGAGTTGATATATTCTTAGGACTTTTACCACTATTAATGAAGGAATTTTAGCTAAGATTTTTCTAGTTATTGCAAAATCTATTGATAAAGTAATCGTGACTAACTTCGTTTCCTTTAACCCATTCCGAGGGTCAACAATCGAACTTAGTTTTCAAATATTTTTGCAAACATTGTGAATTTTCAAGTATATTTGAAAGAGATAGAGGGAAGAGAGAGAATGACATGGTGATGATAACGGTTATAAGTTGTTGATTTATGGTTGAGATTCAGAAATCAAAAAGTTGAAGGAAGTCGTGAAGTGATGAATCCTTATACCCTTTAACGAGACCACATGAGAATCACAATGTCTCTTTTTTCATCTCATTATTAAAGGAAGTTATGTTATGGACTAAAGTGTAACGTGCTTAAAGAGAATGTTTTAACAATCTAAAGTTTAATTTTTTTTAAAACTAAAGTGTGACTCAAAGTTCAGTAACCATGGACATAGATTTCTTAATTTTAAAAAGGACACTTTTTCGAAACAATTTTACGAAAATGTATATTTCTGTGAATTCCCTTAAGTTTCAGAAATCTCACGTAAGATATGAGTATATTCTATTGTTTCTTAATCTACAACAATATAGGAAATATAAAAAAGTGTAATGGTGTGTTTTATAAATATAACGAACTATAGGGAAACGTTTTATATTTTAGAAAAAATAAAATCTGCAATAAAAAATACCCACGGGCCACGGAGCCCGCTACTTTCCCAAAGCAGCGCGCCAAATCGAACACGCTCTCTCTTTCAAACACGCACACTCTCTCTCAGCGAGCAAGAATTCGTCACTGTTTAGAGACTACAGAGTAAGGGAAAGTAATACCACAAAGACAAGTCATGACCACAATCTTTATCGCTGTCCAATGCGTTGAATGCTCTACCATGCAGGTATCTCATCTCTCCTCTCTCTCTCTCTCTCTCTCTCTCTCTCTCTCTCTCTCTCTCTCTCACACACACACACACACACACACACACACACACACACTACCTCGACTCGCGTGCTCCAGAAAGATGTAAATAGTTGATGAAATGAATCGATGATGCTAATAATTCAGGTGAAGCAGCAGAGCAAGAGAGGGAACAAGTGGGCGTGCGTGGTGTGCAACCAGAAGCAATCTGTACGAAAGGTGTTCGCTCAAGGGCCTATGGCAAGGGACCTTCGCAAATTTGTACAGAACTTCAACATGTCTCGTAAATTCATTGATGAACAGGTTGTATCTCCTCAGTTGGACGAAGGAATTGTGAATCACGAACAGTCTCTTTGCCGTATGGAAAAGAAGCGACGAAGCGATTGGGGTGAGTACCTCGATCTCGAAGAAAATTGCAACCGAAATTCTAGAGAACAAACAAATGGTGAAGGTTGAGCCTCATTCTACTTCCTTATCAGTTTTTCCGCTCTTTGAATCGGTAGTTTAAATGGCGAAATTTTGCGAATCATTGGATGTAAGTTTCTTTTAATTTTCTTTTGGTTTTGAACAGATGGTGAATTTGAAGGGAAGATTGTAACAGAATTGCAAGGTGAGTTGTTCAAGAAGCCCAAATCAGCGGACCATCCAAGAGGGTCATATAATGGACGAGGTGATGAGTTTTTCGAACCAGCTTTCTCCAAGAGGAAAACCACCGGCAAACATACAAGCTCCCATGGTAATGCTTCAAGCTTAATTTTCAGATTAATAATTTTAATTCTAACTAATTGTTGAAAATAAAGAGTAAAATAGATTTATTGGCTTTACAAATACAAGATAAATGTACTATAATTACTCATGTTCTTCTAGCATTGGCATTTTTTTTTAGTGATCTTTGCCAATTGTATGACTGCTTTAGTGCGTTCCTAATCCATCAACATAGACTTAGAGTGTTTCCATACAAATATTACTTATTTAGTTAATAGTTACTTTATATCTATGAAGCACTTGTACATACTATGAAAACACATTTCTTTATATTCTTAAAGCATTTGAATATATGTTGTTTAGATATCGCTTCCAACTAGCAAAAGACATTTGAAGCAAAAACATTTGTGAAATAGATGTGAGTTAAAATAGTAAATTTTAGTGCATGAAAGTTTTCAAAGTAAAGCACTCCCAAACTCATACTTGATGAGTATATGCTGGACATGAGACAAAGATACGATATGATATGGTCATGTCATCATGTTAGCTTTGGAATGATTAAACACTGACAATTTAGAGATGCTTTATGTATGTCTATACATATGTATATATGATGCCAGAGTATGCATCAGTGTAGATATGTTCTGAGCACTATTATTTAAGCATTCATTGATTCTTCCTATGAATATTTCAATTGAAACATCTCTACATTGGATTTATCGGATACTCTATTTTACTTGATTTTCTGTCACGATTTTCGTTTGAAAAGATTATTAAAAATATTTTCAACAATTTTATGGTATCTGACGACAGATATGTCCAAACGTATCTGATACGTGTTGGACACCCTAGACAACATGCACCAATTGTGTCATGACACATGTTTTAGAGTGCCTGATCACGTGTTGGAGAGTAGTGTTGTAAGAGTGATCAGTGTTCAGCATGTTCTACTCGAATACATTAGCTTAGGAAAAAGGATTTATGCATCATACCTATGTAAGATTTAAAATTGTCTTTATAAATCTAATGTAATGAAGTTGCAGAAGAATTGACAACAAAGAAAACATCAAATTGGAGCCGACATTTATCACAAGATAACAAGGAAACAAGGTGTTTTCAGAACTCTGATGCTAGAGCAGCTTCTAAATGGAGCAAATACATAGACGAAGATGTTCCTGATTGGCAACCAAAAAGCAGTGATACTTTTGCAGATGAAGAAAACCAAGAAAGTGCTTACATCTTGGAGACGTTAATCACAAATGAGGAAAAGGTAGAAGAATTTATTCATCCAGATTTTAGATGCTATCAGCCTAGTTAGATTAACTGCAACAAATTTCAGGAGATGGGTTCTTTTTCCCTTGGTAGAATCTTATTTTCTTTGAGCTGCAGTTATGAATTCTGGCCACAAATTCACATCATACTAAATGATTCAGTGGTAAGTTCGTTTCAAGATTAACTGTAATGGACAATTTGGTGTTGCCATTATTAAAGCTACTTACATGAAATGAAAGTAAATCTTGTGACGTCATACGGTATTGTGATCTCAACAAAATGTCAATTAGAGTAATTTACAGAAATACTTAGAACTTCAATATCTTGAACGAGTCGAGGCTAGAGTTGGATTCTTTCTCCTTAAAACAAATTTCACCCTGACGGTGCTGTAGGTTTTGTAGTGGTTGTCTCCCATGATGCAACGACTCTTCTCTTATAATAGTAGCACTCATACTACAAGAATAAAGTTATTCTCACTATTTATACACGACTCGCAAAATTGAAAGAATATAATTGGTAGTTAATTTTACTAATAGTTATTTGTTTTCATTATATCTCTGATCTCTTAGAGGCTTAATTCCAATTTAATAAATTAAATCTATTCCAAAATTAATTAAAGTTTCTCTAAACTTTATGGAACAAATATTCCATTAAGCCTTAGGCCAATTTTCATTCACACTTTCTAACAATCTTTTACATGAATGAAATTTGATTAGTTGTAAAATGCATTGCACGCAATGAATTCAAAAAGAGAGTATTTATAGAAAGTTATTACGTTGAGAAATGTAGCTTTTGGCTTTGAACCTTCCTTAGTGAAAAGCTATTGGATTTACTGACCAATTAGTGAATATGATGTCTTGAATTGTTCAAGTGTCTATGTAAATCAAGACAATAGAATTTACATAATGACTTCCTAAACATATTTTGGTTCTCACGGTTGTGTTCATTTTAGCCCTGAACAACTCATGTTATTCATGAGTTCTTTAGAAAATTCAACCTTAAAATTCTCATAAAAGTGACTCACTTTTACACTCATATATGTGACTTCCTATTAAGAGTCCTGCTATACCCCACTTGACTTTTTCTAACATATAGTAGTCATTAAAAGTATAGCTTATCCTATTCAACTATGCAGTCAACAATGTCTCATCATAGGAGTGGGTAGGAGTACAAACTCCTTAGTGATGCTCCGGAGTCATACACAATCTGGTTGTTCATTTTAACCTAGATCTTGGAATCTCCAATCAGTTAGGTTGAGTTGCCATTATGTCGACCATTTAAATACAAGCTTTAATTCCATTCCCCTCAATGACATATAAACTTGCTCTCTCGTTAGGCCTTTAGTAAGCGGATCCGCGAGATTATCCTTAGATTTAACATAATCTATGGATTTTATTCCATTAGAGAGTAGTTATTTTACTGTATTATGTCTACGACATATATTTGTAGATTTTTCATTATAAATATTACTTTGTGCCCTTCCAATTGCCAATTGGTTATCACAGTGTATACATATCGCAGGCACGAGTTTTGGCCAACATGGAATATCATCTAAGAAATGACGAGGTCATTCAATCTCCTCTACAGCTTTATCTAAAGTTATAAATTCAGATTCCATCGTAGATCTAACTATACAAGTTTGTTGGAAGGTTTCCATGATACAACTGCACCTCTTAGTGTGAAGACATATCCACTTGTAGATTTTGAGTCTTTTGTATCAAATATTCAATTATCATCACTATTGCCTTCAAGTACACTAGATATCTCGAGAAGTGCAGTCTATAGTTTAATGTGTATCTTAAGTATCTAAGCACCCTTACTATAACTGTCCAGCGATCCTTTCTTGGATTATTAGTAAATCTACTCAGTTTATTAATTGAGTCTGCTATGTCGGGTCGAGTGCAATTCATAAGATACATAAGATTTCCAATTATATGTGAATACTCTAATTGTGATATGCTTTGACCATTATTTTTAGATAAATGAAGATTTAGAACTACATGTGTTCTAGTTGCCATCATACTTGTTATACTTAGCAAGTACTTTCTAAATGTAGTGCAACTAAGATCGTAACAGTCCATCTCCACACATGTTCTAGAAATCTCAATTCCCAATATAACATTTACAACTCCCAAATCTTTCATATCAAATTTATTGGCCAACATCATTTTTTGTAGTTTTAAAGATATCATTATTGCTATCTATAATTAGCATATCATCCACATAGAGACACACAATCACATACCCCTTTTGAGTGCTCTTTACGTACACATATTTGTCACACTCATTTATCTTGAAATCATTTGACATTATTACCTAGTCAAATTTCTCATGTCATTGTTTAAGTGTTTGTTTTTAGTCCATACAAGGACTAAACAAGTCTACATACTTTCTTCTCTTGTCCTGGAACAATGAACCCTTCAGGTTGTTATATATATATATATATANTATATATATATTTCTTCATCTAAATCACCATTTAAGAATGCAGTTTTAACATCCATTTGATGAATTTCTAAGTCATTCAATGTTGCTATAACAATTAATAATCGAATGGATGGATAACTAGAAAATAAGTATCAAAATAGTCTAGACCTTCCCTTTGCTTATAGCATTTAGCAACAAGTCTATCTTTATACTCATCAGGCTTCATCTTCTTCTTGAAGATCCATTTACAACTTAAAGATTTACTTCCTATTATAAGATCTACCAGTTCCCATGTATGATTTTACATGATGGATTCAATTTCACTATTAATAGCTTCTTTCCAAAAAGAAGCTTCAGGAGAAGACATGGCTTCTTTAAAAGTTTAAGGCTCATTTTCTAACAAAAAATTTAGAAAATTATATCCAAAAGACTTTTCAGTCCTTGCTCTTTTACTTCGTTTGAGCTCTTCATTTTCTTCCACAGAATTTTGATTGATATCTTATTGAACATGAGTTCTTTTAAAAGAACTATTAACTTGAAGATTCTTACAAGGAGATATATCTTCAAATAATATGGCATTCTTGGATTCAACAATTGTATTTACATGTATATCCAGAATGTATGGTTTATGCATAAGAAATCGGTACGCACTATCATTTGTAACATAACCAATAAAAATACCTTCAATGGTCTTAGGTCCTATTTTTACCCTTTTAGGAATAGGAACAACTACCTTAGCTAGACACCCCCATAATTTTAAGTATTTATAGATAGGTTTTAGCTCCTTCCATAACTCATATAGTGTCTTGTTTGTTTGCTCATGAGGTAATTTATTGAGAATGTGATTTGTAAAAAACAACACTTCCCCCCACAAATTCTGTGGTGAACTAGAATTTATCAATATAGTATTCATCATTTCTTTCAATGTACGGTTCTTGTGTTCGACAAACCGTTTTGTTGTAGTGAATAAGAAGCGGTAGTTTGGTGTATTTAAACCCTAAATACCATGTTCAGAACAAAATCCTTAGAAAAGATATTCATATTCACCTCCTCTATCACTTCTCAGAATCTTAATTTTTTTTATGTTGATTCTCAATCTCATTTTTATAATGTTTGAACAATACTAAGGCTTCATCCATTATTCTTTGCATATACACATAACAATATCTTATGCAATCATCAATAAAACTAATAAAATACTTTTTACTCCTCTAGTTGCACAAATTTTAAGACACAAATATCCCTGTGAATTAACTCTAGAGGCTTTATATTCCTTTCTATGGAATGAAAAGGAAAGGAATGAAAGGAGCTCTCGTTGATTTTGATTCAACACAAAATTTTCATTTATGACTTGGATCAATAGTCACTTTAGAAATTAATTCTAAATTGATTAATCTATGCAACGTGTTATAATTAACATGACTTAATCTACTATGCCAAACACTACAAGACTCAAGCAAATAATTAGAAGAACTTATTTTATTATTAATAGTTATAGGTACAACAGTCAATATATTTATTTTAAATAAACCATCACTAAGATATCATTTGCCAACATAAACCACATTCTTAGAAAGTATAAACTTATCAAAGTCGAAAACTAATTTAAAAACACTTTTACTCAACAATGATCCTGAAACTAAATTCTTTCTAATATAAGGAACATGAAGCACATTGTTGAGAGTTAGCTCTTTGACTGAGGTCATCTTCAATTTAACTTTGCCTTGACCTTCAACCTTTGACACTGTTGAGTTTCCCATAAAAAGATACTCTCATTGGTTCACCCCACTATATGTAGTGTTCGAGCAAATGTGGCGAGTAGCTCTGGTGTCCACCCACTATTCGTCAGGATTTTTTTTACCAAATTAACTTCAGAAACAACATCTGAGAGATTAAGCTCAGTGATGAGTGTATTTCACACTCATATTTTAGATAATCATAACTTTATTTTTTTTTGTTCTTAGAGTTTTATTATTTTATTTATGTTTGTTTTACTTTTATTTTGTAGGTAAAATATTTTAATGCATTTGGAAAGAATTGGAAGGAAAAAATGCGGATAAATTGAGAAAAGAGTGGACTTGGATAGAAGAGCCAGCGTGCGACTCTGGACCCAAAAAAATTGTACAGAAAGTCAGCGCTGTGGCCCTGGCTTCCAGCACCGCGATGCAGGCGCGACATCAAGAGAACCGGAATGCCAACACCACGACGCTGACGTGATTATAATTTTGTTATTTCTGACTTTTACTCCAATTTTATCCTTATCAAACCTTAGTGTATAAATAGAACATTTGACGACTTTTAGAGTACCCTTTTTTGACGTGAGAGGCAGAGGAGAAAACTCTTGAAGAGCAGAACAAGAAGATCGAACCCGAAAACGGATCAACTTTTCTCTCTCTTTTTTTTTCTCTATATTCATGAATATTAGTAGATTATTTTAGTATGTTCTAATTTTATTATCTAAGGCTACGACGTAACCAAACCATGATTGTTTATATATTTTGATATTCAATTCAATAGATGTTTATTCAATATTATTGAGTATTATAATTCGTTCTTAATACTTGTGATCGTCTGGATAACTATTGCATAATTTTGGATTTAAATATGAGACTAAGAAATGATGATTTAATTTGCTCTTTATTTATAACACCATTAGAATTTCAGAAGTTAGAGATAATTATGGATCTAGTGTAACAATTGCGATTTTTTGTGCTTAATGAGTTTCAATATATTTAATCTTGACATAGATGTGAGATTAGTATTTTTGATTCATTGTTATCATTACTTGAGAAAGATTAATAATTATATTAGAGAAATTTGATGTCAATAATTTGATAAACATTGATTGATTGAAATTTAGAATTTAGAGAATGTTTGGTTTGGTGAAATCGAAAACCCTAGAGCTTTTAACTATTCAAATTTAAATTATTTCTCCTTATCAGTATTAATCTTTTTAGTTTAATTCAAAAATCATAACTTTTCGTCATTCTCAATTAGAATTAAGGTATAGTTAATTTCAATATTATAATATCAAATAATCATGTGGACGGTACTCTATTTTCATAAAATTTTTATTACTTGACAACGGCAGTGTACACTTGCACTCTAGAAAAATTGTAACAAGTTTTTAGGACCGTTGCCGAGGAATGATTTTGTTTATTAATATTGAAGTTACATATTCTTAATTTTATTTATTTACAGTTGTTTACTATTTTGAATTTTCAGGTATTTTCTAAGGTGTATGAGAAAATTTGAAAGTGAAAATTTGACTTCCATAAATTTGGAAATTTAGCAAACTTGCCGTCGTAATAGAAAAGTAAGGAGAGAAGCTTCTAAACAACCTCAAGATACCATGGAAGATGTTAGAGAAAATTATGAAATTGTGAACAACCAAAATAACCGGACAATTCGAGACTATGTTATGCTCGCGGTAAATGATGTTGTGTCTTCCATTCAACACCCTATTAGTAATGCTAACAATTTTGAGATTAAGCCAGCTATCATTCAAATGGTGCAAGCAAATTAGTTCAGTGGTTTACCTAACGATGACCCAAATGTTCACATAGTCATTTTTCTTAAAATTTGTGAGACATTCAAGCACAACAATATCTTAACTGATGCAATTAGGCTGAGATTATTCCCATTCTCACTACAGGATAAGGATAATAGTTGGTTGAACTCTTTTTCAGCTGGATCGACCACTACGTGGAATGATCTCTCTGAGAAATTTTTAGCTAAATTCTTTCCACCAGCTAAAACAGTCAAAATGAGGAATGAGATCACTACCTTTGCCCAACATGAGATGGAGTCTCTTTATGAATCTTGGGAGAGGTTTAAAGAGATGTTGAGAGGATGCCCATATCACGAACTCCCTGGATGACTACAAGACCAAACTTTTTACATTAGTTTGGGAAATTCAACAAGGACACTAGTAGATGTAGTAGCAGGAGGTGCTTTGATGGGAAAAACACATGATGATGCCTATGCCTTGCTAGAAGAAATGACTGCTAATGTTTATCAACTGTCAACTGAGCGTAATGTACCAAGAAAGACTCATGGAGTTCATGAAATATATACATTTACTACTTTCATAGCTCAAGTAGCTACACTGTCAAAGCAATTTAGCTCAAGTAACTATTTCAATAGATAACTTATCTTCCTCACTCACATGTACTTGTGTGGTTTGCTTTTTAAAGTTCCCATTTCCTTTACAGTTGCGACAATCCTTGGCTTGGTGACCAGGCTTGTTACACACAAAGCATTTCCCTTTGAATCTCTTGAACTTCTTTTGATTCACACTTTGACCGGAGTGCTTTCTGTTTTCATTGGTTTTTTACCCACTCTCCACTATATATTAGCCTTGGACTCCAGAGTTTTATTCATTTTATTTTCAGACATACTATTGTCTTCCTCAATTCTCAATCTCACAATCAAGTCTTCAAGCCTCATTTATTTACTCTTATGCCTTAAAATAAATTTTGAATTCTTTCTAAGATGGAGGTAATTTTTCTTAGCAGTCACTTGGAAAGATCCACTAATTATCATTTTTTCAGCATGTATGTCATGAAATAATAATTGGAGCTCTTGAACTTGACTCGTGATAGTATTTGAATCTTTCATTTTATACTCGAGGAACCTTCCAATAACAAATTTTTTTGTATCGGCATCCTCCGTTTTGTATTTCTTATCCAAATACTCTCATAACTCTTTTGTAGTCTTTATTGGACTATACACATCTTACAATGTGTTGTCCAAACTATTGAGAATATAATTTTTGCCTAAAAAATCAGCATATTTCCATGCTTCCACAGAGCCACACTTTAATGGTCTGTCTCATTCTCTTGGAGCACAGGAGCATCCTCTCCTAGGAACTTTGCAAGATTTAAGGTGGTTAAGTAGAATAACATTTTTTGTTGCCACTTTTTGAAATCAGTTCCATTAAACTTCTCTAGTTTCTCACCATGACTCACATGGCTCAGAGTAGGGGTAGTGATGACAATTGAACTACTAGCCATTTACCGTCAATAAATTAAATTACACAAAAATAAGTAAAATATACTGATTGTATAAAAGCCCAATACACCAATTGGTTATTTATTGAAATAAAATTACTTGTATGTAATATACTAGATCCACTGTATCAAAGACTGATATACATTTTTAATAATTAAGTATTCAATCGGTGCACAATAATCTAAAACAACTAAAGTCACAATTCTATTATGCTAAAAGGAACCGTATGACAACAAGAAATTGAAGAGAGATAGTATATGCATAAAACCATAGTGTGGGCATCACAACTCAGTAGATAATAACATCTATATATGACACTACATATATGTAAGTTGTAATGGATCAAACTTCAAACTAAATAAATAAACTCAAATTGCAAAAACAAAGCATGCAACATCACGCCATGAAGACACTTGTTTCAGACGTTGTAAACTTGAAATGGTTAATACTTATGCAAAACGGTTATTGAGGAACAATATGCATTAAATAGTATTGTAGGTGCGTGAAATCATGGGACAACAAAATGTTTCCTTTTTTTTTTCTCAAATGGTGCAAACGAAATACTCAAAGCCAAATAAGTTAAGAGCATAATTGAACACTAATGCAGAATACCGAGATATGGAAAATTTGTCTTAGGATTGTTGAAAAATTTTATGGAATATGGTACTGTAATTTCAACAAAATATGAATTAAAATTACTTGCAGAAATATTTAGAACTTCAATATCTTGAACGAATCGAAGCTAGAGTTGATGTAATACTCCGACCTTCCATAAATAAGTATATTCAAAAAATTAATTTAAACGATAAATGTGATTTTAAAATTTAATTTTTAAAAAAGATTATTTGTAATTTTTGTAAAGCTATTATTATTTTTAAATTTTCAAAAAGGATATATTTATATTTTTAAACTCTAGCTCATTATTATATGTATGTATACCCTAATATAACCCTATTTTATCCTTACTCCCGCACTCACGTGTTATCTCTCAACTATCTCCCCACTCTCTCATTTTTTTATCTCAAGCAAAACCTTGTAACCACCCACGAGCCTCTCTCTCCCCTTTTCTTTTAAATTCATGAGCCCTTCTCCTCATTTACTGCTATTTTCTCTCTTTTACAGTTTTCTTCTCCAACGAGCCCTCTGTTCTTCACATTCCTCTTCTTCGTTTCAGCTTGGGCAACCCTATAACATTGATATTGGTAAGCGATTTCTTGTTTCCTCTGTTTCTCTATTTTTGTTCTTTTGCTCTCTGGATCTTCTCTCCTTCTCACTCTGTTTCCTTCTATTTCTCCTTTCAATGGAAGCCTTTTGTTCGTCTCCTTGAGTCGTTGCAAATCCTTATAGTCGTCGATCGATTCCGGTAAGCCCTTCATTTTTCCCCTTCTTTTGTTCGGTTATTTTATCCCTTTTCTCTTGTTGATTCTTTACTCCCATGCTCTGTATCTTTGGTTCTCTCTTATTGCAGCCTCTTCTTTGTTTTCGTCGGATCGTAGTTGTTTGCTTCCTTGTTATTGCGTTCGGTAAGCTTAATTTCTTGCTTTCTTTCTTTTTCTCTGTCTCTCGTTCCCTCTCGTTCTATATTTCTTGGCTTTCTCTCGTCCATGTCTCTTTCTATGTTACTGTTTAACTCCCTGCCTCCAACTTTTTACTGGCAACAGAAAAACTTTGGTCTTCATCTCCCTCTCTACCCCTCTTAATCTCGATTTTAACCAACTAAATAAATGGGTGTTTAAAACCATTTTGTTAAATATGTTTTTTATAAGTTTAAGTTTAAAAAGTTTTATTGAGTCCTTAATTAATACTTGATCACTGTATGAATTCTTCTCATTTATTTTGTTTTTATGTTTTCTACGTGGCCATTCAATGAGTTGAGTGTGTGATTTTTACATAATAATTAAAGAAGTCCTTTTCTATTTGACTTAATTAAGTAATTTGTCATTCTTTAAACAATTGATTAACCATTTTATTTTGGTGGATTTCATCCATTGGAGGTATTGTTCAATGAAATGAGTTTTATTGCAATGATGTAGTTGTTGTTTTTTAAACAATTTTGAAAATGTATTTATTTAACATTGATTTATTTTAAAATAATTTAATAATTATATTTTTTTGGATTCCAGGTCATTAGATATTTAATTCATTTCTCTGGTTCAGGTAAGTGGACTTATATAATGATGTGACTCTGATATTATAATTGTATCATGTATTTATATTTATTATCTGTTAAATCGTTTTTCAATAACGTTTTTAGTTCGTTAATATTTTAGTAATTGTTTACTGTTAAATTATTAATTTGATTATCATGAGATAAATATTTGGGTATGTTTGATTTTATGATCAGATGTTATCATGTTTGATTCTGTCACATGTACCAGTATACATTATATATTTACTTGTGAATCATATGATCATGTTTACGTTTAAGGTTTATTCATAATCATGAATTGGATATTACGAACCATGGAGTTAAAAATATGTAAGTGACAATTTAGTGTTCTTGGGGTTTCGGTAACCTTAAGTAACAATTTAGTATTTTTGGGATTTCGGTAACCTTAAGTAACAATTCAATGTTCTTGGGGTTTCGGTAATCTTAAGTAACAATTCAGTGTTCTTGAAATTTCGATAACCTTAAGTAACAATTCAGTGTTCTTGTGGTTCCGATAACTTTAAGTAACAATTCAATGTTCTTGGGATTTCGATAACTGTAAGTAACAATTCAGTGTTCTTGGAGTTTTAGTAACCTTAAGGGTTAACTCAGTATCCTTGGGGTTTCGGTAACCTTAAGTGGCAACAGGTACAATATCACTCAATTCATCATGTTACGTTTCAGTTCACGTGTGAACAATGCTGGTTACATTTTTAACTAGGGAATATGCTAAGACAAGATATGATTAAGATTGTTATATGATTCTGTTTGAGACATGTGTTATTTACGTGCTATGTTGAGCCAAGTCATGATCAAGTACGTTACGTTATTCCATTTATGATATATGTCATGTTCATTTATGTTATGTCATGACGGCATTTATGACATGTGGATGCATGTTTATGTGAGTTTGCTTATTGAGTATTTTAAAATACTCATCCCCTCATAGTTGTTTATGATGCAGATGGTGACAGCGAGCAGCATGAGTGAGAGATTGTCATAACCAGTTGGATCATAGAAATTTATGATTTTCAGTTTATGATTTTCTTCAAGACTTGGGAAAATATTTTCTGTTAAAGTCAGTTATTCAAGTAGCTTATTTTATGTTATGTTCTTCTACGAGTTAGGATGGTGAAAATTTCATGAATTATGAATTTCAAGTTTTGACCTTATTTCAAAGTTTAATTATATTTTATCAAAGTTTTATTAATTATGCATTTAAGACATATTATCGCTTCCGCTATTTAATGATTAAGATTTCGGTCATGGATAAGTTTACTACTTCCGCTATTTAAGGTCAAAGTTTTTCTATCATGGATAAATTAAGAATTTCAATTTGAAAATTTTCTCAAATTAGGGTTTATTTTGAATTAGAGATTTTAAAATTGTGAAATTACACGCATGTTTAACTTTCGGGGATTGGGGCGTTATAGTTGGACTCTATCTCCTTAAGATAAATTTCACCCCTCATGATGCTGTAGATTTTGTAGCGATTGTCTTCCAGGATGTAACGACTTTTCTCATCCAGTAGCAGTACATAAACTACAAGAACGACGAACAAAAATATGCAATACTCTCTGTTTGGAATTGTGTAGGGAGGAAGAAGACTTTTTGTGGTTGTGTTCTAATTTTTAGAGAATACAAAAGTTAGGAAGAATGAAGTTATTCTCACTATTTATAAAAAAAATTGGCAAAGTTGAAAGAATACGACTTGTCAAATTGGTAGTAAATTCTACCAATAGTAATTGTTTTTCATCATATCTCTTAGAGGTTTAACTCCAATTTAATAAATTAAACTTGTTCCAACATTAATCAAAGTTTTTCTAGACTTTATGAAACAAATATCCAACAAGTCTTAAGCCAATTTTCATTCACACGTCCTGGCGATCATCTCATAGGATATTGCAGTCATAAATTTTTTAAGTTTTGTACGTTCTAGCAACTTGAAGAAAACTAATGGTTTTTAATTTTTGAATATGAGCAAATATATGATAAATAAATAGACTTGGGGAGAAAATAGAATGTAGATTTTCTTGAGATTCATGTACTCCAACTCTCCAATAGAGGTATTTACGATTCTGTTCAGCAACAAAAATGAACCGAACCGAATCGAATCGGTCATATCAAAAGAATCGAATTGAACCTAACTGTGAGTTTCGGTTCGGTTCTTCGGTTTCGTATTGTTAAATTAATTTTTTAAATGATATTATTGAAAAAATAATAAGATAAATCAAAGTTTCGGTTCAATTTTAAATGAATTTATATATAAAAAATAAATATAAAATATAAAATCAAAGTTTCAGTTCGGTCCGATTCAAAAATCACAAAAAATTTGAACCGAACCGAAACATCGGTTCTGCCATTTTCCCAAACTGAACCGCACATATAACGGACCGACCAAACCGGTCATTTTCGATTCAGTTCGATCGGTTCGGGACACTTTTGAACGCACCTACTCTCCAAGCACATTGGTTGTCGGCAAAAGTTGAGATTAAAATTATAAGATTGTATATAGTGGTCATGATGCGGGCCAATTGGTAGAGCAACCCTCTTAATTCTTCGAGTCCAAAATGGATAAGATTATAATGTTCATTTGGTTCACACAATAAATTTGACCATCGCAATTCAAATTATTGACAATTCAATTGCTTACGGGGCTGTTTGGTTCGCGTAATCTAGATTAATCATCGTAATTCAATTGTTGGTAATTCAATTACTTACAAAATATGATTATCATGTTTGGTTATGCATGATAATCTATGATGTGATTAGTAATAATTAATGATTACTATGTTTGATATATGTTAACTTTGTTATAAATTTATGTAAATAACAGCAAGTTACTTAAATGCCTTTTTAGTTATATATTATCTATAAAAGTATTTTGACGTGCAATTTAATATTAATTTTAATTAATATTTAAATAAATTAATAATGCTAAGCTAAATTTACAAAATATTTTTAATCAAATAATAAAATAAGAGATATCATAAAAAATATTTTCAAATGAAAATTTAACATTAATTGTAATTATTTTTATTAATATTTTAAAAAATAATATTAACATATAAATTAAATTAATAAAATGAATTTTTATTAATATTTAAATAAAAAATAAAAAATTAATTAATAAAATTAATTTTAATTAATATTTAAATAAGTTTTGGACCAAATTTAAAAAATAATTATAATTAAATTAATAAAAAAAGAGATATATTAAAAAACATATTCATGTGAAATTTTAACATTAATTTTAATTATTTTTTATTTGTATTTAAATCAATTAATATTATTATAATAAACATTAATAAATTTAATTTTAGTTAAATTAATAAAATGAGAGAGAATGTGAGAAAAAAAATTTCAATAGGAGTAGGAAAGTAATTTTATTTGATATTAGAATTACAATGACGTTGTAAATTATGATTACTTCCATTTTATTCTGCAATTCAATTGCTTCAAAGTATTATAAATTAAGATTGCATGGAAATTAAGATTGCAGTATTATTTAAGGATTACTCCAAACAAATATCGTAATTCAATTACAAAAAGATTATAATAGGATTACAAAGGATGATAGCGCGAAACAAACGGGGTCGTAATTTAATTTCTCACAAAATATGATTGTCATGTTGGGTTGTGCACAGTAATCTATGAAATAATGGTTGGTAATTTATAATTGTTGTATTTTTTATAGGTTAAATTTTGTTGTGAATTTGAGTAAATAACAAAAAGTTACTTAAATGCCATTTTAATTATATATTATGTAGACGTGCTATTTTAATGTTAGTTTTAATTATTTTTATTCATATTTATATAAATTAATAATACTAGATTAAATTTTAATAAAACTAATTTTAATTAATTAATAAAATGAAACAAGTCAACGTCAAATGCAAACTAGTCTCATGATGAATCGCATTATAGCAACTCATTTCTTTGTTGACTACGTAGGGATTAAAAAACACATGGGTTAGAGCCCACTTCAAATAAAGATTTTAAACAAGGATCAATACTCATCCTATTGACTTGAGCGTTGGAGTGTATTAGGATGGGCACCATGCCGATAACGAGATAATCCTTCGTTGTTTTTTCATTTTGCAAGATTATTGAGTTCATCGATAGATACATGACAATTCAATTCGACGGTAGATTTTGAGCATCTACAACTACCACTTGTTCTACCTTTAAGTATTTTAATTGAAAACTTTGAATTGAAAACGGCGGTGCACTTAACTCATGATTCTCTGGTTGATCGTTGTAAGCTTAAAGCTATAATAAGAAAATTGTTCACGTTCATATCTTATTCCCTCATCGACTCTAGCCTCGACAGAACCCCATCATCAACATTATCACTTGGTTAATCTAAGCTTCCCCTGTTGCCATTATGAGCCTGGTCAAGTGGTGCACTTGGATAATCCTATCTACACGTCTGCTTATTTGTTGTATTTGTTGGGATTGTGTCTTTAAATCAAAATAATTCTAGAAGTTGAGTATTTCCTTTTTAAAGCAAAAAAGAATTGGATGAATAATGATGTTATATTATTCATTCAGAGTCAAAAGGCTATATACACATTGAAGGAACAAACTTAGGGAAGTTATAGAAAAAAATCTAATTAAACTATTCCTAAAATACAATGATTCCTAAATAATGAGATTTACACAATAAAGAATAAAAGAGATTTACAAGGAATACGTGAATAAAAAGAGGAGAGAATAATGGAGATTTAGTTTCCTTAATATGCCCGCGCAAGATGCGGCTTCCATCGAAAACCCCAATCTTGGACCGGAGAAGATAGAATTGTCATTTAGCATGTGGTTTGGTGAGAATATCAGTGAGCTAATCATGTGTTGAGACATGGGAAACTTGAAGAGAACCTGAAGTAACCTTTTTACGAACAAAGTGATAGTCCAAGACGATATGCTTCATGCGAGAGTGGAACACCGGTTTACATATAAATAAGTAGCACCAAGGTTTTCATAGAGAAGACAAGGAGATTGAGGGAGCTTGATATTGCGCTCAAGAAGTAAATTTTGAAGCCAAGAGACATCAGTGGCAGTGGAAGCAACCGATCGGTATTCAACTTCAATAGAAGAATGATCAATAGAGCGTTGTTTATGAGAACACGAAGAGACTGGGTTAGACCCAAGGAAGATCACATAGGAGGAGATAAGGTAGAATCATCATGATTACCAACCCAATCAACGTTCGAAAAGCAGTGAGACCAATAGGAGAAGAATGCTGAAGGAGAAAACCATGAGAAATGGTATTTTTTAGATAGCAAAGTAGACGTTTAGTAGCACTCACTACAACAAAAACCCTATGATAGCGGCCAAAAAATGCTGTCATATGTTTTCATAGCGCTTTTCGTAACGCTATGTTTGCCAACGTTATTAAAACTCAGACTATACGATAGCGTTTATTAAACACTATCATAACTACTTTTAATAGCGTTTATAAAACGCTATTGTAACCTTTTGATAGTGTTTTGTAACGCTATAAAAATGTTTCCATGGCATTTTATCAACACTATTATAGGCGTAGCAACAGTGAGAAGCTTTTTATAGCGTTTAAAACTGCTATTATAACCTTTCTATAGCATTTTTTAAATGTTATAGAAAGCGTCCCATTGCGCTTGGTGACTAGCTTTTTATAGCATTTAAAACTGCTATTGTAACCTTTTTATAGCGTTTTTTAAATGCTATAGAAAGCGTCCCATTGCGCTTGGTGACTTCTTATAGCGTTTAAAAAATGCAATAGAAAGGTTTCCATAGCATTTTATAAATGTTGTTATAAGCGTAGCAAAAATGAGAGACTTTTTATAGCGTTTAAAAAACACTATTGTAACTTTTCTAGCGTTTTCTAGACACTTTCTATAGCGTTTAAAAAAACACTATAGAAAAGTTACAATAACATGTTTTAAACGCTATTAAACGTGTATGATAGCTATTTTTAAAGCCGTTAAAACCTTTCTATAGCATTTTAAAAACACTATTGTATGTCTAACCATATCATAACTACATTTGCCTATTGTGCTTCTTTGGCTATTATATCCTCTTATAGGGTTTTAAATGCTGAAAATAATTTACGCTAATGTATAAAATAAATAATATAAAGATCCCATTAAATCAATAATTTAAAATATTTAATTAAAGAAATTTACTAATA
Source organism: Datisca glomerata (assembly GCA_003255025.1). Lineage (NCBI taxonomy): Eukaryota > Viridiplantae > Streptophyta > Magnoliopsida > Cucurbitales > Datiscaceae > Datisca > Datisca glomerata. Next base: position 547,009 of record QANY01001086.1, read on the forward strand.
AAGATCCATATCAAATATAATTAAAAAAAAACCCTACAAAATAGCATTCCAAGGTGTTCATATCACATATTACAAATATTTTGAGTTGTACTAAATATCACAAATACAAACCAAATTTTTCATCAAAGAACTTTCATGTCTTCTAGTTGGAATCATATTCCTCATCACTATGTGGAACCACGCACGACCTGAATTACTATGTGTTTGTTCTGTTTTCGGTAGACCTATATGAAAAAAAATAATTGTTATAGTTCAATATCCACTTATAAACATATATATCATCTCTATAAAAAGCTTTCCAATATTTAGACATACTTTCCATGCATCTATGTTTTATCCTTGAAAATGCATATACAATACCATGTTAGAAAAACAACATAAACAAATCCAACACAAATGCAAGAACAAAAATACAAATCCAACATTCCAATCCACATTTCTAGTCCCCCCACATTACAATCATGCCACAAATCGCTACCATCTTAAAACTACAAAACTCTACTAACGCATTTATAATCAATCACTTGCAATATAATCAACCACAATATTCCTTCAGAAATTAGCACAATATAATCAATCACTCCTCCCATCATTTCTCATTATTAATTATTCTTTATTCATATTAGATTATTACCAAGCAGCATTATTCCCTAAGGTAATTTCATTGTTAGAAATGTGAGAAATTGAATTATCAGTTATAAAGTATTAACATCTATGTCGACTCTTTTGATTCACGCAGGAAGTCAAAGTTGTAAGTGTTTCAATTTCACATGTATGGTTTCTTCCTTGTGTTGTTTTTCAGCAGCTTCTATTCTTCTCGTTTGTTCAAATTATATGCACATGAATATGATTGATTTAGAAAACCACAAGGAAATTGCTAGTCTTCATACTTAGTTTTTTGGGTTATCTACTCGTTACAAATATCTAACTGAACATATATCAAAACCTTCAAAACTTAAAAATGACCAAAAGCATGCAAAAATGCAAAAAGCTACAAATTAATTGTTATTTTCCACTATTACAACCTAAAGGGTTAGACAGATGTATCAAAACCAAAAAGGAAAGAAAAATTATCAAAGACAAAAAGAACCCACGACCAACCTATGAACACCCGTTCAAGCCACTATATATCCACGACAAAGCAGAAATACCCAAGGAAAAACATATCCAAGTCAAGTTTCAATGCAGCCCCACAATAAGACCCACGACAATACCTAAGAAAAAACCTTGGCAAACCAGATAGATGCACGACAAACAACTATAAATAAAGTAGAATAAAAAATAAAGGAGAGCAGAAAAAAAACCACGGCAAGATAGAGTATAGCAAAAACAAAGACAGAGCATAGCAGAAATGAAGACAAACCAACCATGTGTTGTAGATGCTTACGTGTATTGATTCCATCTTTTGATTTTCCTTTCACATTCAGCAAAGTAGCAATAATGCTTTCACATATATTTTTCTCAATGTGCATCACGTCCAGATGATGGCATAATATTAATACCTGAAAATGTGATGACAACATCTAAAAATGTTCAAAATGAAACTAACAATGGAGAAGTTGAAAGGTATTAACCTCCCAATATGGTAGATAAAATAAGATTGATCTTTTCTTCCATATAGTATCTGCTTGTTTGCCTATTTTCTTCCTTTTCTTACCACATTTTCTAAAATCGTTGACATAGTCTTTCTGTTCGAGAGAAACATTACGACCAGTCATGATTCGAGGAATTTCCTCTCGCTCCTCGTTCCCATCAAACCATACTTTCTTTGTCCTAAATGGATGAGATGGAGGTAGAAAGTCTCTGTGACCATGTATGCACACTCACTACTATATTTTAACCAGCATGAATATGTATTTTCACCACAAACTGGATATGCTTTTTTTTCTTTTCGTAGTACATCCATCAAGATTTTCATATGCTGGAAAATCATTGATGGTCCACACCAAAATAGTTCTCAGATGAAAAAGAGATTTACTAAAAGCATCAAAAGCGTGCACCCCATTATTCTATAAATCTTGAAGATCTTCTACTAGAGGTTGTAAATACACATCGATATCATTCCCTGGTTGTTTCAGGCCAGATATTAACAACGCCATGAAGATATTTTCTCTTTTCATGTTAACCATGGTGGTAAGTTGTAGGTCACAAGCATGACTGGCCAACAACTATATGTATTGCTCAAACTACGAAAGGGAGTGCGGCAAGTCCTAACATAAGACTACGAGGATCAGATGAAAAAGAAGGCCATTTATCATTCACCAACTCCCACGCCATAGAATCTACAGGGTGACGCATCTTCCCATCATTACTCTTATTGTTTGATGCCACCTTAAAGCTTCAGCAACTTTGGCAAACTTAAACATCCCCCCAAACCTAGGAATTATAGGAAAGTACCATAAAACTGTAGCAGGTACACCATTTTTTATCTTATTTACACGTTCATCAACTTTCCACCTTAAAGAGCCACATCTTAAACATTTCTCCAAATGTTCTCTCTCTTTTCTAAACAAGCAGTAGTCATTCACACAAGCATGAACATTTTTGTACCCTAAATCAAACTCTTTGAGAAGCTTTCTTACTAAATACATAGACCTTAGAATCACATTCTGATTTGGTAACATATCATGTAAAATTTTTAAAAGTTCAGTAAAGCTTTTGTCAGACCAACCACTCTTCATTTTAATTCTATACAAAACTACAATGGCTAATAACTTTGTGTATTTGGTACAACCTGGATACAAAAAAGTTTCAGCGTCTCGTAACTCATCCATGAAATCTTCATTTATCCCTTCAAAATCCTTAGAATGTTCATCTTCAAATCCATAAGTTGATTCATACATGTTGTGTGTGTATGATTTGTTTAATTGATCCATTTATCTTCTCTAAGTATTTGCTCTCCATGGTGATACCAAGTTGTATAGGTTAGATCCATTCCTTTTATGACTAAATGATCAAAAACCATGTCACTACATTGATGACACATATTTCGACATTCTTTGCAAGGACATAAAATTTTCTCCGCATAATTTGCATTTCTTTCTACTATCTTGACAAAATTCCATGCTCCTTCCTGATACTCCTTCGTAACCCTATCAATTAAAACATCAACTACTAATATATCTATTTTATGATTATATTTTACACTTATCTTAAATAAAGTAGCCAATCTTTTTACCTGTTGCAACACACCCAATCTTTATCCATTCCGATTAGTTGACTACTGAAATGTATAGATAATTATCTTTTTATATTTTTCTTTCAACTTATCAGAAGGAAAAAAAATACATGATCACATATGACTAAAGGTTAAGTACAACTCTTGGCTAAATGAGCATTAAAGTTTCATCCCCAACTTTTTTATGAGTAAAGTAATATGGAAATTCACTTGTACAAATCTGCCAATCAATCAAACTAATAACATGAGCAAATAAAATCTAGCAAAATACCTTTATAGTATCTTCACTCCATGCCACGTAAGTCCTTTGCAACAAGCTCTTGAGAGGATCCCTATCGTTTGCAATCCTGCACACATTTTATTAAACTACAGTTAGGCCAAACTGAAATAATAAGCTAATTCATCATTAAACTACCAAATGTCATAGTCTTTTGGAGGAAAACCCAAATTCATCCATAATAGAAACAACATATAGCTATAGGACTACAATTCCACTCTATCTTTTGGAGAAAGCAACCATATAGATGGACAATGAGTTTCATCAATATCATTTCTAATACTTCACATATAGTTAAGACAATCAATGAAGGTTGGAGCTGAGAGAGCTTTGTTGCAGAGTCTATGAGGGTTGGAGCTGAGAGAGCTATGAGAGAGGTTGAAAGAGAGAGAGAGAGAGAGAGCTGTGAGAGTAATTTTAGGCGGGTTGTAATTTTGGTCCCCGCACCCAGCTTCCCCGAAAATTAATTAGAAAATTTCTCTTAGCGTTTTGATATCAAACGCGATAATTTTGTGCAATAAAAGCCCAACTTTCTTGTAGTGTGTAGAAGAAGCTCAAACGGGAAAAAAGAAGAAGATGAAAGCAAACATTTTCTTGATTACACATCAAAGCATACATCCAATGGCATGAATTATTGGAGGAAAAGAGTAGCTATGATGTTATATTCATTTGTAGGTGAATGCAAGGATCCAAAAGAAGTAGATACCTATAGAGTCTTCCACTAGATTATATCTTTTACCTATACAACCTAGATACCTATAAAGTCTTCCATAATAACAAACTTATAAACATGTTATGACTACATTACACATTTCAAATTAAGAATGACAATAATCCAATTTCACCAAGAAATTACAAAAATAATGATAAAAATTTTCAACTCAAAGCAACATTTGACTCAGAATGTCACTAACATTCTAATCAATGACAAACAAATACCCAAAAAGATTTAAAATATATTCTTCAAAAACTTTAAAGTAAACAAAGCATATATTTTCATCATTAACTTGTTCGAATCGGTTGATTTAGAAAATCTGACAGAATTTCAAACACATTTAAGAGAATTACAGCCTATACTTATCAAGAGAATTGTAACTTTAGATAAGACAGAAACTACAATGGTGCTAGTTAACCATGGAAATTTTCTAAAATTACATAAGTTATATAATCAATCACGGTTACATGTACTACCTTTAACATATAAGGAAAACTTAGTTGTTACCATATGCTAACCTCCGATGTCTTGGCTTCTAATACACCTTAATTTAATCTCAATTAATATTCCCTAGGCATACATGTCATTTAATATTCTCTACAAAAAATGTTAAAACTCTCAAACAGTCAACATGAGTACATGTGGGATAATGACTTAACTGATTTAAAACCTCCAATTTGTAACACCTTCCTCAACAATTGGCATTCAGACATTTGGTTGTAATCTATTCAATTTTCTTCAATTCTTCCATGAAATGAAAGTTTATGTCATATATAATCTATTCAAAAGAAAATTTCAGTAATCATATAGCACCAACAGTATTAATGTGCTTCTATTTGTATTAGCCAAAGCTAGGGTCCAAAAAAATGGATGAAACTAAACAAGTGGGAGAGATGGATTGCAAGTCTCTCCTCCCACTTTCAATGCTCATCCTTATGTAATAAAATATGATAGGAAAATGATAAATATGAGAACTATTATAGTTCAAAAGCACCAACATAAATAGCAAGAGAACTACTATTTTCTAAACCAATGGGTAGAGAACTATTTCTGCTATGTAAAGTCCACCTAAAATTACTCACATCATTCAGTAATATCTATTTCATGTGGTATAAATAAATCCTGCCAATGCAAACTCCACCTATAATTAAGTATTAATATAGAAAGTATGACAATTTGGATCAAGGATATGGAAGCAATTGATATTCACCTTTTATATTGCTAATGAGCAGAAGCCTAGTGAAGAAAGGGAGAAAGCAGATAAAGCTCCATAAAGAAGCATATCTCCCCTGAGGCACGCTCTTTAACTGAAATCAATGGAAGAGTTCTCCTTAAAGAACATAAAAATTCCACCTTTAACCATTAATTGGCCACACTCATGAAAACTAGGAACAAATTTGACTCAAATAACTGACACTAGAGCATAGTATTATTGGTTATATTTCTAAAACAAAAATGAGGAACAAACTTCAAGTCATTTTCAGTAAATGTTTAATTCATTGATGAGAATCACATAACAAATGGACTTCTTCGAATTGAATTAGTGACCTTTAGCCATAAAATAGAGAGAGCCCATAAAGCGAAGGAAGATCCCTGAGAATGACAAATGAAGCTTAAAGAAATACTGAAAAAAAAAGGAAATGTTGTAAAAATAAATCCTTCCATCTCTACTAAAAAGTATAGCAACAATGGCTGAAAAAGGAAGTCACTTGACAAAGGAAGCTTAAGAATGACAAAAAAAATTAACTAAAAAAAATAAAGACCCTTACCTCGATTGAAAACCCTAACCATCTATAAAATCTGTTGTGCAAATCTATTTATCGAGATAGAGACATTTCAAAGGTCAACGAGATGTTGAAAATATCATTATCCTTTTTGTCGAAAACGTTGTATCCCGTCGGTAAGAGAATGCGAGCGACAAGAGTGATTATGAAAGGGTCTGAGTCATAGAGAGAGAGAGAGAGCACTAGTATAAGAATGAAAGATCCAAGCTCCTAGCTTCAAACCTAGAAATCGCTAAAGGGATGTGAATCAGAGTTATTTCAGATTGGGGATAGAGGGCTTTTTTTAAGAAGGAAATGGGTGTTGAATATTTTAATTTAGAGTTCTCGCTCCTATTGAAAACATGAAACGTCTATTAACTTAACCAATTGACTTTTCATTGGTAAAAAAATTGATTTTTCATTGTGTTTTCAAAAAACCTGCTATCACTAAGCGCTATGAAAAGTCTTGTTTATTGTAGTGACTCCATTGGGTCAATGTAGGGGAGTGCATAAATTGGGCCAACTTGTTAATGGAGTAGGAAATGTCATATGAGAGTGTGTGAGAGATACTGATGACCACCAATAAGACTCCGATATTGAGTGGTGCCAGTCGGCAATCTACCATCCTTAAGGACCAAGCGTCTGGAAGTGCTAATAGGAGTTACATATTCTTTTGTACCATCCACTTGAACCATTTCAAAAGATCACGCACATATTTGTGTTAAGAAATAAATAGACCATAAATAGTTAGAATAGCTTCAACACCCAAGAAGTAGTGGAGAAGGCCAATATCCTTGATGGAGAACCGACAAGAAAGAGCATCAGTGACTTTTTGAATGAATGACTGACAGTTACCTATAAGTAATAAATCATCCACATACATAAGAAAGTAATATATGAGATTTCCATTAGTATAAACAAAAAGTGATGTATTCGATTTGGAGTTGGTGAAACCGAGGGAGAGGATGAAGGTTTTAAGCTCATGGAACCATGCTCGGGGAGCTTGTTTGAGGCCATAGAGGGATCATCGAAGGTGACAAGCATGGTTTCAGTGAGACTCATCAGAAAAACTAGGCGGTTAGGTCATGTCAACTTCTTTGGTGAGATGACCATGGAGAAATATATTATTGACATCTAGTTGGTGAATGAGCCATTTGTGAGAGACTACTAGACTAAGGACAACATGAATTGTAGTGGGTTTAGTGACAAGGTTAAAGATCTCATGCTAATCGACACCATGTTGTTGGTGAAACCCCTTTAGCAATAAGGTGAGCTTTAAAATGGGGAATGTTTCCATCAGGGTTTCTCTTAACATAATACACCCATTTGTAAGCCACAATATTACAATGCGATTTACGAGGGACTTGTTCCCAAGTACCGTTATGGATAAGAACGTTAATTTCATCACTTATGGCCTCTCTCCATTGAGGATTTTTTAGAGCTTGGGTGAGGTTGGTTCAAGGGTAGGTGGTAGCAGATGTTTAGTGGCAGTGAGGGAAAGTTTAGTGAAAGGCTTGTGAATATGGTTTTTAGAGCGAGTGGTCATTGGGTGAACATTGGTTAGTGCGGGAACAGATGGAAGAGAAGAGTTGGAAGAATCAAACCTGGAGGAAAAATCTGGTGAGGACGTAGCAGGAATAACTGTCTGAGGAGCTGTGCACATGAGAGAAAGCATCCGGGTCAGAGTCGTCTGCATGTGTTAGTGATTGAGAGGGTGATTGTTATGGCATGGTAGGGGAGTGAGGGAGAGAACATGAGGAGTTAAAAGTAGGAATTAATAGGGTGGGAGTGGTTGCTGGGTCTGGTGGCGTTGAAGCGAGAGAGTGATGACAAGAGGTGAATGAGGAGAGTGTGGAAGAGTTGGTCGATTTTAGCAGAGAGGATGATCTTGGTGAAGCTGGCGATTGAGGTTACGAAATGGACAGATTAGGTGTGGGTGTGGAGGATATACGAGAGTTTAAAATAGGCGGAAATGATGTGGCTTAAGATAGGAAAAGGTTTGTGGAAAACAATCTGGGAAAGTGTTTGTTTCAAAAGGAAAAAAATGGGGAGTCAGGTTGGTGGAGTGAGGAGATGTGATCTCATTAGAATGGCTGGAGTTGTGGGCGGAGACACTTGGACAGTTTGGAGGGAAGGGGAAGCTGCTGCCCACTTGGAAAGAGTGTCTGAATCGGCTTGGTCTTTGGGATTAAGTGTACATAAGGAGGGAAAATGGTCCTTCACAAAGTTTACGTAGCAAGATAAGTTTACACAAGAAGTAGTATGATCATAACAAATGTATGAGTTGTGATGTTTTGAGTAGCCAAGAAAAAGGCATGGTTTGGATCTCTGTTCAAGTTTGTGGTGAGTATAGGGACGTAACCACGGATAACATAGGCACCTGAAGACTCATAACTTGGAATAGTTAGGAGTAGTATGGAAGTGACGAAAAGGTGATTGATTATCGATGATGGGAGTTAGTAATCGATTGATTTACACTGTAGCATCAAAGGGAAAAGACCATAAGGAAAGAGGTAATGAGGCCATATGAAGCAAAATGAGACCTATCTCGACAATATGTTGATGATGACGTTCCGTAGAGGAAATGTTTTGAGGGGTGTATGGATGAGAAATGAGATGCTGAATTCCATGATTTTCAAACAAAGTTTTCAGACCTTGATATTCCGTACCACCATCGATGGTAGTAATTTTGTGATTAAAAAAATTTTCAACCATGGTCTTAAACTTTGGAAAAATTGAAAAAAAAACATCTAATTTATGAGATAAAGTGAATTGGCATCAATATTTGGTGAAATGATCGATAAAGATGATATAATATGAAAATCCATTTATTGAGCGGATGGGAGACGGTCCCTATACATCAGAGTAAATCAATTCAAAAGGATGATGACTCTTTATACTAGATATACCAAAAGGAAGTTTGTGACTTTTGTTGCAGTTACAAAAATCACAAAAAGAAGACTTTGATGTCCTAGATTGCACGAGAAGACTATGAGAGGCGACAACGTGATGGAGAATTTTTTAGGAAGGGTGACTGAGACAATCATGCCAACTATCAAAGGTAATCTTGATACTAACACATGCTTGCTTCTTCATAGGTGCAATTGCTCGCATGCTAGACCACTCATAAACATTATTCCTGCTACATCCTTGAGCGGAAGGTGCCCCGTAGTGAGATCCTTAACACAAAAAGAAGAAGGATTACACCCAATGGATGTATTGTTTGTTTTACAAAATTGGCAAATTGAAATAAGATTCTACTGCACATTAGGTGGACACAAAACATCATTAAGGACAAAATAATTAGACAAGGTAAGGAGAGAGAGAGCCAGTGTGTGTGATTTTAACACATGTATTGTCACCGATAATTATGTCGTCTTCTCCCTCTTAAGGCTAACTAATAGAGAGATTACTTATGTCTGATGTAACATGATCAGAGGCAGCACTCTCAAGAAGCCAAGTGGGTTTGGTGTTACTAGTACTATTAGTAGTGGTATGGTTGACTGTAGGAGGAATAAGAATGCCCATGATACGTTTAAGAGTGTGACACTCACGAGCTTGTGACCCCGTTTATTACAAATTTGGCAAACAAGATTTGGATTCATGCCCCTGTTACTGGCTTAAGTTGGATTAGGTCTATTGGAAAATTGGCCATCGTGGCTAGAATTGTTCCAGTTGGATGGGTACTTTCTCTTGCCTTGGTAGCCACCTACATTGTTATTTATGTTTTTGTAACGGGCTAAGTTTGTTGTGATTTCACTGGTTGTACGTTTGTCTTCTTGCTTGAAGCACAACTCATATTCCACAAGTTTGTCATGAAGTTTCTCAAAAGAGATCACCGTGTCACGGGCAAGAACAGTGGCAGTAAGTTCCTTGAAATTAGGTCCAAGGCCATTTAGAGTGTGATTAATGAGATGTGAATCAGGGACCAGAGCACCAATAAGGGCAAGTTTGTCAATAAGACCACAAATGTTACTAAGATATTATAATGGATTTTGTACCTCGTGTTGCATTTGAGAGTTGGTCGGTCAGTCCCATGGTTCTCGAAAAAAAGGCGTTAATATAAATCTTGTTGAGGTGACTCCACACTTCAGCCAAAGTTTTGGATGAACTAATCATTGGCCTTACACGACCCGAGAGAGAAATAAGAATACCATGGAAGAGAAGTTTGTCTTGTCTTTTCCAAAGTAATGCCCCTGGGTTCGGGAATATCTTGCTATCAACTAGTAATATTTCTAGGGGACATTGCTTAGTTCCATCAATATGGCCAACCAAGTCATAATCGAATAATAAGGATCAATTTTGCTTTCCAAGCTGGATAGTTGGAGGGCGTTAGCTTGTCTGGAAGCTGCGTTGAGCTTATGGCAATGAGGTTGTTTTGGACAAGAGTAGTAGGTGTGACTTGATGTGTCGATGGTTGGGCTGACAACAGTGGTAGTTGATTTTTCAGTCATTGGACTTGAGGTAGGATCTGTGGGTGAATGGCTCGTTGGAGTTTTTTTGTATGAATAATGGTGTTATATTATTCATTCAAAGTCAAAAGGCAATATACACATTGAGGGAACAAATTTAGGAAAGTTACAAAAAAAGAAATATAATCAAACTATTCCTAAAATACAACTATTCCTAAATAATTAGATTTACACAGTAAAGAATAGAAGAGACTTACAATGAATATGAGAATAAAAATGGAAGAGAATCATGGAGATCTAGTTTCCTTAATACTTTTTATTTTATTACCCCAAAAAATGAACGAAGGAACTGGGAACGATAAATAAAATCCTTGTAAGTGTACTGTAAGGAGTGAATGGAGTGTTTTAGGGTGTAGACCAAATCGCATTGTTTTATCTTCTATTAATTGCTTGGTTATTGAACAAGACTCTTAGTCAAAGTGGTTATATAAAGAATTTTCATTCTCATACTCCTCCGTGTAATCTCTCTTCTACTTGACAAATAGAATTGCCCTATTATTGAACAAGACTCTTAGTAAAATGACATGATTTTGCTCAATGCAAAATACATCTTGACAGAATTGTAACTTCATAGATCAAAGAAGTGTAAACTAGAAGAACAATTCATGTTTTACCTTAAAAAACAAACTCTTCCACACTCTTCCACAAATCTGTCAACTATCAATTTTCTCCTTGATGAAGTGTCAATCAATCTCCACATGTTATATTTTTTCATACTTAACTGGATTGTAAGCTATAATGTTTGCATCTTTATTATCACAATAGAGTCTCCTAGGTTCTTCAGTTAACCTTTAACTCTTTTAGAATGAATTTAAGCCATAAGAATTCTCATATCTTGTGTGCTATGGCTCGAAACTCCGCTTGTAATACCCCAAGGTTTTAATATGGGTTATTTTGTAAGTCAAAACCCCTACTTATACCTATGCACCCACGTTTTATTTCTCAATGCCAAAGAAATTCCCTAAGTTTGTTAGGAACTGACAGACACCATATTGAAGACTAGAAGAAAAGGTTTTCTCATATATATCAATAGACTTAATACAAGTTGTATATATACAGAAAGAAATCAGAGCAATCTAGGAAACTAACTAATATAGGAAACTAAAAAAATAAGGAAAGATTATGTAATTACAATAATTAATTTTCTAAAGAGCATTACAATTAATCTAGTCACTTTTCAACACTTCCCCTGAAACGGGTTGAAAGACACTTTCTATACCCAGCTTGCCCAGAATATTCTTGAAGATAGAACCCGTGACTCTTTTGGTAAAGATGTCTACAAGTTATTATCTAGTTAGAACAAAAGGAGTACATATATGTCCATTATCAATTCTCTCCTTGATGAAGTGTTTATCAATCTCCACACGTTTTATTCTGTCTATTGAACTAGATTGTGAGCTATACTGATTTTTGTTTTATTCTCACCATAGAGTCTCATAGGTTCTTAAGTTCACCTTTAACTATTTTAGAATGAATTTAAGTCACAAGAATTCTCATATCTTATGTGCCGTAGCTTGAAACTCCACTTGTAATACCCCAGGCTTTAGTAGGGGTTATTTTGTAATTCAATACCCTTACTCACACTTATGCACCTACGTTTTATTTCTCAACGCCATAGTAATTCCTTAAGTTTGTTAGGAACTGACAGAGACCATATTGAAGAATAGAAGAAAACGTTTTCTCGTATATATCAATAGACTAAATACAAGTTGTATATATACAGAAAAAATCAGAGCAATCTTGGAAACTAACTAATATAGGAAACTAAACAAATAAGGAAAGATTATGGAATTAAAATAATTAATTTTCTAAAGAGCATCACAATTAATCTAGTCACTTTTCAACATTTCCACTTAAATGGGTTGAAATATACTTTTTATACCCATTTTGCCCACAATATTCTTGAAGATAGAACTTATGACTTCTTTTGTATAGATGTCTGCAAGTTATCGTCCTATTAGAAAAAAATGAGTGCAGATATGTCCATTATCAATTTTCTCCTTGATGAAATGCCTATCAATCTTGACATGTTTTATTTTGTCATACTGAACTGGATTGTGAGCTATACTAATTGCTGCTTTCTTATCACTATAGAGTCTCGTAGGTTCTTAAGTTCACCTTTAACTCTTTAAGAATGAATTTAAGCCACAAGAATTCTCTCTTATGTGCCGTAGCTTGAAACTCCGCTTGTCATACCCCAAGGTTTTAGTAGGGGTTATTTTGTAATTCAATACCCCTACTCACACCTATGCACCTACGTTTTATTTCTCAACGCCATAGTAATTCCTTAAGTTTGTTAGGAACTGGCAGAGACCATATTGAAGACTGGAAGAAAAGGTTCTCTCATATATATCAATAGACTAAATACAAGCTGTATCTATACAGAAAGAAATATGAGCAATCTAGGAAACTAAACAAATAAGGAAAGATTATGTAATTACAATAATTAATTTTCTAAAGAGCATTACAATTAATCTAATCAGTTTTTAACACTCCCCCTTAAACGGGTTGAAAGACACTTTCTATACCCAGCTTGCCGACAATATTCTTGAAAATAGAACCCGCGACTCCTTTTGTAAAGATATCTGAAAGTTATTGTCCGGCTAGAACAAAACGGGTGCAGATCTGTCCACTATCAATTTTTTCCTTGATGAAGTGTTTATCAATCTCCACATTTTTTATTCTATCAAACTGAACTGGATTGTGAGCTAAATTGATTGCTGCTTTATTATTACAACAGAGTCACATAGGTTCTTCATTTCACCTTTAACTCTTTTAGAATGAATTTAAGTTATAAGAGTTCTCATATCTTCTGTGCCATAGCTCGAAACTCCGCTTGTAATACCACAAGGTTTTAATAGGAGTTATTTTGTAATTTAAAACTCCTACTCACACTTATGCACCCATGTTTTATTTCTCAACGCCATAGAAATTCCATGAGTTTGTTAGGAACTGGCAAAGTCCATATTGAAGACTAGAAGAAAAGGTTTTCTCGTATATATCAATAGACTAAATACAAGCTGTATATATACAGAAAAAATCAGAGCAATCTTGGAAACTAACTAATATAGGAAACTAAACAAATAAGGAAAGATTATGGAATTACAATAATTAATTTTCTAAAGAACATTACAATTAATCTAGTCACTTTTCAACAATTCCACTTAAATGGGTTGAAAGATACTTTTTATACCCAGCTTGCCCATAATATTCTTGAAGATAGAACTTGTGACTCCTTTTGTATAGATGTCTGCAAGTTATCATCCTGTTAGAACAAAATAAGTGCATATCTGTCCATTATCAATTTTCTCCTTGATGAAATGCCTATCAATCTTCACATGTTTTATTATGTCATACTAAACTGCATTGTGAGCTATACTAATTGCTGCTTTCTTATCACTATAGAGTCTCGTAGGTTCTTAAGTTCACCTTTAACTCTTTAAGAATGAATTTAAGCCACAAGAATTCTCTCTTATGTGCCGTAGCTTGAAACTCCGCTTGTCATACCCCAAGGTTTTAGTAGGGGTTATTTTGTAATTCAATACCCCTACTCACACCTATGCACCTACGTTTTATTTCTCAACGCCATAGTAATTCCTTAAGTTTGTTAGGAACTGGCAGAGACCATATTGAAGACTGGAAGAAAAGGTTCTCTCATATATATCAATAGACTAAATACAAGCTGTATCTATACAGAAAGAAATATGAGCAATCTAGGAAACTAAACAAATAAGGAAAGATTATGTAATTACAATAATTAATTTTCTAAAGAGCATTACAATTAATCTAATCAGTTTTTAACACTCCCCCTTAAACGGGTTGAAAGACACTTTCTATACCCAGCTTGCCGACAATATTCTTGAAAATAGAACCTGTGACTCCTTTTGTAAAGATGTCTGCAAGTTATTGTCCAGTTAGAACAAAAAGGGTGCAGATCTGTCCACTATCAATTCTCTCCTTGATGAAGTGTTTATCAATCTCCACATTTTTTATTCTATCAAACTGAACTGGATTGTGAGCTATACTAATTGCTGTTTTATTATCACTATAGAGTCTCGTAGGTTCTTAAGTTCACCTTTAACTCTTTTAGAATGGATTTAAGCCACAAGAATTCACATAGCTTATGTGCCGTAGCTCGAAACTCCGCTTGTAAAACCCCAAGGTTTTAGTAGGGTTATTTTGCAATTCAATACCCCTACTCACACCCGTGCACCGACGTTTTATTTCTCAACGCCATAGTAATTCCTTAAGTTTGTTAGGAACTTGCAGAGACCATATTGAAGACTGGAAGAAAAGGTTCTCTCATATATATTAATAGACTAAATACAAGCTGTATCTATACAGAAAGAAATCAGAGCAATCTAGGAAACTAAACAAATAAGGAAAGATTATGTAATTACAATAATTAATTTTCTAAGGAGAATTACAATTAATCTAGTCATCAACACTCCCCCTTAAACGGGTTGAAAGACACTTTCTATACCCAGCTTGCCGACAATATTCTTGAAAATAGAACCCGCGACTCCTTTTGTAAAGATATCTGAAAGTTATTGTCCGGCTAGAACAAAACGGGTGCAGATCTGTCCACTATCAATTTTTTCCTTGATGAAGTGTTTATCAATCTCCACATTATTTATTCTATCAGACTGAACTGGATTGTGAGCTATACTGATTGCTGCTTTGTTATTACAATAGAGTCACATAGGTTCTTCATTTCACCTTTAACTCTTTTAGAATGAATTTAAGTTATAAGAGTTCTCATATCTTGTGTGCCATAGCTTGAAACTCCACTTGTAATACCCCAAGGTTTTAATAGGAGTTATTTTGTAATTCAAAACTCCTACTCACACTTATGCACCCACGTTTTATTTCTCAACGCCATAGAAATTCCATGAGTTTGTTAGGAACTGGCAAAGACCATATTGAATACTAGAAGAAAAGGTTTTCTCGTATATATCAATAGACTAAATACAAGCTGTATATATACAGAAAAAAATCAGAGCAATCTTGGAAACTAACTAATATAGGAAACTAAACAAATAAGGAAAGATTATAGAATTACAATAATTAATTTTCTAAAGAGCATTACAATTAATCTAGTCACTTTTCAACATTTCCACTTAAATGGGTTGAAAGATACTTTTTATGGTACCCACAATATTCTTGAAGATAGAGCTTGTGACTCCTTTTGTATAGATTTCTGCAAGTTATCGTCCTATTAGAACAAAAAGAGTGCAGATCTGTCCATTATTAATTTTCTCCTTGATGAAATGCCTATCAATCTTCACATGTTTTATTTTGTCATACTAAACTGGATTGTGAGCTATACTAATTGTTGTTTTATTATCACTATAGAGTCTCGTACGTTCTTAAGTTCACCTTTAACTCTTTTAGAATGAATTTAAGCCACAAGAATTCTCATATCTTATGTGTCGTAGCTCGAAACTCCGCTTGTAATACCCCAAGGTTTTTAGTGGGGGTTATTTTGTAATTCAATACCCCTACTCACACCTATGCACCTACGTTTTATTTCTCAACGCCATAGTAATTCCTTAAGTTTGTTAGGAATTGGCAGAGACCATATTGAAGACTGGAAGAAAAGGTTCTCTCATATATATCAATAGACTAAATACAAGCTGTATCTATACAGAAAGAAATCTGAGCAATCTTGGAAACTAAACAAATAAGGAAAGATTATGTAATTACAATAATTAATTTTCTACAGAGCATTACAATTAATCTAGTCATTTGTCAACACTCCCCCTTAAACGGGTTGAAAGACACTTTCTATACCCAGCTTGCCGACAATATTCTTGAAAATAGAACCTGTGACTCCTTTTGTAAATATGTCTGTAAGTTATTGTCCGATTAGAACAAAAAGGGTGCAGATCTGTCCACTATCAATTTTTTCCTTGATGAAGTGTTTATCAATCTCCACATTTTTTATTCTATCAAACTGAACTAGATTGTGAGCTATACTGATTGCTGCTTTGTTATTACAATAGAGTCACATAGGTTCTTCATTTCACCTTTAACTCTTTTAGAATGAATTTAAGCTATAAGAGTTCTTATTTCTTGTGTGCCATAGCTCGAAACTCCGCTTGTAATACCCCAAGGTTTTAATAGGAGTTATTTTGTAATTCAAAACTCCTACTCACACTTATGCACCCACGTTATATTTCTCAACGCCATAGAAATTCCATAAGTTTGTTAGGAACTGGCAAAGACCATATTGAAGACTAGAAGAAAAGGTTTTCTCGTATATATCAATAGACTAAATACAAGCTGTATATATATAGAAAAAAATCAAAGCAATCTTGTAAACTAACTAATATAGGAAACTAAACAAATAAGGAAAGATTATGGATTACAATAATTAATTTTCTAAAGAGCATTACAATTAATCTAGTCACTGTTCAACATGTCCACTTAAATGGGTTGAAAGATACTTTTTATACCTAGCTTGCCCACAATATTCTTGATGGTAGAACTTGTGACTCCTTTTGTATAGATGTATGCAAGTTATCGTCATGTTAGAACAAAATGAGTGCAGATCTGTCCATTATCAATTTTCTCCTTGATGAAATGCCTATCAATCTTCACATGTTTTATTTTTCATACTAAACTGGATTGTGAGCTATACTAATTGCTTCTTTATTATCACTATAGAGTCTCGTAGGTTCTTTAGTTCACCTTTAACTCTTTTAGAATGAATTTAAGCCATAAGCAGTATCATATCTTGTGTGCCGTAGCTCGAAACTCTGCTTGTAATACCCCAAGATTTTAGTAGGGGTTATTTTGTAGTTCAAAACCCCTACTCACACCTATGCACCCACGATTTATTTTTGAACGCCATAGAAATTCCTTAAGTTTGTTAGGAACTGGCAGAGACCATATTGAAGACTAGAAGAAAAGGTTTTCTCGTGTATATCTATACACTAAATACAAGTTGTATATATACAGAAAGAAATCAGAGCAATCTAGGAAACTGACTAATATAGGAAACAAAAAAGGAAAGATTATGTAATTAAAATTATTATCTTTCTAAAGAGCATTACAGTTAATCTACTTACTTTTCAACACGTCCCCTTAAATGGGTTGAAAGATACTTTCTATACCCAGCTTGCCCTTAATATTCTTGAAGATAGAACTTGTGATTCTTTTTGTAAAGATGTCTGCAAGCTATTGTCTGGTTAGAACAAAATGAGTACAAATATGTCCACTATCAATTTTCTCCTTGAAAACTATTTATCGATCTCCACATGTTTTATTCTATCTTATTAAACTAGATTGTGAGCTATATTGATTGTTGTTCACAATAGAATCTCATAAGTTCTTCAGTTCACCTTTAACTCTTTTAGAATGAATTTAAGCCATAAGAATTCTCATATCTTGTGTGCCATAGCTCGAAGCTCTGCTTGTAATACCCAAAGGTTTTAATAAGGGTTATTTTGTAATTCAAAATCCCTACTCACACCTATGCACCCACGTTTTATTTCTCATCGCCATAGTAATTCCTTAAGTTTGTTAGGAACTGGCCGAGACCCTATTGAAGACTGGAAGAAAATGTTTTCTCTCATATATATATCAATAGACTAAATACAAGCTGTATATATACAGAAAGAAATCAGAGCAATCTAGGAAACTTACTAACATTGGAATCTAAACAAATAAGGAAAGATGATGTAATTACAATAATTAATTTTCTAAAAAGCACTACAATTAATCTAGTCACTTTTCAACACTCCCACTTAAACGGGTTGAAAGATACTTTCTATACCCAGCTTTACCACAGTATTCTTGAAGATAGAACCTGTTACACCTTCTGTAAAGATGTTTGAAAGTTGTTGTCCAGTTAGAATAAAATGAGTGCAGATATGTCCACTATCAATTTTCTCCTTGATGAAGTGTTTGTCAATCTTCACATGTTTTATTCTGTCATGCTCACATGGATTGTGAGGTATAATGATTGTTGCTTTATTATCACAATAGAGTCTCATAGGTTCTTCAGTTCACCTTTAACTCTTTTAGAATGGATTTAAGCCATAAGAATTCTCATATGTTGTGTGCCATAGCTCGAAACTCCGCTTGTAGTACCCCCAAGGTTTTAATAGGGGTTATTTTGTAATTCAAAACCCCTACTCACACCTATGCACCCACATTTTGTTTCTCACCCCCAACTTACACAATACAAGTAGTACCCCCTACTATAACCACCCACAACTCCCTCGTTCTCCATTTTCTTTTAATTCATGAACCCTCCCTTTGTCTGCTATTCTCTATTTGTTTTGTCTCTCTGGAAGCTCTCTCCCTCAGGCAAAAACTCCATTGATTCTCATTCTTTCAACCTCATCTTCTTTCGCGTTCTAATTTAAGTAAGTATTCAAATTTTTCTTCTTGCCTTTCTTTCCAACTTAGATTTTAATTAATGTCTTGATGCTTCAATCTAAATTTTTTTTTTTCAATTTTCCAGTGAAACCCTCTATTTCTTCTATATTCTTCTTCGTTTCATTCCTTGCAAGATCTCTATTGTTGGTCTCCTCCGGTAACTAACTTCTTCTTTCCTTTTTATTCATTCTTTTTCTCGTTTCTCCCTCTCCCAACCTAGATCTTTCTTTTTCAAAGATTATTTTTATCCAGTTCTGAAATTTTCTCAATTTTTCAGCGATAGGCATTTTGTCTATCTCTATTGTGGTGTTGTCGTGCATCGCCGCTGTGTACGTTTTTCGTAACCCTTTTAATGTTCTCCTTCTTCCTTTCGGTCTTTCTCCTATTTCTCTCTCTCTCTCTCTCTCATTCTTCACTCTCATCATCTTTTTTTCTTTGGTCTCTCTTAAGGAAGCCTCTTGATCGTCTTATCCGGATCATTGCGCCATCATCGCCAGTAAGCTTGTTTTTCTCTCGCGTTTTATTCCAATTTATTCGATTCTTTCTCCTTCGCATATGTCTACCCTGTTCTCTCGATTTTGTTACCTGCCAAACAAAAATGGGGTTTTGAAATTGTTTTACTGAATTGTTCAGTTTGGACATTTCGGCTTAATTCCAGAACTAGTGCTCACTTTTCTTAACGTATTATCTTTTTGATGGATTAAGATTTATACCTCTTTATTTAGTTTTGTTCAAGTACTGTTTTAGAAGCACTGATTTTGCAAGGCTATATTTCTACGTTGCCCTTTTGATAATTCATCCAAGTGGGTTTTTGGTAATTAACGGAATATGTGATTTTTACACAATAATAAAAGAAGTTCTTTCTCTTTGGTTCAAATTAAGTGGTTTTGGCACTTTTTCAAACAATTAAAATAAGTTCTTTTTATGTCAATCAAACAGTTTTATAACTCTTTAAACTAAACAATTGAATTAATTTTGGAGTGATTTCAATACTTATTAGATTTCTATAGTGTGTCTAAGAATTTTTTGTTTGGCTGTGTATTTATTACCAATCAGTGTGTTAATTAGACCTGAGTTGATTCTTACTCGACCCGACCTGAAAAATACTCAACCTGAACCGGTTTAGCCAGACTAGACCAATTCAACTCAATTGAACCAGACCAAACTATACCGACCCAACAGAACTGAACCAATTCAGACCACCCAAAACTAGCTGAATAGGTTTGAACCATTGATCAATTTACACCCGGTTTCATTTCCACGTGTTTCTGACCTCACTCGCCCTCCTAGTTAATTAAATAATTGTAGTTATTATATGATTATTTCATAATCTGTGATCATTGGATTTTAGGTCAATAGTTGCTGAATTTTATTCGTAGCAATCTAGGTAAGTAGACTTACGTAGTAATTTGGTTCATATGTTATAAGTGTAGCATATTTAATTTAAAATTGTTTTTATTAACTTCACTATGTTGCTCAATCTTATGATCACGTGTTTTATTTATTTTTTCATATCACGATCAAATTATTTACCATGTTATGTATGATTATATTTTGAGTTATGCATGTAATAGATATATCATTTATATTCATGAACAAGTTATTTGTTTACTCATGTATATGTGATCATGTCAATTATGAATCTTAACTTAAGTAAAGTGATAGGTAAATAAGAGGGAGACTTAGTCATGTCTCTTGGTTATCAAGTAACTAGATTGTTGACGTCATGTTATCAGCTATACGGTTGGGTGTCACCATGTTCATGTCTTTAAGGTTCAAATAATTTTAAGTGACATTAAGTTTCAAGACACCTAATCCGTCATGTTCACGTTCATGTTACAAGTTTAAGTTCAAGTTCAAGTGTGAAATAATTCATGTTAGGTTACTAATAGGGGGATATTCCTAGTTGAATTATGATCAAGCAAGTACAAGTATTAGCAAGAATAAGTGCAAGTTCAAGTTATATGTTAACCATGAAATCAGTTATGTTAATTACAAGTACTTCATGTTATTTAATAATCAAGTGAATGTGTTAAATTAAAGTTGCATAAGTTATATGTTTACATTTATGTCTTGTGAAACTTATTGGTACGTGGGTTTACTTATTGTGTATTTTTAAAACTCACCCCTCATACACGAATATGTTGCAGATGATGGCGATCAATAGGAGTGATGGACTGCCATAGTGAGCGAAAATGTGAGATTTTCACTAACTATGATTATATGACATCATAAACAAATTTTAGTTTAATTACAGTTGATTCAAGAATTTATGAATTTTCATAGTTTAGCCTTCGATAATATGTTTGACTTTCATTTTTTTTTATGAATTTTTGTAATAAATTTTATTACAGATTAATGAGTCATTTATTTTAATTTATTGAGTAGATATTTTCTTAAAACAATTAATAAGCAGCAGAATGGAGAACTCCTAAAGGACAACCTTGATTTGTTGGAGGAAAGAAGAGAAGTAGATCTTATCTGGATGGGTAGTTACAATCAGAAAAGAAAAGCTTACTTCCGATGAAAGGTTAGAAGATGGGAATTTCAAAAGGGGATTTAGTCCTAAGGAAAGTCTTCCAAACTGAGGGACAGTTTGGGCCAACCTAGGAAGAGCCCTAAATTTTCAAAGGAATGGGCGGCAACAGATATTACTACTTGACAATAGAAGAAGGAGAAGATCTGACAAAACTGTGGAACGCCCTCCATCTGATAAAGTATTTTGTTTAAATTGTTAAATGTTGTTATAGTGAATAATTTTTTGTGGTTTTTTTCCCACAAGGATTTTCCACATAAAAAACTTATGTCAACTCTCTCTTTCCTTTCTAACAGAACTAAATTAAAGGTTGACGGTCTCGTGGCCTAAACCCTTGGGAGCAGAAAAATATTCTCCCTAAAATGTGAAAATTAAAGGTCGATGGTCTCGTGGCCTTAGCCCTTGCGAGCGGGGAAACTTTCTCCCTAAAATGTGGAATTTAAAGGTTCACGGTGTTATGGCATAATCCCTTGGGAGTGAGGAAACCTTCTCCCTAAAATGTTGAAATTAAAGGTCGACGGTCTCGTGGCCTAAGCCCTTGGGAGCAGGAGAAACCTTCTCCCTAAAATGTGAAAATTAAAGGTCGACGGTCTTGTAGCCTAAGCCCTTGAGAGCGGAAAAACCTTCTCCCTGAAATGTGAAAATTAAATATTGGTGGTCTCGTGATCTAAGCCCTTGAAAGCAGGGACACCTTCCTTCTAAAATGTCAAAATTAAAAGGTAGCCGGTATTCGTGGCCTAAGCCTTTGAGAGCAGGAAAAACCTTCTCTAAAAAATGTAGAAATTAAAGGTCAGCGGTCTTGTCGCCTAAGCCCTTGGGGAGAGCGAAAAAAAAACATTCTCTCTAAAATGTGAAAATTAATGATCAGCGGTCTTGTGGCCTAAACCCTTAGGAGCGGGAAAAATCTTCTCTCTAAAATGTGAAAATTAGAGGTCAGCGGTCTTGTGGCCTAAGCCAGTGGGAGCAGGAAAAACCTTCTCCTAGAAATGTGGAAATCAAAGCGAGTGAAAGCTTAAGTATATAAAAGCGGACAAATTGAAGGAAGCGGGAGAGCTGGGTAGAACATGACTAGAAATTCCAAGAAAAAATAAAAAAAAGCATTTGTTTCCTAAAAAGAAACTAAAAAGCAGAAATTGAAGTCCTTGAGAACGGATTACAGTGAAAGTGGATGCACCAACAAAAGCGCTATAAGTAGAATTTCCTTTAATTTTGATACAAAGCAAGATCTCTTAAGTGTTAACTTGAATCATTGCAAGTTTACTTAATAGCAAACTTTTCTAGTTTTGCTAAAGCATCCAAGAGGATCGACAAAAAGTAAGTTCTAACTTATTGAAGATGAAAGTACAATAATTCTTCAAAAAAGAGAAAGAAAGAAAAAGAAAATCTGGCAAAGTGTTGTAAGAGACCATTTCATTGATTGTTTAAAATAATACAATGATCTTTTTAATGCAAGTATAAGAAAAGAAAAATACAAGTACAGGAAATGTAAAGTGCAAATTACAAAAAGCCTAGGAAAAAGGAATTAAGTCTCCCCTTTAGGAGCAACTTCATCATCTGGAGCAAGGGTATCAGCTACAGTGGCTTCAGCAGTGGGAACAAAACTGTCACCAGTAGAAGTGTTTGCTTCAACTTGGGACTCTGAAGCGTCATCAAGGGGAACCTGGGGAGGGTTGTTAGCTAACCCATCCTTGCAGCCAGCTTGATAGACCAACTTCTCACCCTTATCAAAAATGGCCTAAAAAGCTTCTTTTATTTGGCTCTCTCTCCTCTCGGCCTCAGATCTGGCCAACTCAACTGTCCCCATTTTCCTTTTTGTGCCTTTAAATTCTCTTTGGAAGCATCCAAAGACCTCTCAGATTCTACTAAGAACTCTTTGGCAGTCTTCAATGAGTCCTCAAGCTTTGCATGTTCCTCAACCCGTCGCAATCGCTTCCTGAGCAAACCTCTCCATAGTGCTTTGAAGATCGACCTCACTTCTCCTTAGCTGTTCAGTCCCAGCCTAGAAACATTCAAGGATAGCGTGACATTATTGAATATCCATCTTCCAATGCCATACTCTGCTAGTTTGCCAAAAAATGCTTTTGAATGCTATTATAAAAAATGATGGCCTGAAATATGCACTAAAAGAAGTCAAGTGTTAGGAAACGGAAAAACCAGACAAAGGAAAAGTGGGAAAAAGAGAAAGGAAAAAATCAGTTCCTTCATCAAACCATGACTCAGGGAGCATTGATTCCCTATAGTCATGTGACGGGAAGTCGCCATGTCCACATCAAAGTAGACCCCGCGGAGCACCATGTGTGCTAAGCTAGGATCATTGAGGAAGCTCACAGATGAGGGGATGGGAGAGCACCTACGAAACGCCTCCATCTCCATATAGAATGGTCTTTATTTCCCCCTTGAGAGCTAGGGGCAACGAGAGTAACAAGAGCAGCATGAACGAGATGGGATTAGGGGCCACTTAAGAAGAACTCTGTGTGTCCCTCCTTTGGCAAACGTTCCTCTCTTCATCAACCATCCCAACTATAGTACTACGGATACGTCTTTACATATCAACATGGGGGAAAACCTTCAAAGTAGGGTCTCAATTTCCTTGTCTTCTCATTTAGAGTCCGTAGAAATAGAAGTACTTGAAATCAAAAAGGAAGGAGCGGGATGCGAATCAGGAATGGAAATACCTTAGGGAATGGAAGAAGAAGATGTTGGAGCTGACGTGGACACAACGAGAGCCGCAGTGGGGATGAAAACGATTTTAACCTCCCTCTGTGGATCAAAGAGATCAATCTAGTCCAGCTCTCGACAATGATAAGGAGCGTTGAGTTTTTCCTTGGAGGCCCGAGTTAAGTATGGTTTGTTATTTCTCTTGGAATCGACAAAAAGATGATAAATTTGTCAAAAGAAAAGAGAGAAGAAAAAAAAAGAATTAAAAGAAGAACGTGGAACCGAAGCACCAACGACTTACTAAAAATCCCCCATTTTCTGGGAATTGTCCAACTGCCATCACGGCCCCAATCCTCGCCGATCATTATGGTATCACGCTCCCAGCCTTTATCCCCTTTCGGGATCACGGTTATCAGTTTTCCTCTCTACTCAAATGGATGGGGGGCAAGATTATAGGTCTCATTACGGTATTTAACTATGTAATAGTGGCAAAGCTCATCAATTCCTAAATTTAAGTTGTATCTCCTATTCAAGGCTTTGAATCCTAGGAGGACCCTATAAGAGCTAGAGTTAAATTAGGACATGGCTAAACCAACTGTGTGAAAGAACTCTTGCATAAAAGGGGAAAAAGGAAGCTTGAGACCTAAGCCAATATACATTAGGCTTAAGGTAATTTGGTAGGGAGCTCTACACGACATACCAGTAAAACGACTCCCCTCTAGACCACAGATGACATCTGGTGGAAAGGCATCAAGGTGAGAGGCTATAAAATGGTCAATCTCAACTTGGGTCCTAACTAAGGGAACAATAGGTTTGAACTGGGTGCCCTCCCCTGCCATAACTTGGGAACTCACAAAGGAGAAATTTACAGAGGAGAAGAAAACGTGTAGAGAATGAGAAGATAGGAAGAAACTTATGAGGAATGAATGAAAAATGTGAAGAATAAAATGAGGAGGAAAGGTCCTTAAATAATCAGCGGACTTGATTGACAAGATAATAGAGCTGTCGTCTGAACTGATGAATGACAGAGTAACATCTAGAAAGAAAAAGGAACGTGTCTCATAAAAAATAAATCATCAAAGTATGAGTGGTATGTTCCCAATAAGAATGACTGAGAATGGGAAGACGAAGAGATATGGAGGAATGATGAGAGGCCATTTCATGTATCAACGAGGAAGGTGTCAGTAGGAATGGAAAATGAAGCGACGAGCAAAAAGGTATGCGCTTTTTCGTATTAATTATTATCTTTTCGGGTTATTAATGACAGTGAGTTTTAATGAAATAACGAAAAGCTATATCTCCCCAAATACAGGAATACCCCCGTAATATCTAGCAATAATTCCATAGATACGAGGATATTCTCCATATATTTAGTGATAATTCTGTTATTAAAAGTGATGTTATCAAATTTTGTAAAAGCCTATGAATACAGGCTAATTATAAACATTATTCATTCATTACTAGCCAACCAAGAACACATTCTCCGGGCATCGCAATTACTTTCTTTTTAAAACTCTTAATCGTTCTTCGAGTGTGAGAAAAATATCATTTACACTTAGGACTCAAATTTATTTTACAAACACTATCTAGAGCTGAATGAATTTGTCAGAACATGATACTGTTGAAGAGAAGGTTTTCTTTATCCTTCTATTCTCATACTACCTTTGCACTTCCTTGCACTGTTAGTCTTCTATAGGCTATGGTTTTTCATATGTATGCAGATCGTAGTATGAGCTGACAAAATTTATGGTAATGTTGTAAGAATGTGCTATCTTTGTATCTATGACATATTTAAATATTGCTTCTTATGGCCTATACAATGATATCATAGTTTTTTAATCTTCTAAAATCGATCGACCATTGTGTTGCTCTCTCTAAACTTGTGCTTCTATCTCTAAACCTCCTAGGGTTTGCCTCAAAACCTGTGTTTTCATGGTGACTGTGATTGGTTTTGGGACATGAGTTGGGAGGAGTTGCTAAATAGAGTAAGCATTAGGGTTTAAAGATGAAAGCTATGGGTAAACGCGACACTTTTTGTTCCATTGGAGATTGTGTGAAGACTGTGAAACATGATGGAACAATAGTTGATTCGTTGCTGGTGGGTTCGTCTTGTTAGATCAGTGGTTTTAAAATTAAAGAAAAATAAGTTTGAACCATGAACGGTTCATGGGTGGAATATAAAAAAAATTCTAAAATTTATGTAATCGAATTGAATAATTAAAAATCAAAACAAGAAATGATCATGCATATAAGATATTGAAACGAATAGAAAAATGTTGAAACGGTTTTCATCTTAGCGATTTATCAAAGAATTTCTGAATCGGTGGAATTCTTGTATTCACTTTTCACGTTTTTCAAAATTCAAGATCCAAATCTTCAAGCTTGATCTTTAAGAACCAAAAGTCCAAGTACGATCTTGAAGAACCAATTTTCTAAAATATTCTTCACACCAATAATAACTCGTTAAATTCAGAAATATATCTCACGGAAATTTTGTGTAGGAATTTGAGTGTGGACTCTCAAAAAGGTTGAAAGAAGAAATTGAATATTTTCCTTTCAATACTGTATTTCAGCGGCAATTACTAGGGAGGGGAGAAAACTTTCTCTGTATGATCACACACTAGATTAAAGTGATTCTGTTGTAATCAAGTTGCTACTAGATATTTATAAAAGATCATTTTTATTATTTAAAAATATACACATATATTTTAAATTGTTGAAAATTCAACCTCATATATTCAAATTACCAAAAATTAGTATATCTCCACAGTGTTTGAGTTGTATCAAAATTTATCAATTTAATTGATAAATATAATAGATCATTATTAACTAATTAATTTATTTACTGGGAGAGCTGCAAAAATGACTTATTTCCTAGCCCGAGTTGCAAAAATTTCCAAAAAACTTTTTGAATACATAAAATGGCCGAAATATGGTAAAATTTACATTTACCACCATGTAATTGTAGTAAATAAACTATTTACTATGGTCATATTTCAGCCATTTTTATAACCTCACTCTCAAAACCTGTTTTTTCCTACTATTTTCCCTTATTTATTATTATTTACTGATTATCCAATAATAAATTAATTCATTTCAATAAAATTAATCACATTTAACCGATTAAGCGACATCACTCATCACATATATGTCTAGAAAATATGCATTGGCACCAAAACACATTTTGGGTTCGTTTTTCTATTCCTTTTCTCATAAGCTATTTCATAGACTGAATGAACTCACATGAACAAAGTTATAGGATTTAAATACCTGATGAATGTATCTCTATAAGTTCCCGACCTATTTAATTCTGACATCGTACGACTCCATTGTAAGTTCGATGCTGAATCGACTCTTGATTCATACGCGTTACATTTTCTGTTGGTGTAAATAAACTCTATTTATTTTCATAGTCCACATAATATTTTAACATATTATTCATCATGAATATCAGTAACAAGTGCGGGGATGTAAAATTATCATTTTACCCATCTTGTTATTATTTCCTTAACTCATTTAATGACGGTGAATAAGAAAGACGTAATTGTAAATTGTCTCGTACAATTCACAAGTCTTAATCAATGACTCAATTAATTAAATACGAGACCCACACTCATCAATAAAGAATAAGATAATATTGTTGCTTTTACAATCCAACCACGAATTTTCATATCTCTGAATCACGTAACTCTAACATAGTTGAATTATGATCCTAACAGTCGAAATATTGTCCGCCAATTTAAACTCACTCATTTGACATATCAAAGATCGCAAGTACCTAAGTCAAGCTACGTATTCACCTCATGATTAAGGTAATGATAAAAATATTCTTAAGGTGTAACAAATAGGTTTAGAGCTAGGTAAATTGTTTTTGCTCTAAACTAATTTGTTACCAGTCTATTCAACATGTTCCATAACACGTATACGTTAACCATTTGAGTCTCCACTCCCTTGCCCCAAAAATGGCATACATTGGTTCAACCTAACAATCGTAATTATATTCGATCGTTCAGTCGATCCTAAGACTGTGAATAACATTCTAAACTATTTCAGAAGAGTTTGTCTGAAAAACTCCTCTAATTTTACTCTTCTTATGTTGGTAATAGTTCCCGGACTTGAGTAAATTATAAAAATACTTTAATTAAAGGAACACTTTTAATTATTCATTAAATTCAATAATACAAAATATCTGAGAAATACTCATAAATAGTTTTTACACCTTACTTTATGGACATAATTTAAACAATCTTCCACTTTGACTAAACTAGGCTTGTACAATCTCTATCCGCATACCCTCCAGATGAACATAAAAAACTTTACTACTTAAAGTCTTCGTGAATGGATCTGCCAACATCTCCACGTTGAACAATCTCTCTAATCAGGTGATACTTACACTCTATGTGTTTGGATCTTTTATGGCTCATTGGTTCCTTCGAGTTTGCTACAGTCCCACTGTTATCGCAATAAAGTGTCATGGACTTGTCAGCTTCTGGAACAACTTCCAGAGTCTTCAAGAAATTTCTAAACTATACAACATCCTCAGAAGTTTCACAAGCTACCACATATTCAGCTTCCATGGAAGAATCAGCAATGCAAGATTGTTTTATACTTCTCCATACAACTGCTCCACCGCTCACGATGAACATCGATCCTAAAGTGAGCCTTCTAGAATCATTGTCTGCTCGAAGATCAGAATCAGTATACCTATTCATTACCTGAATAAAGAATCATGTAGTTCATTGTTCTCCTCAGATACTTAAGGATATGCTTGACGACATTTCAATACTTGATTCCAGGATTTGATTGGAAATGACTTACCATGCCCACGACATAGCAAAAGTCTGGCCTAGTGCAAAACATCACGTACATGAGACTTCTTATGGCAGAGGCATAGGTAATCTTTTTCATGTTTTCCTATTCTTGAAGAGTCTTTGGAGACTGCTCTTTGGAGATGCTGACTCCATGTCTGAAAGGAAGATATCCCTTCTTGGAGTCTTGCATATTGAAGCGATCCATTACCTTATCAATATAAGATGCTTGAGACACTGCCAATTTTCTGATCTTCCTATCTCGAAAGATCTGAATACCTAAGACAAATGCAGTTTCTCCAAGATTCTTCATATCAAATTGCTTTGCAAGCTAAATTTTGACATCAGATAATTTTTCTATATCATTCTCAATGAGTAGAATATAATCTACGTATAAGACTAGAAAAATTACTTTCCCTTCATGTATCAGTTTATACACACAAGGTTCGTCCAGTAACTATTCAAAACTAAAGTTTTTGATAGTTTCGTCGAATCTAATATTCCATGACTGTGACGCTTGTTTAAGTCCATAAATGGACTTAAGCAGTTCGTAAACTTTGCCCGCTTGGCCTTTTTCCATGAACTAGTCTGGTCAAGCCATATAAATGCGCTCTTTAAGATTGTCATTCAGAAAAGTAGTCTTGACGTCCATCTGCCAAATTTCATAATCGAGGGCAGCAGCAATGGACAGAAAAATTCGGATGGATTTAAGCATGACTACTGGCGAAAAGGTATCCTCATAGTCTATACCTTGTTTTTAAGTATAGCTCTTGGATACTACTCTAACTTTGAATGTCTCCACATTCCCATCCAGACCTATTTTTTTCTTATAGATCGATTTGCACCCCACAGGTTTTACCCTTACAGGAGGATCTATAAGTTTCCAAACTCCATTCGTGTACATTGAATGTATCTTAACATTAATGGTTTCTTGCCATAGGTTTGCTTCAGGACTAGCCATGGCCTATGAGTAAGAAACAGGTTCAGCATGATCCTTATCTGACATTGTTGTTAAGGCATCTCTATAAGACATGTACCAGGCTGTCTCACAACCATCTCATTATGTCGAGGCTCCATAGGCTCTGGCCCTTGTTGTCATTCTTCCATTATTGAATCAGAAACAGTTCCTGATTGGCGAATCAGTGTCCTCCTACTCAATAATTTCTCTAGCACAAGAATGCTTCTCGGCTTCACACTTCTTATATAGTCTTCCTTAAGAAAATATGCACTCGTGCTAACGAATATTTTCTTGTTAGTTGGATAATAAAAGATGTATCCCTTCATTCTCTTGGAATATCCTACAAACATGCATAATTTTTTTCGCTAGCTAACTTGCATGTCTTTAGTTTCAGAATATGTGTTGGGCACCCCCATATTCTAAGGTGGTTAACAGACGACTTTCGTCCATTCCATATTTCATATGGCGTGTCAGGCATCGCCTTTGACATAACTTGGTTCAGAATGTATGTTGTTGTTTCCAAGACATATCCCCAGAATGAATTTGGGAGGGATAAGTAACTCATCATGGATCTAACCATATCCATCAGAGTTCGATTCATTCTATCTAACAAACCATTCTGTTCTTGAGTGCCAGGTTTTGTAAGCTGAGAAAGAATGTTTTCTTCTTTAAGAAAGTCTTTGAACTCTCCTAACAAGTACTCTCCACCACGATCAGATCATAGTGTTTTGATTTGCTTCTTTAATTTATTCTCAACCATAGCCTTATACTCTTTGAACTTTTCAAAGGTTTTAGACTTTTGGCGTATTAGATAAACATGATGAAAACGTGAGTAGTCATTAGTCAATGTTACAAAATATTCATAACCTCATCTTGTTTGGACATTCAGTGGGCAACATACATCACTATGTACGAGTTTGAGGCATTTAATAGCTCTTTCACCCTTCGCGAAAAAAAGGTCTCTTGTTCATTTTGCCTTCTATATAAGATTTACACGTAGGTAGTGATCTCATACTTAAAGTTTGCAAAGGGTCATCCTTTGCAAGTCTTTTAAAGTTTGCAAAGGGTCATCCTTGACAAGTATTTTAAAGTTTGCAAAGGACCATCCTTCGCAAGTCTTTTAATCATGTCCAGGCTAATATGCCCAAGGAGTAAGTGCCATAAATATGTTAGATCGGTTAAGTCAGACTTCAACATTTTACTATCCCTTTGTGAATCAATTCACTTCATTGTCACATATCATTGGAACTATTAGTTTTACGTAAAATAGTTTATTTATCAAATATTTAGTAGTAATTAAGCATTCATTTCTAAAAATACCAATATCTTTATCAATGAAA
Source organism: Datisca glomerata (assembly GCA_003255025.1). Classification (NCBI taxonomy): domain Eukaryota; kingdom Viridiplantae; phylum Streptophyta; class Magnoliopsida; order Cucurbitales; family Datiscaceae; genus Datisca; species Datisca glomerata. The sequence continues at coordinate 578,102 of QANY01001086.1, forward strand.
TTAAAAATTAAATCCTTGCTCAATTAAACTAGCTACTGAAAAAAGGTTCTTCTAAAAATTTAGGATATAATGAACATCACGTAAAACCATAAAATCACTATCAAATGGTAATATAATTGTTCCCATAGATACAACCAATACTAGTGCTCCATTTCTCCAACGGAAGTTGAAGTCACCTTCATCAAGCTTTCTGATTTTCATGTACCCTTGCAGGGAACAACAGATATGGTTAATGGCTACAGAGTCTACAATTTAAGAAAAAGTAGAGTTAGTCATATAATAGGCCTCAGTAACAAATACTATACCTTTAGATCTTAACTCCTTGAGATAGTCTGGGTAGTTTCATTTCCAATAACCAGCAGCTCCACAACGATGACACTTGTCTTTCGACTTGTCGACTTTTGTAGTGCCCTTGCCTTTCACAGCTTTTAAGTTCTTGGGACCTCTCATGTGTTTCTTAGCCTTCTTGGGACCTCTCATGTGTTTCTTTTTTGTGTCAGAGGTCGAATGCTTACTTTCAGTAAAATTTACGTCTCTAGTCTTCGTCTTGTCCTTCAAAAATGGGGCTCAGCAGCTTGCAGTTCCTTCATCAGCTCAGACAGTTAGTACCTCAACTTATTTATCGAATAATTAAGTTTGAAGTTCTCAAAAGTGTTAGGCAGAGTCTCAAGGATCATATCAACTTGTGTCTCGCCATCTACCTCAGCACATATGATCTCTATCTCATTCAGATAACTAATGATCAGCATCATATATTCTTGGACAGGAGTTCCAGGTTTCATCCTGCAGTTCATGAAGTTTCGTACAACTGCCTGTTCGGCTTGACGATCCTGATCTCTGAACATTTTTGTGATGTTCAACATCACAACAACGACATTTTCGATGCTCTGATGTAGTTGTTGCAATACATTGCTAACAGAAGCCAAGATGTAGCACCTAGCAATCTCATCAGAATACAGCCAAGAAGTATAAGCATCATTTTCCTCTTGACTCGATTCAACAATTGGCTCAATGGGACAAGGGGTGGTGAGCACAAACCTATGCTTTTCTAACGTCAGTACGATATCAAGATTACATTTCTAATCTACGTAATTTTCACCAGTAAGTTTATTCACGTTTAAGATAGTTGAGAGTGGCGATAACGACATGATTACTAAAAAAAAAATAAAGCAGTGTAAATAAATACCCAATCATTTTAGGAAAGTATGACACATGATGCAAATACTTAACTATTTAAAAATCCAATAAAAATATTTCTTTCACGATGTTACGATCAACAACAATAATTTGTCTCATCTCAAGACAACGTTCAAGCTACCTCTTATCACATTGAAACTCCTCTTGTTTGGTTAACACTTCTCAAGATGTCACTACATCTAGCTTAACCAATCACCAATAGTTTTGATCACCTTAGCCCCATTGACTAGCCCCTATGAGGGATTCCAATGTGCTTCAGTCTAAGTGTTTAATCAACACATCGACTTTAAAGTTTGTTATGAACTAACAGTCTGTTTAGGGACGGTCCTGCCTCATTACTGACACGATTCTAAAGTTTCTCCCACTGAAGATAGCACCGCTAGGGCGGCTCTAAACCATTTCTCGTGCCACGATCAAGTTTGTGTCATGGACCTTGAGAACATTTCAACGTAAACGACCCTCCCACTTAGTTTTTGGAAAAATAGATTTTTGTTATTTTTTTCAAAAAATTATAACTCTTTATTAATTCAGAAAAAACAAGTTTAAAAAATTATAAACTTTTACAAAATTTAAATCGCAATTTAAAATTTATAGCTTTTATGAAATTCTTATTGTCTTTAAATTATAATCCATTATAAATTAAACTACAATAATGCATGTACATGCTACATGGCATTTTAATATTGACATATCCCTATTTCTATATGGCTTGTTATATGATGATGCGAGATTAACAATAAACCATCCATTTAAAATTAATTTTTCTATTGGCTCATTTCTAGTTACAACCCATAAAAGATAAAGACATAAATTATATTTAATTTAAATACTAATCTTCATGGCGTCTATAATTGTCTTTGTGTCCTTTAAGAAGTCCCACCAATTTGTAACTATTTACAAAGTCCATTCCCAATTTCAAATTCAAAACTCAAATTTTAAATTTTAAATTTTAAATTTCAACAATTTAAATTTAAATTTTAAACTTCAAAATTTAAATTTTGATCAAAACCCTTTAATTAAGGAAACCTATTTTCCTAATTAAATAATCTTATTATAATCCTTTTAAAATTTAAAATTCAAAAAATAAAAGATAAATAGATAATTATCTTTTATATTAAAAATTCAAAAAATGAAATAGATAAAATGGATAATTATCCTTTTGAATTCAAAACCAAAAGATAAGAGGATAAAAAAAAGATAATTATCTTTTAAAATCAAATTTGAAAAGATATGATAAATAAATGGATAATTATCTTTTAAAAAAAGATATGGATCTTTTGAACTTTAGTTATCTTTTATCCGTTTAAAAACCAAAATTCTAAATGTCAAAGATAAAAGATGAGATTATGGTTTTTGTGAAATATCATAAGGTTTCCTAACCATAATTGTTATCCCTTAGGGTTTCATAAATCATAGTCACCAGGGGACAACAGGAGGCGGTGCGGCACGGTGGCGGGTGGCGGTAACCAGCAGCGACAACGGTTGGTGACTTTTTCGGTGACTTTTCGTGCAGCAGTTTTCTGGTGACTTTTATGACGGCAACTTCCGGAGAGGGCATCAGCGGATTACGGTTTTCGAGACGGTGGTGATATTATATTGAATTTATAAAAAATTATAACTTTTACAATAAAATAAATTACATAAAATCCTATGCCTCAAATTTTTCGTACATCAATTCTAAATTGAAAGCAAAAATGTCTAGAGCCATTAGATAGAGAGATCCAATCACATAACACATTCAAGCATATTTGAATCTACCATACACAAATATAAGTCAATATCAACAAATTCGTCGATACATTCGTTTCAGATATCTATATGCATAATCAATAACCTATGACTTTAATATCAATTGTTGGATTGGTGGTTTTAAAATTAAAGAAAATAAAGTTTAAACCTCGAAAGGTTCATGAGCAGAATATTAAAAAAGTTTTCTAAAACTTATTTAATCAAATTTAATAATTAAAAATCAAAACAACAAACGGTCATGCATATCAGATATTTAAATGAATAGAAAAATGTTGAAACAATTTTCACATTTATGATGTATCAGAGATTTTCTAACTTGATAGAATTCTCATACTCGTCCATCACGTTCTTCAAACTTCAAGATCAAAATCTTCAAAAACCAATTTCCCAATTTTCTTCACAACAATAACCACTCGTTAATTTCATAAATATATCTTATAAGAATTTTGTATAGGAATTTAAGTGTGGGCTCTCAAAATGATTGAAGAAAAAAATCGAATATTTTTCCTTCAATACTGTATTTCGGCGGCAATTACTAGGGAGGTGAGAAAACTCTTTCTCTCTGTATGATCACACACTTGATTGAAGTGATTCTGTTGCAATCAAAATGCTACTAGATATTTATAGAAGATAACTTTTAGTTTTTACAAATATACCCACATATTTTAAATTTTCAAAAATTCACCCCCATATATTCAAATTGCCGAAAATCAGTATATCTCCACAATATTTGAGTTGTATCGAAATTTATCAATTCCATTGATAAATATTATTGATCATTATCAATTAATTAATTGATATATTTTTATGTACTAATCATCTAATAATTAAAAAAATAAATTAATTAATTCCAATACAATTAATCACACTTAACCAATTAAGTGACATTACCCATCACATATAGGTGGAAAATATGTCTTGGCACCAAATCACATTTTGGTCCAACTTGGTTTGTTTTCTATTCCTTTAATCATAAGTTATTTCTGAGACCGAATGGACCCACATAAATAAAGCTATAGGATTTAAATACCCGACGAATTTATCTCTATAAATTCCTGACATATTTAATCCTGACATCGTACGACTCCACTATAGGTTCGATGCCAAATTAACTCTAAATTCATGCACGCTACTTTTACTGTTGATGTAAATAAACTCTATTTATTTTCACGGTCCACGAAATATTTTAACATATTACCCATCGTGAATATCAGTAACAAGAGTGTGGATGTAATATTACTATTTTACCCTTCTTGTTATTATTTTCTTAACTCATTTATTAACTGTGAATAAGAAAGACATAATAGTGAATTGTCTCATAAAATTCATAAGTCTTGATCAATGACTCAATTCATAAATATCAGGCCTGGTTTATTTATTTATACACCCATCAATAAAGCATAAGGTTATATTGTTATTTTCGCAATCCAACTATAAATTTTCATATCTGTGAATCACATAACTCCAATATAGTTGAATTACGATCCCAACAGTCGAGATATTGTCCGCCAATTTGAACTACCCATTTGACATATCAAGGATCGCAAGTAACTAAGTCAAGCTACGTATTCATCTTAGGATTAAGGTAATGATGAAAATATCCTTAAGGTGTAACAATAAAGCTGGTAAACGGTTTTTGCTCTAAACTAATTTTTTACCAGTCTATTCAACATGTTACATAACATGTCTAGCTTAACCGTTTGAGTGTCCACTCCCATACCCCAAGACCGGCATCCAATGGTTCAACTTAATAGTCGTAATCAGATTCGATTGCTCAGTCGATCCTAAGACTGCAAATAATATTCTGAACTATTTCAGAAGAGTTTATCTAGAAGACTCCTCTATCTTTACTCTTCTTACGTTGATAATAGTTCAAGGACTTGAGTAAATTATAAACACACTTTAATTAAAGGAAAACTTTTATTTATTCATTAAATTCAGTAATACAAAATGTCTGGGAAATAACTAAATACTCATATATAGTTTTTACACCCTACTTTATAGACATAATTCTAACACGTCGTGCAAAAGACCTAGTCATCCTCGAAAGATGAATGAGAATGACACTACTCAGGTAAGAGATTTTCCTGTTTTAGAAGAAGACAAAGACAACCATAAAAGCATGTCTGAATCTTCCCATGCTAGCATTAATGACCCCTCTAGTCCTGTAAACCCTAGCTTTGAGGGTAATATCGAGAAGGAGGAGGAATTTCCTTCGTTACCCTCATCTTCCAAGACTGTAAAAACTCTTGAAGAGGTTATTATGGAGAATACACTATATTAGAGTTTAATAGCTGGAAGAAAGGACGTTGAAACTTTGAATTGACAGAGGGAAAATGAAGAAATGAGGAAAGAGGAACCTAAAGGAAAGTGGGTTGATAGGGTAAAGCAGAATAATGGGCAATTTAACATCCAAGACTATTTGTCCAGACCCATTATCGACACTGATAGTGGGAAATACTAGATAATGAGTGAAATTATCCATGGGGGTGTAAAGTTGTAGGATAATACGTTGGTTGGCATTTTGGGCTAAGAAGCATGCCTTCAACTTTGCTAAAGAGGTTACATTCACACACTGGGAGAGTAATGGCTTGAATGAGGTTACTGAAAATAATGATCGATTCTTTTTCTTCAAGTTTGATTCATTGGAGAATAGAGATACTGTTTTGAAGGGAGGACCCTGGTTTTTGCTAGGGAGGCCCATTATTCTTAAGGAATGGCTCTCAAGTATGAAGCTCACCAAGGAAGAGATGTCTAAGATCCCTGTGTGGGTAAAGATATGGAATGTCCCTCCAGTTCTATGGACACAGAAGGGTATATTCTCCATTAGTAGTATTTTAGGTACTCCTCTATATGCAGATTCAATGACTGGTTGTGGAGAAAAAATGACATTTGCTAAGGTCTATATAGAAATTGATGTTACTTCTGAGTTACTTAAGCCTATCAACATTGACTTATAGGAGATATGGATTGAAGAACTGAAGTTAAATATTGAATATATGGTTGTCTCGAAAGTTTGCACACTTTGTAAAGTGTTTGGCAATTATTGTCAAATGAAGGCTCAAGCAAAAGATGAGATACCAGTGGTGAATAAGCTTCCAAAGCAATAATGTGTGAAAGTTACAAGGCAGAATAATGATTAGATTGTTATTACTCCACCCGAAGTTTATAAAGATGTTGTAGATTCAAAAGAACATGATGTTGTGCTTCTTGAAAACCTGGATGAATCTGTCCAAGTTGAATATTTTGATGCTGATATAGTGATTGAAGCTTGTCCTACTCCCTATACTAATGTGCAAACTAATTTAGAGATTAACTCTGAGAGGAAATTGGTTATAGAGGCAAGGAATTCAGAGTGTGCTCCTCAACCAGTTCCAAACAATTTCTTCAAGACAGAAGCAAAGACTGAGGCAAGCAGTTGCCAAGCTTAAGGCTAAAAGTGATGACCAGGTGAACTCTTCACCTATTCACAAACATGTTTAATGATTGCAAACCTTACAGCATGGAATGTTAGGGGCTTTAATATGTTCCTTAAACACCATGAGATTAGGAAGGTTATAGCAAAGTTTAGTCTGAAATTGTGTGCTTTGTTGGAGACAATGGTGAAAGAAAAATATTTTTTAGAATTGTTTCTAGTGTATTTCCCAACTGGAATGTTTTTCATAATTATTCTAAAGACCATCTGGGAAGTATATGGGTGGCATATGATACATATGTGTTTGATATCTCTATATTATCTATATCTTATCAATTCATCCACTGTGAGGCGTGTAGTAAAATTTTAAATACTACTTTTCTATGCACTTTTCTTTATGCTTCCATAGATGAAATTGCAAGAAAACAACTTTGGAAGGATTTGGTTAGTATTCATGCGGGTTCCATGGACATGTCTTGGATTGTTCTTAGAGATTTTAATAGAGTCTTACACTCTAAGGAAAAGAAAATGGGTTCTCCTTCTTAGGATGAGGGTATGAATAATTTTGTAAGGTGCCTTAACACCATTGAAATGAGTGATCTGCCCCATACATGTGCTACTTTTACCTAGTGGAGTCATCAAGCAGGGGGTGCCAGTATTCATTCTAAAATTGATAGAGCTCTTGTTAATGTTACTTGGAGAGACTGTTTTGCTAGATCAATGGATTATTTTGGAAGTCCATGTTGCTCTGATCATTGTCCTATAATTATCAGCTTCTTTCCTGAGGCTCCTAGAGGTAAAACCAGCTTCAAATATTTTAATATTTGAGCTGATGTTGAGGGTTTTGTAGAACTGTACACCAAGCATGAAGTATATTATTTATGGCACTACTATGTATATGATGGCTAGAAAGTTGAGTTTAGTTAAAAGGGCTCTTCGAAGCTTCAATGCTTCACATTGTAATAACATTACTAGAAATGTTAATGAAGCTAGAGCAGTTCTAGACTATGCACATCAAAAGCTGGATTAATAATCCTTCTTGCTTGGCTGCTCAAGTTGATGCTCAAAAGGCTTTCAAGGAATTTCATGGCTGGAGAATTATAGAAAAGATCTTTTACATGCAAAAGTCAAGAGTTAGCTGGTTGAATTTGGGGGATAACAATACCTCATTCTTCTTTGATACGGTTAAGGCACATAGAAGAAATTCCTCTCTGATTTTCCTTATTAATGAGTAGGGGGTGTGATTATTGAAGCTACTGACATTCAGAAGTTGGTGGTGGTTTTTGTGAAGATCTTTTAGGTAAGAAACTTCATGTTCTAAACATTGACTGGGATGTACTCCATTCTTTCCTTCCTCATAAGGTCATCCCTTTAGATTGTGCTTCTTTGATGCTTCCTCACTACTGAAGAGATCAAGAAGTTTTCTTTTCCTCTAGTGATAGAAGGGCTCTAGGTCCTGATGGTTTTAATGTTAATTTCTTTAAAAGAAACTGACAAACCATAGAGGGAGATGTTACAACAGTTATTCTTGAATTTTTGAAATCTGGTGAATTGTAGAAGTTGTTTAATAATATTACCATTACACTTGTCCCAAAGGTGCCTAACCCTAGTAGAGTTATTGAATTCAAACCCATTTCATGTTATGATTTAGTCTACAAATGTATTACTTCTTTGTTGGCTAAAAGGCTTAGGTTAGTGTTACCTAACTTGATTAGCCTTAACCAAATAGCATTTGTGCCTGAGAGGTCCATATCTGATAATATTCTACTTCCTCAAAAGCTTCTATGGAGTTATCACATAAATCTCATTCTCCCCTATATGTGCTCTAAAGGTTGATCTTCAGAAGGCTTTTGCTAGTGTTGATTGGCATTTCCTTGGGCAAGTTCTTCTTACTATGGGGTTACCTAAAAGATTTCTTGATTGGATTATGGAGTGCTTTACTACTCCTACTTATTCTATTAACATAAATGGAAGCTTGCAGGGTCACTTTAATGGAGGTAGAGAACTTAGGCAAGGAAATCCAATTTCTCCTTACCTATTTTTCTTGGAATGGAAATGTTTGCAGGTATTATGCAACAGTGCTCTATAAAACCTTGTTTTCAGTACCATTGGAGATGCAAGAAGAATAGAGAGGTAAATCTATGCTTTGCTGATGATTTTCTAATCTTATGCCAAGGTTGTTCCCATTCTACTAAGGTGGTGATGGAAGGCATTGAACTATTTGGTGCATTGTCTGGTTTGAAACCTAATGTAGGGAAAAGTAACATTTTCTTTTCTGTTGTTTGTAAGGATGAAAAAAAGTATCTTACATATTTCTGGCTTCTCTAAAAGTGATTTACCTGTTAGATACTTCGGTATTCCTTTGATTTCTACTAAGTTGAATAAAGCTCATTGTGAGGTTCTCGTAGACAAAATCATTTCTAGAGCCAAAGCATATGAAAATACACACTTGACTTTTTCTGGGAAGCTTCAACTTATCCAGTCTATTTTGATAGCTCTAAAAATCTATTGGAGTAGCTTGCTTATTCTTCCCAAGAAGATTATGAAGTTAGTTAATGCAGCTCTGAGAAACTTTTTATGGACTAGCAGAACATACATTTGCAAGGGTTATGAAAATGCTTGGCAAACCATTTGTGCTCCTTATAATGCATGTGGTTTGAACTTGAGGGACACTACTATATGGAACCAAGCTGCTGTTTCTAAGCATTTCTAAAAGTTGGCTAGAAGGGATAAAAACTCCTTGTGGGTTGCTTGGTGTTTACAAAACTTGCTTAAGGGACACTCTAGTTTTACAATGATTATGCATGCTGACCCCTCATGGTCTTGGAGGAAACTGATCAAATTGAGGGAGAAAATTGCTCACATATGCAGTGTTAAAGTGGGATAAGGTAGATCAATATGTCTATTTACTAATTTGTGGCTCCTAGGAGGCTCTCTACTTCAACAGTTTGGTCTTGATATTATTGTTTATTCTCGTCAGAAGGTTAATTGCCCCCTTTCTGTTATTCTTAGAGAATGACAATGGTTCTGGCCTAACACTTTCTTTGAGAGGTTATTGTCTTCCAAGAATCTTAATTCTCTTTTGCCTTTACATGGAGAGTATAAATGGCTCTAGGATGGTGGTGACTTCTTTACTAAACATACTTATAGCAAGCTAGTCGCTGATCTTCCTCAGATTGGTTGGTGGAAAACTATTTGGTTTTCAAGCCATATTCTAAAATGTGCATTTATCCTTTGGTTATCTCTTCACAACAGGCTTAGTACAAAGATAGAGTCTCTCATTGGAGCCATGGTATTGCCCATGAGTGTGTCTTCTGTATGGATTGAGATGAATTGGTAGTGCATCTGTTTTTCTAGTGTGACTTCACCAGACATCTCCTTCATCATCTTATGAGGAAAAGGGGGACATGATATATCCTGATATGACTGGCCTAGTTTTCTCTTATGGATTTCTTCTCTAGGTAGTAGCAAAAATTATATATGAATATGAGTTCTAGGCTTATATTCTCTATCTTTGTTTATTGTTTATGGTTAGAAAGGAATAGGAGAATATTTGCTGGTAAATGTTTGGAAACTTGTTCGATTACTAGAAAGATGAGTCTTATGGTTAAAGAAAGACTTCTTTTCCTTGATAAAAGTAGAGGTTTGAACTTTGGTGATTATATTTCTGAATTTTGGATGTAAATTAAGTTCTTATTTTGAGTTTGTAATTCCTGAGGTATACCCCTTGTACTGGTGTAATACTTTTTGGTTAATACAACTTTTTGCCTTTGACAAAAAAAATCGAAGGATCCACTAGTCTTAATATCAATGCTAAATCTATAAAATCTGAATAAAAGCTCTCTATGCTTGCCAAATTCCTTTTGAAAATGTAATCTTTATACAAAACTCTGTTTGATTTTTCTAGTTAGAGTATTTTGTGTTTTGATGTATAGAGCTTGGGTCAATAATAATTCTTAAAAAAAAAAATTAGTCCTAAACATGGTGCCCTATTATTTTCACTTGATGTCAGATGTGATTATACTTCATAATTTCATGGAGAATCTCCTTTTAATATATTTTGCAGGCCCACATCATAAAAGGATGGAAAGAAATCTCATTTTGTGAACATGACTTCTTTTGGTTAGAGTATTTTTTTAGGAGACACGTCGTTCTTAGAATTAGAGTCTTTTTTTACTTACAAATCAGAATTTAGATAACTTAAAGTAGAAACATAGAAAATACTTATTGATATTTGTGTTTTTTTATGAAACGATTTATAAGAATTAGTTTTATTATATATATTGTTATTTGGAGTTCTATTTTTATTTATGAATACATTTCATTTTAGAATAAAAATGTTATTTCTTATGGGTGCATTAAAATCAACATTATTGAAATTTAATAGCGGTCTACCACTACTCTAAAAATGAGTCTTTTATAGTGACAAAAACTCTATAAAAGACCTGATTTTTATAGGGGTAGAAAATCCTATAAAATACCATGTTTTTATAGGGGTAGAAAACCATATAAAATACTAGGTTCTAAAAAGGGGGCAGAGAGAGACCGCTATAAAAAATCAGGTCCTTTATGGGAGTTTCGGAACCCTATAAAACATCCCAAACCTATTGTAACGCCTGGATACATAGGATTTTCTAGAACGCTATAAAGGATCTTTTATAGGGGTTTTCTCTCCTATAAAAGTGAGTTGTCACGTACTCAAATCTTTACCTATAGGATTCTATGAAGTGGATAACAATTAACTATAATCATGTCAATAAATAAAACCTATTCAATATAAGATAAATAATGATAGATGAAAATCAAAATTCTTTTTTATACAAAACCAATATATGCAATCAGTTCACTATATAGAAAAAAAGAAATCATATCGATTAGTTATTTGATTAATTTATAATTAGTTATTTAATTAATTTATAATACGATCTTTTATATATATATATATATATATATATTGGGTATGGAGGCCTTATAGTGCGCTAAATGTCCATATCAATTTTATGCCATTTATAATTACAAATTAAATCAATTAATATAGTAATATGTAATACATCAATTTGTTGATTTAATTCATCAAAAATTATTGAATTTTATATCAATGATGTTATTACATATATGTATTTTACCAAGCGGTTTTTAAATTACTATATTTGAAAATATTATGAAATATTTAGTTTAGTAATTATTTTAAAATAATTTAAAAAGTAAAAACTAATAACTTATTTGAATAATTAAGTTATTTATTGAGAGAGGGAAATTATATTGGAGATATCTTTTTAATTCCAAAGGGTCAATTTAATTCGGATTTCTAAAATGGTTTATTAATGAAAAGATGATTTAGATAAATATAAATTATTAAAATCAATGAAAAGTTTGACCGTCATAAACAAAATAGTCTAAAAGTATAATACGAGAAATAAATCAACTCAAATGAGAAAAGCTATCACACAAAGGTGCAAAATTATGAAATTGGCTTGGTGAATGTCTTTGGTTCTTGATCATCTGGCTCCATTTAGCTCTCATTTCCTCATAACACTAAGTTTGATTATGAATTTCATATTGTGTTATTTTTTTTGTCAAAGATTTTGTTCTTATTATTTTACGTTTTCGTTAATTCTAAATTTTTTGAAATATTTTATTTTTATTTTGGATTGCCTAATTTATTTATGTGTAGCTCATTTTTCGTTGAGAAATAATTTTCTTCATTTATGTATATAAAAGTGAAAATCATTCATTTGAATCGTAGACATTTTTACTCTAATTTTAAATTAAATAAATTTCAATGGATCAACATCTATTTATTTTAATTAAATAACCCGTTATCATTTTTTCTAACTTTTTAGCTATATTAGTTATAAGAACATTATTTGACAAAAAAGATAATAACATTAACTTCAGCTAATCTAGATCTTGAAAGAGTACAAATTGCTATACTTCTTTATATAAATTTCAATTTTTTTTTTGCATAATTAGCATTGCACTATTTGTCTTTCATCACAAAAGTTTTCAATTTTGGAATTTTTTTAATAAATTTATATTAACTAAAATAAATTAAACTGATATATTTGTACAATTCATGTGCATTATACAAGTATAAATTTATGCCGTCCTATTATGATATCATATTGCATTGGAAGAGGGCGTGTGAGCATTTACGTAAGAAATAATTTTTTCTTTGTACATTTTCTCTTTCCTCTAGGTGAGTGTGTCATAAGTATTTTCTAACCACCAATAACACAATGACACATCATACTGCTGAGAAGGTCATTCTAGGATAAGGTTCCAAAGCCCGACCATCCAGAAGAAGGAGGTTGACCTTGGTTGGTCAGTCCTGAAGAAACCTTGAATGCACCAGCCTTAGCACATGAATTACGACAAGAGTAAAGTCCCTGAAAAGAGCTCGGATAACCCCGAACACCAGTGTCATCATTATCCACCGAGAGTAACATCCCAAGTGACGCTTTCCCATAGGTTGAACGCCCAATAGGTTCAATCTCTGCGATAGAATGTTAGAATAGCCTCCCCCGTCCGATCACTTCGAATGCATGTCAACATTTAATCCCCATCACTTTATGTCAAAGGTCATCTCACTCCTGTCCAATCAAGGATAAAACTTGTGTACCAGGAAGCTTCCCTAACACGCTCCCAAGACTTCCTCAACACGCCTCCTCCAACAAGGCTTGAGGTACAAATACCCCCGTCTACACGAGGAAAATGTATGGCATTTCTCCCCTAAGGAAACTATGCCACGATAATGTCAGTATACTAACTTAGTCATCGAAGGCCCTTAGATGAAACAACCACCCCTGGTTTAACCAAAATAATGCCAAGATACTGTGTTTTATAGATTCTAAGGTCATGGCGAGCTTTACGCTAGGAGAGGATCGTTTGCAAGCATCACTGTTAAGGTTTTGGGCATCAATAGTTGACGCCACCTGTGGAGACAACGATAAAAAATCATTATTGTTCAAAGCACTTGACACTCATTCTCTCCCACAAGGAGGAGATGAGAGGGCGGAATCACCCTCTCCCTTGGTGGAAGAAGGAACTTCTACCGTCTTAATGATTATAAAGCGAAGGAAGAAGGATACTATAGTGATCATCTCTGAGGTAACAAGGACATGTAGGAAATGCATGCCAGACACTGCCCAAGCCATGATAGTCTCTTGCATGAAATTGGTCTTTCCCCATGACTCAAAGGTCCGTTGGAGGAGTCGCCATACGCCTGCATGACCATGGGGAAAATATATCTGGGAAAAGGTGCGACGACACTTTAACTTGGTGGAACTGCCACCCCTCAAGGAAACCATGACCAAAACAAAACCAGGCTCCAGATTTTCAAGCTCCGAGGAAGATGAGGGGGAAGAGCGAGGTCATTGAAGAACAAAAAAGGGAGAGACCTCTAAAAGGCCTTCCGGAGGCGATATGTGAACACATACGAAAGATGGAGGAAAATATCAGTAGGCCACCCTCTACCCAACTCCTTGGTGTCCTTTTGGCCACCAATAATTTTACATGACTCCTGCATGAAAAAATGTCATGCGACACAAATAAACAGGCCAAGGTTCATTCCTAGTTGAAATATATAGCCTCGCGTCAATCCTCAACAACATGCATTTCTTGGCACTCACGCCCTGTATCATTATGCTGGCTTGCAAGCCAAGTTAGAACTTGAAGCCTTGGTGAGAAGATAATGACAGTCACAAGATCCCTTACACTAGTTTTCAACCAGATCAGACTTTACAAATGAGGCATGCAAGCGTGTCCTTCCCAAGCTCCTGTATGAAGTGGACGAACTCACAAGAGTGAAGTAGATAGTAGCTGACGCACTACACGAGGAATAACTCTAGGTGGAACTTGAAGGCCTGGAGTGGTCAATCATTCTCCCACCAGAGCATCCAAGAAAGGCGGTTCAGGATAAATTAACATCGATCTACGAGCAAAATGTGGAGCTTAAGGGGCCCCACCATTAAGGAAAGATGAAGCTAAAAAAGAAGGAAGTCCCAATAAGAGAAGGATAGCGACAACCTAGGAAATAAGAAGCCCAGTCGTCTTCGGTTCTCCACCTTGATCTTCTTCCCCCTCCAATCAAAGAAGAGTTAGCGGCCTCCTTCTTAAATAGACAACGCCAAGCTTTAATGGACAACAGAGATCATGTACATAGTGACATTTTTCAAATAAATGGAAAAACTCGATTCCTTCACAATGCACGACGAAGGAATAAAAAGTGATAACTGGTGTGGCACTCTAGCTCACTAGTCGGGATAAAAAATTTATGACTTGTGTGGCACTCTAGCTCACCATTCGAGATAAAAAAGTGATGACTGGTGTAGCACTCTAGCCTTCCAGTCGGAATTAAAAAGTGATGACTAGTGCGACACCCTAGCCCACCAGTCGGGATCAAAAAGTGATGACTGGTGTGGCATTCTAGCCCACCAGTCAGATCATAAGTGATGGCTGGTGTGACACTCTAGCTCACCAATCGTGATTAAAAAGTGATGTCTGTTGAGCACCTTAGCTTGCCAGATGGGATCAAGGGTCTAGCCAAAGCAAACATGCCTGGCTAGACATCAAGGTAAAAAATGATGTCTGTCAAGCACCCTAGCTCGCTAAACGGGATCAAGTGTCTAACTAGAGCAGGCACACCTAGCTAGACATCAAGGAAAATAGATGTTTGTCAAGCACCGTAGCTCACCAAACGAGATCAAGGGTCTTGCTAGTGCAAACACGCCTGGATAGATATCAAGGTAAAAAGTGATGTATGTCGAGCACCCTAGCTCGCTAGACGGGATCAAGGGTCTAGTCAGAGCAGGCACGCCTGACTAGACATCAAGGTAAAAAATGATGTCTGTCGAGCACCCTAGCTCTTCAGATGGGATCAATGGTCTAGCTAGAGCATGCACGCTTGGTTAGACATTAAGGTAAAAAGTGATGTTTGCCGAGCACCCAAGCTCGCCAAACCGGATCGAGGGTATAACCAGAGCAGACATGCCTAGTACTTTAGCTCACCGGACGGAACAAGGGTTTATCTAGAGTAGGAATGCATGGATAGACGCCAAAGTAGAGGTCCTCTGATCGGGTTATGAAGGAAAATAATTGGGCTTGCTTTCTAAATCGCCAGACCAGGAAAAACTTAACCAAGAGATGGTATGCTTGACTAAATGAAAAAAAGTGAACTCCCAATTTGAGGTACGTCCGCCCAACCAGACCTCTTGAATGGGAGCACAAAGACTTTGTAAAGGTTATGATAAGTCTGTACGACACCCGACCTCCTTCAGAGTGGGCAGCCCAAAAAAAAGGATCAAGTCCATATTGGGGACCACTCAAGCTTGAGGTAAGAGCGATCCCGTAACTCAGGCCAACATGAATTAATACTTAGAACATTCATAATTCGGAGAAACAAAGAAGCATGAACGAAATGAGGATTAAGGTCTCATCCAGACCAAGCTCGACTGAGGTAAAAGTAAATCTTTGCCTACTCGAGGAATGTTTATTACTAAAACACAGCTCAGACGAGTACGAAATGTTACGACAAAGAAACTAATAAGAACAAAGCCAAAAGAATGAGTCGGAGATTAAGAAATTTTGTTCTCATTAATACGGAGAAATGATTACAAATACAAGCAAATGAAAAATTACAAAAGTCTCCTCGGATGCGGGTTAACCCTGTCCACAGACTAACTTAAAAATAAATGACCTCCCCACGTCGAGGCCAGTGGTCGCAGGATTTCTATAGAATTCTTGAACTCTTCTAGATTTCTTGAGAGCTCTGGTTGCTTTTTGACCAAGGATTCAAGATCACACGACTTGGTCTGACGCCCACACCAAGTCGAGCAAAAAGGGAACTCAACCCGTGGGCAGCATGCCATTTCTGAGCTAAGGATGAAAAAGGCCTCAATCTATTTCATAAGGTGAACGAGGAAGCCAACGGTCCCAGGTTCGAGATGATCCTCGACTAGGGGCAACTGTTATAGGGGTTTTTTGATCACCAGTAACATAGCAACACAAGTCATATTACGCTAAGAAGGTCACCCTAGGAGAAGGTTCCAAGGCCTGACACCTAGAAGAAAGAGGCTGACCTTGCTTGGTCTGTCCCGAAAAGGCCCGGGATGCACTGGTCTTAGTCCATGAAGGACGATAAGAGTAAAGTCCTCGAAAGGAGCTTGGATAACCCCGAGCACCATTGTCATGATTATCCACTGAGATTAACATCCCAGGCGGGACTTTGCCATAGGCCCAAACGCCCAATAGGTCAAATCGTAGTGGCATAATGTCTGAATAACCCCCCCCCCCCCCCCCCCNCCCCCCCCCCCCCACGTCCGGTCACTTCGAAGGCATATCAACATTCAATGTCAATTATTTTATGTCAAAGGTCACCTCCCTCATGTCCAATTAAGAACAGACCTCGTGTCTTGGGAAGCTTCCCCAACATGCTCTCAAGGCTTCCTCAACATGTCTCCTCCAACAAGGCCTAAGGTACAAATACCCATGTCTATTCGAGGAAAAGGTATGTCATTTCTCCCAAAAAAAACTATGCCAAAATAATGTCAGGATATTGACTTAGACATTGGAGGTGTTTAGGCGAGACAACCACCCCCGGTTCTCCTCGTCTTTGGGTTCTTTGTCTATATTTTACAGATTTTGAGGTCAATGGGAGCTCTACGCTAGGAGAGAATCGCATGTAAACATCACTATTAAGGTTTTCGGCATCAACAGAATATAGATTTAAAATATTGAGTTGTTATCCATCATTTTGATCCTCTATATATTCAGAATATGCATGATTTGACATGGTCTAGTGATGGGAAATTAAAATAAAATGAAGATGAATAAAGTTTTTTCTTATCGTTTTAAAACTTATTATTAATTCAAATAAGTTATACATTTTTATTTATTTTATGAACATCGATGGATCAAAAAATTTCTTATGGTTTTAAAATAATTATTAATCCATACAAGTTTTCTACATCTTCGTGTAGCTCATGAGTAATAATCGGAAAATATATTTTTAAAATATCAAATTTATTTAATATACAACCTCAAGAATTGTATTTCATATTTTTCAGTTCTTATTATGTATTTTTATTTTTCATCATTATTCAAACTTTTTACATTGATTTCTAATTAAATTGTCAACATGAACCTTCTTATTTTGACTCGGAAATTAAATGATCGTTTATCAACTATTATCAATTACCTACGCACTATATAAAATCAATCAACTTCTCAATATATTTCTTTTCACCTTTGTCTTCACTTTTGTTTCAATTTTGATTGTTTCTTTATCTCATTTAATCTCACACTCATCCTTTTTAATTATCTCACACCTTCATCTCCAAATCATCCATGTTTTAGTCAAAAACTGTCACAATACAGATGTTGCTTTCTCGTGCTAAGTGTGGAAGTCCTCTTAACCAGGGACATCTGCTGGAGTGACATTATATGAGTTATTTCCTTTTTATGGTGGACGTACTCTTCTTCCTGACTGGAGCTCCTCACGTCCTCAACATCTACAAAAAATAGTCAAGGAACCTTAAAGGCGAGGAACCAGGGGGTGGTTGCCCTGCCTAAGGGCCTCCGACGCCTAAGTCAGTCCTTTTGTTGATGTTTTGGCATAGTTTCTATTGAAAAGAGAAGAAATACCTCACTTGTCGACTAGGGGAACTATTTATACCTGAGTCCTCAGGTGTGGGTGGAAGTGTGTCGAATAAGCCTCTTGGAGGCGTGCTAGAGAAGCTCCATGAGACACGAAGCCTGTCTGGACTGTCCTTGATTAGACATGGGCATTAATGGTTAATGTGCTTCTCGGGTGACATTTTGGAGACTGGTCTAACATTCTACGATGTCGATTGAACTTGTTGGATGCTACTTTCGATGGAAAATGATGACTTTACGCTCAGGTTTAATAGGGTTCTCCTTGTGGATTCAACCATTTTTTCATGTGCTCGAGTTTGGGCATCTCGAGCTCCATAGGGACTGAGGTCAGTCTTATTCATTCCTTGAGGTCAGGAGTTCCCTAATTTAGTGTGACACATGTTGTTATGACATTGGTGGTTAGGAAACACCCACAACAATTGCCTCCAGACAAGGACTTGAGTTGCCTTTGATACTCGGGTCTGAGGACTTCACCATCCAAACTCCATGTCTGAGCTCATTGGGTGTGATAGACTTTACCTACCTTGAGCATCTCGCTCTTATTCCCTGAATTTTATTCTTCAAGGGAAGCCATTTCGAATGATATTAATTATCTTACCGCTTGTGCTCGTGTAGTTTCACCTTTTTCTATGCTTCAAGATTGCTAACCCCTTGGTAGTGGGAATATTAGTGGTGCTTTGTTGCGCGTAAGGGAGGGAGAGGGTCACTATTCTACGAATTCTGGTTCCTTGATGTTTCACGGTATACCAGCCGCTCATTCATTGCAGTGCCACCCTCAACGGTTGCTATTATAGCCTTGAGCTTTCCCTCTTCAAGGCTAATAAATGGCTATAAGTGGGCGATCTTCCTTCTCTCTTCCCTCATCATTTCCTTCTCGACAGAGTTGAAATCCTCATTGATCTTCGTCCTTTCTAACTCATTTGGAAGAATGATAATCATCCCCTTTCTGAGGGCTTCTTTCGTTCTGGAAGTTCTTCTTCTGGATCCTATTTTTTCATGACTGGCACTTTCCTCTCCGTCACCTTTTGAATGTCGTTCCTTGAGATCATCGATGTTTCATTTGTGGTGATTTTTTTGGCGTCGATAAGCCAGTTCAACGAGTTCTCTACTCGTGTTGGCTACCCACCCCTGTCGGTAGAGACTTTTCCCTTAACAAGGGCTTGTAATCCAGCTAGTAGCCTCACCATTCGCTTCACAATGAAACACCTTGACCGATCACAACCTATATCCCTCCTCATGTGCTGCTATCTCTTCCGATCTTTCATCAACTTACTCCACCGACCGTCGCATTGGGTTAATGCACCGGAGGTAGGCCAAGAACAGTCCTCACAATTGTATCCTCCGTGAATGTTTCGGACCCAATGACGGGGTCTCCTCCTTTCTCCTTAAGTTAAAGAGATTGAGTCCCCAAGATTAGGGCAACTGCAATCCTTGAAATCTCAGACGAGTTCAAGGAGGCTGTGGATTGTTTTTCTTCTTTCTGAAAAGGAGCTTTTGAGTTACCCTAGAGGGGGCCATCCCCTTAACTGAGGATACTTTTGTATCTTTACTTTTACTTGTAGTTATCTATTTATTAATGAAAATCAACTTTACTTCTGGCTCTTTTATTTGTTTCTATTTCTACTAATTTTATGTCACGAGCATGCATTGAGTAGATGTTCTTCTTTAGTGGTTGATTTTTAAAATAGTCTGGAAGAGGCCTTAATCCTGATCCATGTGGTTATTTTTGACTTATTATGCCGAGCGTTCTATCCTTACTTTTTATTAACCTGAGTTGTGAGATTATTTACGATCCTGAGCTAGAGTGGTCCCTTAAGAGCCTAGGTCCTTTTAATGGACTTGATTTTGTCCAACAAGTTGCCCCCTCTATTGGTTCGGGGTTCTAAAGACCTATTGTGAACTTTAAGAATCCTTTCGTGCTCTTATCCAAGAGGTCTGGTTGAGCGAACCTTCCGCTTTCCCTAGGGGGTTTGTCCTTTGTAATCATGTTTTCTTCTAGCTTAGCTTTTTCCTGGGTTGGAGAAGTAGATTGAATTTCCTCGAGTTTTGGCCAGGGGACCTTCCCTTCGTTACTTATCTAGGTGTCCTTGTTCTAGATAAATCCTTGAGTTGAAGTGCTCATCAGAGGACCTTATCTTGAGCGATAATGCTTAGCAGATATCCATCTCATGATGTCGAGATTACCTTTACAAAGGCTTTTCCTAGCTGTCTGGCCAGCATGTGTGCTCTGGCTAGATCCTTGATCGTGTCTGTGAACCAAGGTACTCGACATACATCACTTGTCGATATCTAGTCAAGCGTGTCTACTTTGGTTAGATTCTTGATCTCATCTACGAGCATGCATGTTCGACAGACATCACTTGTCAATTTCTAGCCATTCGTGTCTGCTCTGGCTAGATCATTGATCTCGTCTATGAGCTGAGTGCTCGACAAACATCACTTATCGATATCTAGCTAGGTTGTCTGCTCTGACTAGATCCTTGATCCCGTCTGCGAGTATGAGTGCTCAACAGACATCACTTATCGATATCTAGCCAGGTGTGTCTGATCTGGCTAGATCATTGATCTCGTCTACTAGCATGAGTGCTCGACATACGTCATTTATAAATATCTAGCCAGGCGTGTCTGCTCTGACTAGATCCTTAATCACGTCTGCGAGCATGAGTGCTCGACAAACATCATTTTTTGTTTAATACCGACTGGTGGGCTAGAACACCACACCAGTCATCACCTTTTATTTAATCACGACTGGTGGGCTAGAGCACCTCATTAGTCATCACTTTTGTATTAATCCTGACTGGTGGACTAAAACACCTCACTATTCATCACTTTTTGTTTAATCCTGACGAGTGAATCTCACTAGTTTTCACTTTTTATTTAATCTCAACTGGTTGGTTAGAAAACCTCACCAACCATCACTTTTTGGCCTTCACCGCGTGTCATAGAAGAGACGATCCTTGGAGGCTTGTAGAACAGCTTGGAAATCTTCAGTAAATAGAACATGTTCTATTTGAAAAATCATCAACAAAGTAGATTCGTATAAAAAATACCTTGGCAGAAGTTATTCCTAAGTGAGGAGAAAAAAGCAGGATTCGTATCTGAAAAATCATCGATGAGTACGCGATCTCTATCGTCTGCTACTCTGATAGGGGGACGAGAATAGTCGAGCTCCAATTTCCTGAGCTTTTGGCCTTCCATCTTTCATCAGGGCATCCTTCTCCGGACTTCACCTTTGCATCAACAGTAAGACACTTCTAGCTTCACACTCTTTTTGGGGGTGAGCGTTGACTTATCTTGAATCATTTTTTTGGCAGTATGGTGGGAGTACGACCAACTCCCTGGCCCATCAAGTTTTCTTTCGGGGGGTGCCCCTAGGTAGTGTGTCAGCCATGTGCTCTTCTATCCATCTGGTTCCATTGGCTTGGTAGGTGGGTCTGTGGGGAATATGCCCTTGTGAGGGTCTCGTGAAGTTCTTGAATTCATCGAAAGATAGTGTGAGGGGGCTGGCGATATCTCTTACCCTCTCATCTGGGCTTCGTATCCAAGGGTGGCTTGTGAGCTTGCGCTTCGATTTTGACATGATCCTCATCCTTTCGTTTCACCCGTTGTAGGATGCGAGGGCCTGGGGCCAGTGGATGAGGCTTGCATTTTAGCTGTGGAGGAGAGCTGATGCAAGCCTCTGTATTTCAGCTGGAACTAATCCTCGGCTCGTCCAATGGCATTGTGCGGTTTCTTTCTAGAGGCCAAAGGGATACCAAAAGCCTGGACCGTGGGTGGCCCACTGGTATCTCCACAGTTGCTCATATATCGCCCTCAAGGGTTCCTCGGGGATTTTTTCCTTCGCCTTTCAGCGGTGACCATTGCTAGGGCCTCATATGAGAGGATCCTAGCCTTTCACTCACCCTGAGCTGGGAGGTCGTCCCACATTTTCGTGGGTAGTTTTCCCTAGAGCTCCTGGAGTGCATGGCAACTTTTCTTGGAGCGTGCTAGAGAAGTTTCGTGAGACATGAAGCCTATATGGACTGTCTTTGTTTGGACATGGGCATTAATGGTTGATTTACTTCTGAGATGTTATTTTAGATATTGATTTGACATTCTACCATGACGATTGGACCTGTTGGGCGCTACATTCAGCAGGCAATGATGACTTTACGCTCGGGTTTAATAGGGCACTCCTAGTAGACTCAACTATTTTTTTCATGTGCTCGGGTTTGGGTGTCCCGAGTTCTATATGGCCGAGGTTAGTCTTATTCCTTCCCTGAGATCGAGAGGTCTCTAATTTAGCGTGACAAGTGTTGTTGTGTCATTGATGGTTAAGAAACACCCACAACAATCCATATTTTCGTGTTTTTTCAACTTTGCCCACATTCTAATTTAATTAGATTCTAAGCATTTGTGGTTCGTTCGATATATTTTGTTAAAGAGAGAGGACAATTACCTTTACTGAAGATTGATCCTATATGCTTCTTTTAATTTGATTCTCTAATTTTTTTCAAAACTTTTCATTTAATATGTTTTCTTAGTTTTTAAATATTACTTCATTTTTTATTTTAATTAATAATTTCGTTCATAACTTTATTTGAGAAAGCTGATAATTATTTTAAAAATATAGCAGTTTTCTTCCCATGCATTCTCTTTCAAAAATTTTGTTTTTATGTGAATTTTGTTTATTGTTAATATGGGAAATTTTTATTCTCACCCTTCTCTTCAAATTATTATATAAATATAATTTTCCCTTAACTCGTGCGGAGCAAGGGCATTCCACTAGTATGATTTACAGTTTCAAGTACAATAGCTACAATTTGATTAAAAATAATTTATACATTACCAATTCATGAGAAACTAAAATCTTGTGTTGGGCGTTTCAGGCTCATTGTTTAATTCGGTCTGTTTTACTTGAGTGACCATGTAAGTAGAGTTTACTCATACTTAATCATTTTTCATGCTCTGAAAAATCATAATAAATGAAATATTTGATGTTTTGCTCATGTTTTTTCTAGTAAGTTGTATTTAATTGGATTGGTTATCTTATTTGTTTGTATTTCTTTCAAGAGTATGATAAACTTTGATATGTTCATTGAAAAAGTCTATGGATTAAGAAAGTTTAGAACGCTCTGGTTTGCCACGTAGAACTTATTGCTCATCCTCTACTTTGCCACGTAGAACTTATCTGACTTACTTATAATGTAAGGAACTCTATATCTACTATGCTCTGGTTAGACTTGTGGAAATGCTATTAGTAATTGATTTTAACTTAGTGATAAGGTGAAGATGAGTACGTATGAGTGGGCCCACTCATATATCCCGCATGAGCTAATATCTATGTTTCTGTCTGTTTGGTATGACGATAGTTCTACTATGGAAGTTGGCTAGCATCCTCTGTTCTTCTTAAAATTCTGATAAGATAAATTTTTTCGTTGAGAATTATGTCTATGCTTATGACTTGAACACAATTCTTATGTTAATGATGAACTAGATTTTGGATACATATGTGTTTGCTAAGGATGTGATTTCTACTTACTAAGTTTTTTTACTCGTTTATCATTTATTATAGTTCTCAGACGATGATGACATCGAAGTCAAAGAGTGATGTAAAACTCTGGCACTTGGCGGGGTTTTCTTTAGATTGTATTCTTAGAACATAAACTTGAATAAATGTCTTAAAGATTTTAGTAGGGTGATCATTTTCACTTAAGAATAATATTTTATAATAACTTTGAAGATATTCGATCTATTTTAAATAAAGTTACGTTTGATTTATCATGTTTGAATTAATCAAATTTTACCAAAGGCATATCGACCTTTCTTCCACATGTCTTTACTAAAAATATCATTTTACCTAAAATGTGTTTGGGATTTGACATCAAGTTTAGTAGAATTTGTTAGAAAACATTGTTGTAGAATAAAGTGGATAGTTACGATCAGAGATTGTCATTGATTCCAAATAATTAGTGATTATTTTAGAATTTTAATGGTTATGATAAAATTGCACATTAATGCTTGAGATAGTGATGAAATTAAATGATATAAAGAATTAAGAGCCGTGATAATATCATATAATTTAGTTAAATTATATGATATTGTTGAAAGATTAAATGGATTTACCATAACTAGTCGTGGAGCATAAGCATGTGGTGTCATTGACAAGAGCTATAAAATGTGTTAATACACTGATAAAATGTTGAAAATATTTATATTTTTATGACATTATTTCGTCGATGTAGATATTCATTAGTTTGTGTCATCGCCAATGATTGCTTTGCAGCAACCAAAATAGGTTTTGTTGCTATGTAGTGCATATGGCGACCAAAAGCTTTCGTTGTCATAGATTGCATATGACGACCAAATGACTTTTGTCGCTACACATAATTTTTGACAACCAAATATAATTGGCCGCTGTTGATGATATTTAGCGATGGAATTTCTGTGTCGTCGCCAAATGTATTTGGCGGCAAGGCTATGGCGATGACTAGGCGGTGGAATTCTTTTTGTCGCTACAAATGTCTTGCGACAAGGTTATGGCGATGACTTGGTGACAAAAACTTTTTCGCCTTTTCAAGTTTTTAGCAACAAAATATTTATCTTTAGCGATAGAATTTTCAATCGCCAAATGTGATTTTTCTTGTAGTGATAACCCTAAGTAGAAAGCTGTTGTTAGTGATTAATTTCAGGCTCTTCAAAAAAAAAACACTTGGACTCTAGTGTCTCCTCAAAAAAAACCCTTAGCTAAGGGTTTTCAACAAAAGTCAGGACTCGGTTATTTTGAGACTTTTAGCTCAGTAGTGAAACCAATTAAATCAGAATCAGGCTCACCTTAGCGGTCACCGTCAACTGGGAAATCTATCTAATAGATGTCAATAATGCTTTTCTCAATGGAGATTTACAAGAGAAAGTGGATGGATATATATTAGCTTGCAGGTTTTTTAGACAGTCAGTATCCCACCCATGTATGCAAATTGAATAGAGCCCTTCATGGTTTAGAGAGGTTCCAAACGCATGGTTTGACAAACTTAAAAATGTTCTTGTTCAATGGGGATTCAAAGGCTCTCAGTGAGATAGTTCACTATTCTTTCACAAATCTGCCAATGATATTATCTTACTTCTAGTGTATGTAGATGATATTCTGATTACAGGCAGCAACGTCACTTTTAGTTCACAAAGTTATCTCAGGCTTAAACAACAAATTTACACTAAAAATTCTTGGCAACCTAAGCTATTTTCTTTGAATTGAATGCTTCAAAGACAAGTCAGGGATTTATTAGACTTAATCTAAGTATGTTAGAAGATCTATCGCATAAAACTAGCATAAAAGTCTCAAAGCCTTGCATTGCATCAATCTTTTCATCGGTTAAGCTGAGTAAAAATTCTAGTGTTCCATTTGAAGATCCTTATTATATAGAAGCAAAGTTGGTGCCTTGCAGTATGTGACCATGACAAGGCTAGATATTGTATTTTCTATCAACAAATTAAGCCATTTAACTTTTGGTTTAACGCAATATATATACTTCTTAGTGAAAAGTATGTTGACTCTTTGGGCGCCACCTTCTTCCATTTCTGAAGAATTTGGTAAGGCAATTCATTAGAAACAATGCTTTTAGTTTTCATTATTGTGCCCGCCACTTTTGGGTGATTGTACTTCTATGATATTGTTAGTTAACGTAATGTTTGGACTTCATGTCGTTAACTGCAATGGTGCAGTTTGCACCGTTTCAGTTACGAGCTGCTACCTTGAAATCTTTCTTTTTAATTTGGCATTTTTATAATGCACAGTAGAGTAGTAGTGTTTGGGTAATTGTAAGTATTTCATTTATATGTTTATGGAACACATATAGACAGAGATACTAAATTGTTATTTTATTACTGTTGCCTTCATATATTACTGCAATCAAATGTTTTGGATTCTCATAAACATTATTATTGTGCCAGTTTTAGAAATCTTGATCAATTCAAGTTTGTCTGATTTAATATAATAGATGTACCCTTTTAAGAGTGGGCATAATTGGAAATGTATTAGTATTGTACCTTTTGAAAATTGTAAAATTATAATTTATTGTAACGTGACCTTCTAAGTGGAAATATGGAAATGAAAGAATGCTCTTGCTTTGTGCAAGTCATATTTCTGAGAGAATTCCTTCATGCATAGACTAATGTAACATTGTTTGACTAGTTATGGAAAGGTCACACTTTAGTGAAATATTTAAAGTATGGGGTGTTTGGCTTATGTGACTATCGGGTAACCTGAAAATGTTAATAACAAGACCTATATTACTAACTGGGTGTTTAGTGGTCATGACTATAACAATAGTGCATAATATTTTTTATTAGTAAAATGAGATTTATTATCCAATAAAGTGATGCTCCGATAAAATGAGATGACGTATCGAAACTTCGTTAAAGGATAAGGACAATAATGTCCTTAGAGCCAATTTTTTAACATAGTTGTTACCTGATGATCCTCAAAGTTTTGGAAAGTAATGAGCTAAAGTGTTGAAACTTCTTATTGCGAAGAAGCAAATGGCTTAAAAACTTGTTGGAGAATATTCTAATATTGGCCTATAAACTTGTGCCCACTATGATACATAGTCGTAATCAAGAAGATAGCTACTGAACTGGCACAAGTTTGTATAACGGCAATTCTTCACATTTATGTCAAATATATAAGTACCGTCAAGAATTGCTCTCATGAGAAATTAATTTCATTGACCTGCAAAGTCAAATTAAATAAAACGGATTCGTTGTAAAAAGTTTGATGAGAGAGCAATTAGAAATTTCAACGAGGGGAATGGCATAAAGCCTAACAATTAACCAAGAGTCGCCATAGTGACAACCCTACCTAATTGACTGGAGATCCTAAGATCTAGGTTCAAAAGGACAACCGAACTATGTTTGTGACTCATTCACACAAAGACGACACTTACTCCTACCCATTCCTATGATGAGACAGTGCTCATCTGTCGTGAGAATCAGGATAAGTTAAGTTTTTAATGATTTCTATAGCTTGTTTTGTACAAGTGGGGTATAGCAAAATACTCTTAATGGAAATCACCTACGTGAGTATGAAGGGGTCGCTTCTATGAGAATCGTAGGTCAAATTCTCTAAAACACTCATGGAACCAAGTGGTGTTCAAGGCTAAAATGAACACAACGTGAGAACCAACTATGGTCGAGGAGGAACTGTGTGAACTCTATTGTCTTGGTTTACATAAACGGTTGAACAATTCAAGACATCGCGTTCACTGTTTAGCCAGTAAATCTGATAGTTTTTCATTAGGGAAGGTTCAGAGCCAAAAACTACCTATCTCGGTGCAGTTACTCTTCACCTGTAATCGCACAAGCGCATGCATTATGTTTGACATATTTAAAGAAGTCAATTTTTCATTCATGTGGGGGATTGTTGGAAATTTTGAATGAAAAATTATTTTTGTTTTTTACTAACTTGAAATGTTATAACAATTGTGTCTTTTCAATTTTAAATTGACATCATTTCAAATAAACGAAAGGTTATAATGACTATTCGAATGACCACAAATCAGTCTATATATATGGTGACCCTATATGTGTTTTAAAAAAAGAATGAAAATTTTATATAATTTTTTCTCTATTTTACAAATCTCTATATTTACTAATGTTTGTTCATTCTTTATCATTTCTCCTACTCTTAATCTTAAGTTTTATTTTCATATATTTTTTATTTCTCTACAAGTTTGATAATAAGATATTTTTATCATCAACTCAATCAATGAGAATGATGATAAAAGTTTGAGGGGTGTAAAATTAACTCAATGTGATGAATCAATCATTTAATGGATTGAAAATGTACATTTGATGAAAAAATCTCCTATGATACTTTCATACATAAAAATGTATAAAATAGAGAGTAAAACCTTTATACAAGATTATGCTAATATTTAAGCTTTGATTTTTTTATGTTCTTACAAGTCTTCTCTTCTTTTATTTTTAATTTTTTATCATCATTTTTGTGACACTTGTTTGAACTAGTTACCATCCATGATCATTCCTAGCAATGAAGGAAGAAAGAAAAAATGGTAATTAATGAACTAAGTGCTCCAAAATAAAAAAAAATGGTATATTTATATCCCAAACAAAAATTATTTTATTTTGAAAGTTTTATTGATTTTCTTTAGAAATGTTTAAAATAGTTACCATCCATGATCATTCCTAGCAATGAAGGACGAAAGGAAAAATGATAATTAATGAACTAAATAGTCCAAAATAAAAAATGATATATTTATATCCCAAACAAAATTATTTATTTATTTTTAGTGACACTTGTTTAAATTAGTCATCCATGGTCATTCTTTTACTATTTGATTTGCGTTGGGTGAAGAAATGAAAAATGGTAATTAATAGATCATGTAGTAAAAAAAACAGGATGTTCACGCCAATTATGTATGAAATTAAGCATTTTTTCATAGATTAATTTATTTTACACATAAAATATTTATTATTAATTTATTTACTGAATAATATATACATACATTATCTGTTTTAAAAAAACAAAAATTTTAAAAAAAAAAGACAGAGGGTGACATCACCCTCTGTAAAAAAAATTCTGGATTTTAATTTTTTTTTGTTTTTAATTTTTTTGGTTTGTTTATTTTCTATTTTTTTCAATAGATATTATTGGTTTGTTTTAATTTATTTTTATATATTATTTAAATTATTTCATGTATTGTTTCATTATTTTCACTCTACATATTTTTTTTAAATTTATCATACATGTTTATCATCTCTAACATTTCTTTCCATTATTCTTTCTTTTTCTTTATAGTTATTATCTCTTCTTATTTATTTATGTATTACTGTCATATGTCACGGTTGTATGTAATTATTATTTTATTCTTTTATCTTCAAAATTGATGCTCGTAAATTAAAACCATAACAATTTGATTTTAAGTTTGTTAATTTTTTTATTTAGTTTTCACTAAAAAATCCGATGACGGACTTTTGAATTTTTGAGATACCAAATTTCTCGAACTACTAAGGTGAGGAGTTATTTTTAGGATACCAAGAGTAACTCCAATAACGCTTTGATTTAAAAAAGAAAATAATAATTTTTTAATAGCCTTTATACCACCGTTGAAGGTCATTTATTTGCTCATTTTTATGATACAAAATGTACCGAATGGGACATTCAAAATTGAATTTCTAAAACATTATTTTAAAAAATAATTTGGATAGTATTGGATTAAATTTGGTAACCATTTTTCATAATGGGTGTTGTGGGGTGCTAATATCCCCACACGTAAATGACTTTCGAATCAACTTTAAATTTTCGCATACCAAAATATTTGATTTTAAAATTGGGTGACCAATCACGCCCTAAAATGATTGGTGGCGACTCTGAATTTCTTTTTTTTTTTTCTAAAATGATTTTTCAATCGCCGCTCCGCATCGCATGCACGTTGCGACACATTTGACAAAGTTTCTACATCATTTCCAATTAGTAGAATATCGTCAACATTTTCTCTATCTTTAATGTATTTATATATACAGGCTTCATCAACATTTTTCTCGAATCCATAAGACTTTATAATCTCATCGAAGGTAAAATTCTAAGATCTAGATGCTTGCTTTAATTCATAAATGGATTTAAGCAATTTGCATACTTTATGAATTGCCCATTTTGTACGAACCCTTCTGATTGCATCATATAGATGTTTTCTTCAAGAGAGTCATTCAGAAAAGCTGTCTTGACGTCCATTTATCATATCTAATAATCAAAACTAGCAGATATGGACAAAAGAATGCGAATGAATTTGAGCATGGTCATAGGGGAGAATGTCTCTTCATAATCGACTCTCACCCTTTGTGTATAGCCCTTCGCTATTAATCGTGCCTTGAAAGTCTCTACTTTCTCATTTGCACCTCTTTTCTTCTTGAATATCCATTTACATCTAATGGACCTGACATCTTCAGGTGGATCTACAAGTTCCCAGACGAAATTGGAATACAAAGATTTCATTTCCTGGTTTATGGCATCTTGTCATTTCTCCTTTTCAGTATCATCCATTACTTCTCTATAAGATAATGAATCGTCCTTATCAGTGTCTGACTAGGACATGTGCCTCTATTTTGTAGCGAACTGGTTGTTTACAAAACCCTCCCACTACGACGTTGTACCAGGGTTTCCTTTGCAAGAACTGTGATTTCTCTAGTTTGTCATTTATCAGTAAAAATTGAAGGTGATCTGATCTCATACCGGTTATTGTCCACCGACGATACTATTCACCGCTCGCCGCTGCTGCCATGTGTTGTCCCTTGCACGGTAGAGTCCTAATCGGATTAGGAAATCTACAAGTTATGGAAACCCATGATTTTAGGAAACCTAGGATTTTTTAAATTCAAATTTGAAATATGATTTCAAAATCAATTTTAGTCCCTTATTTAATTTTAATTCAATTTAATAAATTTTTCAACACTTGTATAATTGTCATTTATTTTAAAATTATTTGAAAAATAAATCAATTTACTAATTACTTGGTAATTAATTTATCAAAGTAAAAATATGTTGGAAAATTAAAAATTTTAAATTGAAAATTATTTTTTAAAAATGGCACTAATATTTTGTAAAGTGTTAGAATATGGTGGGACAACGTGGAGACGAATGAGTAAATTGCTGACGCCATGGAGATTAGTTCATAAATTAATTTGTAATTTATTCATTATTCTTTTATGGGTTATAATTAGAAATGAGCCAATAGGAAGGTTAAATTTAAATGTATAATTTAAATTTAATCACGCATTATAATATAACATGTCATATTGATTATGAATATGCCAATATCAAATTGTCATGTAGCATGTACATGCATCATTGTAGATTAATTGATAATGGTTATTATTTAATTATAATGTGAAATTTATAATGGTTATGATTTTAAATTAGGATTTAAAATTGATAAAGGATTTATAAATTTCATCACGTTTTTCAAATTAATAAAAGTTATGTTTTCTGAAAAACAACCAAAAATCCTTTTTTTTAAAAACTAAGTAGGAGGGTCGTTTACGTTGAAATGTTCCCAATGTCTCCAATCGTGCCATGAGGAAGGGTTAGAACCGTCCATAGCGATACTCACTTGAATGTGAGAAACATCTTTGAGTCATCGAGTTGCTTCAGAAACTAAGACTTCTAAAGGGAGTGGCGAGACAGGACCGTCCCTAGACGGACTGTTAGTCCATAACAATCTTTAAGAGTTGATGCGTTGGTTATATATTTAGAATGAAGCACATTAGAATCCCCCTATAGGGGCTAGTCAATGGGGTCAAGGTGATCAAAACCATTGGTTATTGGTTAAGCTAGATGTGGAGACAATTGAGGGTTAACCAAATGAGAGGAGTCTCGATGTGATAGGAGATAATTTAGACTTCATCCCTCGATGAGATAAGCTACCATTTTTTATCGTAACATCATGTAGGAAATATTTTAATGGATTTTAAAATATTTAGTAGTTGCATCATGCAACATACTTTCCTGAATAATTGAGCATATATTAACACCGCTTTCTATATTCTTTTCAGTAATCATGTCGTTATCTCCTCTCTCAACTATTTTAACGCGAACGAATAAAAGCGGTGAAAATTATGTGGATTGGAAATGAAATCTTGATATCGTGCTGACAGTAGAAAAGCACAAGTTTGTGCTCACTACCCTTTGTCCTCTTGAGACTATTGGTGAATTGACTCAAGAGGAAACTGATGTTTATGTTTCTTGGATCTATGAACAATGTGTTGCAACAAAAGCATCAGAACTTTGAGACCGCTGTTGATATGATATTAAACATCATCAAAATGTTTGGGGATCAGGGTTGTCAAGCCAGACAAATAGTTGTGCGTAACTTCATGAACTGCAAGATGGAACCTGGAACTCCTACCAGAGAATATATGATGTTGATCATAAGTTATCAGAACGGGATGGAGATCATGGGTGCTCAGGTCGATGGCGAGACTCAATTGGATATGATCCTAGAGACATTGCCTAGTACATTTGAGAATTTCAAGCTTAATTATTCGATGAATAAGCTGAACTACTTACTTCCTGAGCTCATAAAAGAGATGTAAGCTGCTGAGACCCTGTTTCTAAAGGGCAAGAAAAAATCTTGATAGCCTAACTTTATTGAAAGTAGGTCTTCCACTTCTAGCTCTATGAAAAAACAGAGAAGGGGTCCAAGGAAAGTGAAGAAGCAGAAGTCGAAAGACAAGTGTCATGACTATGGAGCTGTTGGTCATTGGAAATGAAACTGCCCAGAGTATCTCAAAGGGTAGAGATTTAAAGGTATAGTAATGGTTACTAAGGCCTGTTATGTAGCTAACTCTACTTTTTCTTGGGTTTTAGACCTTGCAGCTACTAACCACATATATTGCTCCCTGTAGGGGTTCAGGGAAATCAGAAGGCTTTTGACGAGGAAAAGTTCAGCTTCATCTGGGGGGAATGAGGCACTAGTATCGGCCGCATCAGTGGGAACTTTTAAATTATGTTTTAAGAAACATTATAGATCCTCCTGAAGGGATAAAACCCATAGGATATAAATGGATCTATAAGAATAAAAGAGGTTCGAATGGAAGTGTAGATCCATTTAAAGCTAGGCTAGTAGCCAAGGGTTACACTAGGAAGTTATAGACTAAAAGGATACATTCTCACGGTAGCCATGCTTAAATCCATCTGAATCCTTTTGTCCATTACTGCTACCTTTGATTATGAAATCTGGTAAATGGATGTTAAGACTGCCTTTCTGAATGGCAATCTTGGAAAGTACATTTATATGGCTCAACTAGACGGGTTCATGGAGAAAGTCCAAGAGGGTAAAGTTTATGAACTGTAGAAGTCCATTTATGGACTTAAGAAAGCCTCATGGTCGCGGAATATTAGATTCGACAAAACTGTTAAGAATTATGATTTTGAACAGTTGGTGGACGAACCCTCAGGGTATAAGTTGATACACAAAGGGGAGGTGGTTTTTCTAGTCTTGTACATAGATGATATTCTACTCATTGTGAATGATATAGAAAAATTGTCTGATGTCAAGTTTTGGCTTACAAAGCAATTTGCCATGAAGGATCTTTAGAAGCTACATTTGTCTTAGGTATTCAGATTTGTCAAGATCCAAAGAACAACAATTCACACTTTTTCAAGCAGTTTTTATTGATAAGGTGTTGGATCGCTTTAGTATGCAAAACTCCAAGAAGGAATTTCTTCCCTTTAGACGTGGAGTCAGCCTCTCCAAGAGGCGGTCTCCCAAGACTCCTCAAGAAAAAGAAGACATGAAAATGATACCTTATGCCTCAGCTGTAGGAAGCTTCATGTATGCGATGATTTGCACTAGACATGATATTTGCTATGTCGTGGGCGTAGTAAGTCATTTCCAATCTAATCCTAGAATCGAACATTGGAATGTCGTCAAACATATCCTTAAGTATCTTAGGAGAACAAGGAATTACATGCTTGTATATTCAGGTAGAAACTTGAATATGACGGGATATATAGATTTCAATTTTCAAGCTGATAATGACTCCTGGAGGTCCATTTCTGGATCGATGTTCATCCTAAATGGTGGAGCACTTGTATGGAGAGGTATCAAGCAACCTTGCATTGTTGATTCTACCATGGAAGCCAAATATGTGGCAGCTTGTGAAGCTACAAATGAGGTTGTATGGCTTAGGAAGTTCTTGAAGACTTTGAAAGTTGTACCAGATGCTGACAAGCCCATGACAACTTATTGTGATAACAGTGGGGCTGTAACGCATTCTAAGGAACCTAGAAAGCATATGAGATCCAAACATATAGAACGTAAGTATCACCTGATTAGAGAGATTGTTTAGCGTGGAGACATTGTGGTTACGCATATTTCGACGGTCAACAACCTGACAGATCCATTCACGAAGACTTTAAATAGTAAAGTTTTTTATGGTTATCTGGAGGGATTGGGGATAAGAGATTGTACACGCCTACTTTAGTCAAAGTGGGAGATTGTTGGAATATATCCATAAAGTAGCACGTGATAACTATTTATATGTATTTAATTATTTCTCAGACATTTATATTACTGAATTTTTTATGAATAAATTGAAAGTTTTATTTTAAATAAAAGCGTGTTAATAAATTATTCAAGTTCTAGAACTATTGTCAACGAAAGAAGAGCGAACACGGAAGCGTGTCCAGACAAACTCTTCCGAAATAGTTCAGTATGATATTCGCAGTCTTAGGATCGACTGAGCAATCAAATCCGATTACGATTGTTAGGTTGAACCAATATATGTCAGTCTTAGGGCATAAGAGTAGAGACTCAAATGGTTAACCTGGACATGTTATGCATGTTGAATAGACTAGTAACAAATTAGTTTAGAGTCCAAAATCGTTCACCTAGCTCTAAATCTAATTATTGTACCTTAAGGGTATTTTCATAATTACGTTAATTTTGAGGTGAATACATAATTTTACTTGGTTAGTTGCAATCTTTGATATGTTAAATGAGTGCGTTTGAATTGGCGGACAATACCTTGGCTATTGGGATTGTAATTTAATTAAGTAGGAGTTGTGTGATTCACAGATATGAAAATTCGTGGTTGAATTGTGAAAGCAACAACATCACATTATGCTTTATTGATGAGTGTGTGAATCAATTAACTTAGCCAAGTATTCGATGAAATGAGTCATTGAATAGTACTTGTGAAATGTACGAGACAATTCACTATAATGTCTTTCTTACTCATAGTTAATAAATGAGTTAAAAAAATAATAACAAGAGGGGTAAAATGGTCATTTTACTCTCTATTCTTGTTACTGATATTCACAATGGGTATTACATTAAAATATTTTGTGGATCGTGAAAATAAATAGAGTTTATTTACACCAACAAAAAATGTACCTATAGTGGAGTCGTACGATATTAGGATTAAATAGGTCGGGAATTTATGGAGATAAATTCGCCGAGTATTTGAATCCTAAGTTTTGTTCATGTGGGTCCATTCGGTTTCAGAAATAACTCAGAAAACCGAAATAGAAAAATGAACTAAGTTTGACCAAAATGTATTTTGGTGCCAAGGCTAGGGATGTTCAAAACCGAACCGAACCGAACAGAAAATAGTTGATTCGGTCGGATCTTTATGTATGTTCGGTTCGGGAAAATCACTGAACCGAAATTTCAGTTCAGTTTAGAATTTGGTGGTTTTCGAACCGAACTGAACAGAAACTTTAAATTTATATGATTTTTTTATTTCTTATATATAATTTCTTATAAAACCAAACGAAGCAAAACTATAATTTTATATATATATTTTTCCATAATATCATAAAAAAATTATTTTTAATTAATAATTTCGAACCGAAACTCACGGTTCGGCTCGGTTTGGTTCTTTTAGTATTCACAGTCCGGTTCGGTTTTTCACCAAAAAACTGACCGAACCGAACCGTGAACACCCCTAGCCAAGGCATATTTCCTACACATATATGTGATAGTTGATATCACTTAAGTTAGTTAAGTGTAATTGTTGTACTAAATTAATTATTTATTATTTGCTAATTATTAGATAATTAGTTAAATAAAATAAATAAATTAATTAACTTATAATGATCAATTATATTTATCAATTGGTTTGATGAATTTCGATACAACTAAACTCTAGGAGATCATGTAATTTTTGGCAATAATAGATTATTATAAGAATTTTTGAAATTTCTATAATATATGGGTATATTTTTAAATATCAAAAATTACCATTTGATAAATATATAATAGTAATTTGATTGCAAATAGATAATAAGGATAATATACAGTTGTTGTTATCAACTAGGAAGAGAAAAACATTTTCTCCTCTCACTATTATTGCCGCCGAAACTAATATGAAGAAGGGAAGATTTGATTTTTCTTCTTCAATCGTTTTAAGAGTCCACACTCAAATTCCTACGTAATTCTCCTGAGATATATTTCTGAAATTAACGGTTTGTTGTTGGTGGACTATTTCAAAAATCGTTCATGGAAGATCAAGTTCATGATTTTGATCTTAAAGCTTGAAGAACACAAAGAATGCTCGAGTGAGTTCCACCAGTTCAGAAATTCTCCGATACAAAGTAAAAGTGAAAAATCATTTTCCATTAATCTATTCGTTTTAATATTGTATATGCATGATCAAACTAAAATTGGTTTTAAATTATATAATATGATTAAATAAGTTAAATCGAAATTTTTTTTATATTCCGTCCAAGAATCGTTCGTGGTTCAGATCTAATTTTCTTTAATTTTAAAACCGATCGATCCTAGCAATAAAAATGTGAGCAGGACACCTCCATATAAGGAAATGATGCAAACTAGATTCGGAGCCATTCCATAACTCTAAATGGGTCTTGGTTACAGACTTAGACGACACTACATTCAAAATGTAAATAGCTGTGTGTAGTGTATATCCCCAAAATATAAGTGACAGTGATGAGTTGCTTAACATCGTCCTAACCATATCCCATAAGGTTCGGTTTCTCCTTTATGCAACACCATTTTGCTATGGTGTTCTAGGTGCTGTGAGTTGGGATAGGATTCCACATTCCAGCAAATAATCTTTGATTTCTAAATCTAAGTATTCACCACATTGATCGGATCGAAGGGTTTTCAATGATTTACCTAATTGCTTTTCAGCTTCAGTCTTGAAGTCTTTAAACTTTCTAAAAGTTTCAGACTTTCTATGCATTAGGTAACTATAGTCATATCTTGAGTAGTCGTCAATGAAAGTGACAAAATACTCATACCCACTTCTAGTTTGTACATTGATCAGTCCACAGACATCATTATGTACTAGCTCAAGTGGTTCCTTAGCTCTTTGACCATTTCCTATAAAAGGTCTCTTGGTCATTTAACCTTCTACACAAGATTCACAAACACGAAGAGTTCCAATTTTTAGTTTTTTCAAAGCATTATGCTTTGTTAACCTATTTAACATATCTAGATTAATATGTCCTAACATAAGATGCCAAAGATATGTGTTATCATCATCATGATAAACTTTTTGTCATTTTTTATTTTAAATAATTCATAATTATTTAACGCGCGTTCAGTCAGTTTAAGCATGTACAATCCATTTATAACTTTAGCATGACAGATATCGAATCCATTATGAGAAATAATAAATTCTTTATTAATTAAAAAAAGTTTCAAATAACTGTTCTTGCAAAAAAGAAAGAGAAATCAAATTTCTCGAAAATACAAGAATATAATAAACATCGTTTAAATCTAAATAATTATATCTAAAAAGTAAAAGGATTGTCCCTAATACTTTAGCTGATACAAGCGCACTACTACCAACTCTTAAAATAACTTCGCCATCAGCTAGCTCCCTTGACAAATCAAGTATCTTCAAAGAAGAACATACATAATTAGTTGTTCTTGAATCAAGTATCCAGGATAACAAATCATATTCCACTAAGCAAGCTTCAAGTACAAGTAAATCATATTTACTTTCTTTTTCAGCTCGAAGAAATATTTGTTACAGTTTCTCTTCCATTGACCTTTAACCTCACAATGGAAACATTTCCTGCGAGTTCGTTGTCAATATTGTTCTTCTCACCTTCGATTGACCTTTTGACATTCTTTACATTATTATTCTTGTTTTGTCCTTATCATTCTTCTTCTTCCTTTAGTTACTACTAACAATAAAAAGAGAAGGGTTTTGCTCGATAACATTTACCTCGCCCCCAATGGTAGCCCATGTGTCAATAATCCAAAAATTGATTGCAGGTCTATCAGGACTTTCTTCAACAAGAATAATTTTATTATGCTCATAAACTAGCAACTTGTTCAAGTTGGATTTCCATCTTATGAAATTATCACCATTCAATTTTTCAAGCGCGAGTAAAGCAATAACATGATTACCCATGGTAGACATAATAATAAGAACTGAAATTTAAAGCATACGAGATTCAATATAATTGATAAATATCTAGAATTTGAAAAGTAAACGTGGTACATGAATGCAATATAATAAATACACAAATTTAACATTTACTAATCACGATAAAACAACCCAATGATTAATGTGCTGCCTTAGGGTCAGTCAGATTAATCCCATACTATCTATGAGACATTTTCATCCTTATTAATTATAACTTAAAATATCTCATATTTTCT
Source organism: Datisca glomerata (assembly GCA_003255025.1). Classification (NCBI taxonomy): domain Eukaryota; kingdom Viridiplantae; phylum Streptophyta; class Magnoliopsida; order Cucurbitales; family Datiscaceae; genus Datisca; species Datisca glomerata. Next base: position 616,250 of record QANY01001086.1, read on the forward strand.
CTTTTAACAATATTGTATCGCTTGTTCGGTCAAGTCACAACTATCCACATGAAAGCTTAATTGTGATTTTGTGAGTGTAACCCGTCATTTCTGATTCTATGACTTCATTTAGTAATTTCCACACTCCAAAATGGTTTATACAGGTTTATGAAAAAAATTAAAGAAAAAACCTAACCCAATAATTACCATACAATTGATGATCCATATTTTTCGTACATTCAAAAAACAGAACCATCTATCCATTCATACATATCTCATATTATATGAATAATGCAAGAAAATCCACACAGCATTTAACATGTAAATATATAAAAGATCACTCTGATATCACTTGTTGATCGTCGCGGCGCGTGCGTGGTGGAAGTGTGTGGCGCGTGGCCATTTTAAAATTAAACTTTTAATAAAAATTGAATCTTTTAATAAAATAAAAATTGCGCAACGCCACGATAACAGAAATTTTTTTATTGAAAACTCTTTTCAATCAGTCATAATCCATTAAATATTTATATATTAAATATACAACATATAATATTAAAAATCAAATACCTCTTGTAGTCTTAAACGTCCTTGCAAAACTGATCGATCATCTGGCTCACAAAACTGTTCAAATTATCAATAGACTCTAAGATCTACACCAAGATCATCCAAGTCAATCCTCAAGGCACTAGGATGTGTGTGAGCACGTAGAATATTACAAGACACTTTTCCTGTCTCTAGATGTACTCAACACATGAGATGTAGAGATTTATTGAGAATGACTTTTGTGAGATGATTCTCTAAAAGAACCCGATGGATATTCTTTTTTAGATTTGATTAACTATTAATCATAGAGAAAATCACTCTGAGAAATTATGTTCTCAACTCAATTCTCTGATTGATGAACTGATAAACTGATCAACTAATTGATCTGATGAACTGATTCAACACAACTCATCTAATTGATGCCTTCAGAATAATATCAGTATATCTTTCTTGATAATGGCGTATCAGATATTTAGGAATAATTAAAATTAAAAAATAATATTTAATTTCAAATTGTCCAATGTAGTGGAACCCATTGTGGTGCACAATTGTAGTGTCACATGCCACTGCAGTGTGCCGTGAGACAGCACAGTACCTCACGATGCCACTGTAGTGCCATGTGGTAGTACAGTAGTCCATGTCAACCTCTGATACCCAATTAATGATTGACACATGACAATTACCGTAAATTAAATATTTATTTTAATCAGATAAATATCTAGATATTAGTTAATTCAAAATTAACATATGTGATTATCCCTATCAACTAAATTATCTGTTAACTCACAAATAACAGATTTAGTTTATCCAAATTATTATCTAATAATAGTTTAATTATCTAATTTCATAAATGAGATATTCTATCTCACTAATCAATAATTGGAAAAATAATCGATAATTATATATATATTGAAAATAATATTTATATATAAATAATTCAATTAATTAATTCTTAATTAATTAACACACATAATTATCTCATAATTATATACTTGTCCTAGAATAAAAATTTATTTACAAGTTAGTCTTTTTCTTATGTCTTGAAATATTCACACCCTAGATTACGTAATATAGAGGTGGACACATATAATCCTAAACTCCAATAAATCAGATTATCAATTAAACTCTTTAATTAAATAATCTTATTTATTAATTTTATTATTACTCCACTATAAATATAGAATTGAACTCTTTGTGATTATAAAATATATTTACAGAGTATTCTCATGTAGTCCATTGATATAGTAAATTCATGTAATTCTGTCATCTAATTATTGATTCGTAAATTAGAACTGGTCAAAATTAACATTTTACCCTTCTAATTACCTCTTAATTCTTAAGTACCATTAATCCACTAGTGAATGACTAATTTATAATCTTATTATAAATTTGAGCTCAATAACCATTTAGTTCCGGAATTAACACTTAAAGGAAACCAATATACGATCCGTTAGGAAAGATTGGATCTCAAATCTTATAAGATCATGTTCTAGCCATTCATATCACTGAATCTCTAGAACAAAAGTCACTAACCTGTTTTATAAATAAACCATAACGAGTGAATCAAAAGATCTAGTAGACATGTATTGGAGTTCATGACTACTCAAGATTCAGACTGATCAATATATGATCATCGAATTGATGTGTATTAAATTTTTATGATAAACGACATGTTGATAAAGATATTAATTCACATCGGTCCAGTCATATATAATCTCATTATATAAAGTAGCTTAACTAAGATGTCTATTCACATCGATGATCCGGATGTAGATCACACGCGCATTCATATGCTTAGTGACCCGTATTAGCAACCATTCATTAAAGATTTCATACTTTAATATATTTTTGATAATTTTATTCATTATCTATGATCTTAATCATCTCGTACTAATGCAAGATCATAGTCTCATTAATGAATATGAAACTTTCAGATATTTATATAAATTATTCAACAATAATTTAAAAGAACAATTATAAGAAAATGTAATCCTCATTAAATTTCATATCAAAATTAAAATACACATGCTTTGAAAGCATAACCCCTAACATAGTTGGCTTGAGAAACTTTTCTCTTCTATAATGTACTATGTATACAATTATTTTACTCCATATCATGCAACAAAAAATTAGAATTAAATGTACTATCCAAATAGTGCATATGCCTTTATCCAAAGAACAAGATGCAATCCCTCTCATTTAGCATTCTGGTTTCCTAGAACCTTCACAAAGAATTGTGAATGTGATTAGTGATTTTAGAGTCTACAGACCAGGACGTAGTAGAATCAATCACTGATCACTTCTTAATGAGATGCATATTTCAGTTCTTTATGGTTAAGAAAACATTTTAGCTAGTTTTCTTCTGTCCAATCTTCCCATAATAGATGCACTACCCATTAGATCTCGCTATCTCTTTGTTACTATGAGTCAACTCTATTTAGAGATCTTTATCTTCTTCATCTTATCTGGGCTAAGCTTTAAGCCCAAAAGAAGAAGTGGATTGGGTCACGTTTCACACAAGTCGTGTCTTAAGATTCTCTTAGCTATCTGGAGTTCCTAGTTCAGTTCGGCCAAATTAAATGTTTTTGCATGTGTTATAGTTTAATCATGAACTAATGTAAGGAATTCGCTCAGGTATCCAAGACTATATTGATCTGGGTTTTCCTATTGATTTTAGTTTTTAGATTCTAGTTAAATAAAAATAATCATGGATATTGTCATCAACCAAAGTTTCCTTTGCCATTTAAGCGTTTAACATTACCTTTCAAACATCTTACTGGTGATTAATAATTATATCAGCTTCCATGAAGAATGAATTTACTATAGTTCCAACATATTTTTCATATAATGAGACTCTGTACATGGAACTAAAATTCAATCTATCTACATAGCCAATATTAATTTTTTTCTTGTATAGAACTCTAAGAAAGATCTAGAGTAGCGTTAATTAGGAGTGTACTTGCTTCCTTTTACAGCCAGATTAAAAAATCCTAGTTACTATTCATTACTGTTGACAATATTTTCAATAAATATGCTAATGGGCTCATGGACAACATTTTAATTACTGAAAAATAATAAAATTCTCAATCATTACATACACATTCTAATTAAAGCATACATCTTAACATGAAAAATAAAAACTCAAAAAAATATGCAATGTACGCAACAGTGTCCCAACTCTCATAAAGATACACACGCTTAGACAGAACGCACATTTAAAAAAATTAGGTAGGATAATCCAATCAAATTAATTACCAATATGATATTAATACATAGTAATCCTACTAATCTAGTATTAACATCTTTCAATTAACTAACGTTCAACTTTAGTCTCTCGAAATAAGTAATAAGATGCGCTTAGGCGTGATACTATAAAAATGAGTCAAGTGTATATCATTATTTCACCCTCAGACTTGTGACAATAGGACAACTCCTACTTAGGCAGATCGTTTCCAGTTTTCACTTATCAAGGTGATAATTACAAAGATCATATTTATAATATTTGGTACTTCGGATACATCCTTTAGGGAGCTTCCAAGTTTGAAGACGAGGTACCCTAGCACCTTACTATGATTCGATCATGGAGACCAAGAGTTTCGATTAAGAATCTCGCTCCCACTTGATTTTCTTAATTATGTGAGTTTTTATTATCGTGGGTTACTAAGTGATTTAGGTAATTAGTCAACCTAATATTTAGCAACCTACTCCGATTAAACAAGTATGCTCAATTAGTATTATATTTAAGATGATATAGTTTTATCTAAATTATAATAATCTCACAATTTCATTAACAGTAAATTAAATATCTAGCGAGATTATTAAAATTAAAAATTATATTTAAATAAAACTAATAACATGTTTCTAGGGTTAGTCATTTTATACCCTAACCGATTATGCTCAATTTTATATTAATTATAAAAACACAAACACTTATCTTTTTAGAAATCTAAAGCCACATGGCATCTAAATGTGATGTGCATAAGATAAAAGTTATCTGAGCATGCTAGGTATAAAGTATAATAAGCAAAACAACATGGGACAAAATCTAAATATTAAAATATACCCTAGCCTTGCATAACCTTACTCTATCTTAATAAAGTCTAAAACTGATCTTTAAGATAAGCTGAGATCTATCTCATGCACCGAAACCGTCTACTGCTGGTTGGCACCCTTGATCTCACCTCTGGCAATTGCTGGCCACATCCGACCATCATTCATTAGCTAACGAGATTCATCTCGTTCCAACGTACCAAACAAAAAAAATGGAAAAATCATGTCATTTCCCGATGAGTCACATTCAGCCTCAAATTTGACCATGCAAACATCAGAATTTAGTCTTCTTCGTGATACATCAAACTGTGGGTCTTTGGGTTATCTTTCCAGAGTATTTTGAATTGACTCAATCTGATATCGGATCCGAAAATTGTGATCCAAATACCGAGTTTGTCCGTGCTGCCACCTTCTACGTGGATGCGAGTTTACATCCGTTTTTCGATTCCCTTTTCACGTCATTTCGATCTCTACCTGATGTGAATAATTACATCATAATAATTCTAACTTTCTCGAAGAAAGTTTATAAGAATCTATGAAGATTAAATAGAAATCCTAAAGGAAAAAAACAATCTATTGATAAATTGTCTCTCTAATTACATAACCAACCGAAATTTACATGTAAAATCTATGTGGTTATGCAAGGGAATATCGAAAACAATAAAAAAATTATATTTATATTTCTCAAGGTATTTCTGGAATAATTCAAAACCTGACACCGATACCAATTGAAGGAATCAATGCAGTGAAAAATATTGGATCTTGAAAAATTTGAGAAACAACAAATTTTATATGTATTAGAAAAATATCTTTTGAAGCATGACGATCGGAAATAAAAAAAACCTCATGGTATTTCTGACTATTTCTCAAACCGTTAACAAAAATCACAAGTGGGTGAGCATTCGAATAAAAATAAAAAACTAAAAATTAACACGTCTTTTTCTTCTTCCAAAACGAAATGTTCTGCCAATTCATTATATATGAATACTTTTTTCTGGAAAATAGCTTCAGACAAAGTAATCGGCCATTCCTCCTATTTTCAAACATAAATTCACGAAGTAAAAAAACTGTCCAAAAAACAGTTATGAAAAATGGCTTAAACGCCATCTCTTCATATGGGTTGGCAACCCATATGAAGCCAAACCAACAGTTGGGATAAAGACAGAGCTAATTTTTAGACCATTTGTTTCACTATAAGGTGTTCACGTGCCACTTATTTATTAAACAAATCACGTCATAATATGAGGCTAGTAAATGGATCATAAAGATAAAAATACATTTGACTACACAATTAATAAATCTCTATCGATTAAACCCATAATCAAATTTATTAATTATTAATTATAATTAACTCCACTATAAAATCGTAGTTGAACTCCAAGTATATATTATATTACTCGACATAACTATCCTTGATCTATTATACATTATGTAATGCCCCTCCATAATATAGTACCGTGCATAATTAGGTTAATTACTATTGACCTAATATTTATACACATATTAGTATCCTTAAGTTCCAACTATGATAATTTTCATACTTGACATCTCAAGTAAAATTATCAAATCTCTAGTACTCCACCAGAGATACTAAGTGCTCAGTTTACTATCTAATAACTCAGAGGTATGATGTCACTTAATTAAAAGTGTCTATGGATTCTAATAACTCAGTCATTCAACCTACAGAATATGTTGGCTCATAGAGTCTCATTCTTAATTGATCAAAATGACTAAGCTATTAAATATGAGTTCATAACTCTTTCAAGATTGAGAGCACTCATAAATAATAGCAATGAGTCATGATTTCATTTGATAGTATTTTACTGAAATTCAGGCTCATTAGTCCTTCAATGCATTCAAAATATACTAGTACATTAACTAGGTACTCCATCTAGTGACCAAGGTAACCACTGTACATAATAGAGTTAATGTACTACAATATTTTTTTAGTAAAACGTCCAGCTTTACTAGACAGTGAAATTAAGTATTTACAAATCATAAAGGACTATTGGTTAAATGCTTTATTGTCATGAGCTAACTCCATAGGACCTATAAACCAAATATTATTATGTATGTGGACTTTTTACAAGAATGTATTGCACATAATATAAGAATAAACTATTTATTATTAATCAGAATTAAATGTCTCAATAAATATAATAGAATTCCAAAGATTTTAGGGCACAATCCTAACATGTTTGATAGTATATACTATATATAGACTAAATTGTATTGGACTAAACTATTTAATATATCATGCATTTAATTCAGGGCCAGTCGGTCAGATAAGAAAAGTAAACACCATTTAAAAGATTAGTCAACTGTATGTGCGTTGCACGTGTTGAAAGAATTAACAATAAATAATATGTACAAAATACGAATAAGACTACAAATAAAAGTGTTTGATCACATTCTGACTTGCTGTGTCAAATACTAAGAATTTAATCTATTAAATATTGATTTTTTGTTAAAAGTTATATGTTGCTATAGAGAGTAAACAACTTTTTTAATTAATATCTCAATTTGACATGTTCCTAAATACTGCAATTTGGTTGTTGATGGGATTATGAAACTGACATCTGCTTCGGTTCATTGTCGTATGTAGTTTGATGTGATTCTTTTTTTATTTATTGATTTGATACTTATATTGACTCTTGTTAATTAGTTTTCTTGTTGATATTTTGTTGATGGATTTTATTCCCTCAAAATACAAAAAAGATTTGAACTATTAATTTTAATATTAAATTATACACTTTTACAATTCTTTGATGTAATTCGATATATTTAAACTAATTTATTTCTGAATTATTTTACAACTCATATATTTTTATTAATTAAAATAATAAATGTGATTTTGGTAGAGGGAATATCATGAGACGTAACAATTCAAAATTTCATATGTTAGTAAGGGTATGTGTCAAAAAATGCATTTTCCTTTTAATCTTATTTATATATACTATAGACTTAAAAATGTAAAAATAGATTTCAAGTATTAATTTAAATATCAAATTATTCACTTATCTAATTTTTTTTAAGAAAAAAATTTTGTTATGCTTAATATCTTATGTATATGTCTTCACTCTGTTCTTTATTCAAGTAGTTTTTTCTTTGCCAAATTGCCCGAGGCCTACGCTTTTTTGAATCCAATAGTAGATGTTATGCCAGTAATACCTTTGTTCTTTTTTCTATTAGCTTTTGTGTGGCAAGCTGCTGTAAGTTTTCGATGAGATTTTTAATATTGTCCTAGAAAAATTCATGATTTACTCGAAAAAACTTCTAACAATTTCTAAGATCAGATAAGTCTTACATAGAGTATGAACCCTTGAGTCAAATATTGAAATTCTTGTATAGCTGAGATAAATCTAAATCACTCTCATTGTCACTTAATCTTTTACAACTAATATATTGTTAATAATTGACATGATAAATATAATTTTAGTAGAGAGAATATCAAAAAATTTATCGATTTGAAATTTCATATAATAATAAGAATAATTTGTGTCAAAAAATATTTTTCTCCCTAAATCTCATTTAGAAGTAGTAGATATTTGTTATAGTTATTAACAATTAATATTATTCCTATTAAGAATTATTATAATCCAGTAGTTCTTATATATAATCTGTATTAATTAATATAATGTCCGTCAAATCACTACTGTGATGTCTGCAATTACGAGCCCGGACGTAGCGTTAATCTTCAATCATAGACACCAGGCAGTGGATTTTCTTTGCTTTATGTATATTTTCTTTCCAAATTCAACTGCCTTAAACATCTTATTGTAAAAAAAAACTGCCTTCAACATCTATAAATTATTATTTTCCATGAATTTTGTTGAGTATTGAATTGAAGCCGTTTAAGATGATTGAAGCTTCAATTTGAAGTAGCTGTCACTGCTTAATTCTTGGGATTCCCCATTCACAGTAACTCAGTAGTTGATCCTTCAATTGTTTTTCATTTGTTTTTTCCTTTTTTAATCCTTCATTGATTTGACGCATTAATGTTCTGCTGGCAGTGCTGGCTCTTTGATTTTTTATAATTTCAATTTCTGAACCTTACTCGTGCAAGAACGTGATTCTCTTTCTCAAAACTTTTGGAGGAAAAACTGTTTTTGAGCTTTTATCAACTACTCTCCAAGCCTTTGACTGACTGGTAGGTGCTCGTGCTTGTTTGGTCATCTCAATTAGTATTGAGAATATACGATTGTAATTTTCTTTCTGGAATTTTGACGTCCATTCACCCTGTTTCTCCGGTGTCTTTGGAGTTCTTGGCGATAATTTCTGGGGAGGATTGTCAGTACACAAGGAATTGAAGCTTGAGGTTAACGGATTTTCGTTTTAGCCTGTTCACTATGTTATGCAGTGGTTTTAGCTCTAGTCTCTGGAGAATTTAGAGTTCTGGTTTCGCTGTTTACTGTGTTTTTTACGCTTTTCCTATGATCGGAGATTCTATAATTTGCATATTGGGAACTGGTCTGTTCAAGGTTTTAGAATTACTGTTGGGGTTTTATCGTTGAGGTGGTGCCTCTACCCTTGGTGAGATGGGGAGCGATGTTGTTCATCATTCCCCTAAAGGTTTAGTAGAAGAAGATGGAGGCAGCCAAGAGCTGAACAAGAATGTTGAGCAGGATGATGAGGTGGATGTACCAATAGTAGCCGACAATTCCTTCCAAGGCGAATCAATAGGTGAAAACTCTGATGGCGCTTCTTTCAAGGTGGAACAGGAGCGACAAAGTAATTCAGAACCACAGTTGTTTGCCGTTGATATTTCTCAATCAAATGAGTTGAAAGTTGGTTCTTCACCTCGCAAAGGTTACTGCTGGGCCACTTTGGCTCTAGTTTCTGTTGTTATTACCTCTGCACATAAAGTTGCTATTTTTTTGTATTAAGCAATCAGTTTGGGGTTTTCCACACCAAAATCCATGCATTGTTCTAAAAGCTACTATGCTCTAATATCTTCCAATGGTTATTCGATAGAGGTTATGGCTATGTACTCTCATCATTGCAATTTGATGGATGTTATCATTTTATATATTTTGGGGGATGAAATGATCTAGTGATACTTAGCCTAAGATTTTACTCCAGGGCCGAGGAATATGTAAAAACATTTTCTAGTTTTCGCAATGGATAAATACTTTGTCAAGCTCCTCTAGGTAAGGCTATTAGTTGGAATGTAGAACTCAAAGTATAGCCTGGTAATGCCTATCTTTAATGCTCATCTGATTCTCATTCAAGATCCTGCATTCTGAACTCTAATAAGTTCTGGCAGATCTTAGTAATAGCTGTATTACTTGACAATCTGGATTGTTTATGCAATGCTCTGTTTAAATGATCCAGTGAACTTGTTTATGCATTCAAATGTCTGAAAACTGTATTTGACTATTTGCCTAGACATCAAGTTTTTATTGCATTCGAAGCATGCTCGTGCATTGAAGTCAAGCTTATCAGAGTAGACGGGAAAAACTATAGTGCCAGCATCAGAAAGTTGGTCTGGATCCCATAATAGGGTCATTATAGTTAATGTTTACTAGAATGGAACTTTGCCCATTTATGTCTTTTAAATGTACAAAACTTTTTATATGATTCTAGGACTCTATGGATCCCATTGGTATTAAAGTGACTTGGCTTTACAACTCACTGGTAACTGCAACATTTTCACTGAAGAATACCCGCTCCTATGCTCTAATAAAGTTACATGGTCGACTATATCGGTCTTAAAAATTATTGTTTCTAATAAACCAACCCAAAACCAATTAAGTTTTTGGTGACTAGTGTTGATTTGACCTATGCGAAAACCTCTTTTCAAGAGCTAATCATCCACTAACTACAACCAAGCTCTATTTGCCTACTTAAAGGTTCTCTAGAAGCATGTCATTTGATACTGCCATTAGGTTCTTCAGTCTTCTCTGCCAGAACGTTGAATCAACAGTTCAATATCTTAGCGAGAAAAAAAATTAATTAAGGTATTTTCCTCGTGGACCTGATGAAGGATGTTGAACATAAAATTTCCCCATTAACTGCATAATACTCAACAATAATATTTATGACTACTAGTTTGGCCTTCCACTTTACAGTTTAAGTTTTGTGGTCGACTACTGAAGTACAAATGATCTAAGAACTTATGTATTGATTAACTTTTGTGACTAAAAAAATATTTTTCTTAGAGGGTCTTTGTTCAAGTCTTTGGTTTATATCATACTGGATTCAGGAGTAGATCTTAGGAAATTTCCTTCTTCTTCGTTTTCTTTAATTTTAAGTTGTTAGGCTATTTAATATCTCGACTTATTGGAAAGATGTCTTCTTAAAGGTTTGGACCATTGCATAACTGCACCTGTAGGCAGTCGCAGAAGTCCGTTAATAGAGGAGCAGGGGATCACTTATTCCAGATCAATGACAGAAAGGATAGAGATCTTGAGGCAGGATCTAAAACTTGACAGACTTTCAGAACATAGAAAGGTAGATATCCATATATCATCCATGTGACCATTCTTTCACTGTGTAAATTGGTCTTGCTGTAGAGAGTTCATAGGAACATGTTTTTGATCTTCCCAACTATGCAAATTAGATAACTTTTTTCAACACTTAGCTGTTAGATGCAGATTAAGTTATCTCCCCCAATATAACAATATCAGCTTCGGCTTTCATTTCTTGGTATTCTCACGAAGCAGTTTGAATGCAACTTATCAATAACGTTATCAACATATACTTAGCTCTTACTACTGTAATCACCACTCTCTTCTAGGGGGAAAATAAAAAAAATTATCAAAATGATGAAGGGCACAACAAGCATTTGTTTGCTGATCACATAATCTGCTGTGGGAGTTTTGTAAATTTGATGGGCATGGGTACTTTATTGAGAGAAATTTTTTATTTATATTTCTATCTTCTGTATTTTACCATTCAGGCTTGATTTTCTTTTCAGCAATTATGTTAACGTCTTGTGTTGGTTCTCAGAAACTAATTGTAAATCTAGTCAAGATACAAAAGGATGGGACTGTAGAGGTCGATTTAGAGAAAAATGCACCAGTTGCTTCAGAACTGTTGGAGCTTCAATCTTCCATGGAAAGGGTACCTGTTGGTACAGATGATATTGGTTATGTGTTCAACAAATCAATTCCAAGGTTAAAGATTGCCATGCTTGTGGTTGGGACAAGAGGAGATGTGCAGCCTTTCTTGGCTATGGCAAAGAGACTGCAGGCATGTTTAAAGTACTTGGCTAAATTGACTGCTTTATTCTTATGGTTATTCTCAAAGTCTGAACCCTGAAGGGTGTAAAGCATAATAACTTAGTTATAGCATTCAATTTCCTAATTGTACTGAGAAAGAAAATGACTGAAATACTTAATTAAAATTATAAAGCAAAAATATAAATTTCTATTAGACTGCCTAATGAACCTGGGCCTTCCTCTTGTAGACACTATAACTGGGCTTACTGTCATCCAAGTCCCGCATAAAATAGTTAAGGTAAGAATACAAAAACTGTGAGAAATTATTGCTGCTGGCAAGTCCTACTGATGAGTGGCAGTGCACAACAAATTTGATTAAATTGAATGCTTCTGATTTCTTCATTGTATATTCGTTGGAAATTGGGGCTATTGTTCTCAGATTCTAATCGTGGATATATGTTAAATTCTTTTGATGATACCTTTCTCTTTAAGTCCTCAATTTATGATAAGAGCGACTATGATGGTCAAATACCACTTCATTAACAAAATTTTTTTGGGGACTTTTTTTGTCAATGATATCCATCCCTACCTGCAGGAGTTTGGTCATCATGTCAGGCTGGCAACTCATGCTAACTTCAACACTTTTGTAAGGTCGGCTGGCATTGGCTTTTATCCTTTGGGTGGTGATCCTCGAATTTTGGCTGGATGTAAGAGGTCCCAAATCTGGAAGTACCTTGGATATTAGTTTTCCATTGCAATACAACTAGTTTAGGACGTCAGTTTCAAATCGACTTCCTTGTTCCTCATGTTGTTTTGGTATTGTCCAAGTCTTTAGAGATATGCTGGTAACTTATGGATTGCACATGTTTTTCAGTTAGTGAGAGCAACAAATATAAGAATTCTGTTCTCAATTTCTATTTGTATATAGGTCAAAAATTGTTGTTTGGTTGGAGAGTCTTTAATTAGTGTTTATCTATTGAAAGAGGTTCTCTGACATTGATTTACTTTTTATCCACTTGGTCCATTTTATTTTTGTGTCTGAGTGTATTTGGTTTTCTCAGAGCATTCTCTAATTTCAAATGGTTGAGTAGCCTTACTGATGGACAATTATTTGATTTCAGATATGGCTAGGAATAAAGGTTTAATCCCATCAGGACCAGGGGAAATATCTTCACAACGAAAGCAACTGAAGGCAATTATAGAGTCCCTTCTCCCTGCTTGCACAGAACCAGATATAGAAACCGGTGTTCCTTTTAGGGCTCAGGCAATTATTGCAAATCCTCCTGCTTATGGTGAGTCAATGTGAGCAGCATACGTCATCTCACTTCCGTATCAAGAGTTAAATGTGTGGTCTGGTCTTTTAAGATTGTCGGTGAGTTTATGTGTTGTTATTTTCATTCTTCCTTCATAACCTAGGGGTTGATCTCATAATCAAGTCACTAGTTTCCATCCAGAGGTCAGGGATTCAACTCCTAGGGGCCACCCACCTAGCAATTTTCTTGACTTCCCTGCTTTGCAAAGATTGTAGTTCCGTGGGGCCCTCTGTTTGAATCTAAGTTCCATGAAGCGGGGTCGCGGGTATCTTTGGGATATAAAAAAACAAAAAAAAATGTTTGGATCTTTCATGCTATATTAGATACTTCTTTTGTAAGCCTTTGTGCATCAGTCTCGGAGAGAACCAGAGCGTGCGGGTTGTACGTAAATTGGATGATAACCATCTTTAATAAAAGTAATTATTTTATTCATTGATTAATATATACCTCAAGACAGTGAAAGTCATAGCTAAGTCAGGTTTGAGATATATAATTCATATTAGTCATATTCATGAAGTATTATTTAGTTTGGTTGGTTGATGTGAAATATGAGTGAATAATTTCTGGATGACAATATTAATTTTTTATGTACTCTGTACTTCGGGTTGCAGGACACATGCATGTTGCTGAATCTCTTGGTGTACCCCTTCACATCTTCTTTACAATGCCTTGGACGTGAGTTAAACTATGATTTTTACAGTAATGTTACTATCTTATTTGTATTGGTTGGCATGATAAATGAATTATGCTACCAATTTGTATTTGCGATATGGCTGGGACTCATCTTTTATGCTTGGTCAACATGCTAAAGCCCACCGAATTGTCGTAGGTGGCTTCATATGATGATTAATGTTAGTTCAACTATTATAGTCAATAACGGACTCGTGTTTTTCTGCAAAGAAAATTTAATGTAAGTGCAAATGATGGACACTAGCCATAATAGCTGGAGTCAAAGGATAGATATGAATATTTAATACATGAATATTAATAATTTGATATCTGGCAAAGACAAAGTGGTTGTCTTGCTTTGACTCTAGTATTGATAAAGGGGGAAATCAAATATAAACATGTAAAACATATTTACCATCTTTGGCTGCTCCTTTTTGGCAATGAAATTTTATTCCAAGTTATACCTTTCAACATATATATTATCCACATGCAGGCCAACGTATGAGTTTCCTCATCCATTAGTTCGTGTACCTCAAAGTGCAGGGTATTGGGTAGGTCTTTTAGATGATATCCATATCCCGCTTTGTTCATTTCCTCCTCTGCCCATTTGACTTGTTCTCTTATGTACTTTACATTTGTAAACATCTGACTATCTTTCACTGGACACATTCTCATCTCTCATTACCCCAACCAGCTTTCGTACATTGTTGTGGATTTACTGATATGGTGGAGCATAAGGGGCTATATTAATGACTTTAGGAAGAACAAATTGAAGCTTGCTCCTATTGCATACTTTAGTATGTACCATGGATCAACATCTCATTTACCAACGGGCTACATGTGGAGTCCGCATATTGTGCCAAAACCAAGTGGTAGATTCCTTCTTCATCTAGAATAATAGTATCGTGTATACACACTGTTTATTTTGTTCAGTTAATTGCTTCTCTTATGTTGATCTGTAACTAAACTGATGACTGCTTGTGATAAAGCAGTTAGGACTGACATAGAGATTAACTGTTAGTTTGCTGGTATGATAGTTTGTTACGTCATTAGATCAAGATCCAAATCGGCACTAAAATGATGATATTTCCATCCAATAGAATTTCTTTAAAAAATTACTGCAAATTCTTAAACAGAATGTAGTGCTGTAAAAACATCATGTAAAGATGGTTGATGTATGCATGCTCTGGTGATTTACTGATTCTTTGGATTTCTAAAATCATAGTCTCTTCGTTTTGTCTCGTACATACAATAAAATTGCAATAAATGTCTTTAGTAATATCCCCTTTTTCAAATATTGCAAGTAGCTCCACGCATAAAACAAGCATGGGTTCACGTGTTCAAACATGTTTATATTAGCAAATGTAGCTTCTTTTTTCTCATTTTTGGCACTTTGCACCTACAAACTTATTTTTATTATGTAGCAAAGCAACATTGTTTTTATTTCCGTTTTTCTTTTTTGCTTCCTTTGGTACGGATTCGAATCCTAGAGATCTTAAGCTCACTTTAGAGCTGGATGACCATTGGGCTGAAGCATAAGTACAGTCTATAGTAGTAAAGTTGCTTATATATATGAAGTTGCCCAGCTCAAACATGTTTTATATTGACCATTATATTACATTGACCCAAACGAAGCTTAATGAACCTCATCAACGTTCCCTTTATGTATTTTCTTTTCTATTCCTTATGTTAGGTGAGGATGTAGCACTCTGCTCCTTAATGGTGTTTATAGTACTCATCGTCTACTTCTCATGCTCTTAAATTTCAGTTGTGTTACTGGTCTTGTGGATTTTTTTTGCGCTTCCTACCTCAATTCTTGTCACATTCATATGAAACTGCGTAATACAAATATTAGTGTTTCATGTATTGCAAATGTTTTGAAGAGTTGGCTTCATTTGAAAATCTGCAGATTGGGGACCTTTAGTTGATGTTGTTGGTTATTGTTTCTTAAACCTTGGGTCGAAATATCAACCTCAAGAAGACTTCGTACGGTGGATTCAAAAAGGACAAAAACCCATTTACATAGGTTTTGGAAGCATGGTATGATATCTCACTGAAGTAGAGAACTGTGGTTCACTATCGATTTTTTCTTTTTTTTCAGAGGGGTTTGGCAGTGTGCCATTATTGGATAGGGTCTTCACTTGTCATATATTATTAATAGTTTTCTTTCTTCTGATATACTCCTTCGACGTTATTTAAAGTTCCTTTTATTTTTGTAGATAATCTGGGCCATTTTCTCTCTCCTATCTTCTTAATTTAGAATTTGTGTTGATATGTACTGTCAGTATGTTTTATGGCTTTTTTATTCTAAACTTCATCTTGTATATGATATGTCCATCAGCCTTTGTATAAATCCTTGATATTGATTTTACGTCATGAAGTAGACTTAGTATAATCTTGAGCCTATGTTATATCTGATAATATTAATCTTTTGCTTGACAGCCTCTCGAGGATCCCAAGTTTACAACAGAGATCATATTGGAGGCCTTGAAGGATACAGGACAAAGAGGAATAATTGATCGGGGTTGGGGAAATCTTGGCAATTGTAAGTGTTTATCTTTTATGTTATTTTCTTGACTAATTAAAAACTTCCTCATTTTATCTAACTATACATTCTAACAGCAGTATTTTGTTTTGGTGGATACCTATTTTGTCTTATGAAAGCATTATATCTTGCAGTTGCAGAAGTTCCTGAAAATGTTTTCCTTGTGGAGGACTGCCCTCATGATTGGTTGTTTCCTCAATGTTCTGCTGTGGTAAGTTTTAGTTGATATTTTCTGAGGTAAAAGCAGATTTTTAGACCTGGATAGATGTAACTTCTGGTAAATTATTTACTGGAGGGATCTTGCTTTTTCTTTTTCCAGTACAGGCACACTACAGTCTATACAAATGGTAAATATACTTATTATTTTTTTTTTCTAAGAAACCACCAATAAGTTGAATTTGTTGTGTCATGATGCAGATTCACCATGGTGGTGCTGGGACCACTGCCACAGGACTAAAAGCAGGGGTAATGTATCTATATCGTCTCCTTTAGCCCTTTAATCTTTTTAATTTCTTATGAAGATTAATCTATTTAGAACTTCAAATACTTTAGATATGTCATCACGTCAGGTTTCATAGATATTTATTTCAATAACCGGAAAGTAAGTAATGTATCTAGAGATGACACTAGCTGAATGATTGACTTTCATATTTGATAATATCATTCTTCTACCAGTAGGTGAGACGTAATGGCTAATGCTAACATTTTTCATTGCAGTGCCCAACAACAATTGTGCCCTTCTTTGGAGATCAATTTTTCTGGGGTGATAGAATACATAAAAAAGGGCTGGGACCTACACCGATACCCATATCTCAGCTTACTGTTGAGAGTTTGTCAGACTCTATAAAATTCATGCTTCAACCAGAGGTAACTCCCATTTGTAGCTTTTTGCCAAAATTTGGAGTTAGTTATCTACGTCTGTGACCTAAAGCAGCAATGGATGGGGACTAATGTTGATTTTAGGATAGGGTTTAGTGTCCTACAACATTTTAATCCCAGGCTACATTTACAAGTATAGAAAATACTAAACTTTCCCGTGTGGACTCATATCCTTGAATGTTCATTTTGTCCATATTATCTTCTCAATCTGACTGTCTTTTCAGATTTCATTCTATTTTCTCCTAATGTTTCTGGATTCAGAATATGTAAATCCAAATTCAAAATTTGTTGAGCTTCTCGAATACGTTTACAGATTTAGGTGAAACGGATATTTGTATACATTCTCTGGGTCAGAGTCACTTTTTATAAGGGTTCCATTTTTTATCGTTTTAGTTTTAGTACTGAGGAAGTTAAGATGTTCACCTCAGGTTAGCCACCCAAAAGGAACATGCATAGATACTTAACATTCTTGAGAAGGATAAAGACTCCAATTCCTTTTCATCTTTTTCTGGGCTGCTGAGGCCCTGCTGATTCTTTCAGCAAGTATTACATTATTGTCATAGAGAGAGTGCTGGAATTAACTAGGAAAACTTTTATCCTAGATTGCTTCATTTTCGTAGCTGATTCAATTGCCAATGAGATGTAAACTTGAACGTGAGCTAATACACAAACTGCATATTGATACATGAACATATGTCGTAAAGACAGAAAAGCATGTATGCCAATGGGTGAGAAAAGTGAAAAAGACAACCCCAGAAAAAGAAAGGGATAACAGGGCTCTGTTTAGCCGTTGCCTGTTGGCCAAATTTTCTGATCTGTGATTTCTCTGTGCATAATGTGCTATTTTGTCAATCTTAATCCTTTGAATGTAAATTTAGGGAAATTCTTCAGACACTCCATGTAGCTTGTTTAAATATCACAAACACCCTTCTAATTTGAAAAATGACAAATAAATCCATGTTAAAAATTTGATAGTTTAGATGTGAAAAAGACAAGATCATGCTTATAACCTATCCGACCCAACCATTTTCTAACCCAAAACATAAACCGACCCGGGTTGTTTCGGGTTTAGGTGAATTCGGGTTCGAATATAAGGAAAAAATGATTTTAACGTTTTTAGAATTGAAAAAAATGACAGAGATTTTGGTACTACATGTTATTTAAATGGCGTTAGTTGAATTCTAACGGTTTTTCATTTTTTTATCACAGAAACATAACATGAAAAAGGAAGTTTGAGTCATTTTTCAAATTAGAAGAGTGTCTGTGTTATTTAAGCAAACTACAGGAAGGAGGTGTCAAATGATTTTTTTCCTAAATTTTATGATAAACATTGTTTCTTCTGATTAGAGTAAAATCCTTGAGTATGGTTGTTGGGCCTTTGTTTTTTTTTTCTTAGTTTTTTATTGGTTTCTTGGGGTATGCCACTTGTAAAGCTGTATTTCTTTGCTTGAAATATATTTTATTTTTTAACCTTAAAAAAACTATGTTTATTCTGAAATGAAGATTTACTCAGTCGCTAAGCCTAACTATAAAGAGTTGTAATTTGGGTTTATTCCCAGGTGAAATATAGAGCAATGGAGTTGGCAAAGCTACTAGAGAATGAGGATGGTGTTGCAGCTGCAGTTGATGCATTTCATCGCCATTTACCTTCGGAGTTACCTCTTCCAATTGCATCTACAGAAGAGGAAGACCATCCCAATCCTCTGCAGCGTTTTTTTCTCCAAATTGGGAAGCTATGCTGCCTTCCTTGTGGCTTGTAAGCATCCTTTTGTGTATCTTTTGGTGCTACTTAAGAGTC
This sequence comes from Datisca glomerata, assembly GCA_003255025.1. NCBI lineage: Eukaryota > Viridiplantae > Streptophyta > Magnoliopsida > Cucurbitales > Datiscaceae > Datisca > Datisca glomerata. Next base: position 635,189 of record QANY01001086.1, read on the forward strand.
ATAATATAAACTATTCTTTTTTCATTCATCTTATCTGTATAATTTTGTTGTGGCGGCTCATTCATTTAATTTATAACTTCCCCTTCAGGGTAAAAATATTCAGGATTTAGCACCATTACGTATTAGGTTAGATTTTTGTCACGGTTCATGTAATAGTATTAAGTTTCTATACATTTGTAATAGAAAAACAGAAAATAGCTAATGGAATGACTTCCCTATTTGAGTTCTGTTTGTACTTGGCTTTACAACAGAGTTGAATTGGCAGGCAAGTATGTAATCTGTACGGGTGTTCTGAACCAAATTAAAACTTACCGGTTTATAGGTGTCTGGATCGGTTTTGTTAAAAAACTGATGTTTTTATTTGCTTCCGAAGTTCATCAAATTTCAAACTAACGTTTTTGTTTTTGTTTTTTTGGGTAAGAAAATAAAATTACCGAACCGTTATAACTGAAACGAAACTTGCATTTCAGTTTGGTTGATATACTGCCAAAGCATATTCTGTCCTAAACGGTGAACACCTCTTGTCTTATGCCACACTAGAGTTTCTTTACTTATCCACTTTAGAAGACTACATTTAAGTCGGTGTTGATTTTTCTTTGTACTTCTAAGTTACAATTCCAAGGGAGTGTGTTAAGAGTAACTCTAACCGACGAGCTTAATAACGGCAAAGAGGTGGCAGTTGTGATGTGGTCGTTCAATCAAATACAAACACATCAGATCTGATTGAATTGTTTTTCTATCAAAATTGAGTTATTTTTTTTGTTTGTTTTCTATCTGATATGATCCGTTCAGCCATCTAACTTTCTACCTGCCGTTGCAATCCAGATCTAACATAAACATCATGGCGTTTTCATATCTGAACTATTTTTCCATTCAATGTAAGCTGTATATATTGGATTGTACGATCCTATGTCAAATTTTATGTAGAGAAAATACTATGAATAATAGGCATAGAGTCGATTTCAAACGTCAGTAAAGCAGATTTTTATCCCTTTAAATGCAAAGAAATTTTCTTACTTTATACGATGAAAATTGGTTGAAATCCTCATTTTACAAATTTTCTCAATATTTTTCTAATATATAAAGATTAAAGTTTTAAAGATTCAGATTGAATTTGAACAGTTTAGATCATTTTTTTAAAAAAACAATGCAAAATTTTCTTTAGAGCTGACTTAATAGTGCTGGCAAATCTACCCCAAATGAAACATGGTTCAAATCATGTTGGTGATAAAGGTGACCGTGATCCTATGATCCACCCATCACTTGATTTTTTTAATTTCTTACAAAGTTGACCAAGCTTAATTACAAAACAACAGACAAATGCAGGCTATTCTTATAACTGTTTTGAATATTTATGGTGTGTTTGTTAATGTTTATGATTAAAAATAATTTTCAATTTTGATACACACATTTAAACATAATAAAATTATGTCATGTGTGTTTTGTATTGACATATATTTTAAAATATATTCATGTGTATTTAAAATATTTTAAAAATCACTGTATATATTAAAACATGTTTAAAATAATAATATTTATTAAATATATATGATTTAAATTAATATCTTTTAGTTTAAAATGATTTTAGATGGAGCATCCCAAATTCACCATTAACTTCTCCTTAATCAGTGGGTTTTGAAAGCCAGAAAGTTATCTATTACAAGGTCCCACCCTAATCAAAGAATGAAGTATGATGACTGACCATGCTTTTCTGATGGAGATACATACAGATACCTAATAATTTTTAATATCACTAATATTTGTCTTTTCAGGTGACATCTTTTCACACATTTTCTTGTTTATAGGCTAACAAGGAGAATACTTAATTGTCTAACAAATTTGATTGTATCTAGGGATATCTATGAGTAGGGTGTTTGATATTGATAGTGTTGAAGGTTATGTCTTAAAAATATATGTATTGATATTTTGATACGAGATTTAATAAAGATTATATTTTTCTTATAATTATTATTTTAAATTATTGTTGAATAATTTATATAAATATCTGATTTCATATTCATTAAATGAGATTATGATTTTGTATTAGTACGAGAGGATTAAGATCATAGATAATGAATAAAATTGTCAGCAACATATTAAAGTATGAAACTTTAATGAATGGTTGCTAGTACGGTTCACTAAGTATTATGAATGTGTGTGATCTAGATCTGGATCATTGATGTAGATAGATATATTAGTAAATGTACTTTATATAATAAGATTATATTTATCAACATACCGTTTATAATAAAGATTTAATACATATCAATTCGTTGATCATATGTTGATCAATTTGAATCTTGAGTTGTCATGAACTCCTATACATGTTTACTGGATCTTTTGATTCACTAGTTAAGATTTGTTTGTAAAATAGGCTAGTGACTTTTATTTTGGAGATTCGGTGATATGCATAATTAGAAACATGATCTTACAAGATTTCAAATCTAAACTTTCCTAACAGATCGTATATTGGTTCCTTTAGGTGTTAATTCTGGAACTGAATGATTATTGAGCTCAAATTTATAATAAGATTATAAATTAGTCATTCACTAGTAGATTAATGGTACTTAAAGATCAAGAGGTAATTAGAAGGGTAAAACAATAATTTTGACCAATTCTAATATACGAACCAATAATTGGAGAACATAACTACATAAATTGATTATACCAGTGGACTACACGAGAATACACTTTAAATACAATCTATAATCTCTAAGAGTGTAATTCCATATTTATAGTGAAGTAATAATGAAATTAATAAATAAGATTATTCAATTAAAGATTTTAATTAATAATATGGTTTGTTGGAGCTTCGGATTATAGGTTCATGGTCCCCAAGTCACCTCTATACTATACAGTTTAGGGTGTGAATATTTCAGGACATGAGAAAATGACTAACTTGTAAAAGAATTTTTATTCTAGGGTAAGTACATAATTATGAGATAATTATGTGTGATTAATTAATTTAATAAATTTATATATATAATTTCGGAATTAATATATATATAATTATTGATTATGTTTTAATCATCAATAAGTGATATAGAATATCTAATTTATGAAATTAGATAATTAAATTATTATTAGATAATATTTTGGATAAACTAAATCTGTTATTTGTGAAATAACGGATAATTAGTTGATAAGGGTAATGAGATATGTTAATTTTGAATATACTATATATTTATCTGATTAAAATAAATATTTAATTTACAGTAATTATCACGTGTCATCAGAGATTGACATGGGCACTATAGTAGTGGGGGCAACACTATATGCCACATGCCATTGTAGTTATGCACCATTATACAGTGGTTCTGACTGTATTGGTCAATTTAAAATTAAATATTATTTTTAATTTTTAATTATCCTTAAATATTTAATATGCCATTATCTAGAATAAGATATTGATTTTATTCGAATGGCCTGGGTTGATGAATCAGATCATCAGTTAATCGATCAGAGAATTAGTTCATCAATTAAGAGTTGAGAAAAGAACACAATTTCTCAAAATGTGTTTTCTACAATTAAGAGTTAATCAAAATCTCTAAAAGAATCATCATCACGTTCTTTTAGATGATCATCTCACAAAAGCCATTTTCAGTAAAATCTCTAGATCTCATGTGTTGAGTACATCTAGAGACAGAAAAATGTCTTCGTTATATTCTTTGTGCCCACACACGTTCTAGTGCGTTGATGATTGACTTAGAAGATTTTTGTGTGGATTTTGGAGTCTACTGATCATTAGAACGATTTCGTGGGAACGGAGAATTGATCGGTTTCACGATGACGCTTGATTTAGAGTATAAGTCGTATATGATTCCTAACATTTTATGTTGTTAATTTAATATATAAATATATAATGTTAACTGATTAATTAGAAAAAAGTTTTCAATAAAAAATTTATTATTTGGTTATTGTGGCGTTACGCAAGTTTTGTTTTATTAAAAGATTCGATTTTTATTAAAATTTTATTTTTTTTTAAATGGTCACGTGCCAAATGCTTCCGCCGCGGAAGCGTCACGATGAACAACAAGTGGTATCAGAGCAGTCTTTATATATTTATATGTTAAATGTTGTGTGAGGTTTCTTGCATTATTCATATAATATGAGATATGTATGAATAAATGAATGGTTATATTTTTTTGAATGTATGAAAAATAATGCATCGTTAATTGTATGGTGATTATTGGGTTAGACTTTGTTCTTTGATTTTTTTTCTTAGATCTTGTGTGAGCCGTTTTGTGGCATAGGAATTTTTATAATTTTATTTTGAATATTTATTGTAATTATTCCGATCGCGAGAAGATGAGGAACACATGAGACGAACGACGGAGGAAAAAGAAAATAAATATGAATTCTTATAGAATTCTGGCGTCGGCACCAGAAATTGATTTTACGGCGCTGGCGCCGCCGATTCTGGATCACCGACGATGTAGCCAGAATTTACTGTTCCAGCAACATCGCTGGAAAATTAACGTCGGCCGGCGGTGGTGGTTGGCGGCGGCTGTGGCTGGCCGATGCTGATAGGTGGCAGTAGGGGAGTCCTATCGTTGGTGGCAATTGTTGTCACATTTGAGGAAGTTTTCAGAAACTCTGATACCAACCAACCCTATCACGATAGAGTTTGATGATAACCCTATCTCTATCTATATCCTTTTAAATTTTGAAATTAATATAATTTTAAAATTAAATTTTTAATTTTTATTTTATGAAAATTAGAAATTAATATGTTGATTAGGTTTGACCCAAGTTCCACCAAATCAATTTAAATATTTATTTGACTAAGTCAAAATCAACTAATTTTAATGGGATAATTATATAAATTAATTTTAATTAAAAAATAGTTTTCTTAATTAAATATATGTTTGTTCAAAACTTGAAAATTATGAAGATGGATATCAGGAGAAGAAGGCAATATTGGGAAATATTTATTCATGAAATCCGCTTTGTAATTTTATTTCTTTATTTCAAGGGTTGTAATTTAAAAATATCCAATAGTCACTCGGTCCATTATTATTTTATTTAATTATTAAAAATTATTTTAATTGTTATGTTTGATAACATGTTCATGCATTAGTCGATCACATACCATACATGAAAATCTCACACAATTTTATCTAATCATGCATCTCATCAGTAGAAGCATGATTTATTAGGATTGTCGTAATATGTTTATATGTATTGTTTTAAGAAATCAATTGCATATGAATTGCTAGGTTTTAATTAGTTAAAACTTTGTAATTACACCATACTAAGGGATATAGTAACCTTTAGGATAACCGACTTTAGTAAAAGAGTTTTATTAAAGTTTGATGAATATAATTAATTAGTTAATCTAAGTTCGTCTAATCATGACTTAGGTACTTTAGAATGTTAAATAAACTTAGACCAATAAGAATAGCATAACTGTTTATTAAATATTCATAGGGTTATTATTTAAACTAGTAATTAATTTAGAATTAATTAATTAGTTAAAAATGGAAACACGTAATCTTAAAATAGTGAGTGGAAGAAGGTTGAATGTCAATGTAGCCTACGGTCTCTATTAGTAGTACAACACCGCGAGGTACAGTGAGAGCCTCGAGATGGCTTTGTTTTCATCCCCCTAAGGAAGGTTTCGAGCTGTACCAATTCCAACGTTGGACTTCTTAAGAAGTTAGGGGGAAGTGATGTAATTTAGTTTTGACCGGCTCTAAGATGACATATTCTAAATTAAGTCATGGAATCTGAAATAATGGCCTACACTCGCAAAGTCATTATTAAGCTTTAATGTAGATAGTTGTGACTTGACCAAACAAGTGATACCTTATTATTAAAAGATAAAATATGAGATATTTTAAGTTTTAATTAATAAGGATGAGAATATCGCATAGACAGTCTGAGTTTAATTTGACCGACCCTAAGACAGCACATTAATCGTTGGGTTGTTTTATCGTGATTAGTAAATGTTAAATTGTGTGTGTTTATTATGTTGCATTCATGCATCATGTTTACTTTTTGAATTCTAAATTTTTATCAATTATATTGAATCTTGTATGTTTTAAATTTCAGATATCATTATTATGTCCACCATGGACAACCCCGTTACTACTTTACTTGCTATTGAGAAATTGAATAGTGATAGCTTCGTATATTGGAAATCAAATATAAACTTAATGTTGATTTGTGAGAACCATAAGTTCGTTCTTACTGAAAAATGTCCTGAGGAGCCTGCTACTAATACCCCTAAGAATGTTAGGGACAAATATGACGCTTGGATCATTTCAAATAATAAGGCGAAGTGCTACATGCTTGTGGACATGAATGATTTTCTAAGAACCAAGCAGAAATCATGGAGACTGCCTATGAGATTATGGAATCTCTACAGGCTATGTTTGGACAGGAGTCTGATCAAAGTCGTCATGAGGTCACTAGAAGTTATAAGACAACTAAGATGAGAAAGGGTACTTCTGTGCGAGAACATGTTTTGAACAAGATCAATATAATGCACGAGATAGAAGTACATAGGGTGACCATTGATGAACGAACTCAAGTTAGCATTCTACTTGAGTCGCTCATACCAGTTTTTTCTGCGTTCACAACCAACTATTTTATGAAAACAATATAATTTAACATGACTCAATTGTTGAATGAACTGTAGATTTTGAGTCACTCAACCTTAGAATGACCAAAGAGTGTGAGACAAATGTTGCCGAGCAAAAGACTTCTTCCACTGTTAATAGTAACAAGAGGAAGAAGATCAATGGAAAGGACAAAGGTAAGAACAATAAATGGAAGAAAGTCAAGACATTGTCAAAAATCAAGAAGAACAAGAAAAACAGCAAACCCAGGGGAAAATATTTCCACTATGGGGTTGAAGGTTCTTGGAAGAGAAACTATAACAACTATCTCTCTGAACTGAAAAATAATGGTAAACATGATTTACTTGTACTTGAAACTTGCTTAGTGAAATATGATTTATCATCATGGATACTTGATTCATGAGCTGCTTACCATGCATGTTCTTCTTTGGAGATGCTAAATTCGTCAAGGAAGTTGGCTGATGGCGAGGTCATTTAAGAGTTTGCAGTTGTGCGCTCGTGTCAGCTAAAGCATTAGGGGCAGTCTGTTTACTTTTTGGATATAATTATTTAGTTTTAAACGATATTTATTATATTCCTGTATTTTTTAGAAATTTGATTTCTTTGTCATTTTTGCAAGAATAATTTTTTGAAGTTTTTTTATTAATAAAAAGTTTATTATTTCAAAGATTGGATTCGATGTTTGTCATGCAAAAGTGATAAACGGACTGTATATGCTTAAACTGACTGAACGTATATTAAATAATTCAAAATTATTTAAAGTAGCAAAACCTAAAAATAACAAACAACATAAAATTTCTCATGATGATGATAACACATATCTTTGGCATTTTGGGTTGGGACATATTAATCTAGATATGTTAAACAAGTTAACAAAGTATAGTGCTTTGAGATAACTTAAAAGTTGAAACTCTTTCTATTTGTGAATCATGTTTAGAGGGTAAAATGACCAAGAGACATTTCACAGGAAATGGCCAAAGAGCCAAGGAACCACTTGAACTAGTACATAATGATGTCTGTGAACCAATCAGTGTACAAGCTAGATGTGGGTATGAGTATTTTGTCACTCTTATTGACAATTACTCAAGATATGGTTATAATTACATAATGCAAAGAAAATCTAAAAGTTTTGAAAAGTTTAATGACTTCAAAGCTCAAGTTGAAAAACAATTAGGTAAATCATTGAAAACCCTTTGATCTGATCGAGGTGATGAATACTTGGATTTAGAATTTAAGGATTATTAGTTGAAGTGTGGAATCCTATCCCAACTCATAGCACCTAGAACATCATAAAAAATGATGTTGTAGAGAGGAGAAACTGAACCTTATTGGATATGGTTAGATCGATGTTAAGCTACTCATCATTGTCACTTACATTTTGGGGACATGCACTACACACGACAACTTATATTTTGAATGTAGTGACCTCTAAGTCTGTAAGCAAGATGTCTTTAGAGTTATGGAATGGCTCCAAACCTAGTTTTCATCATTTTCATATATGGGGGTGTCCAGCTCACGTTCTTAGAACAAAGACCAGAAAGTTAAACTCGAGGTCTGAGGTATGCATATTTGTAGGCTATGCTCCAGAGGCTAGAGGTGAATACTTTTATAGTCACAATGATCAAAAGGTGTTTGTATTGACAAATGCAACATTCGTTGAACATGACTATATGCAAAACCACCTTCAATTTCTGGCAGATGAGATCAGACCACATTCAATTTCTACTAATAAACGACAAATCAGAGAAACCACAACTACTGTAAAGCAAACCTCGGTGCAACGTCGTAGTGAGAGGGTTGTGAGACATATGTCCTACTGTCAGACACTGATAAGGATGATCCATTATCTTATGAAGAAGCAATGGAAGATCCTGAAAATGAGAAATGAGAAGATGCCAAGAACCAGGAAATGAAATCTATATATTCCGATTTCATCTGGGAACTTGTAGATCCACCTGAAGATGTTAGGGTAATTGGATGTAAATGAATCTTCAAGAAGAAAAGAGGTGCATATGGGAAATTAGGGACTTTGAAGGCACAATTAGTAGCCAATGACTATACAAAAAGGGATGTAGTCGATTATGAAGAGACATTCTCCCCTATGGCTATGCTAAAATCCATTCGCATCCTTTTGTCCATAGCCGCTAGTTATGACTATGAGATATGGTAAATGGACATCAAAACAGCTTTTCTAAGTGATTCTCTTGAAGAAAACATATATATGATGCAACCAGAAGGGTTCGTACAAAAAGAGCAAGATCAGAAGTATGCAAATTGCTTAAATTCATTTATGGATTAAAGTAAGCATCTAGATCTTAGAATCTTATCTTTGATGGGATCATAAAGTCTTATGACTTTGAGAAAAATGTTGACCAAGCTTGTGTTTATAAATACATCAAAGATAAGATAGTGATTTTTTAGTTATTTATGTTGACGATATTCTACTCATTAGGAATGATGTAGAAACTTTGTCTAAGGTAAAGAAGTGGTTAATTGAGAAATTTTAAATGAATGATTTGGGAGAGACGAGCTATGTTCTAGGTATCCAAATCTTAAGAGATAGAAAGAACAATCTCTTGGCACTTTCTCAGGCATCTTATATTGATAAGGTGATGGGAGGATTCTTTTTGAAGAATTCCAAGAAATATCAACTACTTACCAGACATAGAATTGTCATCTTCAATGAACAATGTCCTAAGACACCTCGGGAGGCAGAAGATATGAGAAAGGTTTCCTAGGCTAATGTATGACATGTTGTGAACGAGACCGAACATTTGTTATGCAATGAAAATTGTTAGTCGTTACCAATCGAATCCAGGTTTGAAACACTAGATTGCAGTAAAGCACATTCTCAAGTTTCTTAGGAGAACGAGAAACTATATGCTTGTTTATTTAGGTGGAGACCTGAACCGCACTAGATATACTGATTAGGAATCATATAAGGATAGTCAAAAGTCAACGTCTGGGTCATACCCTGAGGTGAACTAGCTGTTACGAAGATAACGTTGGATCTGAACCTGGCTGACCCATTTACCAAGACACTTCCTGCGAAGTCATTCAGGGGTCATGTGTGAAACATATGATTAAGAGAGATGCCATATTTTCTTTAGGGAAAGTGCGAGATTGTTGGGGTTTAGCCCTAAAAGTATGTATATTGGTATTTTGATATGAAATTTAATGAGAATTATATTTTTCTTATAATTGTTCTTTTAAATTATTGTTGAATAGTTTATATAAATATCTAAAAATTTCATATTCATTAATGAGACTATGATCTTGTATTAGTACGAGGGGATTAAGATCATACATAATGAATAAAATTGTCAGCAACATATTAGAGATGGAAATCTTTAATGAATGGTTGCTAGTACGGTTCACTAAGCATTATGAATGCGTGTGATTTAGATTCAGATCATTGATGTAGATAGACATCTTAGTGAATGTACTTTATATAATGAGATTATATATGACTGGACCGATGCGAATTAATATATTTATCAATGTACCGTTTATAATAAAGATTTAATACACATCAATTCGATGATCATATGTAGATCAGTCTGAATCATGAGTAGTCATCAACTCATACATATGTCTATTGGATCTTTTGATTCACTCGTTAAGGTTTGTTTGTAAAACAGACTAGTGAATATAGGTTCATGGTCCTCAACTCACCTCTATACTATGGAGTTTAGGATGTGAATATTTCAGAACATGAGAAAATGACTAACTTGTATAAGAATTTTTATTCTAGGGTAAATACATAATTATGAGATAATTATGTTTAATTAATTAATTAAATTATTTATATACATAAATATAATTTTTGGAATTAATATATATATATATAATTATCGATAAGTGAAATAGAATATCTAATTTATGAAATTAGATAATTAAATTATTATTAGATAATATTTTGATCAACTAAATCTGTTATTTATGAAATAACAGATAATTTAGTTGATATGGGTAATGAGATATGTTAATTTTGAATTAAAAGATATTTAGATATTTATCTGATTAAAATAAATATTTAATTTACAGTAATTGCCAATTGTCAATCATTGATTGGGTATCAGAGATTGACATGGACTGGCACTACAGTAGTGGGGGTGCAACGGACATTACAGTCGTGGGGTGCAACACTGTATGCCACATGACACTGTAGTTGTGCACCATTATATAATGGTTCCCACTGTATTACGTAATTTGAAATTAAATATTATTTTTAATTTTTAATTATCCTTAAATATCTAATACGACATTATCTAGAATAAGATACTGATTTTATTCGAATGGCCTGGGTTGATGAATCAGATAATCAGTTAATCGATCAGAGAATCAGTTCACAATCAAGAGTTGAGAGAAGAATACAATTTCTCAAAATGTATTTTTTTTCTACGATTAAGAGTTAATTAAAATCTCTAAAAAAATTATCATCACGTTTTTTAGTGGATCGTCTCACAAAAGTTATTCTAAGTAAAATCTCTAGATCTCATGTGTTGAGTACATCTAGAGATAGAAAAATGTCTTCGTTGTATTCTTTGTGGCCACACATGTCCTAATGCGTTGATGATTGACTTAGAAGATCTTTGTGTGGATTTCAGAGTCTGCTGATCGTTGGAACGATTTCATGGGAACGCAGAATCGATGAATTTCCTGAGGACGCTTGATTTAGACTACAAGAAGTATATGATTCTCAACCTTGTACGTTATTAATTTAATATAAAAATATATAATGGACTCTAACTGATTGAAAAATAGTTTTCAATAAAAAGTTTTTTATTTGGTTATTGTGACGTTGTGCAAGTTTTGTTTTATTAAAAGATTCGATTTTTATTAAAAGTTTAATTTCTTTTAAATGGCCACGAGCCACACGCTTCTGCCGCGGCGCACCGCGACGACCAACAGATAGTGTCATACTCACCCCATACCCATTAACATTTTTTATAGAATTTATAGCATTTAGCCATTTTAATGGGATGTTACTGGTTTTTAACCATTTTTAACATATTTAAGGCAATAACCATTCACGATTGACTATTTTTTATACCCATAATAACCTTTTTTGTTAAAATAATATATCAATATAATAAATAAAATTTCAGATTTTAAATAAATAACAATTAATAATATATCTAAATAATTCTATATTATATACAAATGCACCAACTTTTTCTTTTGAAATTAAAACTACTCCATTAATCACTTTTAAAAAAATTGCATATTTGTCAATCATTAAGTTATTTTCGGGGTTTTTTCAAGATTTTATCTTGTTTACAATTTTTTTTCAAAGTCTATTAGTTAACAATATCTCAATTTCAAATCTTTCATTACCAATTATCTCTTTTTTATCGTTTAAAAGAATTTGTATTTTAAACAAATATTATATCTAAATAATGGTTTTTACTTCATATTAGCATTAATAGATTTTTTTGAACTTAAAATACTAGTTTTTATTCATTCTTTTCATGTTAAAAATCTAGATTTTGGTTTTTCTTTCCATCTTAAAATTCTGAATGTGATAGTTTATTGACTTATGACTAATAATAAATAGGAAAATACACTAACAAAAGAAACAATAAAAATATTAAAAATAATAACAAAGATAAAATGTATTAGACGTAATAAGTTAATAGATATTACAAGATTAAAATGAAGAAACATTTTACACTCAAATGAGTAAATGTGTGATATTAGTTAGTATTCAGTTAGACATTCGAATAAATATTTACAATCTATTTTTATACAATAACTTTTAAGTTTCTATTTTTAATTATGAACTTCATACTACAAATGAGTAACAATATTTATTTAGAGAAATTACAATCAAACTAAGATTTATACTATACAATAATTGAAAAGCATAATCTAACAAATAAAGTTTTTTACAATTTACCATGATTATTGAGTTAACTTTTATAGTATTTACAATAAACTACATTTTTTTTGTATTTTAAGCTTCTCGTGCTTCATGTGAATAATAATATTTATTTACAGAAAATATATTTGAATTAAGTTTAGATTATTAAGTATAATAGAAAGTAAACTCTAAAAATATAAATATCATAAACCACAAATCCATTATAATTATTTCCATAAAAAGTATAATTTTTTATTCATTATATAAATTTACTTAAATTATATTTATAGATATTTTCATGATTACATTAAAAATAACTAATTTACTATCAATATTAAAATTTAATAGTTTGTAATCAGTTAATAGATAATGTCCAGATCTGATTAAAATAAAAATTGACAATAAAAATACGTGTATATATTATCTTAGTTAGTAATTAGTTAATAAATATTATCTAATTCTAAAAAATTTAGAATAAATTGCATAAATATGTAATATTACAATTAAGTATTTACTCATAATTTATTATTGGTATTTAAATTTTAGAAAGATTTTAAGTTAGTAACAAATTATATGTTCTTCTTAGAATAATTTTTTTTTCACTTTGTTAATTGTATTTCCAGATTGTATTAGTTGTGGATTTTAAAATTCAATAGTTTCTTTGGGGTTTAAAAAAATCATAATTATGAGCTTTTTTGTCATCAAATCTTTTAGATATTGCATAAATTTGAAACTCCTTACTTATTAATTAGCTTATTTTTTTAAAACAAATTATAGCATGAGTATTACAGTAAACGAACCTATATATTAGGTTGACTATTTTCAAATTAGGCCATTCTACTAAATATTCTATTATGTCCGACAATTTTAGAAATATATTTTTCAAAAGATATGTTTGTCTAAAAACCCCCATTTTCTATCCCCATACCCACCTCCATACTCATAGAATTTTTATGGATAAAGTATAGGAATAGCCATTTGGGTATGGGTATCCGGTGCATTTTTCTACCCGCAATCTATAACAAACAATAAAATTAAAAATAGTATAAAACTATTTTCATATATTCATATCAAAATCTCACAGTAATGTTTCAAATTATGAAACTTAAAATAAACGTAATCTAAAATGCAACTGAGTCTTGTAAACTTGTAGATCTGAACTTGCTGATGATCATCGCATTTTATTTTGTCTCTAAATTTAATAATCATGCAATATTTTGTGTGTGAGTGTGTGTCAGGTAAATGGGTAAATGGAGATGGATATGTCGAAACTCACACCCTACCCATACCCTCATGGATATATATATATATATACAATAGTCGGGGCTAACTAACGTATAACTAGCACGCGGCGATTTAAATGGGTCAACGGTCCTAACGCAATCCCTGCAACACGGACCTTATCCTAACGTGACTTGAGTGAAGTCCAACTATTTATAAGTTAAGTGCTCCTACATTCAGTATGGATCTACAAATATTAAAGGGAATATTAACATTTATATTAATTTTAAATTGCTACACACATAGTCTCATAAACCTACTATTTTGGTGGTAGTGGTGGTCTTCCGGCCTATACAAATCGATATTCTAAAATTAATATCTATAAACAATTAGTTCATATAAATTAAAAACTTACATTAAGATTAAAGTAGGAGATATGCATGAAGAGGATTAGGAGATGTGCAGGAAGAAGAAGAGTTGTGCCAAATCTTCAAATATTATTATTGTAGAGAGAGTACATAAATTTTAGAGAATTTAAAAGCTAATGTTCGAGGTAGTCCTCGTTCTACCTTCAACAAAGGGTGAAGCTTCCCTTTTATAATACAAAAAAGTAGAAGAGATAATGTGGAGTACAGCTGGTGGAGCTATTCATCCTAATCTTATCGTCTTTGTTGTTGGTGGGAATATACTTTATTAAAAGTAGATTTGTCTGTATGTGCTGACGCCTTACTATTGTAGATAATGGAAATCAACGTTGCTAAAGTAGATTTGTCTGTATGCGTTGACGCTATACTGTTGTAGATACTTTGGGGAAGTGGGTGACAGAGATGAAGTTTTCCCTTTTCCCTTTTTGTCGTGTTTGATTTTTTCTAATATCATGCGGGTGAGAGAATCCCAAAAGTCTATAATAGTGGGATCAGATGATTCTGGTGGTTCTTGGCTTTCTCCAGCTAAGATGTTGAATTCATTCACATCTTGATCAGATTCTGTTTTGCTACTTCCAGATTTCATAGAAGTATCTTCCTAGGATATGGACTGGAGAAATTGCTCTTTCATGAAGTCCATAGTTTTTATAAGTAATTTATTTTTAGTTATGCCAGGGAATTTTGTTTTTAATTTAGTTTGGATAGTAATAAATGGATTTTTGGTCGAGGGAGGAAGAGTCTTCGAAATGGCATCAAAACATGCTTGGGTATGAGTTTTGATGGCTTTAATAAGTTCTGATAAATTAGGATTCATCCCTTTGTCCCACCATTTTGTATAAAACATGTTTTTTAACCGAGAGATTTTATTCTGGTAATCTCATTGTAAATCATATTTCCAGATCCAAGGGGTACTGAATCGAATTATAAAATGGACTACTGATTTAGTCATAGATATGTTTTTGTTGACTGGTAAAAGAGAATAAGTTGTCTGCCAGTCTATGAATATTGTTTGGACTGCTTCTGGTAGAGTTTCTAAAGTGATGCCAAATTTTTCCCACCAAGCGAGGAACGAGTTAAGGAGCTCATTTTTTTAGAACCTCGAGGCATACTTCTATAAACCAAGTGTGGTTATAGACGAGATTCTGATAGTAAAACACATAGGTAAAGAATCAATATAATCCTAATAACTATATTTGGTTTCGTTGTTATGGATATCCAGACTTCGGGTAATATGTGGATGTAAGCCCCACTGATTGATGGGCATAATATTAGGGATAGTAGCCTTGTTGTAGGTAAGAAGGCTATTATTTCTGTTAGGATCATGGAGAGTGTGTTTGATCTCAATAGCTGTTGTTTCAAGTACAATGGCTTCGTAGATATATTTGTACTGGTCAAAGTGAGTGGGAAATTATAGAGTAGAGAGATATCTCTTTTTAATTTCCCATGGATCTGACATCCATTTCTCATCTACTGTTTCAATAAAGAGAATAGTCTTTTCTGTTGTACTGTTAAATATATATTGTTTGGGAAGCATAAGGATATCTCTAGCAGTTTGGCTAGATAAAACTTCATGTTTACTGTTCAGGCTAGGAAATTCTATTGAGTAAAAATTACCTTGGCCTTGGCCTCTTTTGCCTCTGCTGGTCATAAACCCTGTAAATATTCATGGGTTAGGAAATCTGGTAAAGAATTCTGTTCACCTTTGATGTATTCAATGTCAAAGATAAATACTAATAAAATATTTTGCCATGAAACAAATATCTGTTTAGAAGCAAGATTCAGCACATCTATCTTGAATATCTATTTAGGAGCAGAGCAATCAACTCGAATTAAAAAATGTTGATTTAGCAGATTATCCTGAAATTTTAAAATACATTTAACAATAGATAAACATTTATGTTTAATAGTTGGATAATTAAGAGTTGGTCCTTTCCATATTCTGAATGTGAACATGATGAGCTCTTCTTTCTGGGTATTGGGATTAAATTGTTTAAGTATCCCACCATATCCCTGGTTAGAAGCATTTGTTTCTACTATCTTGTTCCAGTGAGGGTTAGGTAAAGATAAACACAATAAATGTTTAATCTTTTCTTTTATCTTTTGTACTGCAGAAGTGTGTTCAGGTGACTAAGGTGCAGGATTCTTCTTAAGCCTAGTGTAAAGAATGGAAGCATCTTTGGATAATTACGGCTAATAGTCTCTAATATAATTAAGACATCCTAAAAATCTATGTAATTGAGTTTTGTCGATAATTTCATCGAGAACTTTAGAAGCAAACTCTATACTTCTGTTAATAGGAATAATAGTTCTCTTAGAAATATTATGTCCTAGAAATCTAACTATTGTCTGGAAAAGTTTCATCTTAGAAGCAGAAATAACTAATCCATTTCTGATAATGACATTTTTGAATATATTCAAATGCTTAATATGCTGATCTATAGATGATGAAAATATTAAAACATCATCAATATAACAGATAATAAATTCTGTATAAGGATTAAAGATATAATTCATGATATGTTAAAATTTTGATTGGCCATTTCTTAATGCCAAATGGTAAAATATTTCATTTATAATGATCGAATGGTACCATATAAGCAGTTTTATATCTATCATGTTCAATAATATGAATTTGCCAAAATCATGATTTAAGATTAAATTTAGAAAATACTACAGAATCATGCAGTCGATCTAAAAGATCTTTCTTATTCGGAATATGATACATAATCCATCTTAAGGCATCATTAAGAGGTTTATAGTTAATAACCAATCTAGGTGCACCTCTTTCAATTTCTTCGGATTTATTAACATAAAAGGCAGTACAGCTCCAAGGAGATTGACTTGGTCTAATTAAGTTCTTCTGTAGAAGAGATTCTATTTAAGATTTGCAAATATCTAAATATTTCTTCTTCATTCGGTTAGGCTTAGATTTAGTAGGAATATTTTTTCTCATCAAAGTCAGAATTGTATGGAAGAGAAATGATATGCTTTTTTCTGTTCCAAAAGGCATTGGGAAGATAACTACATATTTCTGTTTGAAATTCTTGTAAAATAATTTTAACTTCATTTTGTATAGTGGTTGTTGAATTCTTTGATCAGTAGTAAGAAATTGAATTTCTTTTTGAATAAAATTTATCTATTTTTCTTTATACTGGACTAGTTTGATCTAATTCTTTAGTATAAGGTTCAGTTATAAACTCAAATATTAGTTGTCTATTATTAATATTAGAATGTATACCTAAAGTATCAATGGCAGTAAAAGGCATTATTAGACATAAAAAAGGTGTGCCTAAAATAATACTCCGTGTCATGTTTTTAATTAAAACAAATGATGTAGGTGCTTCAAGCATAGACTTTTGAGTATCTGTTAGAACACTTATACTAGACTGTCCAATGTCAAGACCATTCATTTCAACAATGGTTTTCCAGTAATTAGCTTCGGTAATCATATTGCAGGTTTTAGATGAATAACAAGGTTCGGGATTATTGGAAGAAGATTTTGAGTCTGAATAAATTTCAGCTAAATCATTCTTAGAACTAGATTCAGAAATACAGTCATCATTAGAAAGACATTTTAAAATTTGTAGTTGAGTCTCCTCATCTAAGGACATCTTATTAAGCTTTTGTTTCAGTTTAGATTTACATTTATTCGTGTAATGTCCTGTTGTACCACATTTGTAACATTTGATTTGGGATTTATCTTTTTTTTCTAATAAGATTTTCTTTTACTAGTTTTCGTTTTGGGTCTCTCCTGATAATTCTATTTTGGAATTTTTCTGGAGACATATCTTTTATGGGGTTTTTGATTCCTAAATTTGGAAGGATAATGAATTTTTGTGTCATGAGCGAATTGATCACAAAATTCTCCTAACTCTTTTTTGTTGGTTAAATTCGAGTGTTTCATTAACTGCTGTAATTTCATATCATTGCATAAAGATAATCCTTCTTCAATGACAACTGCAATGAGCTGACCATATGAGTACTGGTTGTAAGGGATATCCATTTGGTTCTGTTTATCCTTAAGCATTTTCCTAACCTTTTCTGTAAAAAGGATTGGAAGTCTATCAAAGAACTTGGCCTTCCAATGATCACTGTTAGCATCAGTTCTTTGCATGACTTTCATTAGGAAAACATCTTTGTACCATCTAAATTGGGTCAAAGATGGACATCTAAGATTCTATAGAAGTTTCTTATGTCTTTATGGGTTTAAAACTCCTAGTCCAATAAAATAATGTATAATTGCTTCTACTAAGGTATAACAAACATCTTCTAATTTAGTTTCAGTTCTGATAAGAGGATTTATCTCAATCTTAAAGGAATTAAGGATTCCAGTTCCTTGAGTTTCAGTGAGACAGTTATCCCACCATCATTCAAGGATGTTGGTAAATTCGTTAACTAAAAACTACAGATTTGATCAGTGTTATCATACCGTTTACAAACTGAAGCATACATTATCATATGATTTATGGTTTCAAAAATTTGATATTCAGTTTTCCCATCTAAATTCATTCACATATGGTCTTACCATGATAAGATTTTTGAGTATGAAGAAAATCTTCTTCATAAAAGATATCATGTGGAGTAGGTCTAGGATAATAATATCTACTAGGCCCGGTTAAGGCCATATAGGTAGTGGGTTTCTGGGAATAAGAAAGTTTATTAATAGTATCATCAAAGTTTTTCTAAATATCTAAAATTTGAGAAAGAGAGTAATCTTCTATTTCATCTTCAGCTATGAATCATTCATCATATTAATCTTTCCAGATGACTCTGGCTGAGTAATCTTTAAATCTATGATTTTATCAAGTAGTGTTGTCATTAACTCATCATGTTTTTTATTGGATTTCATCTTGAAGTTAGTGACTTCAAGAGGTGGTTTTATATTACTGGTTGGAGTTCAAATGTTTGAGGTTTAGGTGTAACCTGACATTTATCATGTACATTCTCAATCTGGTCTTCAATTCTGGTTACCTGTTTTGCCAGTGATATGCGATTTGAGATTTAATGGATTTTTCACCCTATAGTGATTTAATAAAGCAACTTAACCAGGATTTTATGCAAGATAAATATCAGGAATTTAGAAAGTGGTATTTTAAGATGAAACTTTTCCAGACAACAGTTAGATTTCTAGGACATAATATTTCTAATATTATTATTCCTATTAACAGAAGTATAGAGTTTGCTTCTAAATTTTCTGATAAATTATAGACAAAACTCAATTACAGAATTTTAAGGAAGCCTTAATTATATTAGAGACTATTATCCACAATTATCCCAAGATGCTTCCATTCTTTACACTAAGCCTAAGAAGAATCCTGCACCTTGGTCACCTGAACACACTTCTGCAGTACAAAAGATAAAAGGAAAGATTAAACATTTATTCTGTTTATCTTTACCTAATACTCACTAGAACAAGATAGTAGAAATAGATGCTTCTAACCAGGGATATGTTGGGATACTTAAATAATTCAATCCCAACAGCTAGAAAGAAGAACTCCTCAGGTTCACATCCGGAATATGAAAAGGGCCAGTCCTTAATTATCCAACTATTAAACATGAATGTTTATCTATTGTTAAATGTGTTTTAAAATTTCAGGATGATCTTCTAAATCAGTATTTTTTAATTAGAGTTGATTGCCTGCTGCTAAACAGATATTCAAGAAAGATGTGCAGAATCTTGCTTCTAAACATATATTTGCTTCATGGCAAAGCATTTTATCAGTATTTGACTTTGGCATTGAATATTACAAAGGTGAACAGAAGTATTTACCAGATTTCCTAACCTGTGTATATTTACAGGGTTCAGCAGAGGCCGCGCCCGAGGCAAAGGCAATTTATACTCAACATAATTTCCTAGCCTGAATAGTAAACATGAAGCTTCATCTAGCCAAATTGTTAGAGATATCATTATGCTTCCCGAACAGTATATATTTAATAGCCAAACTGTTAGAGATATTCTTATGCTTCCTGAATAGTATATATTTAATAACCACATTTGATTTATCCGTATATGCTCGCAGTTCTAAAAAATGAGCTCCTTAACTGGTTCCTTATTTAGTTGGACAAATTTGGCATCACTCTAGAAACTCTACCAGAAGCAGTCCAAATAGTATTCAAAGACTGGCAGACAACCTATTCTCTTTTACAAGTCAACAAAAACATCACTATGACTAAATTAGTAGTCCATTTTATAATTCGATTCAATGTCTCTTGGATTTGAAAATGAGATTTACAATGTGATTACTAGAACAGAATCTGTCGATTTAAAAGAGTGTTTTATACAAAATAGTGGACAAAGGGATGAATCCCAATTTACCAGAACTTATTAAAGCCATAAAAGCTCATACCCAAGCATGTTTTGATGCCATTCCCAAGGCTCTTCCTCCCTCAACAGAAAATTCATTTATTACTATCCAAACTGAATAAAAATAAAATTCTCTGGCATAACAGAAAATGAATTAATTATAAAAACTATAGACTTCATGAAAGAGTAATTTCTCCGGTCCGTATCCTAAGAAGATTCTTTTAGGAAATCTGGAAGTAGCAAAACAAAATATGATCAAGATGAGAATGAATTCAAGATCTTAGCTGAAGAAAGCCAAGAACCACCAGAATCATTTGATCCCACTATTGCAGACTTTTAGGATTCTCTGACCAGCATGATATCAGAAAAAATCGAACACGAAAAAAAGGGAAAGGGGAAAACCTCATCTTTGTCACCCACTTCCCCAAAGTAGATTCCCATTATCTACAACATTATAGCGTTGACGCATACAGAAAAATTTACTTTAGTAAAGTTAATTTCCATTATCTACAATAGTAAGGCGTCTGCACATATAGACATATCTATTTTTAATAAAGTAGATTCCCACCAACATCAAAGAAGATAAGATTAGGATGAATAGCTCTACCAGCTGTACTCCACCTTATCTTTCTCTAAATTTCAAATGCCCTCAAATGAAGGAGGAGTCCTCCTTTTATAGGTCCACAAAAGGAGGGAGGCCATTGCAACTAATCCCTTGACTAGTTGCAAACCCGTCAATCAAATCGCGCCACCTAAGCTGACTGATCATGCTTAGGTGAGTAAGAGGAGGATTACACATGAGCCAATCGGGTGGCGCCATGTGGGTCTTTATGTAATGACCATGATCTAGGGAGAACACGCCTAGCCGGTGAGGTGCGCGATAGTGTTCACCCAACGCCTCTTCTACAAAAGTTCTCTCAAATAAAACCCCTCTCCAAGGTGGGAGGCTAGCACACCCTCAATGTTTAGAATGGTCGTACTGAGAAGGTATGTCCCCCGCCTAGTACAACGTAGTCTCACCCATAATCCTACCAGTCCATAGCCTCCCGAACGTTCCTAGGCAACCATACATCCACCCAAGTCTTTAGGGCGGGAGTGCAACGCCAATTCACGAGAGTGGGACTGCAGCACCTCTCTAGGGGGTGGGAGTGCAGCACCCTCTTTACTTGGGGGAGTTCTTCGTGTTGGGCGCGGTCGTGATGTGCTGATCACTTTTAATGGTAGCATGGGGGAGTGAGATTGCAGCGGCGGCTTGGGCTTAGTGTATTCTTGCTTGCTCTAATGAAGTCTTTATTTTATTTATAGATCTTACTTTCACAGACCATCAAGTAGTAGCCGTGTGAATGTAGGAGTCGAGCTCTCTACTTTTGATTCCTCTCGTCAGGTGAGTGAAATACTCATCGTGATACTGAGGATTTTCGTAAGTAGGATGTCTCATGATGAACATGCCTAATTTATAAGATGTTTGTATTATGTTTGCGACGTTAATTTTTTTTTTAATTTTTTTTGCCTCCGTCATACATGCCTCCATTGAATGTGCCTCAGTCGTAGGGTATTTGTAGTATGCGTCTTAGTGATTTCGTATGGACTTAGTGATTTTGCATGTTGCTTGTAACACAGGCTCTTCTATTTTTTTTTTGTAGGTTTTTATTCGTATACATTGCTTCTTCAAAGGTTGAGCTTACTGCAGGCAAAGGTGAACCAGCTCCTTCCGTTCCTTCAAAACCATGGTCTTTAATGAAGTCTATTGATGATCGCGTGGTTAATGGCATGTCAAAGTCGATTAAAGGGGAGAGGGAGAGCGAGCAGGTTGAGTTCCTTAGGCTTGAGCAAGTGTCGTTCATTGCGAACGCTCGTGGTGATTTTTCGATTCCCCCATTGTCTTGGGAAGTCATTGCAAGCTTGAGGTCGGGTGGGAGGATTGGTGTGCACACATACTTTTTGACTCTGTGTATGTTGCTTTGTTAAAGAAAGCTTAACTTTTGGAAGCATTGGAGGTGGCGTCAAAATTGTCGGTCCAACGTGACACTGCTCTAGTTCATACACTTATTCATTGTTGGTGCAGCTACTCACACATTTTCATTGCTGCTTGGGGGAGTTTACCCTTACGTTATAGGATGTGCACGTACTGTTGCATCTTCCTACGTTTGGTGATTATCGCGCCCTCTTCAACATTATGGGGCCTGAAATGCACAGGGTGATTGAACTTCTTGAGGATGGTTTGAAGAAATCTTAAAGGCCTTCTTCTGGTGGTAGACGCGGGAAAAGGGCCAACTTTTCTGGTTGGATGGGTCATTTCTTCAAGGATTATGATTCAAATCTGAAGAAATCTGTAAGACGTTTTCCCATCGACGGCGTCATGTATGAAAATAGGGAGGTGGAACTGGCCGCATTCTTATCATGTGGCTTTTGGGATACATCTTCCCAGGTGAGGGTCTGGTGATGATTTTATGCAACTATACTCTTTTGCGTTCGTTGTTGTTTAATGCTTGTGTGGTCTAACATTGCCCTTTTCAAATGTTATTGTAGGTACGCCGAGTGAGATGGTGAGTAAGCGCGTACTCTCAATGGCAGCTATGTTGGCGACGGGGTAGATGATTCTGCTTGGGCCCTTATTTTTGGGCAATCGGTACTACTTGCTAGACCATTTTCACAGTGATCGAAAGAGGTCCATGGGCCGGTATGAGGTTGCAACCTTTGTGGACTGTGCATTTTTACAAATGTTTGTATGGGAGCGATTCGTTCACTGCTCTCCTCAAAAGTTTGATCACAAGAAGTGGGAGCACCCTTCTCAACTGCCCCATGCATGGTCTTGGTGTGGGGTCAGGACTCCCGCTCGTGTCGATTTTTCGTGAGACCTTGATATATACAACTACTTTCGGCCTCGCCCATATCTGGACGGTTGCACCGGTTACGCCCGCACCGTGTTTTGGGGAATGGTGGACATGCATATTATGCTTAGTAGGGAGGCCATGCTTGGTTAGTCGAGTCTCGGCAGGCTTCTGGTGGCAATCATGACGCCTTCCACTCTTCCAGTGATGGTGGAGCTAGAGGATGGGAGTGATGGGAACCATGTCACGTCGACGCGCTATCATTGTAATCGGGTTACACGTCAGTTTGGTTACGACCAGGGTGCTGCTAGTCTTAATTTAGAGCGGGTGCGGGTCAAGGAAGCGTTGATGCTATGGACGGGTGATAGGGATAATGGGGACGTTGCTCCTCGCAAGCTATTCGTCCCGCGTGCTGCTCGCATGCCTTGTCAAACAGTAAAGCTCAAAGTGTTTTGGTTGGGTCACAGGTTGAGATGTTAGATGTCAACGGTTAGATGTTAGATGTCCCAACGGTTTGTAGGGGTGACATCACGTTGGGACTCATTCCCAAACCTAAGTTGGGGGTGATGCCTTCTGAGACAGTTCAAGAGGTCACTTCAGACATTCAGCTAGTGGGAGTTTCGAGTGAGGTCACTCCGTCATCACCTTCGATGGTATGTCCTTCGTTGTTTGTATAAAGACATATACTTTCTTATTAACCATTCACTGTGCACGTTTTACAATGAGCTACTTGACTGATACTTGTATTTGCTTTAGCGTCCTCTGAGGAGTTCAGGACAGGTTAGTGGCGAGGACGAGCTCCCACAATTAGTGCGGCAACGAAAAAGGGCAGCACCCACGTTGGAGAGCACATCCTCGACTAGGCTAGTCCAAGCCAAGAAGGCGAGGACGTTGGTATATACATATCTTCCTCTCATTCTCCTTCCTTTTTATTTTTTCTTTTTGCTAATCATCTCATAACATTGTTATTTACCTTCTTTCTTTTGACAGGATCATGGTCGTTGCCCAATTGAGGAAGATCACCCTATGGTAAAAAGAACTAATGGGCATGTGCCGGCTATTTCAGAGAGCGTGGAGGCTTATCTCAAGGTGTGTGAACTTTTCTTGGCTTGTTTGTGCCCTGTTTGTGCATTTCCCCTTGGTCCAATTTGAAACTGATGTTTCCATATGCAGGATTTCATAGCACCGATGTCAACACAATTATCCCATGTTAAGGATGAACTAAGTGATCGGGCTCTGTCTCCATCTAGCGAGCGGGGGGTGCTTCCTACCATTGTCGTGGCAGAAAATGACATGGCTGATTCTGCTACTTCCCTTCTTGATATCATGCAACTCGAAGGGGTGGAGGAGTCTCTTATCGTGGAAGTGCGATGGTAGAGGTAACACTCTTATTGCATGCTTTGATATTGTAGTCTACCCTATTTGTAAATGCCTTGCCAACATGTGTTTGTTTGATTTTTGTGGGCAACTTTATTACATTGACAACATGTTGCATTTCACCTTACAGGAATCCGCTGATGTGAATGAGGGTGGGTTAATTGTGGTGATAAGGGGTGTTCCCCGCATGTCACAGGATGGAGGTGATGTTGTAGTAGCACGTTCCTTGGATGTGACTCCCGCAACTTCTACACTTACTACTACTATGGTAACAAACGATGCAAGCTCCCGTGGTGATGTAGTCGTGAGAGGGGAGTTTGAGACTAGGGTAGTGGCATCTCAACCCCATCAAGCGTCTGTTGATAAGGATCCTTCATTGGATGATGATGATCGTGGTGCATCCCCTCTTCAGAGTCAGAGTAAGGAAAGGTCAGACGGTGATAGTTCTGGGAGCGATAATATGAGTTAAGCAGCCTACGGTGCCCATGAATTCAAGCTGGAGCTTTCTAGACGGATGGTTGAGTATGACCAGGTTTTAGTGGATGAAACGTTGATCTCGTATCTTCATAAGGCCGTTGAAACTCATTCTGATTACGACATTCAGTTCCTAAGCTTTACCAGGCATATTCGCCAATCTTGCATCACTATGGTTTGTGAGACATTTTTCATTTTGGCCCATCTTCAGTACAAGGATGCCCACCTGGACGTCGTATCTTATGTATTGAACATGTGGAAGGAGATGAAGTTGTTGCATATGAAGTTGGGCTGGTTGAGACCCGCCATTTGTAACTTTCAATGGTTGCACCGGCGATTAGTAAGGGATATGTACATAGAGCATTTAGAAGATAGGCGTTTCTGTCAATAAGAGCGAATGCTTATGGCGCAAGCGAAGATAGTAGATTTAGATGCAGCGATTAATGAGCATCGTCAGCTCCAGGCGAGGATCACTGCCATTAGGCTTAACTTTGAAGAGCTTGTGGCGGGTGATGTTTTGGGAACCATACTTAGATTGGTTGTATTTCTTCCAGTACCCTTTATGACTTTTGATGTAATAATAACTCATACTACTGTAAACTTGTACTCGTGAATGAGATGTCATCTTCTTTCTTATCTTCACATGCGGAACGTTGGCTCGCTATTTCTCTTCTTTTGTATGCGTAATTTATTTGCTTGTTGCAATGTAATATATACGCGGTAACACATTGTGAGTGTCATTGGTGAGATCGTGTGAGGTCGTTAGAGCCTGACACGCGAGTCCAGGTGATACATCAAATACGCAGATTTGAGCTGTGTATTACAAGTATTCACGATGTCTATCTTATATGTATTTTAAGCGAACGTGGGAGCTTATGTGACTCATCAAGCATGACACCTATCCTGGGTGTTCTTAAATTGAGGCGTGGAAGCCCATGCAACTCACTAAGCATGAAGTTTATCATGGGTGTTTACAAGTAGAGGCGTGAAAGCCTACGCAACTCACCAAGCATGACATTATCATGTGTGTTCTCAAATCGAGTCGTGAAAGCCTATGTAATCACCATGCACGAAGTTTATCATGGGTGTTCTAAAGAAGAGGCGTGAAAGCCTATGCAACTCACCAAGCATGATGTTATCATGTGTGTTCTCAAATAGAGGCGTGAAAGCCTATGCAACTCACCAAGCATGAAGTTTATCATGGGTGTTTCCAAGTGAAGGCGTGAGAGCCTACGCAACTCACCAAGCATGACGTTATCATAGGTGTTCTCAAATAGAGGCGTGAAAGCCTATGCAACTCACCAAGCATGAAGTTTATAATGGGTGTTCTCAAGAATAGGCGTGAAAGCCTATGCAACTCACCAAGCATGAAGTTTATCATGGGTGTTTCCAAGTAAAGACGTGAGAGCCTACGCAACTCACCAAGCATGACATTATCATGGGAGTTCTCAAATTGAGGCGTGAAAGCCTATGCAACTCACTAAGCATGAAATTTATAATGGGTGTTCTCAAGAAGAGGCATGAAAGCTCATGCAACTCACCAAGCATGAATTTTATCATGAGTGTTCTCAAGAAGAGGTGTTGGAGCCTAGCAACTCACCAAGCATGATAACATCATGGGTGTTCTCAAATAGAGGCGTGAAAACCTATACAACTCACCAAGCATGAAGTTTATAATGGGTGTTCTCAAGAAGAGGCGTGAAAGCCTATGCAACTCACCAAGCATGAAGTTTATTATGAGTGTTTCCAAGTAAATGCGTGAGAGCCTACGCAACTCACCAAGCATGACATTATCATGGGTGTTCTCAAATAGAGGCATGAAAGCCTATGCAACTCACCAAGCATGAATTTTATCATGAGTGTTCTCAAGAAGAGGCGTGGAAGCCTATGCAACCCACCAAGCATGAATTTTATCATGGCTGTTCTTAAGAAGAGGTGTTGGAGCCTACGCAACTCACCAAGCATGACGTTATCATGGGTGTTCTCAAATAGAGGCGTGAAAGCCTATACAACTCACCAAGCATGAAATTTATCATGGGTGTTCTCAAGAAGAGGCGTTGTAGCTCCATTAAGTAGCGATATTTCATAGCATATTTTTAGAGTCAAAATTTTTCCGAAGTTCCTCCGTTCATTCAAAGCTTGAGTACAGATGAGTGGGGCTAGTTTGGGGAAACTGGTTTATATCACGCCTAGTTTCCTCAGTGGCTATTGTTTCAAGCAACGACAAAATATTTTCATGTAAAAAAAGAAGTAACTGACAAAATGCCTACGCATAGTATTTCTTGATAAACTTGAAGTTGATAGGTGATGGCAATGGGTGTCTTGTTTGGGGATCGACTAAACGACAATGTCCACTTTCGGCTAAGGATACTATCTCATAGGGGCCTTTCCATTTTGGTGTGAAATTTTGAGCGTGCATATCCTGCATGACATAATCTTCTGTTTTCGATACTAGGTCACCCTCGTGGAACACCTGTGGACGTACCATTGCCTCATAGGTTTAGATCATTCTCTCCTGGTAGGCTTGGGTGCTTTCCTTGGCCTTATCTCTCCTTTTATATATAGCTTTTAGATCACCAAAATGTATGGGGCACTCGACTCCTGCTGAAGGTGCTAGCTTAGCTGATGGCATCATTACCTCTGCAGGTATGACTGCTTCACAACCATAGACCAAAGTAAAGGGGGTTGCTTGCGTCGGGGATCGAATCACTGTTCGGTATGCCCATATTGCTAAAGGAAATAATTCATGCCATGTGTTCTAGGCGTCGTGGACCATACGACTAAGTATCCTCAGTAACGTCTTGTTAGTTTCCTCGATTTGACCATTCCCTTTGGGATAATAAGGTGTGGACTTATCATGCCGGATGTCGTATGCTTTGAACAGTTCAGCCACCACCTTGCATGTGAATGCCGTCCCATTGTCCGAGATGATTCGTCTTGGTAGCCCAAATCGACATATGATGTTCTGCTTGATAAAGTTATAGACCTGCCCACCTATCCCTTTCTTGAGAGCTATGGCCTCTGTCCATTTAGTGTAATAATTTGTAGCAACAAGGATCCAAATATAACCCTTTGATGCAGGGGAGGTGAGTCCAACAAAATCTAGAGCCCATGTATGAAATGGCCAACGGACCTCCGTTGGGTGCAAGGATACAATGGGGCGTGTATAACGTTTTCGAGGACCTCGCAAGCGAGACATTTTCGTGCATAGTCTAATGTATCAGCTTCCATGGTGGGCCGATAGTACCCTATCTTGAGCAATTCCTTGTATAGCCTCCCGCCTCCGTGGTGTTTTCCACATTCCCCTTGTGTACTTCCTCCATGATAGTTCGTTGATCATCAATACATAAACACTTGAGAGGATGACCATCCACACCAACCCTGCATAAGTCTCCATTGAGTATAAAGAAGCGAGGACACCACTTCTTAATAATGGAGGCATTTGCTGTGCTTGATGAGAGAGTACCATCATTCAAATATGAGATGTAAGGTTGTTGTCAGTCCGTCGTAACTTCCACTAGATGAACTTCTTTGGGATCGGGGATCAATTGACACTTAAGACAATTCTTTTGCATAGTCATGGCCTCCGCGGTCATGTTTGGCCAATAGAAACCAATCCTTTGGAGACGTTGGTGTAAGAGCAGCCCTTCCCTGGCATAATAACCTTCATGTAGATGCATGAGGTGGCTGTGGCCTTCCTCCAAACTCACGCATCGTGAAAGTATTCCATCAGCCCCCCTATAGAAGAGAACTCCACTCAAATTAACAAAGTTCCTCAACTCCTTGTTCATAGCAGCTTCCCCTTAAGATAACTGCACTTTGATCTTGCTTCTCAACTACGACGTTCGTGGCTTTAATAATGACTTCAACCACTAGAATAGGGTTGGTGAGAAGGAGTTTGGTGGCCAGAGTTGCCAGGGCATCAGCATGGCGATTGCTAGATCTAGAGGTGTGTTCAAAAGTAACATCATCAAATGTGGCAACAAGCTTTTGAACCTCATAGCGGTATTGTGTGAGAGCAGGTTCCTTCACGTCAAAATCCCCTCTAACTTGGTTGATGATCAAGTTGGAGTCCCCTTTGACCTTAATGATGGTGGTACCCTTATCCTTTGCATATCGAAGTCCCAATATAAGAGCTTCATACTCCACTTCATTGTTTGTACATGGGAATGTCAATTTATATGTCATTGAATAAATGTTGCCCAAGGGATCCCCCAAGACAAGTCCTACTCCACCGCTAGAGTGGGTCGATGACCCGTCGAATGTCAAAGCCCATGACACACCCTCACAACTATTGATTTCATGTAGGTCTACAGGTATGGTCTCATCTAGGGGTTCCGGTTCACCACTCAGAAATTGGGCCAGCAAATCAGCCAATGCTTGACTCCTTCAGGGTGAGGGGCGTAATGTTAAACTCATTCAACAACATTGTCCATTGGGTTAGTCTCTCGTTCAATGCAGGCCTCGTTAAGAGAAAATGAATAGGATTGGAATTAGTCATTAAATGAACTCGATTACCCAACATGTGGTGTCGGAATTTTTGCGTGGCAAATACAAGAGCAAGACAATGCTTTTCATAAAGTGTACATCTAAGCTCAGCATCTCTTAGGACCCTAATCAAATAGTACACTGGGCGCTCCGCCCCCTCCCTTTCTTGTGCCAATAAGGCTCCAATGAACTTGGAGATTGAGGTGATATAAAGCAGCAATGGTAGGTCACTACGCGGTGGCACCATGGTGGCCAGTGCGAGGAGCACATCCTTTATGGAATCATACTTCCGTTGGTGCTCTGGTGTCCATGAAAAGATGTGATCTCCTTTCAAGAATGGTTGTATATCACTGATGGACTCGGCTAGGGCGGGTATGAATCGGCGGACGTAGGATACTTTCCCCAAGAACGCCTTTAACTCCTTCACGGATCGTGGTGAGGGCATGCCCCTGATAGCCTTTACCTTGGATTGATCAATGTCTATACCCTGCTTGTGTACACAAAATCCTAAGAACCTCCCCTATGAAATACTGAAAGCGCACTTTAACGGATTCATTTTTAGCTTGTACGCCCTGCATCGTTCAAAGACACTCCTCAAGTGTTTCAAATGTGAATTCGCACTCTTAGACTTAACTACCAGATCATCCACATAGTCTTCAACATGATCGTGGATCATTTCATGAAAAATTACTATCATGGCCCGTTGGTAAGTAGCCCCCGCATTCTTCAGTCCGAAAGACATTACGACATAGTAAAAAGTTTCCAAAGGGTGTCCTGAAGGCAGTCTTCTCATCATTTTCGATTGCCATCCTGATTTGATTGTATCCACTGAACCCATCCATGAAAGAAAATATTTCATGTTTAGTTGTAGCATCAACAAGGTGTCTGCATTAGGCAACGAGAAGTCATCTTTGAGGCATGCCTTGTTCAAGTCTCTAAAATCCACACAACAACGGATTTGACCATTTTTCTTTTTTACCGGAATGATGTTTGCTAACCACGTGGGGTGCTTGATAGGCTTGATAAATCATGCCTCTATGAGCTTTGAAATTTCAGACTTGATTTGGAGTTCCACCTCGGGGAGAAAATGGTGAGGGTGTTGCTTGATAGGTGTGCATTGTTCGGAGACCCCTAGCTTATGCGTCACTAAGGTAGAATCCAACCCCGGCATCTCAGAGTACGATCACGCAAAGACATCCTCAAACTCACCGAAAAGCTTTATCAAGTCATCTCGTTGTTTACTCTCCAAGTCCTTTACTAGGAACACTGGCCTATTTGTGCTCCCCTCCCTAATTTGGACTTCCTCCAGCCCCTCATGCGGCAGTGATGGGTTGGTTGGTAGAGGTACATTTGGTGATACACAATTCATCACGTGGATCCCTTACATAACTCCTTGTGTCCTAGCGAATGCCACCTCCGTCATTATATCATCATCTACTTCAGCACCAGAGGGATCAGGCTGTACACCTGACCCCGCGTACCATCATAAGCAGTACGCCCTCTTTCTGTCTGGCAAAGTCACATGGGTTACCAACTCAGTCCCCGATGTAAGTGCTTCCTTTCGTTTCACAAGCTCCCACCTCGGCAAAGGGGTGGCAATCATCCTTCTAGGCTTAGCGGTACCTTCCATTGCAAGTTCGTCAAAGAGCATCGCCTCTATCAAGTGAGCCTCGATCTCATCGAATGGTGCTTTGGTAGCCGCCACCGTGATGTTCTTACCACACCATCGTGATTTCAGGCACTGATGCAAGGTTGATGGGACACATTCATGATCGTGAATCCATGACCTACCTAACAATACATAGTAGACTGTATTGTACTTGTTCATATGGAAACAGTTGGTGGTTCTTATTAGTCCAATTTGTAACTCCACATTGGCATAACCCATCGCCCTCACACTTGCTGATCAGAAACCCGTCACAACTATTGATTGTCTCACTAGTCGCTTCTCTGGGATGCCAACTGCCTTGAAGGTAGCATAGGACATGGCATTCACTCCTGATCCACTATCCAATAGGGCACGCCTTACTTGCACTACATTGACTGTTGCCTCCACATAGAAGGGGCGATTGTGTCCCGCCCTCTTAACATATCAGTCGGTATTGGTGAATGTGATGGCACTCTCCTCGTTCCACTTATCTTGCTCAAAGGCAGTTGAGCATAATTTTACTGAGCGACATCTATTAACATTTTGGAGACTTGGTGCCGTGCAATATCATCCAACCCAAGCGTAACAAAAAAGTTTTTTACAAGTTCATGTGTTCAAGAGTTTATCTATAAAAGCAAGGTCTCACCCTATGTTTGCTTCCACATCTGCTTCCTTCACTATGCTAACACATGAGGTAGGTTCTATTGTGCCGACGCTAATCATGTTGACATTGGCATGGTGGGGAAAAAGGGGTGGGTCCACGGGTCCGACACCTTCTGTAATGATCTCACCCTTCTTCAACTTCTCATCAAAGAACTTTCTAAAAAATTTACACTCTTGAGTGTGGTGTGATGTAGTGCGGTGATATCTGTAAAAGTTTGGAGAACTAATCTCCTCCCTCGTAGGTAGCACGGTGACCCAAGGTAAGGTGATCTCTTTGTCCTTTATCCATACATCCACTAGCGCTTCCACCTTATCCATGGTGCAAGGAAAAGGCGGCGGGTCATTCCTATCATCTTTGCCTCTCTTACGACCACGCCCATGTGGTTGTGCAGTCGCTACTTGAGGATGGTAGCATGACGTGGTGGGTCTCCAAGGGCGGTCAGGACGGTTATTCCTCTCTAGTTATCGTGGCCTACGTACTGAAGCACTTGTCCTCTTAGATGCTTCTATCAAGCAGGCGAAGGTAACAATCCCCAAATTCTCAAGGTCGACCTTATAATCACCCAACATCCCTCCGATGCAAATCTTCACAAGGGTTTCCTCCTTGCAATCCTCTTAGCAATCCATGGCCTTTTCCTTAAACCGTTGAATGTATGACACAAGCTCATCAGTGATCCTTTGCCTTTCCAGATCTAGTATGCTAGTCTTCTTCTCTATGACAAAGAACTTCGCCAAGAAGGTTGATACCATTTACGTCCACGTTAAGATCAATTTGAGTGCCAAGCTCGCATACTAGGTGTAAACGCGCTCCGTCAAGGACTTGGAGAACTCCCTCAAACGCATGAACTCATCATAACCATAGGGTCCCAT
The DNA here is from genome assembly GCA_003255025.1 of Datisca glomerata. Classification (NCBI taxonomy): domain Eukaryota; kingdom Viridiplantae; phylum Streptophyta; class Magnoliopsida; order Cucurbitales; family Datiscaceae; genus Datisca; species Datisca glomerata. The sequence continues at coordinate 667,940 of QANY01001086.1, forward strand.
ATCATCAATGACACGTATCATATGTTCTTTGGCACACCCATTTCGACCCTTATACTTTCAAAACTTTGGAGGAACATAATCCGCTGGGTATGGTCTCAAGGCTATGTCAGTCGAATATGGTGGCCTGAAGTCGACAATGGACTCATTCAACGATGCTCTTATCCTCTCCTCTTGGTTCATGGGTAATGAAATGACTACTTCCAACAAGGATGTTTGCACTTGGGGTGAGGTTGGTCTGAGCTATTGTAGTAGTCGGGCTAGCAAAGTTGTCAAGAGGTGTTGGTGTAACATTGACTTATGCAAGAGCTTGAGTGTTGCTTGAAAGTTCAATTGAACACGGTTCTGGGTGAATGATTGTGATGGAACAGCTACAACGATTGATGGTTGGATGCCCGTGAGAGAGGTCAACGGCGCGCCTATGGTGGAGGTTAGTTGCGCTCCCATGATGGAGACTGGTTGTGCGCCCATGGTGGAGGTTGGTTGGGTGCCCATAGTGGAGGTTGGTTGCGCGCCCATGGTGGAGGTTGGTTGCGCGCCCATGATGGAGGTGGGCAGTGGGTGTTGTGGTGAAGTGGCACTGATGACTCTCCTCATATCATCATTAGAAGCTTAGAGTTCCCGAATGACTTCGGCTTGCTCTTATGCTTGTGCATGTGTGCTTGGTGGTAACTCACGAGAGGTGTTCTCCTCCTCTTGTCCATGTTCGTCATTGAGTATGGGTCCATCTCCCTCCGTGCGCGATAGATCTACTCTTCCCTTTGTGCGTCTAGCCATGATGGTGCTTCGCTAGTGTGACAACCACTCCGCAGTGGAGTCGCCAAACGTAGATGTCGGGGTGTCACGTGGGTGAGGTGCAGGAGTGGTCTAGTTCTAGCTCGTGACCGGAACAATGCCTGAGAACGTTGGGGAGGACGCTGGGATGTGAAGGGGGAGCACTCTAGACACTCAAGGGCGATGATAAATGCTTGCTTTCTCTCTCTCTCTCTCTAGAAGTGAGAGTTTCTCTCTCTAGAAATGAGAGCTTCTCTCTAAAGTGGGAGCTTCTATCTCTAAAGTGGGAGCTTCTCTCTCTAAATTTCCAATCTACTCAAATAAAGGATGAGTCCTCCTTTTATAGGTGAACAAAAGGACAGGGGACTATTGCAACTAATCCCTTGATAAGTTTCAAGCCCGCTAATCAAATCGTGCCACCTAAGCTGACTGATCGTGCTTAGGTGAGTAAGAGGAGGATTACACATGAGCCAATCGAGTGGCGCCATATAGGTCTTTGTATAATGACCATGATCTAAGGAGAACACGCCTAGCTGGTGAGGCGCGACGATAGTGTTCACCCAACATCTCCTATACAAAAGTTCTCTCAAACAAAACCTCTCCCCAAGGTGGGAGGGTAGCACACCTTCATTGTCTAGAGTGGTCGTATCGAGGAGGTATGTCCCCCACCTAGTACAACGTAGTCTCACCCCTAATCCTGCCTGTCCATAGCCTCTCCAACGTTCCCAGGCAACCATACGTCCACCCAAGTCTTTGTTACTTGACTTAGTGGTTTGTAATGTGATGACTCGTTATGATAGTGTAGTAGTCTGTCTACAAATTGCATTACAAAGAGTGGTCAATGCACCTCCATAGTACACCCATGATGGTGACATCAATGGTGCTACCATAGGGGTGACACCCCATGGTACTGCCATGGGGACAACCCCCATGGGTACCTTAGTGGCGGCACCTCAAGGGGTGCATCTCAGTGGTGGCAACCCATGGGGTGCACCTCGGCGGTGACACTCCATGGTACGTTCTTGGTGGAGACACTTCACGGTACGTCCTTGGTGGAGATACTCCCGATACGTCTTAAGAGTTTCACTTTACGGGTAGTCAACGTTGAGATCGTCAACCATCATGTACAAAGAGGTCTCCACCACAGACGTACCATGGAATGTAAGTTAAAGTACGGATGTCCGTACCAGAACAAAACTCATATATATAGGGTAAATGGGTATATGGAGATGTATAGGTCGAAACACACACCTTACACATACCCTTATGGATAGCTTTTTATATACTCGTACCCTACCCCCAACCCCATCATATAACCCCATACTCTATCTATTAGGGTTGGTTAGCCGTGGGTACCCAAACCGTGAGGTAATATTATAGTAGTCAATTTCGTTTTAGTAGTAATTTCAGTTAAAAAAAATAGAATATTTAAGATATTTCGATATTTCGGTGTTGTGTTTTTTAAAAAAAATTCTGATCATATCAAATTATATTATAAAATTTATCATAAATAATATAGATGAAAAAGTCAGAATAATGATTTATTAACATACAATAAATTATCTTTTAGTGAACATCAACACATATTTCTAATAAGAAAATCATATAATTAATTTTTAGCTCTAAATTTGTATTTACAAAAAAATTAATGAAATTAACTTTTCAATAATAAAATATACAGAAATTTAGTTGGTCTCATTATAAAGAGTGTAGAAACAGTATTTTCTAAATAAAAATCACAAAAACAGCAGCTTCACGCGGGCTGGTTATCGAACCCACAACGCGGAAGGAGCTGGGTTTTGTACCATTTCCTACAATTGTTTACTTCTGTCGAGTAATTAAGTCGTGTAATTCAGCTTATACATTGATACCGAGAGTGTTGTTTTGGGCATACACCTAGCTTAATATGCATTCGAATTTTTTAATAAATATATTGAAGTGCTCGACAAATGGATTTGCAAGCTCAATAAATTATGATGAAGATACAAAAAATGGGTTCAACAAATACTTTGATATTTAATAGATGCATTGAGAAACATCAATAAATATATTGAGCGTTAAACAAAACCGTTGTAACATGTCCAAATAACTCGATATGAAAAGAAGGTACCTAAAATTTTAAAAAAGAAAAGAAAGAAAGAACGTGTCAAGATTTCGTTATGCCACGTAATCAAACTGTCAGAGGTATTATCCTATCCATAAATACAAGCACTAATAACGAATAATTAAGAATTACTACTGAGTTTTCGTGAATGGATTCAAGTCTGATTCGAATGACATATCCGCTTACTCTCAACACTCTTTTCAGTTCAATCTATAACAAATCTCATTCTTTCGCTTCGATTCCTGTCTCAAGGAATTCTAATTCTCTATCTCTGAGGCACGTTAAGCTGGAATCTACTTCTAGTAGTGGTAATGGCAGGATCCTGAACAACGAAGTCGCCTTCGACGAGGTTGCATTTGAGGCCGAGAGGCTAAGCCTCGATACCAAAGCCCGTGAATCCATGGCAGAAGCTTCAAAGAGACAGACTGAAGGTTCTGCTGAGGACCATCCAAAAGCTTGGAAGTGGGTTATCCGAAAGCGAATTTGGGATTTAATGGAGGCTCAAAATATTGCGAGTTATCCACGACCTGTTCATCATCGGATCCCTAATTTCGTTGGCGCCTCAGAAGCTGCTAACAAAGTGAGCACTCCTTAGACCAATTTGTGTTTCACCTCTCAATTTCTTTCTAAACCTTTTCAATTATGTCTGGTTGCCGAGAAAATATTCTGAATTTCTTGTTCAGGGCTGGGAAAAGCTGCAAATTTTTTTTAGGGAGTTTTGAGTGATGGACCGTGAGAATGTCTGCAAATTTAGTAGTCGTTTTCCTGATGAAAACTGATTTTGACAGTTGGGTGAATTGGAATCGTTTCGGGACGCGCAGTGTGTGAAGGTTAATCCGGATTCCCCTCAGAAGGATGTGAGATTTCTCACGCTTTCTGGTCAGTTTTTTCAATAATTAACTTCTAGTTTACCATACACTTCCTTCACGTTCTCCTCTTCCTCTGTGCCTTTCTCCCACCATAATTCGCTTTCAGTGTCTAAATCCCAAAATTGTTCTATTTTTCTGCAAATATTTATCAGTCTTACCAAGTATCGTATTTTATGCCTTATTTATATATCATGTTTTTCATTTTATGTTCATATTTTGTTTTTCAAAATTACATTATAAATTGAAATGGGAATAGGAGAATAGACTTGAACTCACGACCTTTAAGTTTAATTAACTGCGTCAACTCAACTTGTCTATTATTCATCAGTTGGATAGTATAGCTTATGTGCTAAATTACATACTCCACGCAAGTTTAGTTTGGTAGTCAGGATACTGCTATACTAAATCTGTCAGACTATATTGTACTGGATTAAATAGTACTGTTTAGTGTTTGGTGTTGTATTAGTTAAAAAACTGTATTACTTGTACAATATTTGGCACATCATAGTATTTGATTATTATAAAACTGTATATCATAATTTGATTTACACGAGTCTGTTTAGAACTCATTGATATGTTATTTAACATTTTCAACTATAAAATAAACATTCATTCAACCAATCAATAATAATAATAATAATAATTAAAATACTCCAAAACAGATCATGAAACATGATCATTTATTTTCATAATTTATAGTAATATTCATATAAAAAAGCCCATCCACCAATGCATCACAAAATATGCTTTCATGTCCACAGTATAATGTCCATCCACCAATGCATCACAAAAGAATCATCACATATTACATATATACTCCCTATGTCATGTATAATATTATGCAACCACATCATCAAGTAAGTCCAATAATGCCTCTTCCTCCATTTTGGTCCAAGAATGTCTAATGATTCTTCGTATAGTTCGCTCATTATTTTTGTTGTGATTTCCATCCGTCCCTGATAAAACATATCTCAATCAATAATAAAAAATATATCTCAAGACAAATGAAAAGAGTAATAAAAAGTAAAAACTACTACTTATATAGATACACAATCCATAGTTAGCCCAACTCTCTGCCTTAGACCCTTAGCTTAAAGATCATCTCTTAGAAGGAGAGATAATAATGGGGAATAGAAGGAGAATCCTAACTCATAGTTACTACGATTAATAATAATTAACTAATTATCTTAGAGAAATTGTTTTTCAAGAACACAACTTACAAATATTCTAGCATTGTTATTCAGAATCTAAACGGAAGTATGGTTCTGCTTTCAAAAGTCTTCAACTTAAATCATAAAACCTAAAAATCACGAAAAAAGCAAACAAAATACATAACTCCAAATTAGGAATTGGCAGAACATCATTCAAAAAGCATGACATTATGCCAGTAACAACTAACTGATGTTTACAATGACTTCAAACACAAATAAACATTTACATTGTCCATTTCGTCAATCAATGCTAAATTTACAGTGTCCAGAATTGTCAATCTCTGCATCAATAAAAATAGATAAACAATTTGTTTACAAATTAGACAAATGTAGCCTATGATACCCCTTATTTGGATTTAAGAATTCCGACTTCCCAAATTAAGCAAAATCAACAACACAAAATTCCAATCTCCCATTTTACTAGAGTTCATCTATACACAAAAAAACCCCAAAACAACCTATCACACAAAACTCACGCTAGCAAAAACTCTCACAAACCACTTGACAAATAGTTAACATGCAACAACACATAGGCCTAGACATTGTCAACGATGAAATGAAGCTTCACCTAAATATTCAAGATCATCGCCAGTTAAAGCCTCTAATTTCAAAGATTCATAGATTGAACGGAAAAATACCTAGAGGTTTAGAGATTCAACAATTCAGAAATTCAAAACTTTTTCATCAGAAATTTAGAGAAACAAAAACGTAGATCTGAGAATAAAGAAATGAGGAGAAGAAGAAAGAGAAGAGGAGATGAAGAAACAGAAGAGGAGAAGAAGAAAGAGGAAGAAGATCTCACCTACGAGTTGCGACGACGAAGTTGGTTTAGGTCCGACGAGAAAGAGGTTAAGATCGTTGGGTCAGGTCTGATGAAGAGAGAGGTTGAGATCGACGAGAGAGAGGCTGCGAGTTACGACGACGAGATATAGAGAGAGGTGTTTTTATTTTGTCCTGTGTAGTCCCCTCTAAAAGGAGGGGACTAAGTTATCCGCCCTGGTGAGATTAAACGGTCTCACCTTATTAACTAATACGGACTAAACAACTAAACTGGCATGTATCAAACCTTGTTCTATCAATGGGACTTCGTTGTTTAGCGTAGTGGTGTAGGCTGCGGAGCTAAGATTTCCTTGGGACTCACCATGGCGAATCAAGATTATGCGCTTTGGGAGGACAGGAATGGGTCTGTTGTGATTGCGGCTTTGGTGGTTTGGTTGCATTTGGGAATTCAGGGATCTTGCTTGTGGATTAATAAAATGGGTTCTCTTCCTTAGAAATTAAGCAAAATCTCAATGGTAATCGAAAAGAATGCATAGATTTCTTGTGGATTAACCCTCTCTCCGTTTGTGTAAATGATAATCGTGAGAGAGGGGTTATTTATAAAGTGCAGGGATTAAGTGGTCGTTTATGAAACGCAGGGGTATGTTTTGTAGAATTTTGAAAGTGCAGAGATGTACTTTACATTTTAGCTTTACTTGATTCTAGGTGTCTTACAAAGATATTTAACTAGAATTTACTTCTTTTCCTCATGAAAAATATTACTAGAATATTAGAAAAAGGTTGATTCTGTGGATCGTTCATAATTAATTTTTATGGCTCTATCAGATCACTTACCAGAGTTTTCTGATGAATTTTAAACGTGAGTTTCGTTAACTTGATAAATTGTTTACTTCCTTGGCCTTGTATCGATCCACCGTTAACTTAGTTGCATATAAATACTGAAAATTTTGTGCAGGTGGGAAAAAGTTGTTAACTCCTCAACCTCGGTTGAGGACTGGGTTTTTCTCCGTCCTCGAATCCAGTATGTTATCTTCTGGTACCATCAACGATGCCTGCACCTCAGTTGGGGTGGCCAAGTATGGTCGGCCTATTGGATTAGATGAAAAGATCAAGGTTGATCTCATTGTCATCGGTTCAGTTGCTGTTGACCCTAAGACAGGTGCTCGACTTGGCAAGGGAGAGGTAATAAATAACACAGTACTACTTGCTTATTAAGTTTTTAAGCTTTTATTCTGAACTAAATTGGGCAATGTTTGAAAGATATATCTATGGTCTTCAGTTTGTTATGTTTAGCATGGTTAAGATCGAATATTTCCCGTATCTGGTTGTTCTAACATATCACACATCATGTTACGTCTGTGAAAAATATGAATTATCAGCAAAGAGAAGTGCGGTATGGTTTTAAGTAGGGGCAACAGTCTTCTTTTTAGCAAGGTTTAGTGAACAATGACATTCTAGGCTAAATTAACTTACCTTGTGGAAATTGGTATAAGGGGGATATTGTTTTTGTTCACTATAATTCCCATTAATTTTATTTTGAAATTGCTTTCCTAAAGTTATTCGAATTTTTATTGAAAATAAAGTAAGAATAATTATTGGGTCACACAGGGGTTCGCAGAACTTGAGTATGGGATGCTTCGGTACATGGGAGCCATTGATGACTCCACACCAGTTGTTACCACTGGTAAGTGAAGTTCCTGTACATATGTCCTTGCTGATCTTACATTTTTAGAGTCAGGAGCTTTAAGGTTTCTCATGTCATTCTTCATATTTTCATATTTTCTTGATCTATCATGTAATATTCGTTATATTATGCAATGCAATACTAATGCAGTGCACGACTGTCAGTTGGTGGTGGATGATTTTCCAGTCGAGAAGCTATTGATACATGATGTTCCAGTTGACATCATATGCACTCCAACACAGATAATTTTTACGGATGCATCAATCCCGAAACCTCAAGGTTTGATTATTCTCTGCTTATATCAAATTCTTTTAAGAAGCGATGATTCTTTTTTTTTTGAGAAAATTCCTGAAATCTCTCCTGACGACACCCTCTCTAGTTTGTAAAATGAAAATTAAATCTCCTCTAATTTAATTTTTCGCACAAAAAACAGATGTTTTTTCCGCACCAACGTCATTAAAATAAATTTCTATTCCAGAATTGTCCTTAATTTTAGTTTTCAATTGTTGGTGTTATATCCCAAAACCATCTTATTCTAAACCATATGGGTTAGGTCAGGTTTTATGCTTTGGGTTAAAAAATTAGCGTGGTCACTATAAGGTTATTCTGGTCTTTCCAGAAAGAAACTAAAGGTTTATAACTGGATGGACAGAACTGTTATAGGGATGCGTGTTATTTGAGCAAACTAGAAGGAGGTTGAACGGATTTTCCCTTTTTTAACTCAAATATGAGAAACCTTTCTTTTACCGTCAATAATGACATTCCAAAGTATGGTGCATTATTGGAAGAAGTAAAAAAAAAAAAAAGATTCCTCAGACATCTTTTGTAGTTTGCTTAAATACACTCATTTAATTCAAAATTTGATACAGACATTTCTTCATGCTAGATTTCACTACCGAAAACCTAGAACCATTAAAATTTCAAATCAACACCGTTTGAGTAACATAGATAATGTTGGATCAGATTAGTTATAGGATAATGTTGTCTTTTCATGTATAAACTAACATATATTTAACAGAATAAAATTATTTGTTATTTTCAAACTAAAATTGTCATTTAAGTAAACTACAAAGGCCATAGAAAAAATGAAAAAAGAAGTTATTTTCCTAATTGTAGCAAGATCCATTGCCTGCATAGTTTTAGATATCAAAAGGGATTCTACTTGGGTGTAGGCATTTACTGGGAAAAATTGTCTCCTGAGAAGCTGAGTCAAATTCGAATTCTGAGAGAGCTCAAAAGCAGAATAGAACGGGAAACCGGTCAGCTGCTTCCCTGTGGCCCGTCTGAGAAATTACCTCCTACAGCTCGGCGTAGTCGCAAACCTGTTAAACCTGTATATCGTAGAGTGGAAAGAGGAAATAGATAGTGAATACCTTTTGTATATCTGAATTTTGTTTTGTTTCATTTTGTGCATTTGGAATGAGAAAAACAGGGAAGTGACACTGTAGTTCTCATATGTGTATATAAAGAAAATCCATTCTGCTGGAAATTTTGATTCTAATAATCCATAATGGTAAGTATTATGGTTAAGCCTTCAGATCGGTACTCTATATAAATGTTTGGGGTGAGTCATATTTCTCTCGATTCTCATTAGAATTTGTAATTTTGATAGAAACTTCAAAAAAATTTCTCTATCTCCTCTTCTAGTTTGTTTAAAATATATGGATTCTCTCTGTAGTTTAGAGATGGCATTTAAGTATGCTCTGTTAAAAATCGTTAGTTTATTTATGGAAGTACTAGAATACCTTTACCATATAAACTCAGCCGGACTAATAATTGAACCCAAAACATAAGATCCGATCCGACCGGGAAGAAGAAAATGGTTTAGAATTTGAAAGTAGTTTTAGAAGAAAAACGGATGATTTCGGTTTCAACGCTCAAGGTTTTTAAAAATGATAATAAGGATAAATATGGTTGAAAATTTTATTTTAACAGCGTGTTGTGAAGAAAAAATCGCATGAATGAAATTTTAAAATAAGTGAGCCATTTATAAAAACAAAACTATGCAACAGTTCCAACTTTACTTTTCCAAAGAAAAAAAACCCTTTCTACTATTTCTATGAATATAAAAATATAATTTACACTCTTAAAACTTTTATCATTGGATAATTTATAATCTTAAAATATTTTTTTAGCATCAAACATCTCTAAATGATGAGAATTAATCAATTATACCACATTTGATTTTCGTTAAAATTTTAATAGTTTTTTGAAATTATGAAATTAAAAATATTAACAATAAGTAAACTAATTCTTAAAAAACACTAATTAAACAATAAGTAAATTAATTAATTTAAAATAAAATAAAAGACAAAAAAACCCAATACTAACTAAAACCCCTTTCCCCATTCCAATTTCTCTCACAGTCCCGACGCCAAACCGCCATTCCTATTAATCTCGTCCCTCAACCCCCATCCCACCGCCATTTCCGTCGCAGCTCAGCCGTTCTCAGCTCTCGGCTTCCTCCGTGATTCAGCCCATCGTCTGCCAGTCTCAGCGAGACCTCCGCGACTCTTTCCTCTCGTCATGCTCGACAGTGTGTCGAAGGTATATTTGGGGGCTTTTTTGTCTGATTTTTTGTTTTTATTAACTGTATATTTAGGGGGGTTTCGTTTGCGCTCTCTGCATCAGTTCTGTAGTTGAATTATGCCTTATTTTTGTATATACTTTATATTAATTCCATTTCTGTATCTCTCATAATTCAATTTCTCTGTAGTGGTTGATATGTATATCTTATAATTTGATTTCTCTATAGCTGAATTTGAATTAGTATTATGCTTAATTCTGTTTTAGTGTGCTTAATTTTATCATTGTATGGTTAATTCAGGTTATTTCTAGGATAATTTTATGGCGGTAGCTTCTTCTTCTTCGGTATCCTCTGGTGGTACTGTAAGAAGAGAGGATTTTGGTCGTTATTATTTTTGTGGCCGAAGAATGATTAGTAGCCGGTGCTTTATTATTGTAGCCATCGTATTTTGTAATTGGGAAATCGTATTTTGTAATTGGGAACTCATTATATTAGCCATTGTATTGTATTTATGTTTTGTGATAGAGAACTCATTATGTCAAAGATAAATGACACTAGCATCAATTAGTACCTAAAAAAGTTTCAAAAATATTACCTAAAAACAAATTTAACTCAAACATAAATGACACTAGCATCAATTAGTTCCTAAAAAGTTTCAATATATTACATCTGTACCTAAAAGTTCAATCTTTTAAAATATTACATTCATGAGCAAGGAGATCTAAATAGACAATCTCATAATCCGAAACTACATCTGTGAGCTTAAAACTATCATCAAACAATTCTTCATGTTCATGACCATCATCTTACTCATCATCAAAACTATCATCAGAATCATTCCCAGACCCATCTTCAGACTCATCAACATACCCATCATAATCTATGTCATTCTCACTATCATCACTTAAATAGAGTTTGGGTTGAGTGTAATCATTAACATCTACCTCCACTTGTGCATCAATCAAATTACTAGGGGCAGGTAGTGCTAGTGGAGGACTTTGAGTCAACATCATCCATATTATGCTCTACATATACTTGAACTACCTTATGCCCATTTCTGTGTATGACATCCAACAACTTTAAAATATCCCTATCATCCAAAATTAACCTCAAGCCATCAAAATCGTCCGCTTCAAATTTGAACCAAACATCTCTGACATTCAAATAACCTAAAGATTGTTCCATTTCATAGATGTCACCAACAAAAAAAGTAATTGAGATCATACGATTGTATAACAACATCTCCACTCTCATACCTAGTGACTGGAGCACAAAAGAAATTACCTCTGTGATAAAACTCTAATTTTATATGATCCATAGTCCTGAAAAAGACAACAATTGCACAAAAAATTTAACACGTCTAAATAAACTATGTTATATACGACCCACTCACATTTAATGGAACAAAATATACTCACGATAATATTTGGACCACTTGAAATAATCTATGACTTTTTTTACACAAATGAAAGTCATTGTCTCACATACCATGAACCACTTAACTTATTCTATGAATTTTTTACACATATCAAAGCATTGTTCACACATTATAGACCACTTACAGTAATCTAAATAATGTTATTTGTAATCAAGCAAAAACTCAATAAACTTCAAAAAGTTTCAGAAACAAAAACAGAAAATTCAAAATCTTCAGAAACAAAAACAAAAACTTCGAAATTTTCAGAAACAAAAACAGAAACCTCAATAAACTTCAGAAACAGAATCCCCAAATATGACATAGGGGCTTACATTACTTCTTAGGTGTTGAAGTGTTCAGAGATAAATCTAGTATGATTCTGTATCAAACCAAATATATTATTGAGCTTTTGAAAAGAACAAAAATGGAAGGAGCCAAGCCTGCTCCTTCTCCAGGCTGTGTCTCTAGTATCCTTTCTTTTGCAGCAGGTGAACCTATGGAAGACATAACCTTATTCAGGGGTACAATGGGTGATTTGTAGTATCTTTCATTAACCAGACCTGGCATTGGATTCATGGTTAATAAACTAAGCCAAATCCTACATTACCCTATCGTTTAGCACTGGCAAGCTTGCAAAATGATCCTTAGATACCTTAAGGGAACCATTACAGAAGGTTTACACTTGAAGCCATCAACTTCTCTAGTTTTACAAGCTTACTCTGATACAGACTGGACACGTAATGTAGATGACAGGAAGTCCATTGGAGCCTATATGATTTTTCTAGGAGGTAGTCTACTATCTTGGTCATCCAAGAAGTAAATGTCATTGCTAGATGAAGTGATGAATGTGAGTACAGGTCTATGTCTAATGCAACAGCTGAAATAGTTTGCTATGAGTTAAGTTTTAATCTTAGACAACCACTAATACTCTGGGTTGACAACATACGTGTTATAGCATTAGCATCAAGGACCTTATCTACTTCAAGGTTTTTATATCTCAAGTCTAAGGTTAAGGTGATTCATCCTTTTCACTTGAGGGGAGATGTTAGAGAGAAGCTTAAACAGGAAAATGGCTAATTTGTAATTCTTCTCTTACCCGATCGAAGCTCTTAAACACTACCAACTAATATCAGTTGCCCAGAGTCTTCTAACTATATTAGTTAGTCAACTTCCTTGCTAAGCTTCTTAGCTCTCTTTGTATTGCTTCTCTTGTAACTTGAATGATATAAATAGAAGGTCCCTTAGCTTCTCACATTTTAGTGAGAACTGAATACTTCAGTATCTCTTCGTGCCAATCTTTCTTCTCTGCCAAACTCTTTCTTTCATTCTTTGTTTTACTTTTACTGTTTCTGTAAGTTATATGCTCTATTGTATGTAATCAATGAAAAAACTAACAATGAGAATAAAAAGAGAAATAATTACAGTAATGAACATTTAGAATAATAATAACAAAATGACATTTTATTTTAAATGGTCTTTCAGAAAAATGTTAATAAATTTATGTAGGGTATCAAAAACATCGCTAAAAACAATTATCTTTAAACTCTCATTATAAAATGCATTTACAGTACCTAATTTGAACCTAAGTGGTAAACGTATAAATACTCATTTATATCTCACTGTCACTTAGGTGGAATACGTTTTTAATTTCTCTCATAATTAGTCGTAATATCCTAGTTATCTGTTTAAGAAAAAATGTAAGGACATTGTATTGAGAAAAGGGTGTCTGGACATTGTATTGAGATTACTCTTTCAATTATATTAATCAAATTTTATTTTCCCTTTTTCTTTTAGCCATATTAAATTTCATCTATTCCTTTAGAATTTCAACCCATAATTTGGAGTTGAAACCAGCTAATTGACAGTCAATCAACACGAAAAAAAAGTGAATAAAAGTCCAATTAATTTTCAGCCATGGAAAAAAAACCAAAACCAAAAACCAAATTGATTTTCAATGAACGATGGAAACAACAAAATAATAGCTCAATTAATCTTCGATGGATAAAAACAAAATTAAAATTTTCATTTCAAGTGGTATCATAAAATACATGTACTAACAGTATTGACATCTATTCCAATAATTACATCTACATCTAGTCCTTTAATGAAGATAATGTTAATATTATATTTTAAATAAAGTAATTAAGTAAATGGTTTGTGTATATACATCGCCTTGGTGTTTGAGACTTTTTTGTTATTAAATCCTTGATATAAAGACAATATGGCAAAATGTCAATGATGAAAATCAAGTTTATATCCAATCATCTCTTGTTACATGTGGTTCTGAGGGATAGTTTAGGACTATAAAATTATATAATAGGGCAAAAGAGGAATTTAAAGCTTTTTCTTCTTAAGCCTCTTTTTAAGATACTAGTTTTTAAGACATAGCGTCGTACATGGACATAAATTTTATAAATATTATTATCATAACTTATTTTTTTCTTAATATATGCATTGTCATTGTGGGTTAATTTTAAAAAACATATATTAAATTTGTCTAATATATAAATTAATGTATTTTACTCAAATTTAGTTGTAAATTATTTTTCTCTTTTATCAATTTTCTTTTCAAAAATATTTTTATTCCATTCACTATGCATCAATGTTATATATTATGTGTTATATTGTTACAATTAATCATAATTTCTATAATGAAATGTAATTTAAAAAGATTAATTAAGTATCAAACTTGAAATAAAAAACAATGTCTATTAATTAATTAATTAATTAAAACTTAATTACTATTGCGTCATTTAATACTAAATTTACATATAATTTAAAAATTTTAATAATAATATGAGGATAAAATTGTACAAAAATAATTGTACTCACATTTATCTATGGTAAGATATGATATGATATATAAGCAGTTATGTATATAGAGTTTTTATTCTTTTTGCTCAATGAAATTTTATTTTTTCACTATTATTTTCAGTGCTTATTAGGTTAGTATAAACCAAAAAATGACAAAAGAAATATTAACTAAAATAATATTAGGTTAATTTGAGACCTTTTTTGACTTACAGTTAGTCCTTTTAAGATTTATACATAAAAATGATAATAAACATATATTAACTAAAAAATATTGAGTTAATTTGAGACTTATTTTTTACTTATAATTAGTCTTTTAAGATTTTAAATTAAAATTGAGGAGAACACATCTTCAAAGATTATAATTTAAACAAAGTAGTTAAAAAAATTTATATGAACAATTGAGATGATAAATACAAAACAATTAAAAAAAACTTTTCATATAAGTAATTGAAATAATAAGTACATTGTAAGAATAGTGTAAGAAATTCAAAAAATAATTAGGATCGTACTTTCTAAAAATTTTCTCCAACTTCTACACTTTTATTTATAGTGTAGATATAGAAATATTATAGTTAGCTTCTTATGATGACTTAATCACCTACTTGACTCGTTACTTATTTTGTATCCACGTTGTTTTCTCTTATCATGCCTTAGCTGAATATATTTAATAATGCCAATTTATGCGTATCTACTTTGAAAATTTAATTCCTTTTGGTTTTAGAAAAGTGAACATGAGATCAACTTAACACTGATGTGGTGTTTAGCCATTTAGTCTTTGACACTTAAGTTAGTAATGATTTTGATAACATTCGATCATAAAACTTACAAGTGAATACCTTATGATGTACTAGACGCCTTATATTTATAGAAATTTTATAAGTTTTTCATAATGGGTTAAAGAGTTTGGATCATGCACAAAACTGATCGAATGACTTTTTATGAACTGAGGTCTAAACCTAAGGCCTTCACTTTTAGTGGGAGGAACTATGTATCTCAATGAAAAAGGGGACAAACGACTAAGGAAGAATTGTTAGACTTCAAAGATGCCACAAATTAACTCGAGGAACATTGAATAATTCTATATGCAATTTGCAAAGAATAATAGTTAGTGGAACATAATTGCAACTAAATTAGTCAATAAAAATGTGCGTGGATGTAATTACAAAACAATAGAAGTGTAAAGGATATTTTTACATTTTAGCCTTATTTTAACGATTCTTTGACAAAATTCACTACATTTGATACGTGAAAGGGAAAAACCCAAAAATAGAAAAAAAGAAAACTCAAACAAAGTAAGCACCTGACGAATAATGAAGATAAGAATCTTTTGGCCATTCACATTGAGGAAATCAGAATTCTACCAAATATTTATTCCAATAAACATTTCTCTGAAAAAGACAAAAAAAATAAAGAAAAGGAAATCTTCCCTTTAAGTTAAACACACATGCTTTTAAAAGAAAATTGTGGAAAAAAAGTTAAGAATAATCATTAATTCTCCCTCTCACTTTTCTTACTTTGAGTCACCTCAGACTAGAAACTCAAGTGATGAACCATGCAAGTATAATTAGAGGTGCGTAAATTTGTGTGAAATTGACTGAATTTAGCTAAAAATAAGTGATTGTTTAGTTGGTTTTAGTTTTAAAAAAATATAAAAATTGAAGTTTTGATTCGGTTGATTTTCAAGGACTCTTAAATTGAATTGCAGTGAAATTGGAGTTTTCTCATATTTTGTTTTTTAATATATAATTAATTTCACAATGAAGCGAACTCAACTGGAATTTTAATATTTTAATTACATTTTTAGTTTTCAGGAGTCGTTTTTGTTTTTTGTTGCAATTTTATTTATTAAGTATGTTGAATTTTCAAGTTTTTTATATTGAAATTAAAAATTTAGATTTTTCATCACTTAGGTTGAACTCTACAACCAACCCAAGCCGACACAAGGTTAGGTTTCAATATTGTCGAATGGAAATGTTGGTTTGATTTATATTTTAATAATAAATTGAACCGAATCAAACACTAAACACCTCTGACTATAATTTTTCAAACTCATTGGTCAAAATTGCTATATGTAGTTTTTTGTTTCCTAGCAACCAATGGAGGATTTGGGTTTGAGTTTTGGTCAATGTTTTTAGGTTCATCTAAGGAAATAGGTCATTTTTGAAAAATAGGTAAAAGAATGGCCGAAAAATTGTATTTGCAAGAATGGCTGAAAAAAATTATATCTGTAAGAATGGTCGGTTTTTTTATAACTGTAATTTATTTTACAAACTAAAAATTTTTATGTACAAGTGTATTATGATATATAAGAATATACTGTGGGTATATATTTATATATTGTGGTATATTTTAATATATTATCAATATACCGTAGCATATTTTAATATATCATCAGTATATCAAAATATATATGTAATATATTTTTATATACCATCCGGTACTATACCCCTTCTCACACCCAAGCTCGTCCCTTCTTCATTTATCTTGTTAGAAAAATTAGAAACTCAGAAATCAAAACCATAAAATCAAGAAATTTTTGAATTCTTTCATTGTCGAACACGAGCTTCAAATATCTGAAGCTCCACTCCTCTCCACGACCTTCAAAAAATGGTTTACGTCATTTTTTCTCATCAACCAGATATGAAATTATTTTTAATGGCGGCTTTGAAACTGAATCATTGATCTCTGCACCACGCACGCGACAAAGAAGCTTGAAGACGCGAGAGAGAAGAAAGAGGTAGAGAGCGGCGCACGGCAGATATATAAGAAAAAGGCAGAGAAGGAGGGAGAGATCGCGAGAGAGAAGACAAAGGGAAAGAAGAAAGAAAGAAATGAGTCATTTGTGTAAACTATAAATTTTGGGCCATTTTCTAAAAGAGTTAAAATAATTAACTTATAAACATAATTTTCCATATTTTTATTGCTCATTCCTTTTTTTAATCTCTTATTCTCATGTTCATCATTTAATTACCGGGTAGGGCAATGTGTGACAAAAAAATTTTAAAATATTTTCAGCGTTTATAAAAAGAAAATTTAGGACATTCAAATATATTTCGAAACCTACTGATAGTAAATTTGACCAAATTAGACAAAATTATTGACAAAGTAACGTCCCACGAGCCATGCAAGTACATTAATTGTCTAAACCGATGTTCCATTACTATATAAAGTTCTGTGGCAAATTTTTTACTCTTATAAAAGAGTGAGTTTTCTAGCTGCTTGCTTCCATGAAATGTTTATTTTGCCCATGTCATGTTAGTTAATTTACATTATGAATTGTATGGGTTGGCGACATGGATACTGGATTGTAATTTTAGGTAAAAGGAGGGCTTTATGAGTCATTTCGCTGTTGGTATCCACTTTCCAGCTACTTGCTTGGATGCGAAATGTCTGGATTACCCCTGTAATGTGGGTTGAATCACAAATTGACCTGTGCGTTGGTAGTTGTACTTGGGATGTAAATTTCAGGTCCAATGAGGGGTATATAGTCAATTCTATCTTGGTAAATGTTGACGGCCTACAGGCCATTGGATTGCTTCAATCTGAGCCATTGGTGTGTTTAATACTTTTGGGTTAGTTTGATTGAATCTAGGCCGTTCTTTTGGTTGGTGGGATTAAATCGGAGTCGTTGATTGTGATTTAATGGTAGTTGACCGATCACATGGCAAAGAGAGAGAGAGAGATATGGATCTCTCTTTCGGATGGTGGGGCGCCATGGGAGAGGTTCTTCAAGCTTCTCGACGATCTCGCCGCCGGCTGGAAGGACTATCCACTGGAGGGCTTCTCCACATCAAGCTACATACTATCCGGCAATGATCCCAGATTTTTCCGATGGAGAGTCCGTCATAGTCAACGGACACAACCAACTTTGTCGATCTCGGTTTGTGATTTTTTCCTGCTTCTTCCTCTTTGTTAGTTGTTCCTTTTCTACGTAATTTATGGTGCTTTTTTTCTTTGTCTTTGTCCTTCTTTGTCCTCTTTCTTCTTCAATTTCGTCTTTCTTTTTCTTATGTCTCTCTTTTTTACTTCCTCTTCTTTTCTTTTAATTTGTTCTTTGTTCTTCTTGTCTATCATTTTCTTTTTTTATTCGTTTTTCATGATTATAAGGACCTTTTTAATTTTTTCCTTTTCATTTTTGTTGTTACTGAGTGTTTAATCTAGGTTTCTATAGTTTTAGGATTTAGGTTTTGTTAGGATATTCAGTTATTTAGTTTTTTTATTGGTTTGTGATTTTTTTCGTATTTTTTCTGTTTTCTGGATAGATTTGTATGGTGTTTTGTTTTTGTTTGTTTTTTCTTATCAATCAGTTTAGCGGTGGTCTTTTAGGTGTTTTTTGAACCATTTTTAGTCAGTCTTGTTCTGGTGATTTAATGTTTTTTTTTCTTTCAATGGTTTATCGGTGGATTTTGTTTTTTTTATTTAGGATAGACTTTCATTTTATTTTTTGACTCTTATAAAAGAGTCGGTTGTTGTTTGATTATAAATGTTTGAGAATTAATGTTTGAGGAGTTATTAGTTGATAATTCATTACAGAGAAAACATATGGGTCTTCTGTTATTATTTTCTGGTCTTTCCATTTTTTATAACTTTAAACTTAGACTAATAGTGATTTTGCCTGTTGTACACAGTTACTTGAATTATGACTTGCTAGCTGGTGGAGTAGAGATTTTAAAAGTTTCTAAGGCCTCAGACAACCTATGTATCTTAGCTGGATATGAAGGTATATGCCATATTAATATGGTCTAATTTTGTGTTAGCATCAATCATAGTCTCACACTACAATAGGGTATCAACTATGTGATTGTGTTTTCCGCTATAAAAGAATACCATCATAACATACTAGATTGAGCAATATATAAATACCTAGCATTAGTTAAGGATGAATTAAGTAATAACTATGTACAGAGGATGAAGATTGTAATATACTTGAGTTATTGGAGACCATAAAAAGTAACAAGCTTAGAATTTTACAACTTCTTGATGGATAATGCTTAATTCATTTCTCTCTTAACCCGGATTTCTCATTTGATTTTGCCTCCAACTTTTGCTTTTTACTTTTTGAAGCCCTGGTCTTATATACAATTTTCCATGGCCTTCATGGAGCTTCGCTGCTACTGTTCTTCCCTTTGTTAGCTTTTTTTATTGTTAGGGTGTTCGAGTCATCGGTCGTAGGAGGTTCGCTGGTGTTCTCGATCTGAATCTTTTGCAGAGACTGAGGTGTGCTCGTGATTTTCCTTCTATATTATTGTTTTTTTGTTATAGTTATTGTTGTTTGTTATATTCTTTTGTTCCTTTGTTTTCTTCTCCTTGCTTTGTTCTGCGAAAATTGAGTATCTGCTGAAATTTGTAAATTATATTTTAATTTTTTTCTTGGGTTTTCGTTTTCCATTTCACAGATACGCTTGATTTTATTTCGATTCTTTTAGGCTTATCCATTTTTTATAGCTTTTGGGTTTTTGTTTTATTACTGTTTTTTTCTGTTATGATTTAGGGATAGATTTTTACTTCTTCTGTGCGTGTATATTGTTCGGTCGCTTCTCAGTCGATGTAATTAGATTTGACTATTTCAAAATATCTCTTTGTTATTCGGTTGTTTTTTGTTCGTTTCTTTTTTTTTTTTTGCTTTTTCTCTGTGTCGATGCTTTGATTTCTTTGCTGACGTGTGTAAGGATGGGCTTTTGATTTACTTCACATTTTTGCTGCTTCTGGGTAGATTTAGATTTTATTATAGTACGTTTTTATTTGGTAATCTAAGTCGGTGCAGTTTGTTTGTTTTTCATATGTACATCAATAAATTAGACATTCACGTGTTATCTAGCTCCCAATTTTCCTTCTGCTACATTTTTGTTCTTCCAACTTTTACGATTGATAATTTTTGGTTTGTAAGGTGAGCTAGAATTTTCTGACTGATCAGTGTTAAGTTGATGTTCATATGACTTTTAAAATATTTCCTTTGTTGTTTTTTACTCTTTATATTTGTTCGTCCTATTTTTTGTGATTGCTTACTTTTGGTTTAAAGGTATGTAGAATTTTTTCAGTGTTCATTGTATGGTCTGGGGTTTTTCAGTCTTGGTCTTTGTTTTTATTTTTTTGTCTATGCTTCAGCACCTTATATGTAGGTTTGGCTCTGAAGATTTATTATATTTACAGTTCATGGTTTTATGTGCTTCTTCCTACTATTGAATTATTGGTTGTCTTTTTATTTTTCATTTGATTTTCAGTCTTGGCGGAGGGTCT
Source organism: Datisca glomerata (assembly GCA_003255025.1). NCBI lineage: Eukaryota > Viridiplantae > Streptophyta > Magnoliopsida > Cucurbitales > Datiscaceae > Datisca > Datisca glomerata. The sequence continues at coordinate 688,354 of QANY01001086.1, forward strand.
TGGCATAGGGTTTTCTCTGCCTGATTTGGTTCTTTTACGATGGTGGGCTGTTGGTGGTGGTTTCTGTCGCTTTCTCATCCTGTTTTTTCTTTGTCTGAGTTGGTTTGCGGTATGTATTTCTCTGAGTTTGGGTTTTCGATTTCTAATCTGGGGATTTTTTTCCAAGTTTTGGGAATCGAATCTTTATTTTTTTGTTTTATTTTTCTGTATATAAGTGTTGTATTTCTGTTTTGTTTTCGTTATTGGTTTTCTGAATTTGACGCATGTTACTTGTATCTAATAGTGATCGAATTACAAATGTTTGTTTCTTATCATTTGGTTGAGCGATGAATGTTTTTGATTGTTCATATTACGACAATAGGAACTTGTCTTTGGATGACAAATTGAATGAAAAGCATGACTAATGACTTAGAATAATTAGAGAAGATAACATTTTAAACTTACTTGGTTTTGAAAATAAATTATATGTTTATTGTGATGTTTGTGAATGCATAGTGTAGTTTGTTTCTATCATGAATCTGTCTATTTTTGTATATCGAGGTAAAATCAGTATTTTTTTCCTCATTAAAAAAATCTAATTTGTTTTTATATGTTGCATATTATATCTTTTTCGGTTGGATATTTGGTTTAGTCTTAATTTGTGTTTGTTGCATGTTATTAAGTAGAGTATTTTTCTCACTACACTTCTATGTTTGTTTCTCTTTGTTTTTAATGATGTGAAGAATTTTTCTAGTTCATTAGTCTTATCTTTTATTTGTGTTCTTGTTACTTTGTACAATACTTGTTCTATTTGCAATTTCTGACATACTCTGCTTATGTTTGCTTCTACTTATTCAGTTCCACTTGCTTCATAATAAATGATGGTTTCCACTCAATCATTACATTCAAATTATTAAGGGATGTTTCATTCCCACTCTGACCACCTTTCTATTTTATGAAATTATATTTGGTGACCACATCCCTCATAGAGGACTGATTTTGTTTGACAAGTTGATTAAGGTGTTACACCATTCTTAATAGCATTTCTTATTGTGCAGCCACATGGAATGTCATCATGAACTTCACCTACACTTGTTTTGCTAAGTATTTTTTGTCTGCTTTGTAATGTTTGGTTTGGGTATGATTATGGAAATTTTATACATTTTTTCTTTAGATAATTATTTAATTACCTGAAAGTTTAAAGATGCAATTCATCTTTAGTTTGATTTTAGTACATATGTTACGATTGTCCTTATTGTTAACGCTTGTCTATCTCAGCATGTGTATNTATTTGTGATTTTTAAATCCTTCAAGTAGATTTCAGTGTTAACAAAGACAGGATAGGGAGAGCTTTTGTGATAGACCTTTATCTTTTATAGTTATGGGTTCTTTTATGTTTTACATTTTCTTGGTGCAGCTTGAGCAGATTGTGAGATTTATCTCCTGCGTGTTTTTAAATCACATGAGTTTATTTAGATCCCAGCTTATTTTGCATTGTCTTCTTACACTTCTGCAAATGCCATGGCATTTGAATGTTGCCCAGTTGTTCTGTTTGTATCATTTGCTATACATTATTATCTTTCTTACTTTATTACTTTTTATTTGCTAGATTAATTGTTTGAAAAATTGTTAAATCGATTGGTTGTTTCCTATTTCAGTTTCAGCTAGACGCTTAGAAAATTTTCCTGCCTTACAATTGTGGATCATGTACTTTTTCTACTGACTTTTATTTCTACAAATGGAGTTTAGTTACTATTCAACTTTTTGTTTCTTGGTCATAAGAATTTAAGGTTATCGTTGTTACTGGCTTTGTCTAAATTCTTCATATAATTTTCTTTGCTCAGAGATTCTATCTTTTTTGTGTGTGTTAATTCTTGTTTTTGGCTATGTGTCTATGGTTTTCAGTTTAGTTCTCATTTGTCTTGTGATGGCTTTGGCTTTGTCTTTTTTTTTTCTTGTAGAATGATAACCTTATGTTCATTATTGGAGATGGGTTTTGGTAGATTTTAAACTTCTATTTGTGATTAGTACAACTTTGTGGGAATTTTTTCCTTTTCACAAACTATGGGTGATGTTTCTATATGATAGGGGAATGCACATTTTTTATATAGTGAATGCAGGTAAGCACTCACCATATAAATTATATCATACACTATTATAGACTGTTGCACATGATTTTAGCTTGTTGCACATGATTCTAGCTTATGAATAGATTGTTGTTTTTTAGCTACATTGAAGGGTGTTAGTTAAGTTGTATGAATACCATCTTATATATTGGTATATGCCATCTTAAATGGAATGTTTCATGATAGTGTTAAGTTGATTTTCATATAAATTTTTTAGTGTTAAGTTGATGTTCATGTGATTTTTAAAGTAATTATTTTGTTGTTTTTTAACTCTATACATTCGTTCATCCTCTTTTTGTGATTGTTGACTTTTGGTTTAAAGGTATGTAAAATTTTCAGTGTTTACTGTATGGCTAGGGGTTTTTCAGTCTTGGTGTTTGTTTTTGTTTTTTTCTCTACCTGAGTTGGTTGTTCGGAGATGGTGGACTGTTGGTGGTGGATTTCGTCGCTTTCTCATCCTAACTTTTCTTTTCTTGAGTTGGTTCATGGTATGTATTTCTCTGAGTGAGGGTTTTCAATTTTCTCGACAATTTCTCCCTTTCTTGTCTGTTTATCTTCGAATATTCAGTTTATGCATGTAATTTATGCTTTTTACAAAGGTTTTAGTTAAACAAGGTAGGAAATATACTCTAAACAGTTGATTATCTATTTTTCTTCGAATCGTCATAGATTGAGGGTTTTCGTTATTTGTTTCTTGTCTCATTGAATGTGTTTAGGTCATCAGTCGGTGTGGATAGAATTGATTTTATCATGAAATTTTTTATGCTTGTTTGTTCTTATCTTTTACACGGTATAGTCTTTGAAAGAGTTAGTAATTGTGCTCATGTTATAGGCAGCATAAAAGTTATTATATAAATATTGATTTCTTAGTTATACTATCTACTTCAAGATAATTTCAACAATTCACATTTTTCCATGGTTTACATGTGCATAGAATCCATTTGTATTTCAAGGAGAATACAAAAACTTTCCTTTTGTTTTTCTTTTGTTTCTTAGTGTGATCTTATATCAGTATTTTTCTTTCACATTATCTTCAACCCCATTGACTTATCACTCTATGCTTTGGGTTCTTCTATTTTTTTACCTTTCATTTCTCTATTATATTAATAGATGTTGGTGGCCGTTGGTTTAGAGGCTCGTTTACTTCCTTGTCATTGGGTTCGATTGGTTGATTTAGTGACTACTTTTACATCTTCCAGATCATTTGACATGTTCTTTTCTTATTATATTTATTCATTGATTGTTGTCTCTTGTTCTGCTAGGAATTTTTGGTCTGCTTTGCACTGTTTCGTTTGGGTATGATTGTAGAAATTTTATATATTTTTTCTTTAAATAATTATTTAGCTACCTCAAAGTTTACAACATCTTTAGTTTGATTTTAGTACATATCGTACGATTATCCTTATTGTTAATGCTTGCCTATTTCAGCATGTATATATATGTTTGTGTGTAACAATTTATTTGATCAATATATATGTGATGATTTTTCAAAGTAAACTACGTGTATTGTGTGTGTGTGTGTGTTACAATTCATGTGACTGATTTTTTATTTGTGATTTTTAAATCCTGCAAGTAGATTTTAGTGTTAACAAAGATAGGATAGGGAGAGCCTTTGTGATAGACTTTTGTCTTTTATAGTTGTGGTTTCTTTTATGTTTGATATTTTCTTAGTGTAGGTTGAGCAGATTATGAGATTTATCTTTTGCGTGTTTTTAAATCACGTGAGTTTGTTTAGATCCTAGCTATGTTTTGCATTGTCTTCTTCATTTTCTGCAGATGCCATGACATTTGAATGTTACCTGGTTGTTCTGTTTGTATAGTTTGCTATACATTATTATCTTCCTTACTTTATTACTTTCTATTGGCTAGATTAATTGTTTGAAAATTTGTTAGATTGATTGGTTGTTTCCTATTTCAGTTTTGAGTTAGACGCTTAGAAAATTTTCCTACTTCGTTTTATTGACTTTTATTTCTATAGATGGAGTTTAGTTACTATTCAACTTTTTGTTTCTTGGTCATAAGAATTTATGGTTATGGTTGTTACTGGCTTTATCTGAGTTCTTCATGTAATTTTCTTTGCTCAGACTTTGTGTAAATTTAGGTCATGATTGTTATCAACCTATTATACTATCTTTTCTACAAAAAGTGTGACAATTTCAATACCCATGACCTTTTTGACAAATAATGAGTGATGTTTCTATATGATAGGGGAAGACACGTTTTTTTATTGTGAATGTTGATAAGCACTCGTCATATAAATATATTAGTACACTATTACAGATTGTTGCACGTGATTTTAGCTTATGAATATATTGGTGATTTTTAGCTACATTGAGGGTGTTACTTAAGTTGTATGAATATCGTCTTATATTTTGGTATATCACATGTTAAATTGAATGTTTCATGATAGGATAGTGGTAAATACCACATTTTACAGCACTTGCATTGCTCAAGGCCTTTGTAGACAAATGATATTAGTTGTTTTTATTTATTTTGATTTTGTAAGATAAATTCGTATTATGTATTTGGATATAAGTTCTTATTTATTCAATATGGCACTACCAACAAATGAATCATGTGTTGATGAGGAACAACATGCCATCAAAATCATTCATCGTGTGGTTGAAGAGCTTTTTGGTAACATGGAAGAAGCTTCTAATCAAGAGCATGTTGCTAGGAGCGCCGCCTATATTGTGGAGTAAATTCAAAAACTACCTTAATCTTCCTTTCATGGAACTCGGGAAATCCTATGTTGGCGGAGTAAAAAATTGAGAAGATTGAGACTGCTTTTTCATTATTGGAGTGTACTGACCAATAAAACATTTCAGTGTGTATATATAAAAAAATAATGTATGTATAATAAATAGAATAAAAATTAATGCTTTTGTAAGTTGTATAATATATATAAATATTATGAAATATATATTACTTTACATTTTCACATAATTTGTTAGGAATTATGATGGTAATCTATCTCAAATCTCATTATGTATGTGTTATTAATAGCGTCAGAACATACCATTACAATCGAACACGTGCTTGCTAGCTCTTTGTGAAGTTTTACCCTATTTGTAGATTTTGTTGTTGTAAATGTACGTAAATATTATGAAATATATATTAAGTCGGTTGTTAATAAAATGTGTTAATCCACTCTCTGCTTATGTCTAATTTACTTTATTTTATTGTTGTTTTATTTTTCTACCTTTTGACACAATGGAATTTATGTCTAATTTTTTCATGAAAATTTGACATCGTAATTAATTTTTAAATAACAAAATGACATAACTACAGGCACGTGCAACCACGACCTAGTAAATATTGAAATATATAAGTCATTCAAACAAATTTATTTTCAGATTTTAAACATGTTAATGGAAAAAATTATGGTTTATGTTAATATTTCAAATGCACAATAGTTTTGTTATACTTTGACTAAGTGTGCAGCTTCTGCTATCTCCATTCTTAAACAGCCAACCAAATTACGAACATTCTAAATATTCTTTTCCCACATTTATATTTATATTATTATATTTTTGTAAAAATTATCTTGTTTGACAATAATTTGTTTTTTTACCTAATTGTTTGACTATAATTGAGAGACTGAAACATATAAATTTTCCTTTTTTATAATCCTTTTGTCTCTTTCTTATACTTCAATTGGCAAATGAGATAGGATATCTCATTTAATTTCTTTGTTGATTATTTTATTTCATTTTCTATTAATTGCATAAGCAATAAGATTTTTGTTTCGAAATTTATTTTGAACAAGCTACGTAAAATTTTTAGTATGTATAAAAGAAAATTAGTGTTTAATATTATTGTGCTCGTCACTAATATGAGTAATTTGTCAGTATATATGTGTTTCTGAATCAAATCTAAAATGTAACTAATTAGAAAAAATAATTTAATTATGTAGTGAATGTGTATAATTTCAACATACGCGGTCACATTATATTCAAATTGAAGATCACAATACTACATATATGATTGGTTGTAAAAAAGGTCCACTGACATTTTTATTTAGAATAAGGAAGATATATGCTAGTAACAATGGCATATTGAAGTAAATTTGAAAGATTTAACTTTTTCAATTCTACTTTTGCAACTGGCTAAATATTCTAATTTCATTTCCTCGTAACATGAGAAAATGGTCTTTGATAAATATCATGGAAAGAAATAACAAGAAATTTAACAACCAACTAAAAAAAGTTTTTGGTCGAAGTTCAAAAAATATGGGAGAATTTAAAATATCAGTTTATAAAAAACATAGATAGAGGTAAAATATTTTATTAGTCAAATATTTAAAAAAAAATAGTTTAATCTTAAGCATAATGTTGAAAATAATTCAAAATATTTTTTACTAGTGGGCATTTTTGAGCAAATTTATACATATTTTTTATATTACTATACGAATTGCACAAGTTCCACGAGTTTTATTAAATTAAAAAAAAAGCAAATTAAATCATTCATGAGGATATAGAAAACTTCAAACATCTCTATTTGTATATGGCGACAAGAACATGAAAAACTCATATTCTATATCATATTTAATTTATTAGCCGACGAAGAGAAGTTACAAATTAATCAATGGCATTTGAATGTGATTAAAAAAGAGGTGAAGTGGAAAGATAGTCTTAATTGCTCAGATCGGAGACTGTGTAACTTAATTGATGGAATCAGATTTATGCTTAATAATGCTTACTGATTTCTCAATATATTGGATTAGTAAGAAATATTGTAATTCAAATGCTAATGCTATAACTGAATATAATAATTGTCCAGTTTGATTAATGACATTTATTTTTGCTTATAGTATCACTGTTAGTAGGGGTGTGCAAAAAAAGTGACAAACCGACTAAACCAACTCAAAGTATAATCTATTAGACAGTTTAAATCGTAATAATTGTTTGATTTGGTTTCATATTTTACGAAACCATTCAATTTAGTTTGAGTCTGGTTCCTCTTAATATCACACAACCCGCCAAACCAAATTGACTACTTAAACATAAGGAACAATCTAATTCCATGAAATCTAGCTCAGCTCTCATGCAAAACATGGTCATAGCTATGAAATAAGACTCATTTTTATTATTTATTGATTATGTAAAAATTATTTTATTAACTAAGTTATCTAATGAAGTAAGACTCATTGATTAAGATGTCTGCATTAAATTTTTTAACTTTAAATATAAAAGAAATGGAACCGCCAATCCGACCCAAACCGAATCAATAATTAATGGTTTGGTTTAGATTAATTTACATGTTTGATTGATTTGGTTTGGTTTACTTATGTATCAAATTATTTATGTTGGTTTGGTTGTAGAATTGATCTAAAATCAAACCAATTCGTCCAATTAATACCCTAGTTGTTAGATTGACTGAGAAGGAAAAAGTTATAATTGTGAGAGGTAGAAGGAGATATATCCCTAATAATTGTGAAGTTGTGTTTGTTGTTTAATGAAATATGTTTCTTGTTAAAAAAAAAGTAAATGGTAGAATTCATTAATAATGCCAACTCCTAAATAAACATGATAAATTTAATTAAGAAGCAGAAAGATTATGACAAACTAAAAAACTATTATAAGAAATATTAAAATTGAGTTAATGTACGTTTTATAATCAAACTTTACTGATTTACACTTTAAAAACCTAAACTTCTAAAAGTTGCGATTTGCTCCCTAAATTTTATTTAAGTTTTTCATGTGAAACCTTTGGTTTATAACCATTTATTTTTCGTTACAAAAAACAATAATGTGATCATTTATAGTTGTCTAAAACGTCGTACTGTAGTTTCACACGTCACTTATTTCATATATCATTCTCTTCCATTTGAGTGATCTTCAATCACAATCATAAACCCTCATTTTTCATTATAGTTGCAGGGGAAAAGATTGTGATTCATTTTAGGCTAAAGGGATTGGTATTAAGTGTGCCGAGTATTAAATTTTATATAAATTATTTGGTAAAATTACACACCCTCTCATATATGCAGTTTGCTTTAACTACAAAGACAACCCACTAGTTTCAAGACCTACATTGGAACCTCATTTCACCTACAAATAAGTTCAAATGATTTTTTTACATAATACCCTCACACCTACTCATATTTACTATCGGTATCAAATAGCATCTACTTTTGCGGTCATTTCTCTTGAAACATTAATTTTCAAATATAAAAATTCAGTATCTCCCTACAAATTAGTGAAATATTAGGCGGGATACGTTTTAGAAAATAAAATATGAAAGTCAATCTTCATAATTTTTGCACCCATTGCTGTATATGCATTGGTCTCTGCCAGAATGTTGGCCAGAGATGACTTTGGCTTTGACAAGGTTATACGTGGCAACGCTATCTGAATCCAAAAAGTAATATTATTCATTCTAGAGATGACCTTAGGTTCAATTTTGAATATATGTAAATATATTATTAAAAGCAAAAGAAGAATAAAAGAAAAGCTGGTAGATATTGGATATTATATATTTTTTAGAAGGATAGGATGTTTTACATTTATTCTTAAACAAGAAAGGTGAAATTCATAATGTTTTCTCTCCCCTATTATTTATGGTTTTGAATGCACGATCCCTTTCTAAAGAAATTTGAGAAAACAAAATAATAATCTAGCTAGAGTACTGCAGAAAATTTGACTACGATATAAACTTAAAAAATATTTCAACATCTCACATTTAAATATAATATTAAAAGAAAACACACTTTCTACTACTAAACGTATGTAGTATCTTTATATCGTAATTACGTAATTCATGAAATGATAAAAAAAAAAAAAAGGTAAAATCTAGTCTTTACAGTCAGATTCTATTACTTAGTGAATAGATGAATTTGTAAGTTGATTACCGAACAAGGCATCTGATAAGTGATATAAAAATTCATGGTCTTCCTAAAATGAGGTTTGAACTATCCTAATTATGTATATATAAACTGAATTAATCAGACTGCAAAATAATTAATCAGTTTAGTCGGCTTTACGGTCTATCAATATTTTTTTCAAAAAGGACCATCAATGAATTTAATCAACATCTTTCAAAAAAACTAAATTTTGCATCCATATAATAAAAACTCACAACTAAAATCACAACATGTAAACTAAACATTAAAAAAATATGAGAGAAATTCAAAATGAGAGAAATGTGAGAAATAAGAAAGGAGAGAAATGTAAAAAATACGGATTTAAGATATTGAAAAAGTTTGGAGATATGGAATGTGTATACCCATTGTTAGGAACAATGGATCCCACATATTATCACATTGGTATGATATTGGCCGCCTTGGGTGTAGGCCCGCATGGCTTTGCTTATGTAGTCTACTAAAAAAGGTCTCATACTAAGATAATGTCCATACTTATAAACCGATGATACTCCCTATTTCTAGCCAATGTGAGACTTTGGTCACACACCTAACAATCTTGCCCTCAAACAAAGGACCACACAATTCCTCTATTCGAATCTCTCCTCAAACGATTAATCCATACGCCTTATGCGGTAATGGGATAGAGTCATTGATAACTAACTTAACTGACCTATCAACTATTCATCCAACAAGGATTTGCATAGTTGGACCACTCAAGTTGATACACATCACACCTATATGAATATTGAATCCTGCCAGTCGACATCTTTACGTATGCTTTGCATAGGATCTTCCATATTTGTACTTATCATAGAATAATTTGTAGGGTGCTGGTAGAGAGATAGAAGAGAGATAAATAGAGAGAGCTCTCTAGGATCAATTGCTTAATATTAAACTAAATGTTATAGCCTGGTAGCTGTATAATTTTATTTCTCTTATTTATTTTAAACATTCGTGGTTAATTTTCGACTGTAACTTAGCCCCATTAAACCTCTATCACATGGCGAGATGTTGGTCCACCTGTTAATAATCTTTTTCTAGTACCTGCCCGCAAGCACGATGCATTCTCTAAGAATCAAACCCTTGATCCGACTCTGATTTCGACTGTTACTTGACTTTACTAAACATTTGCCATCAAGAGCAGGACCAGGTGACCCCACTCAAAATGTTCCCTTACTTTTATGTATAATTTTTTTTAACCCCAATGAAATTTTAAGAGTAGCATCACTAGTAGTTTTGGTCTTTTTCAATTAATTTAGATTAGTTTTAGTGATATCATTTTTTTTAATTTCAACCTTTTTACTTAAAGTCTCTAATTTCAATCCCCTCACAGTCTTCCTCATTATATTTTTGAGATATTCTCTAAATCTTTAACCTTCACCATTTCCACCTCCACGACTCCACCTGACCTTTTTCTACAATAAAATTCATAAAAAAATGGACTACACAATCACATGAGAGAGCAATAGATGAATGATTGCTTGATTACTTACATTGAACAAGAAGTATTTAATATTATTGAGAATGAAATAATCATACGACGGTTTCAAAATATGAAAATTGTTGAGTACAGTTGTAATTTTGTGATTATGAGAACAATTATAACTTTTAATTTTAATGAAAAATTATCGAATTCAATTTTGAATCTTATTTATTTTTCTCTCATTTTTTATGGAACAAAACTCATATAAATAGAAATACATGTATGTGTATGTACATGTATTTATGTGTGTAAGTGTGTGTGTTTATATGTACACAAATTTATATTTGTGTATGTATATATGAGAATAAGACGTGGTAAACATGAGCGAAGCTAGTGACTCCGCATAATTTACTACTAAGCTTAATAGAAATATAGGGTTAATTATATTTATTTTCAAAACTTTCAATATTTATGAAGTACATATTCTTTTTACACGTGAATTTCTATATAGATGTTGTATTATAATATTACTTGGGGTTTTTTGCCTATATAGACCCCGAAAGAAAATTCGGAAAAGAAAATAAAACAGAATCTACAAAGACAGTGCCACTTTAGCACACAGTAAATGAGGATACAAATCACATCATGTTGAGGGTTATGTTTGTGTAATCTAGGTTGTCCGTTTGGATAATGAATGGTTGAGATTAATTCAGCACAAAAGATGAGGCAAAAATGTGATTTGATATTTTTTTATTTTTTTTATGTTTTTTCCGTTTTCTTTTTTACTTTTCTTTTTGTCAAATCTGGTACGTCTATTTTCAAATCTGACGGATCAAAGTGAACAGATCCCTCTCTTGTTCTCAGAACATGAGAGGATTTATATTCGATAAATGATTGAAGAGACATGCTTTGACATTGCAAATCGAAATACAGAGTCACAACTTTTTTCTAGGAAAAAGCAAATCAAATATCCTTATTGTTTTTTTTGTTTTTAAAGTTATTATTTCATGGAGATTGAGATATTTTACGACTTAAAGCTATGATATCATAATATTAATATAACGATAAATCATTTTCTCAAATTATTTTTTAAAAATATCTTTGTATCACATATTTTATTTTCATTTATTACAATTGTTTTTAATTCACTCATTATTAATAAAAATTATATTGTCGATGCCACAGTAAACAATTACTTACAAGCATGTATAATTATAATGCTTGTGATGATAAATATGCTGTAAAAAACGGTGGGGAGACGAGTGAAAATAAACAAAGTTATCTCCATTTTTTCAATCTTTTCTCTCTCTCTTTTATATGGTATACTCAAACCATTACTTCAATGTTCGGGGTATTATCCTGGCTTTGATGCTGGCCACTAATGACCTATGGATTGTTCTTGAACAATTCTAGCCATTGATGCCCATAAAAGTAACCCCTCACCCAATTTTTTTTTTGGGTTAACAAAAAATGTTGGAGGTTCAATAAATGTATTGGGGCTTCAACAAAATATTGAAAAGTTAGTTTTTTTCTGGGGTTCAATAAAAATGTTGCGAGGTTCAAGATATGTGTTATCAGGTTCAACAAAATGGTGAAAATTTAGAATTTTTGCTGGGGTTCATAAAAAATGATAAGAGGTTCAACAAATATCTTGCAGATTTAACAAAATGTTAAAAATTTAAATTTTTTGGTGAGGTTCAACAAAAATGTCAAGGGATTCAAGATATTCGTTGCGAGGTTCAACAAAATTTTAAACATTTAGATTTTTTACTAGGTTCAATAAAAATGTTTAGGGGTTCAATAAAGGTGTTCATGAGTTCAACAATATATTTGTGGATTTAACAAAATGTTAAAAAATGGCTTAACTACTTAGGGTAACGTGTAGGGAGTTCAACATATATATTATAGGGCTCAACGATATGTTGAGCAGTTCAACTAAATTTTTAACATTTTGTTAAAACCCCACAAAGGTGGTTAACAAATGAGGGTTGTTTTGCTTGTTTTAGAGTAGACTTCAATAAGAATATGAATATATGGGCTGTTAATGATTTTGAATCTAATCACAACCATCCAACAACCCCACTATAAGATATGTCATTTCTTAGATCCAATAGAACAATAAGTGATGCGGACATGACTCACGCAAAAGGATTGAACAATGTGGTTGTCAGACTAAGCCAAGTGCTTGATTACACGATCGATAAAGCAGGCATTTATGAAAATGCGGGTTCATAAGGATGGATCTTTATAATAAGACGGACAAGCACCGTAATTCACAAACAAGCAAAACTTGTTCAGAAGAAGCGCTGACATATTTTATAGCAAAATTGGGAATGGATATGGAGTTGTATTGTATATACAACATCGACAATGATAATCGTCTAGCAATTTGTTCTGGGCGGACTTAACATACCAATTTGACTATCAATGTTTCAGCAATGTGTTGATGTTCGATACGGCATATAAGACAAATGCACATAAGAAGCCGCTTGTGATTTTTCTAGATGTGAACAATATCATGTTATTTGGTTGTGGGTTGTTGCTTGATGAGACTGTCGCAACGTATAAATGGGTATTTAGAAACATTTTTTGATGTCATGAAAAAGAAAATGCCTCAATTAGTCATTAAAGAAGGCGATAAGGTAATGTGTAAAGAAATCAAGACTATACTCCTTAGTAGTAATCACTAGCTTTGTGCATGGCATCTTGAATGAATTGCTCAATCAAATGTTCATAACTCGACTTCTTCTGAGCGTTCAAGACAGACGTGATAGATGTATTGAGTGAGAAAGAGTTCAATGAGGAATATGATCGCTTGCTTCAATCATTCAACCTTATAAAAAATGAATGGGTAAAATGGATTTATGCGAAGCGAGATCATTGGGCAGATGCCTTTCAACATGGTAAGTTCTTTGCCGACATGAGAGCTACACAACGTCAAAAGGTATAAACGTATATTTCAATGATTTTTTCACGGTCGCTCGAAGCTATTTACGCATTGGCATGTGTTTGAAACAAAGAGATGCTGGATGATTTCCAGTTGACAATTGATATCCTTATGCTGCAGACACATTTGCGAGCGTCAGAGCGGCAAGTGAAAATTTTGTACAAAGAAAATTGTTGAAACTTGTGCATAGTGAAATTAACAGTGAGACAACCTTTATTGTTTGTGGTATGGCAAATGATAAGGAAGATAAAAATATGAGTTGGTTGAGTTTGAGGTACTGAATGATCCATATGTAGTGATATGTAACCACAAACTTCATACGCTAAAGTAAGTTTGAGTCCACAAGGATACTGTGCATCACGTGTTCAGTGTGATAGAAGCAAAACACTTACAAGATATCTCAAGCACAGGCATACTGCAGCAATGGTAGGTCATCAGAAAGAGCCTTCTGATGTCATACTTGCCAAGCTCTTCTCATAAGGATACATATGAGACAATATTGGTTCAGTATGGTTGGATACAAGCATTTGGTAATATGGTTGCTCACTATGTGACAAACACAAGTGAATAGTCAACTCGAGCCAAAGTGGACCTTGGAATGTGAAGCTTGAAACCTTGTAGAATGAAAAGGTTGTGAATGACCAAGATGGGGTACGTTGGGATGGTGTAAATATTAAAGGAGAACCTATACAAGACCTAGTAATTATGAAGATAAAGGGCAGTCAATGTATCGGCTCGAGCAAACCACAACCAACAATTCATCGATGTGGTCATTCTAAGAACACTGGACATACCAAACGGACATGTTCAAAGTTATTGAGCAATTCTCATGACATGATACCAGATGACAATGCTACTGGACCCCGCCACGATGATGATCCACCATTGTCCAACGTACAAGGTGCACAGTAGTAGGGTTCTTCGGATAAGATGTGTCCCAATACCCGTTGAACGTACATCTAGCATTCCAATACACATTCAATGGGAAAAGTGCATACCAAGCCCCGTTCAATGTACAATTTGCATATCAATCACCATTCAGGGTACAATGTGGGTACCCACATTCGTTGGTGCTTACCCAACCAGACACAATGTAAAGGTTGTACATATGTACAACACGGTCTCAACAGGCGTCTCATACTAGTATGATTTCCTTATCCACCATAGTGAATGTACGTTACATTGTCTTAAATTTCAATTCAATTTAATATGATGTATGTCACACGTTGTGGCAATTATTATTTCGTTATTGATAATTGAGTATTATACAGTAGACTTAAAAAGTACACATTAAAAGCATAGATTCTCAAGGAATTTTATCAACTTCTCCTTTGAAAGAGGGCAGTCCAAAACGTAACTTGCAATAAAAGTACAACAATATCAACATTATTATGAAAATCAATCCTCCAATACACTACACTAAAAGGATGTCAAATATTATTCTGAAATTTGTATTTGAATTAACTACCACGATACACAATACAATATAAAATGGGTGTAGCTACAACTGTATACAAAAATTGAATTGAATTTAACCAAATTTTTTATCCTGACTAATCACATTCTTTCCCTTAATCAATCTCATATTCACCACCTTATGTTTCAAAGATAGCCTCATTGTTGGTGCTTAATGTGTTTCTAAAATAGATGAGTCCTTTAAGATAAATAGTCGATGCGCTCTTTTATAGTTGCATACAGACTGTTATCGGGATGTTTAATATAATCATCCTCAAAAGTATCCTAACTCAAAGTTCATGAGATTTCAAGTCCTGTGAAAATTCCAGAATATTCACTAAAATATCACACTCCTAAAAATACTCAACAATTTTGGAAGAATAGAAAGGCACAATCGTGAAAATCGAGCCTAAACTTGATTACTTCATAAAAGTAGTCGCACGTTGTTGTTGCACTCATGTCATCCATGAATTTCACTACCTCATGCCACAATCACTCCTCCAATGTGATAAGCACATCATTAATATGATAATAGCAAAAATTAATGTTCAGTGAACTTACCTATTTGATTGAATTGGTACATGGCCCGACCTTTTGATTTTGAATGAGCTGAACGTGTGTGCCGGAGGTAACCATGCATGGAGTTTAACCCGAAATAGGATGTTCATACCTTGTAATTGCATTTTCCATTCATAATATAGGAAAGGATAAGCAATGTCAACATGATACACATGGTATAAGATTAAGGAGTCATACTGCCTTTTTGACAATCACTTCTCGTTCTCTATTACTCCTACCATGTTACAAGGTATCCCATATAGCCAATAATCTACTCTCATTAACTTAGATCATGGAAAATAATCAATGATCTTTACCATCATGTATCGACATACAAATCTATATTACACAAGACATTTCGACAACCATATCCTGTCACACTTTAAAAACGTAACTACATTGATTTTGCTTACTGTGGTACTTAGTTCAAGCAATCTCGTGTATCTCTCTACAATTTTGTGTTTCTGGTCAAAATTAGAAAGTTCTTCTAAATTCAAACATGATTGCAAACTACAATTAGTGGATACGCAAAACAAAATTCATTGGTAAATACAAAAACTGATCACTTTTTAGGCCACCACTAGCCTCTAAGGTCAAAATATGGACAAACAAGTTTCTAACCTATATACTAATCCAACTATCAGGATCGTGCATCTTAAGCGATCTTCAGTCAGCATCCTGCATGGTGATTTCCACGAAAGACATATAACAAACAAACTTCATCACAGAATGAAAACCATTATGAACTGAACCTTGTAAGATTAGTATGAATACTATTTATCCACTAAGCTTTTCTCAAACATATAGTCTACTAAACGATAATCTATGACCTCTAGTATGTCTTTTAATGTGTATGGATCCACTTTAAATACCTTTTTATTTTCTTTTAAGGACTGTAGTACCCTTCCAATATGGTAAATTAACTAGTTGTCCTGCTCTCCTCTCCTACTTGCTACGAATTGTATTTGATATTGACTTGAAGAAGTCTGATCATTTTTTCAGTCACGACTTGTTTGCCCTACCAATACATAATCCCAAGTAAGATGGTACATGTTAAATTAGTAGAAAAGATATTGTACAAAATGACATAATAATACCTTCTTACGTCCTTTTGATGTTTCAGTCATTGTGACTTATGGTTCCCTAGCCAATAACATACCAGCCATTGTTTTCGTCGAAGCATCCAGATGGATGTAGTCAGTTTCCTTATATTCTTCATGTATAGGTGATGAAGAATCAAATTGCACTTCTTCACCATATGGAATTAATTGAGGATCAAACCCTTGTTCTTCTTCTTCGCAAGTCAGTGTGACACGAAGGACGTCATTGTCTTCGGCTTGAGGCCTACCACTATCACGATCCAAAAGACTCCCAAAGTTTTCAAGATTTTTTCTTAGACAACCCTCATCTTCTCTTGTTCCTCAACTATTTGGGTCATTTCTCCCTGCATGGAGCTCGCCTCCACCCGAAGAATGCACACTAGTGCACTTATATCATGCTTGACGCTCCATTGCTCTTCAGGTTGGTCTACATGAATGTTCTCGCTTTACTTTCTCACGTTCACGGTCCTCTCTATAGGCTTGACCGACTTTGATTGTATCTTACAAAATTTGAAGTATCCTAAAATGCATACTACCAAAAGTTTAGGTCCTCCACTCAAAGTTACATGCTTCAAGACTTCTGAAATGGCCTGGTCATTCCACGACAGCAGTCAAGATTGGTTCCTATCAACAATTTTCCCGGCACATGCCAACTTCTCCAAACAAAAACACTGCAACAAAATGAATTTATGAGTATATTTATGTGTGTTACCATGTGAAGATGCCTAATCTAAAACAAAGTTATTAACTGGATAAACAACACACATCCAGTAACATGGAATAGTTTTAAGATTTTGAGGAAAAACAATGAACCACGAATGGTTCGTGCATGGAAAATCAAAAAAATTCCACATTAACTATTTAACCATATTAAATATAAAATGTTTCATGATCATGCATATTTAGATTGACGTATTTAGAAGAGGTGGAAATAATATTATACCTTTCTTGTATCGGAGAAGTTCTGACTTGGTGCAGTCCTATTGATTGTCTTGTATTCTTCATTCTTCATAAAATTTGAATCAATCTCCGCATTATAAACCACTCATAGAACTCAGAAGTATATATTAATAGGATGTCGTCAGGAATTGAGTGTGGGCTCTCAAAACAACAGAAAAAAAAACAAAATTTTCTCTTCTTCCTCTAGATTTCGGCGGCAATAGGGAGTTGAGAGAGAAATTGTTTTATTTGCTCTGTGTAATCACACACTGTGATCTGGGTTGTGTCAACACACTTAGGGAGGCAACCCTAATGTCATCCTTTATATAAAGATTATAAAATTTACACAAATATCCTTATAGTATAAATTACTAAAATTCTCCCCCTTTACTGTAATTGTCAAAATTTTACATCTCCCTAGATCCAATACTGTGTCCAAATTCATCAATTTAAATTGAAAAATAAAATTGATCTCCATCAGTTAATTAATTAATTTCCTTTATTTACTAATTATCTAATAATTAGAAAATAACAATTAATTAATTTAAGCATTAATTTGTGCTCTTCACTACTTTAGTGACGATACCATTCACATATAGGTTCGGGAAGTATACATTGATCTAAAATACGTTTTTGGTTCAACTGGTGTTGTTTCTCATTCCTGTCCTTATGAGCTACTCCTGAGATTGAATGGACCCACATGAACAAAGCTATAGAATTTAAATACTTAGAGAATTTATCTTCATAAATTCTTGACCTATTTAATCTTGACACCGTACAACTAAACTATAGGTTCGATGCTGAATCAACTCTCGATTCATGCATGCTACATTTTCTGTTGGTGCAAATAAATATTTTTTATTTCACGGCCCATAAAATATGTTGCTATGTTACCCTTCATGAATATCAGTAACAAGTGCGGGATATAAAATTATCATTTTACCCTTCTAGTTATTACATCATTAATTTATTTATTGACTATGAATAAGAAAGACATAACAGTGAATTACCTTGCATAATTCACCATATCTTATTCAATGATTTATTTCATCAAGTACCTTACTAGGTTTATTTATTCACACACCCATCAATAAAGTATAAGGCGATATTATTGCATTTTACAATCTCGCCACGAATTTTCTGTGAATCACATAACTCCAACATAGTTGAATCATGATCTCAATAGCCGAGGTGTTGTCCGGCAATTTGAATTCACTCATTTTTCGTATCAAAGACCCAAGTTACTAAGTCAAGCTTCATATTTATCTAAGGATTAAGGTAATCATGAATAGTTAATACACCCTACTTTATGAACATAATTCTAACAACAACACCATCCACAAAATATTTGAAATAAGCAGTAGCCCAATTCTTGTCACGGATGGTCATATGTGTCTTCACAGTGTGCAACCATGAGTGACTGATCATTGGTTTTGATCGAGGGAATAATAGAACCCTAATGGTGTATAACACAAAGATTTTCTTTAGCAACCACAATTTGACTCCTCGATCAAGTATGTCCCTAATGTTCTCATCAAAATATCTCCTTTATGATTCACCCACTTCGCCCTTAGATCTTTTACATCTTTTGAATCACCACCGAAGTTAACTTCTTCACCATCATTGACAAGATCGTGTAAAGAACTCACATCGGTTGTCTTCACCTTGAATGTTGACCCATGGACATGCATCGTGCATGTAGCTGGATTGAAGCAACCTAATAATTACTTCAAGAAATAACTCTTCAGCTTGGAGCATTGCAACTCTAACAAACATCCAAACCTCATCTCTGATACCTCTCTCCTCTTTCTTCTCATCAAAATTTGCAACTAGATACATAAACTTCTCAGATGTGCAACGTGTGAGAAAGATTCACTTTGCAGTTAGATTTTTCACACTGCTAGCATCAAGTTGTTGTGCCTTCAAGTGCTCCAATTTCAGCATCCTTGTAATAATTGATCTTCTCATTTTTCGTCATGTTGTTCCAAATTGTCACCAGTTGCTCTTTGTTCTTGCATACCATAGTCTCACTTAAATTACAATCAACTTCTATCAATTTCATGTCGTATGAATTGTTAAATGAAACATACTTACATTAGTCGTAATCTTTGCCCCTCGAGCTTTGAGCATAACAAATTCATTATGGCTGTTTTAATTATAAAACGTAACATTAACATTAGACATAAATTAGATGCAGCCATTAATATAAAAATATTTACCATTAAATTAATTGACTTAACTACTTACTTACAAGAAGCCAATGAAACCACACAGTCTCTTCTTGATGTCCACATTGTTTTAACCATATGAAAAAAAGTAATATTCATAAAGTGTCATTGCATGGTTGGGGATTCAACATAATGAAGGTTGTGACATTGCTTGAAGGCGATCCTTGGCCCTCTAATGGTTGTCCTCTGGCGATAGCCATCATTCTATTCTATGCCACATCTTAGTACATTGCAATCATTACAATAAAAATGATTTTCCCCAGTGGTTTTACGATGGTGGTTATGCCAACTGCCAGTACAAAAAATTGGCAAAACTTTTGGTGGCCATTTTTATAAACCGCCGCCAAATTTTTTACATTAGGCCGCGGTTTTAAAACATTTTACGGTGATTTTAAAACCGCCGCTAAATAATATTTCAATCCCTAATTTTTCCTTTCGCCCAAACCTATGCGATCTTCGTCTCTCTCTCTGCGACGCGAACCTCTATCGTGGTTTACTGTCATAAGCTCATCCACTACAAGCTCCCCCATCGCGAGCTCCTCCATGATCTACAGGTACATACTCGATTCTCACCTCTCTCTCTCTGCAATCTCCCTCTGTCTCTCTCTGCAATAAACTTTTCTTTCTTCCCCTCTTCCCTCTCTCTCTGCAATCTCACACTCTCTCTCTCTGCAACAAGCTTTTCTCTCTTCCCCTCTTCCCTTTGGACTTTTTTCAATAGATTTTGACATATTATTGGTTAATATTAATTCATTATACTTAGCTATGTTAATTCTTCCCGCTAAATACCTTGTGTGTATACATTTTGCACTATGAAAAGTTATTAATATTAACTCATTATACCTAGCTATGTTATCTAAAATTCTCAACATGTTGATTGGTGCTTTTGGTTCATTTATGCCAAAGTTAGAATATGGTTAGTTTGTTTATTGTAATCTAATTATGAATATAATTAATTGTTTATTGTAATTTTCCTAATTTTTAGTTTATTTACTTTAATAGTCAAATAGTTAGAATATGGATAGCTAATTTAGTAGAATAGTTAGAATATGAGTAGCTCATTTTTTTAGTTAATTGTTTATTGTAATTTTCCTAATTTGTTAGTTTATTTAATTCTTGTAGTGATTGCAACTTGTTTGTCTCTATTTCGTGCCTCAATTTATGACTCTGATTTCATTGTGAGTTTGATTTTCATTGTATTGAGCTATCTATTACAATGTGTTCAGATTGATTTTAATATGGATAAAAGTTGGATTGAAAAATCTCGAGTTAGTCAAGATTATCTTGATGGAGTTGACGAGTTTCTTGATTTTCTTTTGAAATAGTTTCTGTAGAGGGTAAGATTTATGTCTATGTAAACATTGTGTGAATACACTAAGGATGAATAGGAAGAGTGTGCATGGGCACTTAGTGTGTAATGGGTTTTGTATTGGTTATACACGTTAGTTTTTCCATGGTGAAGCCATATTGTAAAATTCAAATGGAGAAGAGCTTAATGAAAGAAATGCAAACCATGCATCTGTGTATGAAGCGTGTGATGATAATATGCACGACTTGTTGTGTGATGCATTCGGATGTAAAAGTTTTTCAAAACTCTCATTTATTGTGCATCTTTACCACCTCAAGTGTCTTCATGGATTGAGTAATGAGGCACTATCGGGATTACATGAGTTATTGCGTAAAGATGATTGGGAGTTGCCAAAAACATTTTATGATGCTGCAAAGATTATACAAAAGTTGGGTCTTGGGTATCAAAAGATACATACTTGTCCAAATGACTGCATATTATTTTGAAAAGACAAAGAACAAGAACAATCATGTTCTACTTCTGGTACTTCAAGGTGGATAACCAGGAGGGTGAGAGTACATCTCAATCCCAAGGAAAAAGGAAGAAAAGGCCAAAAGCTGCTAAAGTGATGTGTTACTTTCCTTTAAAATGAATGTTACAAAGATTACACATGTCGTCTAAAAATGTTGATGATATGAAATGGCATCAAGTAGAGCGTACTTAAGATGGTGTTTTAAGACATCCTACTGATTCGAATCCTTGGAAATCATTTGACTCTACACATACTGAATTCGCATTTGAACCACGTAATGCCAGACTTGGTTTGGCTAGTGATGGTTTCAACCCATTTGGAGCAATGAGTGTTAGTTATAGTATATGGCATGTTCTTTTGGTTCCATATAATTTGCCTCTTCGGATGTGCATGAAACAAACATCATTGATTCTCTCTGCTCTTATCCCTGGGCCTAAAATTCTTGATAATAATATTGACTTGTATTTGCAACCTTTGATAGAAGAATTGAAAGAACTATGGGAAACAGGTGTCGATACGTATGATGCATCAAGGAATGAAGATTTTAAGATGTGTGCGGCGTTGTTGTGGATGATTAATGACTTTCCAAGACTAGATAATTTGTCTGGGTGGAGTACACATTCATGTTTTGCTTGCCCTTATTGTAATTATGAGATAAATTATCAATGCTTGAAATATAATAAAAAAATTATTTCATGGGCCATAGGATATTTTTAGATCCCGGCCATAGGTTTCATTGTGATAGTGAAAATTTTACCGGTGCAATTAAGAATAGATTGGCTCATATTTCTCCTACTGGGTCAGATGTTTTACAACAAGTCCAATGCCTTAATGTCACTTTTGGGAAAACTAAAGAATCTAGCCGAAAATAAAGATCTCGTGATGATAATGTGCAATATTGGAAGAAGAGAAGTATATTTTTTCAACTACCTTATTGGGAGTTTAATCTTATATATCATAATCTTGATGTAACGTACATTGAAAAAAAATGTATGTGATAACATACTAGGGACAATTCTTAACAATCCACGAAAGAGTAAAGATAATTATAAGGCTCATCTAGACCTTCAACATATGGGTATAATGAGTCAACATCATCCAATGACTCAGGGTGATACCACTTACTTACCTCATGCTTTGTTTCCAATGGTGAATGATGAAAAAGACATATTCCTTAATGTGCTGAAGAGTATCCAAGTTCCTGATGGATATGCAACAAACATTTCTCGTTGCATCGATTTAAAGAAACGTAAGATTCAAGGTCTTACAAGTCATAATAGTCATAATTTTTACCCAAAGATTTATATTATTCAATTGTCAATTGACAAAAGGCTATCTTGATGAGAAGTCCTAGTTTCAAGCACATAGATTTATATTATTCAATTATCAGTTGACAGAACCTTTCCAATGATAATAATTTACCTTTTACATATATCTCAACTATGAGTATTTATGTAGTTCATTTATCTTGACATGTAGAAAATGTGAAGTAGATGTGAAGAGGGAAAATCGTCAACGTCGACCTGCACCAAACGAGATCCAACATTTGGTACGTGAAAAATTTGTTGGATGGCTTCAAACTTATGTAAGTTCAAGTCTGTTAGTTAACTTCATGTGATTTTGATAAGTTAATTATGAATATAGTTTTATTGAACAGGACAACCAGAATAAAGTGTCGGACGAAATAAGATGGTTAGCTCGTGGTCCAAATAGAGTGAAAAAATATGCGGGATTTAATATAAATGGATTCATATTTTGTACCAAAGAGTAAATGAGAAGTTACTGACGCCAACCGAAAGTTTGCATTGTCTTCAATTAATAAGAGTTTGAAGGACAACCAAAGTAAATTGAGAACAGTGAATACGACAAAATATCTTAGCGAAGAAGAATGCCTAAGACATAAACTTAACGAAGTTCCACGAGATGAGTGGAATGCTGTTCTCCATTGAACTTTTTTTATTACGTAGAATAAATACTAATTTTGTTTTTCAAATAACAGGCTCATAGTGAAACAAACACTGCGGTATGAGCAAAATAAATTATACATCATTATTTAGGAAGGAAAAGCTATGCTAAAAAAATAAGATGAAATGGTACGTAAATCTTTTTAATTGTAAGTAATATCTTTGTTTTTAGTATTGTGATCAAAATATAATTTTTCTAAACATAATGATAGACGGAGGTGTTGGGTAGAGAGCCCAATGCGGTCGAACTGTTCATAGAAATGCATAAACGCAAAGATGGGAATTGGGTAGATCAAGAATCTGTTTCTAGAGCTGTAAGAATTATTTTTAAAACTATATTTGTATTTTTATTTTTCAACTATATTTGTCATATATATGATCGAATTATTTATTATGTTGTAGGATAAAATGCAAGAACTTTTGGTAATCTAAACGCAGGATGGGAATAATATCACCCCTAGAGATGCATTTTCTAAAGTTATGGGTCCATAGCATCTTGGACGAGTCCATGGAATGGGACTAGGTCCAACTCCCACAAGTGTATTTAGATTGCAAAGCAGCCGTTAGTTTTCTGAAGAGGCGTTCGTTCCACGTGCAGAATATGAGAGAGTTAGGTCACATGTCCATGAACTTCAAGATGGTCAAGTTCAACTTCAATCCCAAGTGGCGTACCTTACAAAAATAATGCAAGTACAAAATCTTTCGTTCTCATTCCCCAACAATGATCAAGTAAGATTTCTAAGGAATTTATACTTTACGTAATTATAAATTATGTTTATTCCAACATTAATACAAATTTTGTTCATTTTTTATATGTTTATAGGATTCTGGAGATCCTCTCTCAACCTCATGATTGTATAAAGTTCAGTGAGGATGGAAAATATTATATTTGCTTAAGTTTGAACTTATATTGTTTTGCCTTTAGAATTTATGATTGTTTGAGTTGATGGATTCTGAATCTATAAAATTTATGAATGTTTGAATTTCTGAACGTTTAAAATGCAAGAATTTGTGAATATTCGAATTGATGGACTCTGAACTATTGGAATTTTTGTATTGATAGATTCTGAAATCTGTGATATAGAATATTTTCTGAAACATGTATTTTTAAAAATTATGGGATGTTTAAAAAACAGAAAAAATTCTGACCAAAATTTCAATCTATAGCGACAGTTTTGGAGCCTATAGAGGCGGTTTAAAATCGTCGAGCAAGATATTGTTTTTCTATTTCTAGGCATTTGGCGGCAGTTCCGCTAAATAATCTTTACTGGCGGTTTGAAACCGCCAGTAAAGAGAAAGAAAACCGCCTGAAAGACCCTATTTGCCGGCGATTGGAATAACCACTACCAAAAACCTTTGAGGCGGTGGATAAGACGGCGGTTTTTGAACCGCCACAAATCTTTTTTGCGGCGGTTAGAACCACCGTAATAGGTGAATAAAACTGCCGTCATAATCAGTAGTTGTTGTAGTGGATCAAGACATGTTCGTGATTAGAGAGGCACGAGGATGGTAGCGATCTCCATGTAATCTGTGGCGTTCACCAGCCTACCAGGTGACCCGTGCCTTAACGATGACGCTTTGACTTTTTGTTCTAGAACATAAAAAAACCAGCATCATCCAAATAATCAACTCAAAATTAATTCTATATATTCTTTTTTTTTGTCAAAGATAAAAATATATTCAAACAAAAGAAATGCATTATAAAAGTACCCTTATGTAAGCTAGATATAGAGGCAACCAAGCACATAACCCTGACGTACTCAAAGATCACCTCAGCCAACCCCAAAGTTTCTTGTATTCTATGATTAATAGGAGAATTCTTTTTCTTCCTAATAGACTACACCCTTTCTCTAATCATTCTAACTATATATAAGAAAATAATATAACTATCTCTCTTGATTTCATCAAAAGATGTATAACTTCTCTCTTTCCAAATAAAATAGTCAAAAATAGTAAACAATAGCTTAAACATTGAAAATCCAAAATAATTTTTCTCCAAACAAAACGAGAGAAGCCAAGTGACCAAATGATCGAAATTAGAGAAACCAAAACGTATATCAAGAAGTGTCATAATCCTTCTCAAAATATTATTCCCATTAGACTAACCACCAAAAAGATGATTAACGGATTCTAAACTCGTGGAACAAAAGAAATAAGCTTGAGAAGGAGAAGCATCCCATTTACGCCCCAAGTCCACAATTGCCACCTTATTCTTCAACACAAGCCAAGAAACAAAACTACACTTGGGTACATACACAAAAATCATCAACGCTGAAGTTTGTAGGCAAGAGAAACAAAGAAAACACCGTTATTAGCTTTAGTCCATCTCCAACGATCCCCTGGCTAGTATCTGGTGAACCCCTCATTTAAAAGCTCTCTCAAAGTAGTCAAACTCAGAGAATTACGAGAAGGAACAACCCAGAATCCGTCCTGAATGACAACACTGACTTTGGAGTTTAGAGACCAACCAGAGATAATAGGTATATCTTTCACAATACAGTTCAGAATAGCTCCACCAGGGAGCCAACGATCAGTCAAAATATTCATTTTTTCTCTATTACCAATATCAATCACAATCCTGGCTGATAAGATATCTCGAAGCTTTAACATTTTCCTCCATGACCATGAAGGGTCCGAACATATCTGAACCATGAAATAGGATTGACATTGAAAAAATGATCATTATTCGTTTCAAAGAAATAAAAATCATACATAACCACACACCAACACATGCAATCCATATTACCTAGAAATTTGAAACAAAAATCATACATAACCACACACCAACACATGCAATCCATATTACCTAGAAAAATCTCACTTTCTATTCTTCACTTTCAACATCAAAGAACAACTCATAGAAATACAAGTCCATATAAATTAGAGAAACAAAGCAAATCATGACTTTTGCTTAAAATTACTCAAACATAAATTTAACCCAAAACTCAAACATAAAAATCTTAAATCATACGTTTTGATTCGAATTGATGATAGAAACAATGAAAATGGTAGATTGAGAGACGATAAGTAGAAACAAAATCCACTGGATTTTTGAAAGGGATAGTCGAAGAAATTTTTCTTTAAGAGTGTAGGAGAAGAAGTGAGGTGCGGGGATATGGGTTTGAATGAAAACAATATTTTTTTAGGTGTGAGTGACTGGTTCAGCCCGTTGAGGAGAGAGATTATCTCTCTAAATCATAAGATGATTGGGATTAACCTAACTAGATCCAACATTAAAATAAATCTAAAAGTATCATAGAATTATGTGACTATTGATGTATATAAAAAGCTAAAAGTTAATAAGATAATTTATCGTGTAGCATTATTACGATTTGAAGAGTCCCCTCAAATTCATATTTTTTTATTCTTTTAAAAACTTATTTTTTGTATTATTTATATTGCTTATTCTCTTTAGGCTAGCTAAAATTCTTTCTCAAACCAATAAAACAAGTTTCGTTCAATGCATTTGCCTTATTTAAAAATCTTTTCTTGCAAGTCTATAATGTTCAATATTAAATTGAAAAAACTGCCCATTGGAATAAAAAGTTAAAACTACAAAAATCAATTGGTTTGGAAGAGATGCATTCAAATCTCTCACATCCAAAATCAAATTTTGACTCTCCCTCTTGCTTTCTGCCTCTATAATTATATAATAATGGCACCTTAATCACTCTCAAAACTTTGTCTTATATCTAGACTATGATTTCCATCCACTTATTTCCTCTTAATTAGTTAGGATTTAAACTATTTTGTTGTTTCTGTCGTCATGTACAAAACACAGAGAAAAAAGGATAAGGGTGATCCGAATTCATAAAAAAAGGATAATGTTTGATAGGAGTCTCATTTTGTAGATAATCTTAGCTGATTTTGAGAATTGTTTTCCAATAAGTTATAAGAAATTCATACAAAAACATCAATTGAACACTCATAATAAGCACGCTCACAACTTAATTTTTTTTAGAAAACAACATTGTTTTTCTTGTTTACATTTTTTTTTTCTGAAAACTCTTTTGCAAATCATCTTTTGCGTTTGTGTGAACATTGTTTGTTAAATTTAAACCATATTCACACTTATTCTATTAGGCAAAAAGCTAAAACATTTTTTAAGTATTTTAAGTATGGGAATGAAGATAAATTTAAGCCCATTTACTTAAGTAGCTCCCGTGGGCTAATTTTCATAAATGAATCCCAAGCCCAACTCTAATTGAATTTTTAAGTCGGCTATAGAAACACAACTCAAGTCAAAGATGGTCTCTCTCTCTCTCTCTCTCTCTCCTCTCTCTCTCTCCTCTCTCATACATAACGTTTTACACATCAAGATGTAAACCGACACCACCTTAATTCAAAGTCGGTATCAGTACTTTTTTTTGGGTATTAAATCGAAATCTTAAAACACCAAAAACAAGAACACAATCTGTCCCATTTTCTTTTTGTTGTTGTTCTAATTATTACATCAACCGGCTTCATTTCTACGTTTAAATTCAGCCAGAGTTCTTTTCTTTTTCTTTTTGGGTTTTTCCAATTTGAAATTGGGAATTTGCGTGCTTATTAAAGGTGGCGGACCAGGGAAACTCGGGTGAATTCAGAAGTTTCCCGGCTGAAGAAGGCGGCGACGATGAACAAAGATACACAACAGAAGAACAAACCTCTGTTTTATTCCCACAACAACAACGAGAAGAAGAAGAAGAAGAAGAACAAAGAAGACAACATACAGTAACAGGTAAAATGATGTCAAGAGATGTTCAAGAAAGAGAGATGTCAGCTATGGTGACTGCTCTAACTCATGTCGTTTCAGGACAGAGAACTGGCGAATTGAGCTATCATCAAAATATGTCATCACCTTCATTTTCATTTGGGTCTGCTTCTTCTTCTTCTTCTTCTTCTGGTTCGTCTGGTTATTGGTTTAGTGGACAAAAGAGAGGACGTGACGATCTTCAGGGCTTTTCTACTCAGGTTTCTGATTCCAGACTCTCCCATGGACATGGCCTTTGTGCAATTAATGGTATCTTTTTTTTTTCTTTTCTGTTCTCCATAATATTTTCTTCTTTTATACATAAAAATTATAATAATATAAATTGGGATACTCTTACAATTCATCTGTTATAGATGTAACTGTATTATTTTCTGATTGTTTAATTGTAAATAAATGGACTCAACTAAATTAGGTAATCACCTATGTTAATTAAACTTATTTTATAAATCTTATGGGATTGAACTCAACTAAATTACGATAATATCATAAGTATGTGCTTTTCAGATTACTATATTTGTTATTGATAATAACATTTAATTTTATATCCTAATTGCCTAAAAATTAAAGTTTTACTAAATGTTCATTTTGAGATTTTAGACTAAAGTGCAATCACGTAAATAAATTCTAAGAGATAAAAAGATGAGTGTTACTTGAACTCATAATAAAAATTAGTTTTATTAAAGTGTTCATTTTGAGATTTTAAACTAAAGACGTAAATAAATTCTAAGAAATAAAGATAAGTGTTACTTGAACTCGTAACAGGTAACAACGTAGACTAGGAAGTACCAAATGGTATATCTATTTTGTCATGATTGTCAGAAAAAAAAAAGTTGTTTAGGTGAGTAATTTGAAAAAAATAAATAAAGTGGTTAATGATGTTATAGCAACCATGCACAAACTTTTGTGAAGTTGTTTAGATAAGCCCTTAGGAAAAATTAAATAAAGAGTAGTTCTAGTCTGATTAAGTTATAAATCAAATTATATTTGACAAAGTGATATGTCAGAATATTAATGGTCAACGGTTAAGATTATCATAAGGAGATTGAATGTTTCTTAGAGTTTTTGAGTCCATTGTATCGTTGTTTAGTATGATTATAAGATTGTCACTTTCTTAAATTTATTGAGACGGATATTCACATTCTTGGAGGTCTTATTTTATTTTCTCGTAATCTGATTGATTATAGTTGAAACTGTATCTCATATCACATTTTGCATGAATACAACTTCTATACTGATTACTTAACTAATCTTAGTGTTGCGAAAGGTATTTCTTTATTTGTTTTTCATTCTATTCCTAATCTGGGGGCTACATTTCTAAGAATCTTTGTGATGTTCCTTTCCTTGGAGATTAATCCTAGTAGCCAGAAAACAGGGTCATGTGAACTTTGGCCTAAAACTTGAAGCCTAGATTTATGCTTATTTTTTAAGACTAACAAAATATTAAATGATTGAAATATTAAATATGGAAATTTTTTATCATCAACAGTGACAGCAGAAGAAGCTACAAAAACAGTATCACAATCAGCAACAGCAACGGGGACAGGGACAAGTGAAGAAACAGGGGAGAGAAGAAGAAGATACAGAGGAGTGAGACAGAGGCCATGGGGTAAATGGGCAGCCGAGATACGCGATCCTCACAAGGCCGCCAGAGTCTGGCTGGGCACTTTCGACACCGCCGAGGCCGCCGCTAGAGCTTACGATGAAGCCGCTTTGAGATTCAGAGGAAACAGAGCCAAACTTAATTTCCCTGAAAATGTCAGAACTATCCCTCCTCTTCAAATCCAACCCCAAATTCCATCTCCTTCATATTCTATTTCCCAAAATACTCCTTTCATGATCCCCTCTCAACTTACTACTCCTCCTCCTCCTCCGCCTGTCCTACAGAGCTCCTCTGTTCCTGACAGTGTGAGAGACTATTTCCAGTATTCTCAGTTGCTTCAAAGCTCTGGCGATTTTCTCTCTCTCTCTGATCAGATTTTATTTAATCCCCAATTGGAATCTCTTCAATCGCCATATCTATTTTCTTCTACTTCTTCTTCTTCTTTGGGCTCCTCTGGTTCTTCCTCTGCCTCTCATCCTCTATTTTTTCCTCATCAGCAACAACTTGGTTATTTCCGGCCGCCGGGAAATCAGAATCAGGGTGGAGATAATAGTGGTGGCGGAAGCAGTGGTGTTGATTTTCCTGCTTCATCTTGGTCGGATTCCGCCCACTACCCTTCTTCCTCGTCCGGTTGATTAAGGATTATTTACTCTGGCTTTTTGGTTCCTCTTTGCATTACTTTATTTCTAGTTATTCGACAATTCTTTTGTACTTCTTTTTTCGGATTTTTTGCATGTAGTTTGTTGTCTAAATTACTAATTATATTGTAAAGAACAAAAAAGGAAAATATCGAAAGGATTTTGTCATTCAATTATAGGAAGAAAAAAGAAAGTAACTTTGTTTCAGCAAATATAGTATATGTTCTAAAACATTAATTTAAGGATATTTAGGAATTGTTCCTTTTGTGATGAAGGGGTGTGTATGTTGCATGGACCCTAATTTCTCGTACTGGCAAAGACAATTTTAGTAATACTACAGTAAAATCTAAAGTAACTTTTGTGAATTACAGTTTATTTAAATAATACGACATTTGTGTTCAATTAATTAGAAAATTGTAAGTTTCTTTATGAAAGAAAAAAAATATCCTTATCCATTTTCTACAAAAATAGTTTTGAACCCTCAAAATGATGTCATAAAATGATTTTGGAATGTAAAAATATTTTTTTTTAAAAATAGAGGGAGACCTTTGAAATATGAAAAAGATGTCAGAAAAAAGCGCTCATAGTGATGAAAAAATAAGAATAAATCTAATATTAAAATTTATTTTAGTGGTGTTAGTAAGAACAATATTTTTAGTTTATTTGTCAATAAAATCTTAAAATGTAAGGGAAGGGTTTGTCATTTTTTAAAATAGAGAGAATTATGTGTTATTGAAGTAAACTAAAGCAAAGCAATTATTAGAGTAATGTTCCCTTCTTTTTACTATTAAAATTGAGTATTCTCCACTCCATAAACTCATGCTCTCCGTTTAGATTCGAACTAGCAACCTAGAGTCTTAGTATTTTTAGGGTAATGAGCACGAGAGTTTTAGAGAAATTCAAGAATAGACCACTTGATATATAAATTGATAATCCTCTGATACATAATGCTTATGATTTGACTATAAGATCTTTTTAAATTATGACTTAAATCATTATTTGTTTATTTTTAAAACTGATGTCAACTAAAATCTTCTCTTCAAATTTTTTTAAAATGGTATGAACTTCTGTGTATAAATTAATAAATTTAAATTTATTGATTATTTTACATTCACTAAATTAATATATTCCTCATTATCCTAAAAGCTAATTTATAGAAGTTTAAACGTATCTTTTTAGACGTAATCGGAAGCCAAATTGATAATTAAAGGATGTTTAGTTTAGAAGGAAAAATAAAAAATTAAAAGATAATTAAGTCATAAAATCATTTGTCATGGACGAGATGAGTTAAGTATATTCACATATCATGAGTTCATGGATTTAAATCATATTATCCTCGAACACTTATAACATTTATAACTTTAACACACAAAAAATCAATTACCCATCATGCAATGTTTTGTTTTGGCTCACGGTTTTCATTTTCAATTACATAATCAAATGAATTTTTTTTATCCAACTAATTTAATAAAGTAGAGTGTCTAACAAACTTAATATTACTTATAAATATTTTGCATAACTATTAATGTTAAATTAATTAATCCGACCTTCTAACATTTCAATAAGCTACGTATAAATTTGATTATAATAAATTAAAAAAGATTAAATAATTGGCTACCTCACAAGCATAACTGTGTTGATTTCCCACCCTTTAGGAATTCTAGCTCAAGTATTAGTATTTAGAATGTAATATTCTTCCAATAGTTTAGTAATATGTGTCAACATCTGATTTGCTGAGGAAATATATGCTACTAAGAATTTAAACGTGCTAATTTGAATGTTGTATCTTTTAGTGGTCGGTGGATTGCCTGAACCAACTCATTAGAACTCATCTCCTGCTGAGAGAAGACATTGAAAATTGAACCATATTCTCATTGCTTTTATTTCACTAATTTAGAGAATGTTAAATTGGAAAAATCAAGCATCTCACTTTCACTGTTTATAATTATACTAATTGAAAAAAAAAGTAAATCGAGCATCTCTATCATTAGTTAATTCAGCCTAAAAGATTGTTCGATGTAAGTCTGAGTGACATGAAACTATGATTAGAATAGAAAAGTTAGATATGTTATTAAATTTTAATCAACTGAAATTACAAATGGGCTTGGCTCAATAATCCTGATATTTTGTTGTATTGGTATTCCGTTTTAGAGAAATATTTCAGAGATAGCAAATACTATTAAAGGACTTAATGTGACTAACATATGCATGAAAAGTTGTTTGATCACTACTCATAGCTTACACAACAGCTAAGAATGTGTGATTTTAGAATCATATAAATTTTATGGTTGAAATATCCACATGTAAACATTATAGTAAAGATATTTAATTAAACTAAGTTAAATAATCTAATTATCTTTAAAAAATGTAATAGAAAAATAAAAAAATGTCATAAAAATCTTAAATGAACAACCTGGGAGAGCCTTTGCTCCCAAGTTATAAAAAAATCTAAATTTATAAAAAAAATATAAATGAGCATTGAAAAAATAAATTGATTACCATGCTTAGATCATACCAAGCTGTCAATTTAATATTTTTATTTTTTCAATGTAGGTCGTTTAGATTTGATCAAATGGCAACATGAGCAAAACTACTTAAATCTGTTAATCTTAGTATCTCTTCAACACCATTTGCACGTGTTCCCTTAGCCAACTCATTTCCCATCTTCTAATGAGTTTTCCATATGTATTACAGTTGCAATAACATGACAGATAAATTAAGTTTGGTTAGGGCTAGAACATCAAAATAACTCCCTAATCAAGTAAGAGTTGGGGTCGAAGTCCTCCTCCTGAGCCAACATGTAGACCCATTACTGAGTAGGGGTTGCCACCTAGATCATCACAACAAATAAACGCCACCAGCTCAGGCAGAAGCAAACTTGAACCATTAAAGGAAAGAGACTTTCAGCACCTGCCAACCAACAGACATTCCCATCATGGAGGAAAAAAGAAGTCACATCATTACTTCAACACCGTCCTTGACTCAACATATGGTGACTCGAAGCATGAGGGGCCGCTCAACCGGCTCGATCATCTTCGAGTTCAAGAGTCTTAATCTGAAATGGTAGTATTAAAGTTTATAGCTTCAGCTCCGAAATGGAATATCCTGTTGATCATATTTTTAGATAGAATTAAATAAGTTATATCAGATTCTATGTAACCGATTGAAAGTTTATAAATAAAGGCAAGATGTAATTCTAACGGGGAACACGACAACTCTCAACACCCATAAGAAACAAGCTAACTATGCAGTTTGCATCAACCTTGTAAATCTTTTTTCCATAATGAAATACTATCAGAATCTCCCTGTGGTTTTTCTTCCCTTTAAAGGGTTTCCATGTAAATCATGATGTTGTTATTCTCTCATTCTCTCTCTTAATTATTCTCTATATTTTCATATTATGATATAGGGAAATCACGATCAATTCTGAAAGACCATGAATTTTTTCCTTTACATTTGATACTTTCATTGAGAGATGAGAAAAAACTCAAGAAATCCCTCCCTCAAATCCTCAAAACCAAATAAAACGCGCTTCCAGCAACAGAAACAGAAGAAGAAATGGATGCAGAAGTAGTAACGAAAATGACTACGGAACTGAAACCAGATCGAAGAACGGATGGGAAGTGACAAAAGAAATGATTAAGGAGAGTCAAAGCATTAGAACATAAATCCAAGGGTAAGAGCACACCCTCAGCGAAGAGCACACCCTCAGCGAGAACAGAAATTGAAGCGTCGGAGTAGACCCCCTAGCGAGAATAGAAGTTGAAGCGTCAGATACATACCCCTCAGTGAGAACAGAAACTGAAGCGCCAGATCAAACTCTTAGGGAGAATGGAAAACAAGCGCCAGATCAGACTCTTAGCGAGAATGGGATAAAGAGCGTCAGATCAGACTCTTAGTGAGAATGGAAATTGGAGCGCCAGATCAGAGCGAAGAACGCACCAAATGAAACGTGCTTCCAACAACGGGAGCAGAAGAAGAAACATATGCAGAAGTAGTAACGAAAATCACCATGGAACCAAAAACAAAGTGAAGAACAGTAAATTCACTCATTCGTATTCAATTTGATTTATTTATTTGGTACAATTATTATTTTAAAAAATTACTATTAATACAATTCGTGGAATTGAATTATGAGAATTCAACAACTGTCATGAGAGGCCGATGAAACCCATGAACTGCTACTCGTGGACTGCCAGACGATCGAAGCTCTGCCTACAACAGCTAGGCTAAGAGCAACCGAAGTAAAAAAATAAAAATAAAAAAATAAAAGAGGAACGAGATCAGAAAAGAAATCCATTCGAAGGAAGGATGAGTTAAACAAATCAGAGCGGATAAGAAAAGTAGAGCTCATAAAGTGCAGACAAAAAAGATCATAAAGTTCAGACCAAAATAGATCATAAAGTTCAGACCATAAGAGCTCATAAAGTTTCGACAAGAAGAGCTCAGACCAGAAGAGTTAGAAAATTCAGATCAGAAAAGTCATAGAGTTTAGACCAGAAAAACTGAAGTCAAAGCTTCAGAATAGAAATGTTGAAGCCGGAGCTTCAGAACGTAAAAACTAAAGTCAGAGCTTCAAAACAGAAAAGTTGAAGTTAAATCTTCCGAGTAGAAAAGCTGAACTCAAAATTTCAGAATAGAAAAATTGAAGAAAGAGCTTCATAATTATAAATATATAGGAGTCTGCTTCATGGAGAATTTTACGGAATTCAAGTTGAGCTCCTGATCAAAAATATGGTAGTCTTCGTACATGAAAGTAAACTTAATTACGTCTTTCAAAATCAATTTTTTAGGCAGACTTACATAGCATATAATATATGATGAGAAAGACGTAGATGTCTACTATTTGAAGAATTTTGCAGAACTTGATTTAGAGTTCATGAGAAAAAGTTATGAAGATTCTCATGGAGATTGCTCAGGAAAATAAATTATACAGAACCTTAAATTTGGAAATTAAACTGCATTACTGGGTCCAACCACACGATGAATCTTATATCAACGAAAAGATACAGAAATCAACCTTGTGAGAAATTTTACAAAAATCAATTTGAAACTCCCGATCAAAAGTATGGCAGCTCTCGTTGGTGTTATTCATGAAAGTAATTATATGAATGCTTCTCAAATTTAAATTTTAAACTGTATTAATTTTTATATTATTACATAGCAAATAATATATCACTATAAAACTATGGATATCTATTTCTTGAAGAATTTTGCAAAACTCTATTTTGAGCTCTCGAACAAAAGTTATGATAATTTTTATGAAGGCTGTTCGAGAAAGTAGAATATGTAGAACGGTCAATTTCAGAAATAAAACTGTATTTGATGGAAGACAACTATACGGTGAATCTTAAATCATTGGAAAGGCCGATGAAACCCATGAACTGCTACTCGTGGACTGCCAGACGATCGAAGCTCTGCCTACAACAGCTAGGCTAAGAGCAACCGAAGTAAAAAAATAAAAATAAAAAAATAAAAGAGGNGGAAAGATATAAAAGCCTACTTATTGGAGAAATTTACAGAAATAAATTTGGAGATTTCGATCAAAAGACACGGAAAACATATTATGCGGAACGGTCAAATTCATTAATTAAACTGTACAGACTGGGCGCCAATTACATGATGAATTATATATCATCAAAAGCATATGAAAATCAACTTCTTGAAGAATTTCATGGATTTCAATTTGGAGCTTTGGATCAAAATGTATGGCTTGATAACGTGCAGCCTGCTTACAAGACAAATGCTTGGCGTCAACTTTCTCTCTTCTTCAACAACAATGGAAATTAGGGCGTGAGTCCTTGAGAGTGGGCAGTTCGTAAGTTTGGTTCTCTAAAGAAACTAAAGGCGTAAGTCCTTGGGAGGGGCAATTAATAAGTTCTACTCTTAGAATGAACTAAGGGTGCGAGTCCTTGGAAGGGGCAATTCATAAGTCCTACTCTCAGAATGAACTAAGGGTGTGAGTCCTTGGGAGAGGCAATTCATAAGTCCTACTCTCAAAATGAACTAAAGGCATAAGTCTTTGGGAGGGGCAATTCATAAGTCCTACTCTCAGGAGGAACTTAGGGTGTAAGTCCTTAAGAGGGGGAATTCATAAGTCATACTCTCAGAAGGAACTAAGGTCATAATTCTTTGGGAGTGGCAGTTCATAAGTCCTACTCTTAAAGGAAATCAAAATGGCACCATGGTTCCACTGAAGAAGCCTAAATCTTTGGGAGCATCTACGTACGCCGTTCTCAGAAGGAAATTGAAATGAGGCCATGGTTCCACTGAGGGAGACTGAGTCCTTGGGAGCGTCTACGTACGTCGTTCTTAGAAGAAAATCCAAACGGGACCATGGTTCCTTTGAAGGAGTCTAAGTCCTTGGGAGCGTCTACGTACGCCATTTTCAGAAGGGGAAAGTCTAAAAGAACAAAAAAGGAAACATCCTCAGACTACATAACGGAAAAAGGAAATGTCTTCAGAACGAAAAGGTTTGGAGAACAGAAAAAAAATGTCTTCAGAGTGGAAAAGGAAACATCTTCAGGACGGGAAAGTCTGAAGAACGAAAAAAGAAATGTCTTCATAACAGAAAAAAAGTAGTTAATGAAAGAATTTCAAAGTTGAGAAAATAAAGGCTGAGCTGAGTAAAGAAAAGCCAAGAAAAGAAAAGCTGAGAAAAGAAAGGCTGAGCTGAGTCAAGAAAAGCTGAGAAAAGAAAGGTTAAGCTCAGTAAAGAAAAACTAAGTAGAGAAAAGGCCAAGTAAAGGAAGGCCGCGGTTTCAACGTTTTAGAACGGAAAGGCCAGGAGTAAAGGAAAAAGAAGCAAGTAACGGAATGAAAAAGTTAAGAGCGGAAAAAGGAAACCAAAAAGGAGAATTTGAGAAATAGGAAATAAAAAAATGCAAAGCCGAGGAAAAGAAATGAAACAGTAAAAACTCTATCGGTGAACTGGTAATAAATCAAAACGGGGTCGTGGTTTCATGGAAGGAGCCTAAGTCCTTAGGAATGACTACATACGCCATTCTCAGAAGGAAATAAAAATGAGGCATTGATTCTTTATTTGAACCTAAGTCCTCATCTAAAAAAAATGACAGTTTATAATTTATTCTCTCTGAATGAAGACGGTGCCACGGTTCTTTATTTGAACTTAAGTCTTTGAGGAAGCATGTATATCATAAGGAAATTAAAGTCCTATCCTCGAGAACAAATTTCACAAAAGAACATAGTTATTCTCAAGAAAGCTGAGAGCCAAAAGTTTCCTTAGATTAAAGAACAAATTTTGTTGAAAGCTTGAAGTCAACACAGTACTAGATTTTGATCCCCAAATTTTGCTAAGCTTTTTAATGAAGTACAACAAAAGGGAGTTCATTAGAAGAAAAATTGCACAAACAGAGTAATTCATGTTGATCGAAGCTGAAGTACAAAGGGAAAATATGAAACGAGAGAAGGAAAAAGAAAACAAGGAAACAGTAGAAACTCTACCAACAAATGTGGAACATCAAACTCAAACTCATGCGATAAAATTATGAAACGGTACACTCGCTCCTTACTCATCTCAATAAATTATTATGTTATTGTTCTTGTATAATATTCTTGTCACAGATCTTAACGTACGAGAGAAGGAAAATGAAAAATGAAGAAATGGGAAAAACTCTACCAATGAGTCCATCGTGAAAGGAAAAAAAAGAAATAACAACAAATGAAGAAGAAGTAATCATCATCACAGCAAACTGATAACAAAAAAATTGCTCGACAACCGCAAAGCATTTGTGAACGGGAACAGAAAAATGTAATGGCAGAAAGAAAAGGCTTCATTGACAACAGACAACTAAAAAAAAGGGAAACGAAAAGCTGATGAGTCCATAGCAGCTTCAAGAGCTAAGCCTAGACAACAAGGCAAAGCTAAGCTCAATTCAGAAAGCTCAAAAGTAAAAGCTTCAAAGGTGAACCCAGACCATAAGGTAGAGCTGAGACCAGACCAGAAGGTAGAGCAGAGCTTAGACCAGAAAGCTCAGAAGTTCATGACGTGAAAGTTTTAGGAGTTGAACTCTGACCAGAAAGCTCAAACCCGATCGCCAAGAGCTTTGGCATTTCAGAAAAAAAAAGTCTGAATTTCAGAATTAAGGAAAGAACTCCAGAATAGAAATTCTTATCCAAAGATTATTACTTCACTTCAAGTCAGAGAAGTAATACATATGGACGTCTATGAGGTCCAAATAAATCTAGTGTTGAAGATCGATGAATCAAATCATTACACCTGAATGAAGAGAAACTTCATCAAGTGTAATGGTGGCAAATGAACAGAAATAATTCTTGGTGTTAGGCCACATCAGCGGAGAAGAAAAATAATTAACACAAATGCCACAGAAGCATTATGAGAATAGTTGAATTTGTCATATTGGTAGATCTGAAGAAGCTGATCCTGAGCTCCTCGTCTAATCAAGGTAGCTGAAGTATAAAATTCGCATAGGGAGTCACGAAAGCCAAAAAAGCCAATCGAGGGAATCATCACTGTAACAAAGCTGATAGCAATCACTACAACCATCAGATTCGCCACACTACGCCAAATAATTTAAATTCAAAAAGTTGTTAATATGATAAGCAAGATGTACATGTAAAATTTTATATGAGACGTGGTAAGATCTAGACCAAAGACTCCATCGAGAAGAAGATAGAATTAGAATCGTATGATCAATTAGGCGGTTATGTAGAATAGACTAATCAGACAAAAGTACATAAATTACCAACGTGGCAATCCAAAGAAAAGTCAATCAAGACTATTGGATTGGTCAGACAGTCAAGATTTACTAAGTTGTTAATGTTGATAAGCTAGATCTCGGAAAATATTCTGTTGATTTTATTTTTAGATAGAATTAGATAAACTGTATCAGATTCTATGTAACCGATTGAAAGCCTATAAATAAAGGCAAAATGTAACTCCAACAGGAAACACGACAACTCTCAACACCCATATGAAACAAGTTGACTATGCATTTGCATCAGCCTTGTAAATCATTTCTCCATAATGAAATACTATCAAAATCTCCCAGTGATTTTTTTCCCTTTAAAAATTTTTCACGTAAAGTATGATATTGTTATTCTCTCATTCTCTCTCTTAATTATTCTCTATATTTTCACACTATGACGTACAGAATTCACGATCAATTCTAAAAGACCGTGAATTTTTTCCTTTACATTCTCAAATAAAAATTCGTGTACCATTATCCAATATACTTATAGAAAAGAGTACATGATATTAAATGTGTCATCTAAATCAAAAATCAAAGTGCAAAGTTTGCTCGAGCCACATACACTTTTATCGACAATCCAATTTTATCATGTACAATAAACCTTAAGGACAACGCATTTGACATTTTTAGTATATTTTATGGTTAAATCTATAGCTCATATCATTTTTTTAAAAAAAAATCAATTTCATTTCATCCGATTTAGTCTATTATATAAATAGTTAATGATTCAAATAAACCTAACATCATTATTAGACCACTAACAGAGTCAGTGATCTAAAACCCTTCATTTAAGGACAGCTGCCACTGCCACGTAAGATGTCAAAATGTTGAGTGGGTCCCACATAGACGTGTGACACTTTAAACATATTTCAGAGTCATGACGTGACTCACAATATTTGACGAGGTCCTTTTTTTTGTCTGACAAAGGAAGAGTCCGATTCGGAAACCATGAGCTTTACATTTAGGCACGTGGCTTCTAAAATTATTTCTTAATAAATAAATGAATAAGCAAGGCACTTTTTCATATGGAATCACTATTTCACGTGTATGAATTAAGTCAAAAAACGTGATTGTGACTGTAGGGTTCATGGTGTATTGGTAGGGGATCAAAACTTCTTTGTCATTAAACAAAATAAACTGTTTTTTCCTTTAAAAAATATTAATTCACGACTCATATTAACGTGTTACACGCACAAGTAATTTTTATATGTAATAGTTATACTTTTAATTTAAAAAGTTTTAAAGTTAACTAGGGTTACTGATTTATTAGTTATTTCAATTACTATATAATATTATTTATTATGCTATCTCCGTAACTAATTATTTTTATGGTCCAATCAATTTTTTTAAGAAAATTGAATCGAAGTGAAAGTTTCGGTTCGGTTATATATCGAATCAAATCGAACCGTGAATCTCATATAAATCTAAGTGAACCAAATCATGTTTTACAGTTCAGTTTGATTTGGTTCGGCAGCTGTACCTATACTGGAAAATTTCAAACAGAAATAAATTAACAAATTTCAGACAGACTTGAATCAACAAATTGAAGACAAATTAATTACACAGGAAAATTTCAAACAGAAACATTACATAGGAAAACTCCAGTCAAATTTCAGACCCTAACACAAAAATTTAACAAAAGAATTCCACATATTCAACCCTAACCCCAAATTTCAGACAGAAATAGATCTAAGATAGAGCAGTAAATAATATATTTTAGACAGAAGACATATGAAACCTACCTGTATCTCAGATGTAGAGACGAGAATGATATGGAACGCAAAGACATGAAGGAGAAATGAGAACTAAGAACTCAGAAGATTTTCGGGAAGAAGGAGAAAGAAGAACGAACTCGAAGCAAGGGAGAAGGCAGAAGGCAATGTCGCGTTTTTGTCTTTTGGAGTTTGGAGGAGGCAGTTGTGATTTTGGAGGAGACTAAGAACCTTAATCCAATTTTGAAGCTTATACATTGGGGTAGAGGGCCAAAACAACGTTGTATTGTATATAAGTTTGTTCAAAATTTCATAAACTTTCTAACCAAATCAAACCGAATCGAAAGAATTTATATAACTTAACTGACTATTTTCAGTACTTTCTGATTGGGTGGTATTTTTTTCACCCCTATTTATAACTACTCTTTTTAGAGGTAATTTTTACTAA
The DNA here is from genome assembly GCA_003255025.1 of Datisca glomerata. Taxonomy (NCBI): domain Eukaryota; kingdom Viridiplantae; phylum Streptophyta; class Magnoliopsida; order Cucurbitales; family Datiscaceae; genus Datisca; species Datisca glomerata. The sequence continues at coordinate 729,641 of QANY01001086.1, forward strand.
TTACTTAGTAAAAGAATATATCAAGGTGATCAACATAATTACAGGGAAATTATGTTAGATCTGAGCCATTGCCGCTCAGAGAAAATCTAAAATATTATTTTTTATAACTTTTTTAATTCCAATGTTTGAGAGATTTGAGCTAATTATCGTACGATCTAGATGAACCGAGCATGATCTTCTATTTGTTAAAAGGTGATCCAATATTTATGACAAATAGTTGCTACTAACTAAAAACTTGATAACATTGCCGATATACCCAAACCAAACTCAAAACTATTAAAGTAAAATTAATAACAAAGAAATTAAGAAAAGCAAAAAAAAAAAAAAGAAAAATAGTGTAAGATCATTTCCTACTTCCTGGAAATGACTAAAACCAAACTTTGTTTGGTTAATGTCCAACAATCATCGGTCTAACTCTATTTTTATATGAAAATTAGGTTCCAAAAGTTACGTTTGGACCTAGTATTGGGCAATCTCTGAGTAGGTTTTTTTATCCATGTTAGGTATATAAGATATTTAAAATGTAAAGGTACCAAATATTATAGGTCACCTTAGGAACTCAAGTGCCGTTTTATTTCTGTTACTTTGGAAAATAACTGAAAGTGAGGTCTGATTTGTAAATGTGATCGAAGGAGAAAAACGACAAAAATAGTCAGAATCACTAATTAATTAGTTACTAATTAACTATGTGAATAACACAAGTGTAACTATTTTATTTACATAAATAATTTTTTCTTCATCCATTTTCTTAATTCACCCTTGAAATCTGCCTTTTTTTTTATTTTTTTTTTGTATTTTTTTCTCATTAAAGAGTGAATAATTTAAACAAAGTCCCAGTCCAATGTTGTCTCATTCCATTCCGAAAGTTATTATTATTATGACCATCATCATGGACTCGGAAGAAAAATTATTTACAGAAGAACAAAAGTAGGCCACCATATGGACGAAGAGTGCGGGCTGTGTCTGAGTGTGACCTATATACTCTATAAAATAGCAGTTTTTACACCAAAAATCTTAGTATATAGATCATTTTCATGATATTAAATTAAAAAATAGCCTAAAGTATAGTAATAAATAAATGATCATTTTCTAGTTGGCGTGATTTGAAAAATTATTAGTTATCTAAAATGTCTTTAACTTAACCATCGTCAATTTATTTTATTTAAGGGTGAAATTTGTTGATATGCCTCGATTTTAAAGATTTTAGAGAATTTTGTTTGTGATTTTCATTCAATTTTTTTTTCAAATTCTCTCCCAATTTTTATGCCTAGTTTTTCTTTTACATATTCTTTAATATTTCTTTTTCAATTTTGTAATTGGCTCTAAATTACCTATTAAAAAGTAATAGTTAAGATACGTTTTTAAAAGATTAGTATGTGATATTTTTTTCATAAAATTAATTTAGTCTTATAAATTTATAGATCACAATTAAAATATGACTTTTAAAATAATATTTGATATTTTTATAGATATTTTATTTATTTAATATCTATTTAAAAATCATCTTTCAAATATTTCATAAATTTAGGAGTAGTTATAGGAATTATTGGTGATTGCATATTTTAAAATTAATTTTAAATATTTGATTTGTTGATATTAATCCCCAAATTTAAAAAAACCTAAATAAAAATATGAGGTAAGGGCATTATAAATAAATCACAAAAGTTTACAACTAAATTAACTAAAAATCATCATTTACTTACTTTAATTTTTTAGGCTAATTTCTAACTTATTACTATGAAAATGGCTTATCTATGACATTTTCCCGTTTTTACACATCCAATTAATTTTTGTCAATTTTTTTTTGTTCTTTAGATTTCCACTAATTTTATCTTCTTTTTTTTAAGTTATAGCATTTTTAATAGATGGTATTTACCCCTATAATGAAACAACTGATTTATTTTTTTTGAATGAACAATAAGCATGTTTATTCCATAATATATTCACTTTGTTTTTTTATTTTAAATAATATTAATTATTAACGATGAGATCTACCATATTTTTGGCATGTCCCTGGAAATCTAAAGTTCCATTGGTACTGGAGTGTCATGAATTCATCGGATGTGGGTGATATTGTTAGAGATTTTTTTTGAAGACTCTAACATAATCGGGTAGTTATTATCCATGTCCCTTAGTTTAAGGGATATAAATAAGTAAATGTTTATTGATATATTTTTAATATAATATATTCTTTAAATTTTTTTAAATTTAATATTAAGTATTTTTAAAGGAAATATATTTTTCTTTTATTTTTTATAGTTAACTAATATTTAAATACATATTTAGGGTGTCTATATTTAATAGTGCTATTTCATATACGGGAAGTATTATCATGTGATATTTAACTTTTTTAATTTATTGACTTTTATTTTGTAAACTAATATCTGGAATTCTTATGTCCTTATTTAATGTTTTTTATATTTAATGTAATTAAATTTAGTATTCCTATTTTATTCATATTTCAAGTAAAATACTCTATATTTAACGAATTTTTAAATTTTTGAAAAGTCATAGATGTCACTGTTTTTCTTTTATCCCTATATTTATGGTTTGAAATATTTTGAATTAGTACTGTCCTTCTTTCTCAGATTATTTTATTTTTAAGCTTTTAATATTTACTCCTATATATATTTATCTCATGAAAAATTGCATGAAAGTATCACTTCTTTTCTCATTTATGAAAGTTCATCATTTTCAAGGATTTTGATAATTTTTACTATATTTATGTTATGAATATGCATAGTTTTACATTTATATTCATGTTAATTGATACAGGGCTAGAGATAAAATTTATATAATTTGATAAAGTAATTCAATGTAAATACTCATTGACATTGAGAAAATATATAAATAATACATAAAAACATAAAGTTCATATTAATACATAATTGCATAAATAAAATTTATATATTTAAAAAAGTACAATTCTTGTAAATACACATTGGTATCAAAATCAAGTCATGTTAATTACATATAGTTAATTATTTACAGGTAAATAGAACTAATTTATAGAGTCAAAAGATTATTTACACATCATCTAAAAGATTGTTTACACATTAATATTTGTCGAGAATAGAATAAATTTACAAAGAACAAAATCAATTTATAAACACACAAATTCAATTTTCATAGTATCAAACAACTATTTACACATGTACACAGATTCTAATTGGGGTCCCTTTTTCAGATTGCTAGGTACATTTGATGGCCATTCCATATGTTTATCATTTACCCTTTGTCAAAAAACCTGCATTAACAATTTTTTTTTTCAGATTCGAACATACATCCTAATTTTTTTGGTCCAAATTATAATTAATATGAAGATGCTTTAACCATGAAAATATATTCAATATTTTTTTAAATAATCCTTTTACTATTTTTAATGTAGTTTATGTAAATAATTATTATCACAATGATGATAAATTGGTTACTTCACTAAAATAATTATGTGTGTGTATAAATATATATATATATANAATGAAAAATTTATAGATTCGAAAATAAAATATATATATCTATGTTTAAAAAATTTATCACCTCAAACTTTTTGTTATTTTACTAGTAGATATATATTTTCTAAATATCAAAACTAATGCTCTGAAAATAAGGGATGACTTCATCTTTAAAAATATGTAATTAATTGAATTATATGACTAATTATATGAGAAAATATTCAGAAATAGTTATTTTCATTAATTATATAAGTACTTATAGAAATAAAATGGAACACTAAATAGGAAATTTGATATAGTTAATGAAAATAATAATTAATTCAAATTATTATTTGTCATATGATACATCTCATGTATATAATAACTTTTTTCTGAATTTTGTGTCATAATGAAAGTGTTGATCATATTTTTGGGCATCAGTAGTGTTAATATGACTTCTTAAATATCTCATGTGTATTGTTTTGTCTTACTAATTTTTGGTATTACTAATCTCACAAATTTAGTTTTGTTTAGATAAGGAAATCTAAAAAATTTTTTGAAATTTTTAACCATTTATTTAAATAAATTTATTAATGGTTTAGAAAATATCATTTTATTTATTATTTAATAATTAATAGTAATTGTCTTATAAAATGGTGAAGTAGGAATAAAATGTTATGGCCAAACTAACTTGGTTATTAACTTAGTTATTTTTTAAAAAATGATTAAAAGCACTCTACTAGAATGGTTAACTTAAGTACACCCGTTGCATATAATAAGTCTATTTTTTATTGATTCAACAACTACATAGCAAAAAACTTAAGTATACTCATTTCCTATTTTTATTATAAAATAAGAGACAATGTACTAATTTTTAATAATTATAACTTTAAAATATTATTAGACTTTAAATTAAATAGCGTAGTTATCACACTCCCTAGTTAAAAAAAATATGAGACTCTGATCAAACAAAGTGTCTTCCTACGTTATATAAAATATTAGTAATGTAATGTTACAATTTTTCTATAGTGCAAGTGTACACTATCATCGTCAAGTAATAACTTTTTATAAAAATAGAGTATCGTTCACATGATTGATTGATATTGATTATTGAAATTAACAAGACCTTAATTCTACTTGAGAGTTTTGATTAAACTAAAATTCTAAGATTTGATAAAGATAAATAATTTAAACTTGAATAGATAAAAGATCTAGGGATTCTGATTTCACCAAACTAAACATACTCAAAATTCTAAAACTCAATAATTAATGTTTATTAAATTATTGATGATGAATTTCTCTAAAATAATTATCAATCTTTCTCGAACATCGATAACAATGAATCAAAAATACTAATCGAGCATCTCTGTCAAGATTAAATAATTTAAAACTCATTAAGCATAAAAAATTATAATTGCTACACTAGATCCATAATTATCTCTAACTTATGAAATTCTAATGGTGTTATAAACAAAGAGTAAATTTAATCATCATTTCTGAGTCTCAGAACTAAATCCAAAATCATGTAATAGTTGACCACACGATCACAAGCATTAAGAATGGATTATAACACTCAATAATACTGAATAAACATTGATCGATTTGAAAATCAAAATTTATGAAAAATCATGGTTTGGCTACGTCGTAGCCCTAGATAAGAAATTTAGAATGAACTAGAATAAGAAAATATCCTAATAATATTCATGAACATAGAGAAAAAGAGAAGAAAAAATAGATTTGAGAATGAATTGAAGTTGAGATCTATCTCTCAGTTGGATCGATCTTCATTTCCTCCTAAAAAGTTTTCTCATCTGCCTCCCACGTCCAAAAAGTCATAAAAAGACCTAAAATATTCTATTTATACACTAGGGTTCGATAAGGATAAAATAGAAAAAAAAAACATGAAAAACATTATCGTGACAACGTCGCGACGCTGGTCCTTCTGCCCAAGTCCATCTTTTTCTCGATTTCTTCACATTTCTTCACATCATTTTCAACCCAAATTCATAAGAATATTTTACCTACAAAAATAAAAATAAATAAAACAATAACTCTAAAATAACCAACAAAATTAAAGTTAAGATTAATTAAAATATGAGTGTGAAAAACACTTATCCAATACCATCAAACTTAACTTTTTGCTAGTTCTCGAGCAAAATAAAACAAAAAAATCAAATAAAGAAATTTTAAAATCTAATTTAGCAAAACTACGGATCAAGTGACGAAAAGTTTCAACTAACTAAACATGCCTTAGAGATTTCAAAATAGCGATAACCCAAGAAAAAATTCTGAATTATGATCATAAAGCATTTCAACACAAACGCCAACTTACATTGCATTTTGTAAATTTCTAAGTGCGTGTGTGTTATCCTAAGTCGTCCAACTTCTTTATCTCAAATAAGTTTATGCAACCAAATCTTGTAAAAGCAGATCCGTTAATCTAGAAATAGATAAGAACTCCATAGGCCAATTTTTCATGTCGCTCTCTTTTAATGTAGGTAAATCACAACACATTGGATCATTAGGACTTTCATATGCTTGTAATGTATGGTTATGGTTTAGAGTAGGATAAATGATATTATTTTGGCTCAATCTTTACCCATAGTCATACATGTATTCTAGAAATCAACGAGCTTAACTCAACTTATCTTGTAGCACCTCCAAACTTATCATTCCATATTTTGAATTATCAACCATGCTCAACCATTCATTTTTTTGAATTTGATTTATTAACCATCTCTTTTCCTTAACATGCTTTCAGCTAATAGCTCTCAAACCAGTTAGTCTTGGTATTAGGTTTTAAGACACTCATTCAAGCTTAGTCACTCAAATTGTCATAAATTGAAACTCCTCTCATCCACCCAGATTGTCATAACTCCAAGTATTTTTCCAGAATATCCAAGTACTATGAGTAAAAATGTTTACTAGGGAAATTTTTTTATAAGATTATGAAATTGTCATGGGTGATAAAAAATGGCTATTTAGGCTCAATAAGGATGACTAGGAAAATAATTATGCACATGTTAGCTTGAAAAGTTCAAATGGTCCAAAAATGGCCTAAATCATGTCCTAGAGTTATTATGAGATCATAATAATTTCTTAAGTCACATAAACCTTCTCTAGGTAAAAAGATGATCAAATGCTGAAGGCTAGGTGCTCAATATGTCGGGATTCTCTAGTGAATGCAAGTCAATAATTGGTTAAAACACACACTGATACACAACTTCATCATTTTTTCAGAGATATCGATAATTCAAAACCAATCTCATCATAGGTGTTAGTGTTGTCTACAATAGAATACAAAAAAATAAAATTTTAATTAAAGCCACCACCCTCAAACTAAAAACTTTCATTATCCTCAATGAAAAGAAAATATGTAAAATGAGTAAGTAGAAAATATGTAAAAGGAGTAAGTAGAAAGGACTTCCCTGAATAATGATGAGCTATCATCATCGTCATTCTCTGCATTGTTCATGTTGTCTCTAACTGAGGGCAAAGTAGTGTATGAGCCAACTTTGTCCATAGTTTTTTTAATTTAAAATAAAAACCTAAAGAAAAATAAAAATAAAATAAGCAAAAGAAAATAATTAAAAAAACTAAAAAATGAAATAACATAAATAAAATTGGGTTGCCTCCTGGTAGCGCTTATTCTAATGTCTTCAACCAAACATAATGATCATCCACGCTTCACCAGTCGTCCACTGACTTTAGAATTCCCTTTGTGTCAGATATTGATTAGCCTAAGACCATTTGTTGCTCTCTTAACACCCTCAGCAACTTGTCTTCTTGTTCACCATTTAACGAAGCAGCGATAATGATAGACATAGTGAATGTTTCTCCCATAAAGGTGTACCAAAGGTGAAGGTCTAACATCGATGGTTTTTCAATAAATGGTAGGTGTCTAGGTTTACCTTCTCCAAATTCTATACTATCCACCCCCAAACAACTATTTATATCATTTGAGTGTTTGATTGCTTTGAAAACATTAAAAATTACTTGATCATCTTACACTCTCAGAATAGGTTCCCATTTTTGCACATCAATGAAAGTTCTTCTCGTAGCTAAAAATGGTCTATATAATTAGAATTTCTTGGTTTTCCTCCATGTCAAAGATAATAAAATCAGCTGGAAAATAAATTTATCAACATTTATCGAAACATCCTCAATAATCTCCAATAGATATCTAATAGGCCAATCAGCTAACGGTAAAGATATCGTTGTGGGCTTAGCTTCTCTAAGACCTAGCTTCTTGTAAACTGAATACGGCATCAAATTGATATCAGCCCTATGATCACATAAAACCTTTTCAAAATATGAATTCACAATGGTGTAAGGGATAGTAAAACTCTCAAGGTCCTTTAACTTCAGAGGTAATTTATTATGTAAGATAGCATTACACTCTTAAGTAAGTGCAACTATCTCATACTCCTCTAGAAATCTCTTGTTTGAGAAAACATCCTTCATGAATTTGACATAGCTCGGTATTTTTTCTAAAGCATCAACAAAAGGGATACTTATATGTAGTTTCCTAAATACATCAAGAAACTTAGAAATTGCTTGTTCAATTTCTGCTTTTGGAATCGCTGAGGGTATGGAATATGTGCAACAAATGGTGGAGGATTATCAGGAAAGAGCTTTGACTTAGGCTTACCTTCCTTCTTTTCTGAGCTCTTGGCAAGATCATCACCCATTGTCTCAACTTCTACTTCAATTAGCTGAGAATTTTTAACAATGGCTTTCTAAGGTTATGCTAACTCGTTGCCACTGCGAAAAGTAATGGCGCTTACTTGTTCTTTTGGATTCCTCTCGATGTTGATCGATAGAACCTTGTGATCTTTGAGTGAGTATTTCTGACAGTTGATCAATTTGAAGCTCCAAATTCTGAATAGATGCAACTTGACTCTGAATACTTGTTTCTTGCCTCTAAAGTGTAGCATCTGTTCTTGCCATAAATTGAGTAGTATTGAATGTGAGCTGGGTAAGAGCATCTTCTAAAGAAAATTTAGGCTGTTGAGGCTGAGTAGCAACTGGTGTATTAATCACATTCTGACTATTCCTCCTAGAGAAATTTGGGTGATTTCACCACCCTTGGTTATTAGTGTTGGACAATGGGTTATTAAGCCTGCTGTAATTCTCAACAAAATTAACATGTTCTGATTGAGAAGGAGCAAAAAGATTACCGGTTTGATATTCAGTACTAAGATGCGGTCCATTGCACAAATTACAAATTTTCTGTGAAGCATGAATAGCACTAGCATTGGCGGTGAAAGGGCTCAATTGCTTGGACAATGTAGTTACTTGAGCAGTTAGAGCGGTAAGAGCATCGACTTCATGAACTCCATGAATCTTTCTCGGTATGTTGCGCTCAATTGGCCATTGATAGGCATTAGCAATCATTTCTTCAAGAAAAGCATAAGCCTCCTCATGTTTTTTATCCATTAAAGCTCCTCATGCTACCGCATCCACTAGTGTCCTCGTTGAATTTCCCAAACTATTATAGAAATTTTGGACTTGTAGCCATCGAGGGATTCCATGATGTGGGCATCCTCTCAACATCTCTTTAGACCTCTCCCAAGCTTTATAAAGACACTTCATACCATATTGGACAAAAGTAGTGATCTCGTTCTTCATCTTGACTGTTTTAGTTGGTGGAAAGAATTTAACCAAAAAAATTTCAGAAAGTCCATTCCAAGTGGTGATTGATCCAATAGGTAAAGACTTCAACCAACTCTTAACCTTATATCGAAGTGAAAATGGAAATAATCACAGCTTAATTGCATCAGTTAAGACATTGTTATGCTTGAATGTATCAAATTTTGAGGAAAGTGGCTATGTGAACATTTGGATTGTCATTAGGCATGCCACTGAACTGATTTGCTTGCACCATGTGAATGATAGCCGGCTTAATCTCAAAATTGTTAGCATTAATAACAGGGCGTTGAATAGCAGACGCAACCTCATTGACCATTGGCATAGCATAATCCTGAATTGTCCAATTATATTGGTTGTTCACAATTTCAAGAGTTTCTCTAGCGTCTTCCATGGTTTCTTGAGATTGTTTAGAAGCTTCCAAATTTTCTCAGACACCTTAAAAAATGCCTGGAAATTCCAAATAGTAAACAACCGTAAATTAAAAAAATTAAGATTCAAAGTAAAATTAAGGATACATAACTCCAATATTAATAAACAAAATCAATCCCCGGCAACGGCACCAAAAACTTGTTACGATTTTTCTATAGTGCAAGTGTACACTATTTTCGTCAATTAATAAATTTCTATAAAAAAAATATCTTCCACAAGATTGATTGATATTAATTATTAAAATTTATAAGACCTTCATTCTAATTGAGAATGATGAAAAATTAGGAGTTTTAATTAAACTAAAATGATAAAGATTTGATAATGATAAAAAATTCAAATTTGAATAGATAAAAGATCTAGGGATTCCGATTTCACCAAACCAAACATGCTCATAATTTTAAAACCCAATCAATCAATGTTTATCAAATTATTGACAGCGAATTCTCTAAATTAATTATCAATATTTTTCAAGTATCGATAACAATGAATGAAAAAAACTAATCCCACATTTCTATCAAGATTAAATAAATTGAAACTCATTTAGCATAAGAAATTATAATTGCTACACTAGATTCATAATTATTTCTAACTTATGAAATTCTAATGATGTTATAAACAAAGAGTAAATTTAATCATCACTTCTTAGTCTCAGAATGAAATCTAAAATCATACAATAGTTGACTAGACGATCACAAGCATTAAGAATGAATTGTAACACTCAATAACACTGAATAAATATCGATTGAATTGAAATCAAAATTTATGAACGATCATGGTTTGGCTACGTTGTGCCGTAGATAAGAAATTTAGAACATACTAGAACAAGAAAATATCCTAATAATAAACATGAGTATAGAGAAAAAGAGAAGAAAAAATTAGATTTGGAGATGAATTGAAGTTAAGATCCATCTCCCGGTTGGATCCGTCTTTGTTTCCTCCCAAAAAGCTTTCCCATCTGCCTCCCACGTCCAAGAAATCATCAAAAAGATCAAAAATATTCTATTTATACACTAGGGTTTGATAATGATAAAATAGAAAAAAAACACGAAAAATGTTATCACGCCAGCGTCGCGGCGCTGGCTTACTGCCTTGCTAGCCAGCGCCCAGCGCTGGGGAACTAGCAGCTGCTTGCACCCAGCATCGCGACAGAAGTCACGACACTGGTCCTTCTGCCCATGTCCATCATTTTCTTGATTTCTTCACATTTTTACCTTCCAAGTCTTTTAAAATCAACCTAAATGCACAAGAATATTTTACCTACAAAAATAAAAATAAATCAATAACTCTAAAAGAACCAACAAATTTAAAGTTAAGATTAACTAAAATATGAGTGTGAAACACACTCATCACATAGTGACTCATTAGAAATATAAGAATATATATTTTTAGATACTTTTAGTACTAAAAATTTTAGTGCTCAAACATAGTGCACATTAAGTAAGACGTAATAAAATTAAACGTAGATGCTTGAAATTATACTTTACAGCATTACTTTTTGTATTAAAAAAATTATTTTATTTCATCAATTTGTCAATTCCAGTGAAGTGATTATTTCATTAATAGTTTGATGAAAAATATATTAGTATCTTTACTGAAATTCAATTGTATGAATTTTTATGTTGCTAATGACATAAATATTAAATAATATAAAGTTTATAAATTAGTAATGAAGAAATTATTAGAAATAAATATTTCTTGTATATAAAAGATCTTGAAATTTTATGGACATTTACGTTTTCAATTACACAATATTATAAACTTGTTTAATTTGTAAACTTTTTTGTAGAATTATGTAAATAAAGTGAATGAAAAATAGGTAAAATGTCTAATTTGCATTATATTTCAAGGGGTAAAGAGAAAATAAAATGTTTATCCCTTTAAGTCCCTTTTAAAATATAGTATAGACAATGATTAATAAATTACTTTAATATTTCAAATTTGAAATTTTTCGTTTACAGTTTGTTTGGAACCAGTTTTTAGATGAAAATGCTTTCAAATCCTTGAAAGAAAATGAAATAAAATTATTATTGTTCTTCGGAATTCAATGGGTTCAAAATGAAGGGGATTTGATTGTCTTTGTTTTGTTTAGAAATGTTATGGATTTGAAGAAAAAAATTGAGTTAAACTTATTTTAAAATTATGCCCTCAATCCAAATAACCATCATAAAATATGAAATAAAGTAATTTTACCTTAGCATTATTACAAAATATAAAAGCACACAAAACAAAACACTATATTTCAAAAGTGCTCACAATAAATGGTTGCATGCTATTGTTAATAGGAACAAACTCATTTAAAACAAAAGTAGTTATTCAAGATAAACACTTAATTAATAAGTAAATCTTAAATCACAAGTGTATGCTTCTAGCACATTTTAGTTGGATGATCATATCTCCCTCTAAACCTAGATACTTCTTGTTTTGAAACTTTTGCACGTTGCGTTCCATCAGTTGCTGTAATATAATTATGAGAATTCAATGTTCATGTAATCTAGTAATAAAATCTATGGTAACATGTATAATAAATGTAAATGTTTGATTCTACCTTAAAGTAAGGGTATAATCTTCTACTCCTTTATATTTTTAACAGAACGGAAGAACGGTTGATTGAATTAAGAATTAATTGTCAGGCGATATTATTGACTTTAGTGCTTAATGAAAATGGTGGCTCGTGACATTATGAGATAAAAAGTGATGAAATTTTACAACTATCTCTTCAACACAACTGTACTGACTAATTAATTAAATTAACTAGTTAATTAACTAAATAAATCAATTGAGCAAGTTTGTATGAATTTCTTGTTAATAAAATTTAAAATTTCAAGAAACGATCATATAATTACATTTATTACAGAATATATATTATATTACATATAATAAATAATGAAAAAAATATCATCTAATTTTCTTATTATCATAAAACCTAACTAATGTAAACTATACTAATTAAATACATACCATAAATATACTAAATATACAACATATATATATTTTAAAAGTCATAGATTTTGTAAAAAATAAAATGTCAATATAATATATATTGTATATATAACATATAATATATTTAACATATATAGTACATTTCATATATACTATCAACATCCAACTCTCTATCACTTGTTTGTTGAAATATTTTGTTTAACATCAAATTTTTGTGAAAAGCGTGTCGTCCTGAAAATGGCTAGTTTTGATGTTTTTCATACTGAAGACTTTTCGATGATTTTTTTTCAAAAATAGTCTGATTATGTTAAATACTAATAATTAAACTCTTAATCGAGATCATATAATGGACGTTTAGGCGCAAAGATAAAATTGGTAGTTGCTTATTGGACTACCTTTTGCAAGTTCTACTTGTGTCGTGATTAATGTGGATTTGCTGAGATGATAATCAATTCATTATCAATAATGAGTTAAATTTTATTGGGATCTAGTAAAACTTCAACAAGTTAAAATGTTGCTAATACAAAATTAACTTTTCTAATTAACTTGAAAGAACTGAGCATGGCCTATAATTACATCGATAAATTCCTTGCCCCAATAGAAATATTAGGAGTGTTTAATATTTTATTTTTCTAAAATTCGTTTAATGTTTTATTTTATCAACGTTGAGAGTGCAAAAGACATACGTACACTACTTATCTAAATCATCTTTTGTCTATTTCAGACAACACAAGTCTAAGCAAACTAAAGATCCTTAATCTAAGATACTCTGCTGCTGTAAATTTTTCCTGTAGGGGAGTTATGAATTATCGTTCAAACGACACATGCTGCAGACTTGTATTGCTATTGGGGAGCCATGCACACTACTTGTCAAGGAGCTTAATATAATTTAGCCTCAAGTCATTTCCTATCTCTTCCAGCCCCCCCAGAAAAAGGACAAGGAAAAAAAAGAGTTGAGATGTTTGATTACAACTTGCATAGCTCATAAATATTCATTCCTAACTGCAGGATTCGACAATGAAGCAACAACATGCTGTGGTACTAGATACTTTGAGATGGGTTACATGTGTGATAATTAGACAAACTCATTTACATGTTGTGGTACTAGATACTTTGAGATGGGTTACATGTGTGATAATTAGACAAACCCATTTACATGTTCAGATGCTAATAAGTATGTCTTTTGGGGTTCCTTTCATCCCACAGAGGAAATTACGAATAGAATTGTATTATCATCATGTGGTAAAAAATGTTCTCTCTAAACCAAAAAACCCGATATAGTAGACTCTGTATCAGTTAACCACAGTATGAATATCTTACTTTCCAGCTAGACGCGGAATTGACGACTAATACGACTTGAGAACCGCCAATCTGACCTTTGCAAAGCTATATATATTTATGTCTCATCACACGTGACAATTTGATGGTTTAATTAGTTGGGGCTTGAAATGAGAAGCTCACTTTGTATAACCACAGAAAATTGAAGAGAAAAGAGAAGAACAAATTACTATAGACATATAGAAGAGAGAAAGAGAGAGAGAGAACTTACAGAGGAGAGAAGAGAAAAGCCTTGAAGCTGGAATGGACAAAGATGAGATATTGAACATCACTGAAGCTGCTTCGTTGAGGGACAAATATCTGGAATAAATTCAGAATTTTAAATCTATTTGGATTTGAAATCAGTCAAGTTTTTAAGATGCCAAACAAATGAGTTACTTGTAACCCAACGGGTATTCTCCATACCCTATAAATTTCCATGGGTGTTACGTATGAGGGTGAAAAACGTTCATGGGTATGAGACAAGTATTATTATATTTAATATATAGTGAATGTATATATGTTGGTTGATACCTTAATGGTAAAAGTTATGGGTGGAACCATGAGGTTAAAGGTTCAAATCCTAACTTTGTCATAGATATGTATTCAAAAGGTCTGATTTTTTTGGGCCTTCGGGTCTTGGGCTTGAGGAGGCTTCCGATCGGCGATCTTATGAGTAGACTGAGCCATGACTTGATGCGGCTAAGTTTTTCTTTGTCTACTCTTTTTCTTAGAAGTTGTATAATTTTCTTACTTAGCTTATTTTTCTATTTTTTCTAGGTTGCCATTCACCACAATGCTCTCCAAGACTTTCATGCTCAGCGTGATCAAGCCTTGATCTAACTCCCGAGAGAGCTTTCATTCGTTAACTCCACAAATGATCGCCTTCAAGCTGAGAAGGGGAAGCTCGTGACCAGCGAAATTGAGCTTCAAAAAGCCTTGGAGAAGATGGCCCACGATACTGAGGTTGATGCTGCCGAGGAGGGGAAGTTGGTGGAAGCCCTCGAAGCTGTAAAGAAGGCCTTGGCTGAGTCTGAGGTGGCTAGGGCTGAAGCTGAAAAGGCCAGAGATGCATCTATTGAGCGAGAAGCAGCCTCTGATGCGGAGTACCAGGCCCTGTTTGAGAAAGTGGAGGTTATGGTCAATAGAGCGGGTTATAGGGTTGCAATGGCAAATCTTCCTCCCAAATAGTCTCTTGCTCGAGAAGTTGAAGGCTTTATGGTGGCTTCAACATAAGATGCTCCTGCTCAAGTCTCGCCGTCTACTGCCGTTCCTGTTCCTGCTTCTGAAGAGGATGCCCCTGAAGGGGATCCTGAAGTTGTTATAGTTTAGGTTTTTTTTTTCCTTTTGCATTCCTTGTTAAATTTTTCTCTTTTACTTCTCTTGTTCATTGTAATTTTGCCTCATAATCAATGAAAAAGATGTTTTGTTTAGCAACCTTACTTGATTCCTTCTTAAGTAGATTTGCCTATTCTACATTTTCAAACTTTTTTCCCTTTTTCATCATTTCCTCTCATTTTTCTAAGTGTTTAATACATTTCATACATGTTTCCTTTTCAGACTTCTTTCCTTTTCGAACTTCTTCCTTCTCAGAGTTCTTCCTTCTTAGACTTCTTTTTCTTTTTTCCCTTTCTTTTCAGAACTTCCTTCCTTATTGGTTTCCTTTAGAGGGTAGTGCTGTAGACACCATTCTCTATGGACTTAAGCTCTCAGTGAGCTCAAAAGCCCATCTCTTTTAGAAAGAAAAAATTTTCATGGACATAAGCTCTTGGTGAGCTCAGGGGCCCATTTTCGTTTAATTTAGAAAGCAAAAACTTTCACATAAGCTTGTGGTGAGCTCAGGCGCCCGTTTCCATTTCTTTTTGAAAGAAAAATCTTCCATGGACATAAACTCTTGGTGAGCTCAGGACCCACTTTTATTTTCTAAAAAGAGATAATAAACACTAGATTTTTACGTGAAAAACCTTTAACAGGAAAAAATCACGGGTATAAATATTTTCACTATTAAAAATAATTGCATATAATATTTGCGTAAATGTAAAGCATTCCAAGGTTTGGGCAAGTCACTTCCCTCGTTCGTCATTAGGTAATAAGATATCTTTCCTCCAGCCGCTTTGACTATGAAGGGTCCTTCCCAATTTGGTCATAATTTCCTTCTTTTGATTAAAAAATCATTTTTAGCACAAGATCTTCCGCTTGGAACTGCCGTCCAATGACTCTTTTCTAGAAATTCCTCCTCCTTTTTTCTTGTAATTGGCTAGCCTTATCAGAGCGGCTTCTCTTTTCTCCTCTAGAAAGTTTAAATTTTTTACCATCCGTTCGGTGTTAGTGACTTTTTTCATTTCTAATCTCATAGTGGGACATCCAATTTCCACTGGTATGATAGCTTTCGCGCCAAATGTTAAAGCAAACGGCGTTTCTCCGGTCGACTCTCGTGGTGTTGTGTGGTATGTCCAAAAAACTGATGGTAACTCTTCAACCCACTTCCATTTGGCAGCTTCTAGTCATTTTTTCAGATTCTCCAATATTATTCTATTCGACCTTTCTGCCTGCTCGTTGCCCAGTGGGTAGTACGGAGTTAATAGTCTATTCTTTATTCAGAGATCATCGCATAAGCTTTTCACCTAGCTTCTAGTGAACTGAAGCCCATTGTTCGAGACAAGAACTTTAGAGATCTCATACATGCACATTATGTTTTTCCATTAGAGCAACCTTACCTCATCTTCCCGCACTCTTGCTAACGCTTCCGTTTCTATCCCTTTTGTAAAGCGGTCAGTCGCCACTAGTTAGAATCTTTTTTTAGCAGGAGCCATTGGCAATGGGCAACGACATTAATTCCTCATTGCATGAACAGCCATGGGCTCAATAGTGTCTGTAATGATCCGGGAGCTATTTTTGGAATGGGAGAATATCGTTGGCACTTGTCTCACTTTTTCACAAAGGATTTTGCTTCCTCTTGCATTTTTAGCCAGTGATACCCTTCGTTCAACAACTTGTTGGCGAGAAATCTCCCACCAGAATGATTTCCACAAATTTTTTCATGTACTTTAGTCATTACGTATTGGGCTTCCCTTGGGGAAAGACATTTAAGGTATGGGCCCGAGAATGATCTTCTATACAGCTCCCCCTCGATCATGGTGTACCTAGCACTCCACTGTTGGAGCTTTCGAGCTTCCATTCCATTGCTAAAAGCCTATGATTGAGTAGAACTGCACTATATTCCTCATCCAATCATTCACATCATTTTTCATTATGACCTCCGCTTGAACGTACATCTTTGTACTTGGTTCACTCAAATACTCATCAGTCACTATTCTTCTAAATGGAATTTGGGATGACAACCCTAAGCTGGCTAATGCATCTGCCCTTGAATTTTCTGCTCATGGTCTTCGAACATCTACAGCATTTCCTTCGCACTCTGTAAGTATTCTGCCATCCGACGATCTTTTGCATTGTATTTTCCTATGATTTGGTTAGCAACTAACATTGAATCATAAAATATTTTTACTCTAGTTACCTTGAATTCAATCATGAGGCGCAATCCAGTTAACAGTGCCTCACATTCTGCTTCATTGTTGGATGCTGGAAACCGAATGACAAAGTTGATTCAAAAGTTTCTCAATATGGAGTTTGGACAACCACTCCCGCTCCGGCTCCACGATAATTCGACGCACCATCTACGAATAGAATCCAAGCATCTTCTCCTTTTTCCTCCATCATTGGATCATATTCTCTGTCATCATAAGTAAATTCTACAATGAAGTCTGTCTGGACTTGAGCTTTTATGGCGGTATGAGGAGCATTTATGATGTTCCCCTGAAAATAGTGTCTGAGCTTCCTTGCAGCAACCATCAAGGCGAGCACTAGCTTCTCCATTTTCCCGTTGTTGGACACGAAATTTCAGACCAACCAAATTTCACCACATCATAAGTCGGTGGGTCCATAATCGATCAATCACTACTACAAAATAGGCTTTAGATGATAGCATGTTATTAGAATTAATGATAGGTCCCTTATACCTGTGATGTAAAAAAGGCTCTAGAGTGTAAAAAAATTGATGTTTGGCTAACATGACAGGTTTTACATTAAATGTCATAAATATATTACCTAATATGACACATATTATTTTTCACTGTCATTAAATTTTCTATAATTACAAAATTTCCATTATATATACTTCCTAAAATAAGCCTAACCCTTTCATTTCTCTCAAACTTGCGACACCATCTCCCTCTCCCTTCATCCTCATCACCGACCATCTCTCTCTCCCTTCATCCTCGTCATCGAAAATCGTAGTCGGTGACCATCATGCATCTTGTTGACTTCCTCCTTCAAAGTGACGATGAGGTAGGTAGAGGAGCATCACATTTGATCTATTACATCGCCATCTTCATCTCAGTGATGAGCTCGTGGCTAGATCTGTGTAGGTTGATTCATTGAGCATGTTTTGATGAGGTGAGTTTTCTTTATATTTTCTTTTTTACCTTTTGATTTTTAGATGTGATTTGAGGCATATTTGAGTTCTAAGCAAATGATCCTTACTGATTTAGGCCAGGTTCCATTTTTAGTTATTTTTTGATGGGTCTAGAAACTTAGGATAGAAGCTAGGTTCGCAATGATCTAGAGCTCCTACTCTGACAAAAATGTTGAATGTTATGTTGATGACTTAGTGGTAAAGATGAAATAAAGGAAAGATCATTTGCAAGATCTATGCAAAATCTTTAATCGTCTTAGGAAATATCAACTCAAGATGAATCTGCTTAAGTGTGTTCTTGGAGTTACATCGGGCGAGTTTCTTGGCTTTATGGTAAGACATTGAGGCATAGAAATAGACCAGTCAAAGATAGATGCGATCTTGAAAATGCATGAGCCGTGAAATCTAAAGGAGCTTAGAAGTCTTCAAGAACATCTTGCCTACATTTGAAGATTCATATCAAATTTGGCAAGACAATGTCAACCATCAATCGTCTAAGGAAAAAAGACACCCACTTTGAATGGGATGAAACATGTAGAAAAGCTTCTGAAAGCATCAATAAGTACTTGCTTCACCCTCCTCTTGTATTGTATATTGTCGCGCAAGAAAAATCTCTGGGAGCTCTTCTAGCACAAAAAAAAATGAAGAAGAAAAAGAAAAGGCATTGTACTACCCTAGTCAAACCTTAAATGGAGCTGAGTTGAACTACTAGCCTATTGAGAAGATTTGTCTTGTTATCTTCTTTACCATTGATAAGTTAAGGCATTACATGCAAGCGTTCACTATACAGTTGATAGCCAAGGTTGATCCCATCAAGTATGTTCTTTCTAGGCCGGTGATCTCTGGACGGCTAGCAAAATGGGTTGTATTAGTTCAACAATTTGACATTGTTTACATACCTCAAAAGTTAGTGAAGGGACAAGCATTGACAGAATTCTTAGTAGATCACCTAGTACCCCTAGAATGGAAACTGTCTGGAGACCTTCTTGATGAAGAATTATTCTTTTTTGAGACTTGCACTCTTTGGATAATGTTCTTTGGTGGCGTGGCAAGACAAGATGGAGCTGGAGTTGGGGTAATTTCGTCACGCCGAAGAGGCAGATCTTACCATATAGTTTCATATTATGTGAATTATGCTGCTGAATATCAAGCATTAACAATTGGCCTTGAGATGGCTCTAGAAATTGGAGTTGACAAACTCGAAGTGTATGGTGACTTAAAACGGATTATAAATCAATTGAGGATGCAATATGATGTAAAGAATGATGATTTAATTCCATACTTCAAGTATGCAAAACAACTAATGGATAAATGTGAAAGTATTACGCTTGAACATGTCCCAAGAGCAGAAAATCATCAAGCTAACGTGTTAGCTAACTTGAGTACAACTTTATCAATATTGGATGAAGAAACTGTCAATGTGCCAGTATGCCAAAAATGGGTGATCCCATCAATTGACAACGAGCAAAAAGAGTCTAATATAATTTCAATTTGCGTAATTGAAGAAGAGGATTGGCGTCAACCGATCAATGAGTATTTACAACATGGAAAATTACGCAAGGAGCCGCATAATAAAGTTAAAATACGCAGGCGAGCGGCACGATTCATTTACTTCAAAGACACTCTATACCAACGTTCGTTTGATGGACTCTTTCTTGGATGCTTAGGATAAGAAGAAGCTCAACATGCAGTAGAAGAAGTTCACTCTGGTGTTTGTGGAGCTCATTAATCAGGACCAAAGCTTCATTTTACGATCAAAAGATTGGGATATTACTGACCAACAACGGTACAATACTCAATGAATTATGCCAAGAAATGATGCTTGCCAATTTCATTGCCAACTTCATCCATCAACCGCTAGAACCTTTGCATCCAACAGTAGTGTCTTGGACATTTAAGGTATGTGGACTTGATCTCGTTGGCCCTTTGAATCTAAAGTCATCAAGGGGGCATTCTTACAAACTTGCTGGAACAGATTACTTCTCAAAATGGGTAGAAGGCGTACCTCTAAAGGAAGCCAAGAAAGAAGATGTTGTTAATTTTGTTAGAGAACGTATCATTTACCGTTACGGTGTGCCACAATACATCATCGCTGATAATGGAAAGTAGTTCTTTAATAACCTCATGGATAAGCTTTGCGAGAAGTTTGATTTCAAGCAGTATAAGTCGTTTATGTATAACGCACCAGCAAATGGGCTTGTGGAGACATTCAACAATCGCTTTGTAATCTTCGGAAGAAAGTGGTGTCTAAAACAAAGCGAGATTGGCATGAGAAAGTTAGTGAAGCTCTCTGGGCGTATCGAACCACCTTTCGAACACTAACACAAGCTACACCATATTCTTTGGTCTACGGTGTGGAAGCAGTTTTACCGCTTGACAAATTCCATCACTTCAAATTGCCATTCAGGAAGGAATGACTAGAGAAGAAAATGCAAGGCTACATTTAGATGAGTTAGATGCACTTAATGAAAAGAGACTCGAAGCACAACAACACCTTGAATGCTACCAAGCTTAGATGTCTAAGGCGTTCAACAAAAAGGTGCGACCAAGATCATTTCAGATGGGTGACTTAGTGCTCACTATTCATAGACCTATTATCATTACACATCACACAGGAAACAAATTTTCTTCTAAGTGGGATGGACCGTATGTCGTCTAGGAAGCTTACACAAACGGTGCTTATAAAATTGTTGATAAAAACGGTCTGAAGATTGGTCCAATCGATGGAAAGTTCCTCATTGCACGAGCTAAAACTGCATGATGCTCATTTCTTATATGATCCTAGATCATTCATGATACTAAAAGAAAAAACTTAACGAGCTACTGTCTGAATTGATCCCTTTTCTACAAGGGTACGTAGGCAGCCTAAGAACAAATCTCCTTGGTTCATTTAAAAAAATGAACTATGGTCTGCCTTGATCCCTTTTCTACAAAGGTACGTAGGAAGCCTAGGAACAAATCTCCTTGGTTCAATTAAAAAAATTTACCAATGTGACACATGGTCAAAATTTTAACACATTCTATTGAGTCCAACAAAAGAAAGACAATGTATTATAAAGATCAAGTAACAAATGTAAGGATAAAAGAATAGAATGCAAGAAATATAAAAGAAATGATAGAAGATGGACACTTCAAAGCTTTGTAAAACTCTCATGCGCTCTAAGATTCCACTTCGTCATTGAAAGGACGTAATATGGTCGTAAACAAAGCTCTGAGAAATCTCACGTGCTAGAGAATGACAGCGGAAAAAAAGTAATCACCAAAGTCAATGAAGGAAACCTTTGCACTCTGGGGGAACTCCACTACGGAAAAAGGTGTCGTCAACAAAGTCGGCGAAAGAAATCCTCGCACTCTGGGGGAACGCCACTGCAGAAAAAGGTGTCATCACCAAATTCGGTGAAGGAAACCCTCGCACTCTGGGGGAATGACACTGTGGAAAAAGGTGTCGTCACCAAAGTCGGTGAAGGAAACCCTCGCACTCTAGGGGAACGCCACTATGAAAAAAGGTGTCATCACCAAAGTCGATGAAGGAAACCCTCACACTCTGGGGGAACGCCATTGTAGAAAAAGGTGTCGTTAACAAAGTCGGTGAAGGAAATCCTCAGACAATGGAATGCCACTGCAGAAAAAGGTGTCGTCACCAAAGTCGATGAAGGAAACCCTGGCACTCTGGGGGAATAGCACTGCGAAAAAAGGTGTCATCACCAAATTCGGTGAAGGAAACCCTCGCACTCTAGGGGAACGCTACTGCGGAAAAAGATGTCATCACCAAAGTCGTCCAACGGAAACCCTCACACTCTGGGGGAATGTCACTACGAAAAAAGGTGTCATCACCAAAGTCGGTAAAGGAAACCCTCGCACTCTGGGGGAACGCCATTGAGGAAAAAGATGTCATCACCAAATTCGGCGAAGGAAACCCTTGCACTCTGGGGGAACGCCACTGCCAAAAATGATGTCATCACCAAAGTCAGCAAAGGAAACCCTCGCACTCTGAGAGAACGCCACTGCGGAAAAATGTGTCGTCACCAAAATCAGCGAAGGAAACCCTCACCCTATAGGGGAACGCCACTGTAGAAAAAGGTGTCATCACCAAAATCGGTGAAGGAAACCCTCGTACTCAAGGGGAACGCCGCTGCGTAAAAATGTGTCATCACCAAAGTCGGTGAAGCGAACCCTCGTACACTCTAGGGGAACGCCGCTTCGGAAAAATGTGTCGTCACCAAAGTTGACGAAGGAAACCCTCGCACTCTGCGGGAACGCCACTGCAGGAAAAGGTGTCGGCAAGGGAAACCCTCATACTCTATGGGAATGCCACTGCGGAAAAGGTGTCGACACCAAAGTCAGCGGAGGAAACTCTCGCACTATAGGGGAACGCCATTGCGGAAAAATGTGCCATCACGAAAGTCGGTGAAGCAAACCCTCGCACTCTGGGGGAACGCCACTATGAGAAAAGGTGTCGTCACCAAAGTCTTTAGAAAACTCTCGCACTTTAGAGAAACGCCATTGCAAGGAGAAATGAAAGATCGTTAAAAGATGGGAGACGTCACTTCTTTGGAACGATGACATTCAAACAAATATTGCATTAGTTTTACATATATGATTTACATTCATAAAGCACGGATAATAGTGAGTAAGATGTATGTAAACAACAAACAAAAAATATAGAAGGGAGAAAGAATCACCTTTAACGTGCAGTTGAATCTCGGCCTTAAGGAAGCAGCAAATTTGTACCTTTGAAAAAAACAGTATTAGTCAAGAGAATGGATGAAAGTTAGCGGTGATACATCAAGAGTTCAATGTCACTTTCTGAGTACAAATAATAATCAATATAAACTGAAGGAAGTAGATTTGATCGGAGGTCCCTAGTGCCTCTTTGCTTAAACCTATAAAAAATGAAACGGGGGAGGGGGGTCGGTCACCAACATGGAGTTGATGAAAGACTATATGCAAGGCAGACCAGTAAAAAATACTAAAGAATGAAAACCCAACAAGTGAAGAAAACTGAAAAAAAGAGAAAGGAATCAAGGAACGAAAACTAGTGATGTTGAACAAAATTGATATCACATTAATGTGTTCGAAGAAGATTTTTTTGAAGCCAATAATTCGACATGTTGTTGACACCACATTAAGCCTTTGTGAAGATTTTGACACCACACTAAGCATGCATTAACAGATTAAAAGAAAAGAAAAGCAACAGAATCAATAAAAGCTTATGCCAATTGTAATACCACTAGATATTTGTTTTAAAGCCAACAATTTGAATGGTTGGCAGTTGACTATGAAGAGGCAAAAGAGAAGAAAAAGAAAGGCACGTGTGAAGCTTAAAATGAATAATTTGATAAAAGGTGGAATTCAATACCTTTGAGCATGAATTAGATGGCAAGTGGCCTATTCGGCTCTTTCTACACCAAGCCTATTTATAAGCATTTGAACGTGTGAGATAAACGCTTAAGGATGGTGCACGATCTGAAGAAACTTGTTTAAACGTAAAGAGATTATCCTATTAAAGGATAAACCTTATCATGTGCGCAACTTATCAGATAGTTCAAAGTTGTTTATCAACTATCAATTTCTTCGCCCTCTATTCTTTTCCCTTCAAACTAGCTACACAATTCAAAATCACTGAATCTCCGGGATCTTTATTATCTTCTTCTATATTCATCATATTGTTTTTCAATTGATATATCATTAATTTAAAATTCAAAATTGACGACTATCTCATAACTTCTCATACTTGTGACTAACAAATAATTGGTGAAGAAAAAAAACAATAAGGGGATGCAGGTTGAATAGCCATCTGTTTAACAAAAAAAGAAAAAAGAAAACAACGGTCATCCAAGGAATATGCAAGCCTTAGTTTTTCACAATGTTATGTGTATCTAAGTTACAATTTTTTAAATAAACCATATCTCTTTAGGAGTTTCCAAACCGAGTAAAGTTCGGTGGTTTCGCCTTTTATGCTTAAGGATAAAATTCATATATTTATCACTTTGCCAAATTTGTCCAAATTAAAGATTCGAAATTAATCTCTCTGGGATGAAATCGATAAAAGAAGGGGCAAACTCAACCTCAAAATTCGAGGTTCGCTCACTCATTACGCTCTAACCATGTCGTGATCAAGCCTCAAGGGGCATTTGTTGGACACAAAATTTTAGACCGACCAAATTTCACCATGTCATAAGTTGGTGGATCCATAATCGATCAATCAAAAGTTGTCATGTGTTATCTTTAAAGATCAGCTAAATTATGCCAAGTGTCAAGAAAAGATTAGACAAAACTTTATTTTACGATAAATAAAATAAGAAATAAAATAAAATAATAACATGTGTCATCTTAAATAGCCAGTAAAATTTTACCACGTGTCACTAGACCTCCCTAAAAACCTTTATAAATAGGCGGGAGTCTCGTTTCACAAGGGAGAAGTTTCTTTTAGAGACACAAAAGAAGACCTGAAGAAACTTTAGAGTTCAGAAATAAGAGTTTCAAGAATTCTACAAAGTTTCATTTCAAGTTCAAAACTTTCAAGCTACATAACGAGCTCGATTGATCTCTAAACAAGCTCGAAAGTCTAAAGAATCAAGAAAAAACTCATTCGAGTCTTTTACCATCATAAGCGTGGAAGATTCAACTTTCGATCTGAGAAATTCACCATCAAGCCTCGAATTAAAGTTCACTATAGGAGAAAAATCAGAGGATTATTCTTTGCAAAGAATTTATAAACAGAGATTGTACTCACCCAAATTATCAATACTAAATCATATTTGTCCATCAATTTTCGTTGTTCGATTTTCCTAATAACGAAATTTGTGCGTACACTTGTATCTAGCATCCACGGTTGCAAAGCTTTTGCTCACAAAGTAGACAAGTTTTTGACACCCTCCTTCCGTTCTGCAAGTGATGCACTTACTGCGGTTTCTGACACTACGAGATAAATGGATAGTTCTTCTCCTCGTAAAGGTTTTGACAGTAGTGGTGGCGAAGTCAAATATTCTTTAATTTTTTGTAAAGCATTTTCACATTATTCATCCCACTGTTGTCTAGAATTCTTCGCAGCTTGGCGAAGAACAGTCAGCACTTATCTATTGACCTAGAAAAGAATCTATTTAAAGCCGCTAACTTTCCTGTCTTTCAGTTGAAACCCTGATTTGAAACCATAATTTGAGAAAATCCCTAAATTTAAAGATAGTAAGTTTACAATTCAAAAATCTCGAATTCAATTGAAATCCTAATTTGAGAAAATCCTTAAATTGAAAACCCTAATTTTACCATAATTTTAACGTCAAATAGCGTAAGCATAAAATTATTTTAAGAGAAAATGAACTCATTAATTCGAATTAAATGACTCATTAAACTGTAATAATTTCAAATACGAAATCCATAAAACATGAAAGTCAAACATGAAAATTCATAAAATTCCTCAAACAATAGTAATTAAACTGAATATCTGTTTCTAACATCATATAATCATAAATTATGAAAAATCTCATATTTTCACTGTTTATGACAGCCCCTCACTGCTACTGCTCGTAATCATTTGCAATATATTCATCTGTGGGTGGTGAGTATTAAAAATACTTGGTAAGTAAACTCATATATTCATAAGTTTCACATGACATAAATGTAAACATATAACTCATGCAAATTTAATGTCACTTGCTATTAAATCACATAAAATACTTGTAAATAATACACTGATTTCATGGTCAACATATAACTTGAACTTGTACTTATACTTGCTGATACTTATACTTGCTTGATCATAATTCAACTAGACATATCCCCCGATTAATAACCTAACCAGACTTGATTCACAACTTGAACTTGAACTTGTAACATGAACGTGAACATGACAAATTGGGTATCCTGAAACTTGATGTCACATGACCAAATTTCACCATGTCATAAGTTAGTGGATCCATAATCGATCAATTCAAAAGTTGTCATGTGTTATCTTTAAAGATCTACTAAATTATGCCAAGTGTCAAGAAAAGATTGGACAAAGCTTTGTTTTACAGCAAATAAAACAAGAAATAAAATAAAATAATGACATGTGTCATCTTAAATAGCCAGTAAAATTTTACCATGTGTCACTAGACCTCCCTAAAAACCTCTGTAAATAGGCGGGAGTCTCATTTCACAAGGGAGAAGTTTCTTTTAGAGACACAAAAGCTCTCAGAAAACCTGAAGAAACTTTAGAGTTCAGAAAGAAGAGTTTCAAGAATTCTACAAAGTTTCATTTCAAGTTCAAAACTTTCAAGCTACACAACGAGCTCAATTGATCTCTAAACAAGCTCGAAACCTAAAGAATCAAGAAAAAATTTATCCGAGTCTTTGACCACCACAAGCGTGAAAGATTCAACTTTCGTTCTGAGAAATTCGCTATCAAGCCTCGAATTAAAGTTCACTATAGGAGAAGAATCAGAGGATTATTCTTTGCAAAGAATTTATAAACAGAGATTGTACTCACCCAAGTTATCAATACAAAATCATATTTGTCCATCAATTTTCGTTGTTCGATTTTGCTATTAAATCAAATAAAATACTTGTAATAACACACTGATTTCATGGTCAACATATAACTTGAACTTGTACTTATACTTGCTGATACTTATACTTGCTTGATCATAATTCGACTAGACATATCCCCCGATTAACAATCCAACCAAACTTGATTCACAACTTGAACTTGAACTTGTAACATGAACGTGAACATGATGGATTGAGTGTCATGAAACTTAATATCACTTAAAGTTATTTGAAACTTAAGTACGCTAACATGAATATGGTGACACTCAACCGTATAACTTGATAACATGACAGGAATAATATGGTTATTTAATAATCAAGGAACATGAATAAGTCTACATCTTATTTATTTAACATTTTACTTGAGTTAAAATTCATAATTCTTATTATTACATATACATGAGTAAACATATAACTTATTCATGAACATAAACGATATACCTATTACGTGTATAACTCAAAATATAATCATATTTAACATGGTAAATAATTTCATCGTGATATGAAAAAAATAAAAATAAAGCAGTTGATCATAAGATTGAACATAAAGAAATAATAAAAAATAATAATTTCACATTATATATTTGTACACTTATAACATATGAATCAAATTATTATGTAAATTTACTTATTTAGATTGCTACGAATTAAGTTCAGCAGCTATTGACCTGAAATCCAAGGATTTCAGATCACGTAATATTTGTATGATAACTACAATTATTTAATTAACTAAGAGGGTGAAATCTGATCAAAATGATTCTGACCGGCTGAATTAGGTTTGAGTGGTCTGAACTGGTTTTGTTCTGCTATAAAGGCCTGGTTCGGTCTGTTTGAACCAGTTCAGTACGGTTCACGGCGGGTAAAATATGGGTCGAATCAAAATATATTGGGTCGTAAGACCCAATTTCAGGCAATGTAGAGAACAACGAAAGAATGAAAAACAAATAGAAAAAGAAAGAAAGTAAGGAATTAAGCTTAACGAATGCAATAACAACGAAGCGAACTCCTACAATCTGACAAAAATGAACAAGGGGTTGCCAAAGAGATAACCAAAGATACAAATGTAAATAGGCATGAGTGCAGTAAGAGGGCAAAGAATCTGAAAGAAACATAGGAGAAATGTCGAGAACGAGAGAAATAAAATAAAATGCCTTACCAGAATTGGTGGATGGTGACGATGCAAGAATGACGGAACAAAGCAGAGACGAACAAAAATGTAAATTGCTGGAAATTAGAAAGTGAAATTCAGATTGATGTGTTGACGTATTAATCAACAATTTAGATTCAATAGAAGAAGAAAATAGAAACGAGAAGCAAGGAGCTTACCGGAAACTAGGAACGGTGATGATGTTGCGATGGCTAAAAAAATAGAGACAAGATAGGATACAAATTGATGGAATTAAAACAAAATATCATATTTTGTTATTCCAACATTTAGATAGAAAAATCTAGGTTTAAAGAGTAGAAAAGAGGAAAAGAAGAGAAGAAGGGAACAAGAAATTGCTTACCAATATCAATGTTGTAGGGCTGCCCAAGTTGAAATTAAGAAGGGCAAGGTGAAGAACATAGGGCCCGTTGGAGAAGAAAACTGGAAAAGAGAGAAGATAGCAATAAATAAGGAGAAGGCTCGTGAATTTTAAAAGTAAAGGAGAGAGAGGGGTTGTGGTGGTTACAAGGGGTTTGCTTGAGATAAAAAAATGAGAAAGTGGAGGGAGATAGTTGAGAGATAACACGTGGGTATGATGGAGATAAATGGGGTTGTCTTAGTGTGTATGTGAGTGCATAGGTGTGAGTGGGTATTTACATTCTCCCTTCTTTAAAAACTTTCATCCCCAAAAGTAACTTAGCTTATCGAAATAACTTTCGATACTTAAACACATATCTCTGCTTCTCGTTCCCATGTTGCTTCTTCTATCTGGCTTCTCCTCATAAATGAGATCATCACGAACTTAAAGAGGTTAAAAATTGATGACATGCGTTAGATCGGGCACGTACTTGCGAAGCATCGAGACGTGAAACACATTATGAACACCTGAAAGAGCTAGTGGTAAAGAGAGCTGGTAAGCCAAAGGACCGATATGATTCAAAATCTCAAAGGACCAATAAACTTGGGACTCAGCTTCCCCTTGCTACCAAAACGCATAACACCCTTCATTGGCGCAACCATGACAAACACGTGATCACCCACTTCAAATTCAAGGTCATTTCTCCTAACATTTACATAACTCTTTTGCCTACTCTGAGTGGTCTTCATTCTATCTCTGATTTTCTGAATAGCTTCATTCGTAGACTGAACCAAGTCAAGGCCCAAAAGCTTCTGTTCTTCAACTTCATCCCAATGAACTGGCGATCGACACTTTTCCCATAAAGTGCCTTAAATGGAGCCAACTGTGTGTCCCAACTATCAGAAAAATCTAAGACACAAGCTCGAAGCATATCCTCTAATGTCTGAATTGTTCACTCATATTGCCCATCAGATTGTGGATGGAAAGTTGTACTAAAATTCAACTGAGTACCCAAAGGTTTCTGTAGACTCCGCCAAATATTTAATGTGAACCGCGGATCCCGATCTAATACTATAGACACTGGAACCTCATGAAGTTGAACAATCTCTCTAATATACAATCGAGCCCAATCCTCAACTAGAAATGTAGTGTTTCCAACAAAAAGTGTGCAGACTTGGTAAAACTATCCACCACAATCCAAATGGAGTTATAACATTTTATCATCCTCGGTAGCCTTGAAACGAAATCCATAGTCACATGCTCCCACTTCCATTCAGGAATACCTAAAGGTCGCAAGACCCCAGATGGTCGCTGTCTATGAGCCTTGATCTGCTAACACACCAAAATTTTACTAACAAACTCAGCGATATCATGCTTCATACCATTCCACCAATAATGTAACTTTCTTGATACATCTTAGTACTTCCAGGGTGCACAGTGTATGGTGAACTATAAGCCTCTGTGAGTAATTCCTACCTAATGACTGCTTCTTTCGGAACACAAAGCCTTCCATGAAAGCGAAGAGTTGAATCATTACTAACATCAAACCCTTGTCTTTTGTCCGAACCCACTTCACTACGAATCAAAAGCAATTCAGAGTCTAAGTTAAGAGCATCGATAGTACGCTGCTGCAATGATGGTTGAACTATGAGATATGCTAACCGCGCTATAATGTCTTTCAAAAACAACTAAATCTCAGCACGTTTAAAATCCTTCGGGATATGCTCTTGAGATGTAATTAGAGCAGCAGAATGGGCTGATTTTCGAATTAAAGCATCAGCCATAACATTTTCCTTACCTGGGCGATAAATGATCTCGCAATCATAATCCTTCACCAGTTCCAACCAACGACGTTGCCTCATGTTAAGCTCTTTCTGAGTGAAAAAGTACTTAATACTCTTATAAATTTGTGTAAATCTAGCATTTACAGCCATACAAGTAAGGTCTCCAAATCTTGAGGGCAAATACAATTGCAACCAACTCCAAATCATGTGTAGGATAGTTATGTTCATAAAGCATGAGTTGTCAAGAAGTATATGCTATGACATTTCCCATGTTGCATCAAAACACAACTCAAACCTCTCTTGGAAGCATCACTATAAATCACAAAATCGTTCTCACCATCTGGAATGGTCAACACTGGTGCTGACACTAATTTTTGTTTAAGGCTCTCAAAACATTTCTCACACTCAGCCGTCCAAGTGAATGTGGCATTCTTCCTGGTCATTTGAGTAAGTGGAACAGCGATCTTTGCAAAACCCTCAATGAATCTCCTATAATATCCTGCTAGACCCAGAAAAAAACTTCCCCAACATTTTTCGGTTGTGGCCAACTAATCACCGCTTCAATCTTAGATGGGTCAACGGAGATACCATCTCGAGATACCACATGACCAAGGAGTGATACTTGCTGAAGCCAAAACTCACACTTCTAGAACTTGGCATATAATTGGTGTGTCTTTAACGCTTGCAAAACAATTCTAAGGTAATCTATATGCTCAGCTTCCGATCTAAAGTACACCATAATGTCATCAATGAACACAATCAGAAAAGAATCCAAGTACTCTTTGAACACCCTATTCATCAGATCCATGAAGGGTGCCGGAGCATTAGTTAATCCAAACGACATCACTACAAACTCGTTATAGCCGTAACGAGTACGAAACACTGTCTTAGGGATATCGTCATCTTGAATCTTGAGCTGATGGTAACCTGATCTCAAATCAATCTTAGAAAATACTAATGCTCCATGGAGTTGATCAAACAAATCCTCAATGTGCGATAACATATATTTATTCTTAATAGTAACTCTATTCAACTCCATGTAGTCAATGCATAACCTCATCGATCCATCTTTCTTTTTAACAATAATACTGGAGCACCCCAAGGTGAAACACTTAGTCTAATGAAACCCTTATCTAATAATTCTTAAAGTTGGTCTTTAAGTTCTTTCAACTATGCAAGAGCTATACAATACAGAGCTTTGGATATATGGGTAATGTCTGGTACCAACTCAATATGAAAATATGTCTCCTAAGTAGGAGGAAGTCCTAGAAAATTATCAGGAAATACATCCAAAAATTCAGAAACGACTGGAACTGATCGAATATCAACATTTGTCTTAGTTGTATCCACTACAGAAGCTGAGTATCCCCAGTTACCACGATCAAATAGGTGTTGTTTCCGCAAAGCAGATATAACCTTCGGTATAGGCCGTTTTTTGGATCCCCTAAACTTGAAAGCTAGGTCTACCTGGAGGTAGGAATCGAACTTCCTTTTGATAACAGTCTATGTTGGTATAGTTAGCGGTCAACCAGTCCATCCCTAGGATTGCTTCAAAATCATGCATCCCTAGGACTAAAAACCTAGCATACATAACACTATCTGTTATCATCACTGAACAACTCTCTATCGCCTTATTATCCAGGAAAGAAGCTCTAGAAGGCATAGAAACACATAATTGAAAACCCAATGGCACAACATGCAAAGATGCATGAGTCACAAATGAAGTAGATATAAAAGAATGCGTGGATCCAGAATTAATCAATGTAAAAGCTGAATGTCCTAGTACAAGTAATGTACCTGCCACAGCTATATCTCACTGCTCAGCTTCCTGGCTGACTTCTCTGATGAACCCTGCTTTGAGTAATTTTCCACTTCTTCTTTTATTGCCATTTTTCTCTCAAGAGTGAAAGACCACATATTTTATTTGGAAGGTTTAACGAAAAGGACAAAATTCAGTTTATGACAAATTATCGACTTGTCAATACCTGGCATTTCCGTGGTAGTGGTGGCGAAAATATCCATGTTCTTTCTAAGGAACTTGATAACCTCTCCTTTTTCTACTTCAGACAGTCCCGCTCCCACTGTTGTTGCTTTTCCTTTTCCTAGGTCTACAGGTTCGGTCTCGCTTCCGGCTTCATACCTCGGGTTGCTCTCGCTCGGTTCATCCATAAATAATTGCTATTGTTCAGTTTTTTCTTCCCCGTTTTCAAGAACATGGAGATCTTTCTTCTTTATGGAATTAAATGTCGACACTGTGCAGCAGCTGGCCGATACTTGATCCCCTATAACGGTTCGTACCCCATCTGACGATGGATATTTCAATGTCTAGTAGTAGGTCGATGGAACAACTCTCATATTGTGAATCCACGTTCTTCCTAGGATCGCATTGTAGGGAAACTGTGCGTCAATGACCACAAAATCACTAACGTGGTTGAATGGGTCACCCATACCGGGAGTGACAAAATCTCTTTAGAATACGTTATTGTCCCATTGAACCTATGAGTAGCTGTCTTGGGCCGTTAGGCTTCTGGGCGTCTCGCCATCAAGTGTTGAACGGTGGAGTATGTTCATAGCACTTCCATCATCAATCAGCACCCTCCGCAGCAAACAATTTCCAATCTTAATGGTTATGACAATAGCATCATTGTGCCCATCAATTTTGTTACGTTCTTCATAAAAAATAATTGGCACGCTTCCAATTGCTTCCTCTTTGTCATTATTTACTTCGAGGGTGGGATTTTTACTGTATATTTTTCTTTCCTTCCTGGTTGTTCCTTCTAACTCTGTCATGGCAATGATGGTGTCCACTATTCTCAATGGTTCTTTTTCCCTAGGGCGCTATTGCTTCTCATCCTACCTTGGTTGGTCCCATCTCAAAACATACTCCTTCAAATGTCCTTCCTGGATGAGCTTCTCAACGTAGTCCTTTAGTTGGTAGCAACCCCGAGTTTCATGACCAACGCTGCAATGAAAGTGACAATATTTATCTTTATCCCTTAGATTTAGCTCCTTTGTAATGGGATGGGGCTGTTTCAACTAAGGTTCATCCTTTATAACTTCAAGAATTTGATTCACTTGGATAGTCAACAGGGTATAGATTTTGTCTCTAGGTTGAATTCCTTCAGCTACCCTTGGCCTCTTCTCGAAGTCACCCTATTTCTCATCTGTCTTCTTTTCATAACGTTTGGCTTCACAGTTTTCCGTTCTCGCGCTACCGTCATCCTTGCGATGCACTAATTCTGTTGTTCAATCAAATTTTGAATGCTCTTCTTTTCTTCCTCTAAGGCTATGTAAGTCTATGCTCGGAGGAAGGTTTTTGCCAAGATGAGGGGCTTATTCTTGGATAAATCTTCAAACAATTAAGAGTCGAGATCTTGGTCGTGACTGAATGTCAATCTAGCCGCACGATCATCACAGTTCTCCACCTTGGCCATTTCATCTTTGAAGCGATGTGTAAACTCCCGCAATGATTATCCTTTCTTAATCATAACCGTCATGAGTTCTGAATCTTCCACCAACATTCGGCAGGTGGAGTACTGCTCCAGAAAAATAGAAGATATTCTAGTAAAATTATCAATTGAGCAATGGGATAAAGAGTGATACCACGTTAACGCATTCTCGTCCAGACTGGTTGGGAACATTCGGTATATCAGTTCATCCTCATGTTGATGAAGCGACATCAATTATTTGAAATGTCGAAGGTGGTCAATAGGATTTGACTTCCCTTCGTAACACTTAAACTTGGAGCCATAAATTTATTTGGTACTGGAACAGATAAGATTTCTGGGCATAGAGGGGAGCGAGTTAAAGTTTCCTGATCTGCCACTCCGCCCGCTCCTATTTTTCTCATCTCGATCATTTTCTGCTCCAACATCCTTTCCACCGCCTGCTCTATGACTGGCTGGACGGTCCGGTTCTCATCTATGATTCCTTTCCCCTTATCACACGAAGTGGCTTCAAAATTCTCGTGACAGACGTTATGGTTGGTTACCAGTTTTGGTTGTTGCTGTGTTTGCTCCTTTTGCTCTTGGTTCTGGTTTTCTGCTTCCTGTTCATGTGCCACAGTATTCTGGCTAACTTTCGCTCTTGTTTCCACAGCATTGCCCTTGCATAATCTGCCATGCGTTCCGCAGTGCTTCACTTTTACAGCTTTCCATTCCTTGCATCTCGTTCAGTATGGTTCGAATCATGTTGTGCACTCATGTAGGCTGTGCGAGTTAATTCGGGGGATTAGAAGCGGGATTAGGATCGTTTCCTATTTCTCGTGCAACATGTGACTAGTGCGAGGCATCTTCAATTATCTTTTTGAGTAAAAGCTTCATGCTCTCAATGAAAGTACCAAAATGTGAGGGAAAATTTTCTCACACTCAAAAAATAAGAATCATAAGAGAGAGAGAGAGTTCTCAAGAACAAGTATATAATTGCTTCAATTTGTATTGAATGAATTGATTTATAATTGGCCTCTATTTATAAACTCTTGATTAGTTACAAGATTTAGCTAAATCCCTTTAAACTCGAAGAATCAACAGAATATACCTACTAGAAAAAGCTTATCACATCGGACTAAGTTTATATAATCTAACAACTGATCGTACTTAGTTTATCTTTATCAACAATTACTCACATCTGAACCGTCATGGGATCAACATTTCAGGTGAATTTTTTCCACTTGACCATGCTGGCAATCCATTCTTTCCGCTTCTGATTGGTCATGCTTGCTTATGTGACTTCTCAGATGATTTTTACCTTTACAGTTACCATTAACACTATAAATGGTTATGTTGTTCCGACCAACATATAGAATATCATATCCTGCAGCCTGGTTTAAGGCGCCCGACCTTAATGCCGTAGTAGCATATCCTCCTCCATGTGATATTCGGTACCTCGATGGCTTGTCACCATATTTCTGGAGTTGCAGCAGTCATAAAGGCTCTTAATAGAGATTGGAGTCTAGACCAACTAAATCAGCTCTGGTGACAACAACTTCACTCATTGACAACACATGCAACAGGGATCCAATTAGGGGAAACTCGAGCGACGCCTTTTGATCTCAATTCAAGGATTTTGAATCCCGATCAAGCACTTGATCTGGGTTTGATATACGAATTTGACATCGATGATGTTTCAAAATTCCTTTGCTCTAATAATCTCAGAAAAAACAACTGAGATATATCTTGTAAAAGAATGTGAGGTGCAATGATCCACATGTTGCTTCTTATAATCTGAATTACCTTTCGATCACGATCAAAAAATTAAATCAACAAG
The DNA here is from genome assembly GCA_003255025.1 of Datisca glomerata. Classification (NCBI taxonomy): domain Eukaryota; kingdom Viridiplantae; phylum Streptophyta; class Magnoliopsida; order Cucurbitales; family Datiscaceae; genus Datisca; species Datisca glomerata. The sequence continues at coordinate 764,964 of QANY01001086.1, forward strand.
TCTCAATTTACAGGATTCTGGCCTTTGTAGGGAGAGAGAATAACCCCATATACAAAAATTCTATGTTGAGATTCCTTATGGTGTGCACCTCATATGTGTCGATTATCTTGATTTTTCCTAAATCTCAAAACGCCACATTCAGACTCAATATTAGGTGACTCGGATGTGTTCGGCAGTTTAACTTGGAGTGATGGGCAGAATCACAATGTTAGAAGTCCAATAGTCCTCAATCTAAATGATTTGAGGTGAAGTTTTCCAGAATTTAATCTTTAGGTAAAGTTGGGTAGAAATTACTTATTCTTTCTAGGCAATTGCTTTAATTTAAATTGTTGAATAATAAAACAAGATAATGTTTTGAAAAACTACCTATAGCTGTTACAAAATGGATGTCGTTCTATCAAGTAATTAGTATAACTATTTCTATTTCTTCACTTAAATATTGACTTTATTGTTTTCTCAAATTAGAGAAGAAGAGTAATTTAGGCATTTAAGGTCAACACAAGTTAACTTGGGCGAGGTCTACAAACAAATGATCAAATTTTACTAGTTATTTAGGATGCACATATAAATATCATATTTATCACGATGTATCATCAAGGAACATGGTGATTTCTTATTTGTCATGAAATAAATGTCTTGTTCAATTATTTATTGACATTTGACTTATTCTATTTGTTCTTTAAAGATGACATTTGATAGCCTTTGATTGGTCAGTTTTAGAACCCACCAACTATGACTTGGCAAATTATGATTGACCCACCAATAAGAAAGTTTATCAAATACTAAAGAAACAAGGGTGAAGCAAGAAAGATGCTCATTTACTTGCCATATCAAGTAGAAAAGTTCAAAGAAACGGAGTCATTTTGTTGGGATTATCCCACATTAATTATAGAAGAGACTGATAATCATTTTATAACTGTGAGAAAAATTCTCACCTTTCAATACGACTTAACACTGATATCAGAGCTAGATTCAAGTTTATCCAACAAGTCTCCAGCCTAATCCAGTTGAAGTAAGTCATTGGCTCTTCGACTCATAACCTGATGTGTGGTGAATGTTGTTGGCTCCCCGATTCACGGCTTGATGTTTGATGAATCCTGGCGAAGCAGATCCACGATTATCCGACTTAAGAACTCGATGTAAGTGAATCCGGGTGAGCGAGGCATTGATTATCCGACTCAAAGCCTGATGATGGTGAATCCGGATGAAGTGATTCAACTGTTATCTGACTCAGGGTACGATGTTGATGAATCCAAGTGAAGTGAGTTGACGTTATTCGACTTAGGACCGATGTGTGACGGGAGAGATTATTAGAGTTATCCCGCACAGATTGTGGAAATGACTGATAATCAATTTATAAGTGTGAGGGAAAAACTCACATCTCAAGCTAGTTTTTTGAGTTGAGAATACCCAATACCACCAAACACATTTTTCATCATAAAAGACCTAAGTAACATTAATTAAGTATCGTGAAAACATTCAGCGATGGTGTAAACATAAAACTAAATTATAGGCTGCATATAAATTTGCAGAAACACAAGCAATCAAAACCAAACAGCAACTTGCAAGGATAGAAAAAAAAAACCCCACTTTAGACAATATTTCCCGTTGTAAAAGCAACTCTTAAAGTGCAAACCTTGTTCTATCTTTGAGTAAAATGGAAAAACAAGGATAGAAAAAACCCGAAATCTTTCGATATCTACTCATTCTCATTATACAAACCACACTAGACCAACTTCTTCTGCATGACATCCATAGCCTTCCAGCTTCCATTACAATCTAAGCACATCACAAACCTCACACCACTGCACCATTTCCATCCACAGAGCGTCGCCCTTGGAATCTTATTGAACAAAGTAGCCAGTTTTCTGTCATTTTCTAGCTTTGCTCCTTCATCTGCTCCCCAGTTAGTCTTCCATTGACAAACACCAACGGCACTTTATAGACATAAGTCTGTGGTTTTGAATCGAGGTAGCAGTCTGGACCGCGTCGTGATTATAGTGTCATATAAATTAGATGTAATAGAGTTATGTAACGGATCACGGGTGTCGTGGTCGTAACTCTTTTTAAGTTCAAGCAAAATGATGAAAAATATTTTTTAACAAAATTTGAATCCAACGAACACATCCTTATATTTATATATATTAAAGTTGTGTATGGACACCTCTCATTATACCAAGTATCCTTACTCAACATTGCCAAGTGTCTATTTAAAATTATAAAAAAAATTGAAAGGTAATGTGTATGTTAATAATATTTCATTGCATATAAATTAATTATGGGTATTAATAAATTTAAACTAAAAAAGGAGCTTAAAGGACAACGTTTTGTTCTATTCTACTGATAAGTTTCTTTTTCTATTCAAAAGAATTAGAAGGGATTGATGATTTTAAATGTGTCTTATGTTATTGTTTGTTAGGAAAGGAAATCTCAAAGGACAAATGAGTTTAATGGACAACATAAATATTATTTATTTTACAAACAACAACAACAAAGAGACAACATTAAAGTTTTTTAATTATAATCTTTTATTGGAGAATTTAATGACTTAATTTACATTTTAGAAATCTCTACCTATACATAAGGAGTCTTTTGGAGTAGTATAGAGCACAACGATTCTTATCAAACTTTTTTTCTCTTCACTCGACTCATAATCTTCTTCGAGAACTCAATTATGTATGTATTAGATATATGTATTAGTTTTTTGACACTATATTAATACAATTCTCAACCCTATTTTTAATTCGCACTTTCTTCTCTTTTTGAATAAATTTTGATGAGTTCAATCTTTCTAGATGAGTGCGCATAGTGAAAGACATTTTGTACAATTCAAAATGGTAATTTTTCATCTAGATTTTTGTACAAAGCAGTTGCAAAGGGTAAGGACAGTGTATTAAGTTATTTTTTTATAATATTCTATACTTTTCTAAGTGAAGGTTAATAATTAAATATTTTATTATTTGTCATCAAACATCCATAATGTCTTTACATTTTAATTACAGGTTTTCAGATTCCCAGTTATTATTTTCACATTTGAATATGGACACAGACAAATGCTTTTGGTTGTTAGAAAACTATGAAAAGTTTGAGAAAATAATTGAGTTTTCAATTTAAATCTTCAAAAAAAAATACTAAATGAAAACAAATATTTTAAGTAATATTTAAATAAATATTGAAGAAAATTTCTCTAAACCTGTGCACCACACAGGTATTTAACTAGTTTAATAATATATTTTTTACAATTTTTCAAAGTTAAAAATAGTTCTTTTGGTCAATAAATGGACTTCTCTCTCTAAGTTTCCTACTATTTCTACTGGTTTTCTTCAACCTCCTCCTAGGGGGAGACACATGCACCTGGTATGGAGAGTGAGGTTTTCTGCGCATGGTGGTAGCCTGGACTCTATCTCTGACTCTATCTCTGAAGGAGAAGGATTAGAAGGTATTGTTGATAGCTTAAATGAGTGCTCTGGTAGTGATACAGTACAAGGTTTGAGCATGGATTTCGGTCAAAGAGAGGACTATCTAAATGAAGAGCTTGTTGGTACAGCTGGTTATAGTCTTGATGTCCATGAAATTGAGTCTATGGAGAGAAACATGGACGAAGCTAAAAGCAAGATTTTAAAAAACCTTGAGTAGTTGCTTGAATCCCAACCTGACTATTCCATTCAGAACCTAGCTCACGTGGGTTCTTTCCTCCTCCTGAGATCTCTTTCCTCCTACTAGGATCTCTGACCATTGCCCTACAGTGATCAACTTCATCTTGCACAACCTGAAACCCCTCTCTATCTTCAAGGTTTTTACTTCTGGGCTGACAGGAAGGACTTTCTATAATGTGTTCAGACTGCTTGGAGTGGCAATGCCTTTGGCTCCAATATATACAAACTTCATAGGAAGCTTAAGGCCACCAAGCACGCCTTGAAGCACCTTAATGTTAGAATTATGTTCATAAAGTAGAGTGTAATATAACTATTTATGACTATTTAGTTATTTCACTAACATTTTATATCACATAATTAAATTAATGAATGCAATTTTTTTTATTAATTAAAGTGTATTATAATTTACTCAAGTTCTGGAGCTACTGTTAACGTAAGAAGAGTAAAGACATAGAGATCTTCCAGACAAAATCTTCTGAAATAGTTTAGAATGTTATTTAACGTCCTAGGATCGACTGAGAAGTCGAGTCTGATTAAGACTGTTAGGTTGAACCAAAGGATGTCGGTCTTGAGGCATGGGAGTGGAGACTCTAAGGTTGACCTAGACATGTTGAATAGACTAGTAACCAATTAGTTTTGAGCAAAATCGTTTATCTAGCTTTAAATCTAATTGTTACACCTATAAGGGTATTTTTGTAATTACCTTAATCCTAAAGTGAATATGAAACTTGACTTAGTTAGTTACAATATTTGATATGCCAAAAAAGTGAGTTCAAATTTTCAGACAACACCTCGGTTGTTAGGATCGTGATTCAACTATGTTGGAGTTGCGTGATTCACAGATATGAAAATTCGTGTCGAGATTGTAAATGCAACAATATCACCTTATGCTTAATTGATGGATGTGTGAATAACTTACATTTGGCCAAGTATTCAATGAAATGAATCATTGAATAAGACATGGTGAACTGTACGGTACGAGACAATTCACTGTTATATCTTTCTTATTCATTGTTATGTCTTTCTTATTCACAAACAATGAAGGAGTTAAGAAAATAATAACTAGAAGGGTAAAATGATAATTCTACATCCCACTCTTATTATTGATATTCACGAAGGTTAATATTTTAACTTATTCTATGGACCATGAAATAAACGAGTTTATTTGCACCAATAGAAAATGTAGCGCGCATGAATCAAGAGTTAATTCGGTATTAGGCCTATAGTGGAGTCGTATGATGTTAGGATTAAATAGGTCAAAAATTTATGGAGATAAATTCGTCGAGTATTTGAGTCTTATAGCTTTATTCATGTGAGTTCATATAGCTCATATGAATATGAATGAAAAATAATACCAGTTGGACCAAAAATATATATTGGACCAAGGTATATTTCCCGAACCCATATTTGATGGGTGTTGTCACTTAATTAGTGAAGAGAAAATAATTAATGTTTAAATTAATTAATTGGTTATTTTCTAATTACTTAATTGATGAAGTTCAATTTAATTTATCAATTTGGATTGATGAATTTCGACAGAACATTGACTCTAGGGATATATGTAATTTTCAGTAAAAACAAATATTATGGATGAACCGGTAATTTAATATATAGGGGTAAGTGCAAATTTCGTAATTATTATATAAAGAATGGCAATAGGGTTGCATCATAAACCCTAACACAGTGTGTGATTACACAGAGTAGAGAAAACACAGTTTCTCTCCCTCCCTTAATTGCCGCCGAAATACACAGAGGAGAAGGAAAAATCTGATTTTTCTTTTCTAGTTTTTTTTAGAGCCCACACTCAATTTTTTATCAACATCTGATTAAGATATACTTCTGAATCCTACGTGTAATTGTTGGTGTGAAGGCTGATTCGACAAAGACAATCAATAGGATTCCACCAAATCAGAAATTCTCTGATACAACATAAGGTATAAATCGTTTCTACATTTATTAAATGCATTTAACTAAGTGTGCATTGTTGTAAGTATGGTTTTAATATTTAATATGATTAAATGGTTGATGTGAAAAAAAATTATTTTCCTCCCACGAATTGTTCGTGGTTCATTAATATTTCCTTAAATTTTAAAACTCGATCCAACAATTGGTATCAGAGCCCTGGGTTCTTGATTGCGCATATTTAGTTTTTAAATGTATGTATCGTTGCTTGTTGTATATTGGCATACTATTTTGTATGGTAGATTTAAAATAGTTTTGAACGTATTTTATGAATGGACTGATGTACGCCGAAATTGAGGCATAAAATTTCATGTAATCTATTTTATTGCAAAAATTGTATTTTTTTTTAATTTCATGTAATCCGTCACCGCCTCAGAAAGTCGCCGTAAAAAATTGTTGTCGTCGTCACCACCATTGCCAGATGCCGCCGCCGCCGTACCACGCCACTTCCTATCCCACTGCTTGCCATTGTGACCCTGTGTGGTGACTAGGGTTTTTGAAACCCTAGGCGATAACAACTGGGGGGGTTTTAAAACCCTAGGTGATTACAACTAGGGTTTAGGAAGTCCTGTGATATTTCGCGAAAACTCTTATCCTATCTTTTATCTTTTAAATTTTAAATTTTGAATTTCAAATGGATAAAAGATAATTTCAAAAGATAATTATCAATTTTATCTTTTTATCTTTTGAATTTTGAATTCAAAAGATAATTATCTATTTTATCTTTTGAGTTTTAAATTCAAAAGACAATTATTTATTTTATCTTTTAAATTTTGACTTCAAAAGATAATTATCAATTTTATCTTTTGAATTTTGAATATAAAAAAGGATATTTTAATGGTATTATTTAATTAGGAAAATAGTTTTCCTTAATTAAAAGGTTTTGATCAAAGCTTGAAATTGTGACTGCACTGTTGTAAAAAGTTATAAAAATTGGTGGGACTTCCTAGAGGACAAAAAGACAATTAGAGACGTCATGAAAACTAGTATTTAAATTATTATAATTCACTTATTATTATTTTTATGGGTTGTAATTAGAAATGAGCTAATAAGGAGGTTAATTTTCAATGGATGATTTATTAATAATCTTGCATCATCATATAACATGCCATATAGAAATAGGAACATGTCAATATCAAAATGTCATGTAGTATGTACATGCATCATTGTAGTTTAAATTTATAATGGATTATAATTTAAATACAATGCGAATTTTATAATAGTTATACATTTTAAATTGGGATTTAAATTTTATAAAAGTTTATATTTTTGGAAATTTGTTTTTTCCAAATTAATAAAGAGTTATAATTTTTTGAAAAAACAATGAAAGATCATTTTTTCCAAAACTAACTGGGAGGGTCGTTTACGTTGAAATGTTCCCAAGCTCCCCAACACAAACTTGATCGTGGCGCAAGTAATGGTTTAGAGCCGCCATAGCGGCCCTCTGTTCAGTGGCTGAAACTTGGGATTCGTCTCTCTTTTAGTCATTGAGTTGCTTAAGAAGATAAAGCTTGTAAAAGAAGTTGTGAGGCAGTACCATTCCTAGATGGACTGTTAAGTTCATGGAAACCTTTAAAGCAAATGCATTGGTTAAACAATTAGACCGAAGCATATTGGAATCCTTTATAGGGGCTAGTAAATGGGGCTAAACTGACCAAAACTAGTGATGATTGGTTAGGCTAGATGTAGTGACTTCTTGAGAAGGGTTAACCAAACGAGAGGAGTCTCGATGTGATAGGATGTAGCTTGGACGTTGTCCTTAGATGAGACAAGCTATCGTTGTTGATCATGACATCTTGGAAGAAATATTTCTTATTGGATTTTTAAATATTTAAGTATCTGCATCATCATCATGCATCATACTTTCCTAAATGATTGAGTATTTATTTACACCGCTTTATTTATTCTTTTCAGTAATCATGTCGTTATCCCCACTATCAACAATCTTGAGCCTATTGTTGAATCGACTTAAGAGGAAAATGATGATTATGCTTATTGGCTGCGTTCTGATGATATCGTCAGGTGTTACATCTTGGTTTCTATTAGAAATGTGTTTTAACAACAGCATCAGAACAAGGAAATTGTCGTTGATATAATGTTGAACATTACCGAAATATTCAGAGATCAGCGTCGTCAAGCTAAACAGGCTATTGTGCGAAACTTTATGAACTGTAGGTTGAAACTTGGAACTCCTGTCAGAGAACATATGATGTTGATCATTAGTTAACTGAATGAGATTGAGATCATGGGTGCTGAGGTAGATGGCGAGACACAAGTTCATATGATCCTTGAGACTCTGCCTGACATTTTTTAGAACTTCAAACTTAATTATTTTGATGAATAAGCTTAGGTACTCACTTCTAGAACTGATGAAGGAGCTGCAAGCTGCTGAAACCCTATTTTTGAAGGGCATGAGGAAGACTGGAGAGGAAAACTTTACTGAAAGTAAACCTTCCACCTTTGACGCCAAAAAGAAACATTAGAAAGGTCTGAAGAAGGCTAAGAAACATAACTCAAAAGCTTTGAATAGTAAGGGCACTGTAAAAGTGGATAAGTCGAAAGACAAGTGTCATCATTATGGAGCCGCTGGCCATTGGAAATGCAACTACCCAGACTATCTCAAGGAGTTGAGATCTAAAGATATAATACTTGTCACTGAGGTCTGTTATATGGCTGACTCTACTTTTTTGTAGATTGTAGACTCTGCAGTCACTAACCATATATGTTGCTCCTTGCAGGAATTAAGAGAAATCAGAAGGCTTGATGAGGGCGAGTTCAACTTTCGTTGGGGGAAATGGAGCATTAGTATCGGTTGTATACCTTAGAACTTTTAAATTATCATTCAATAATAGTTTTATGGTTTTACGTGATGTTTATTATATCATAATTTTTAGGAAGATACTTATTTTAGTAGCTAATTTAATTGAGCAATGATTCAATTTGAATTTTATTGATAAATTTATTGATATTTGTAGAAATCATTGCTTAATTATGACTACACGTTTGATAAATAAATTATTTTACATAAAACTAATAGTTCCAATGATATGTAACACTAAAGTAAATATTCATTTACAAAGGGATATTAAAAGGTTGAAGTCTGACTCAACTGATCAAACCTATTTGTGGTAGTTACGTCTTGGCCACATCAGTCTAGGCAAGATTAAAAGACTTTCAAGAGATGGTCCATTGCAAACTTTAAGTGTAGGATCACTACCCACATGTGAATCCTGTATAGAAGGCAAAATGATCAAGAGACCCTTTTCAACGAAGGGTGAAAGAGTTCATCAATGCCTCGAACTCGTACATAGTTATGTATGTGGGCCATTGAATATCCAAGCAAGAGAAGGTAATAAATACTTTGTAACATTCACTAATGACTACTCATGTTTTGGACATATTTATCTAATGCACTTAAAAGTGCAAGGCTATGGTCGAAAAGCAATTAGAGAAACAAATCAAAACTCTAAGATATGATCGTCATGAAGAGTACTTGCTAGGAGAGTTCAAATACTTTCTTAAGGAATAAGGTATTCTTTCTTGGCTTACAGAGAGAATGATCAAACTCTGTTAGATATGGTTAGATTCATGATGAGTTACTCATCCCACCTAGATTCATTCTGGGGATATGCCTTAGAAACAGCAGCATACATTCTGAACCAAGTTTCATCAAAGACGATGACTGGTATGCCATATGAAATATGGAATGGACGAAAGTCTTTCGTAAACTACCTTAGAATACGGGGATGCCCAACACAAGTTCTGAAACCGAAGACAAGAAAGTTGGCCAGTCGATCAAAGTTATGCATATTTCTAGGATATCCCAAATGAACGAACATATGTGTCTTTTATAGTTCGACTGACAAGAAAACATTCGTTAACACGAATGCACATTTTCCTGAAGAATATTATATAAGTAATGTGAAGCCGAGAAACTCTTGTGCTAGAGGAATAATTGAGTGGGAGGGAGGACACCGACTCCCCAATCAGGAATTGTTTCTGAGCCAGAGCCTATGGAGCCTCGACGTAGTGGGAGGGTTGTGAGACAGCTTGACAAGTACATGTCTTATGGAGATGCTTTAACAGCAGTCTCAGATAAGGATCATGATGAATATATCTCCTACTATCAGGCCATGGTTGGTCATGAAGTAAATCTATAGCAAGAAGCCATGAAAGTTGAGATACAATCGATGCACTCGAAAGGAGTCTAGACACTTGTAGATCCTCCTGAAAGGGTAAAACCCGTAGGGTGTAAATAAATTTATAAGAAAAAGAGAGGTCTGAATGGTAATTTGGAGACATTCAATGCTCGGTCAATAGCCAAGGGCTATACCCAAAAGGAAGGTATTGACTATAAGGATATCTTCTCGCCGGTGGCCATGCTTGAATCCTCATGTCTATTGTTGCTGCCCTCGATTATGAAATCTAGCATATGGATGTTTCTTTTTCTAAATGACAATCTTGAATAGCGCATTTATATGACTCAATCAGACGGGTTCATGGAGAAATGTCAAGAGGGACAAGGTTTTAGAACTGCTGAAGTCCATTTATGGGCTTAAGCAAGTGTCCCGATTGTGGAATATCAGATTCGACGAAACTGTCAAGAACTTCAGTCTTGACCAGTTTGTGGATGAACCCTGTGTATATAAGCTGATACACAAAGGAAATGTGATTTTTCTAGTTTTGTACATGGATGATATTCTGCTCATTGGGAATGATGTAGAAAAATTATCTAATGTCAAGATTCGGCTTGCAAAGCAATTTGATATGAAGAATCTTGGAAAAGTTGGCCCATAAGTTATTTCGGTCTTAATTTTGGGCTTTTTCGCAATTCACATCTCTTTTAATTTTTAGGGTTTTTTATATACTTATAAACTCAAACGTAAATAGGTTATTTTTCAAATTTTATGGAGTTATGATTTATAAAATAAAGGGTTAAAATTTCAAATTTCAATATTCAATTTCAAACTTTTAGCGGATATGTTCGATTTAGATAGAATCCAACCTTGAGGGTTATACATATTCATCAACCGATAAATAGGATTTACCAACCATCATAACATCACTAACTATAATTATATATGGTGAAAACTCGTATCGCTCGATACTTGTCACAAAAGCACAACATTATCAATGACAACTTTTAACGAGTTTATGAATAAGTGTTCAATTGTATCGGGAATCCTTAATTAATGAAATCTAATTTCACATAAGAAGTGAGTATCATGAATGTTTGCATTGAAATAACGAGTTTTTTTCTATATTTATCTATGTTTTTCGGTGTACGGTAAATGATTATAAAAATATCAATTTTACTGTTGATTGTAAAGAATGGCATTTAGAGCCATATAAATGGTGATTAGGCCCAAAAAAACTGGCGATTGGGATGAAGACTAGTGATCGCCTATTTATACATGGTGTTTAGGAATGAAATAGGTGATTGGAGGCATAAAATTAGCGCTTGGTTTTGACGACGCGATTAGAACCTTCAGGAAGGCGTTTGGGGCTAAAAATAGGTGATTCGCCTATTCGGTATGGCAATTAAGTTGTACGTATTTGGTGAACCCCTCCAAAAATTATTATTTTGTACATATTTATATAGAATTATTATTTTGTACGTATTTCACGTACAAAATCAATCATTCTTGGAGGGGTTCACCAAAATATTTCACGTACAAAATTAATCATTCTTTGAGGTATTCTTCTAAAATGTAGAGGGGAAATATTATTTTATTTGATACTTGTTGTAAAATGACAACAACATAATCAATAATACATTCTTAACCATCATAAAAGGTCCTAAAAACTATTTTATTGATGCAAAATCGCCAAAAAAGGAAAAAAAATGCCAGGAACCCCTAAAACCACCGGTATTGGGCCCCATAACAGCTGGAATTGGGCCTAAAATCATCGGTATTAGGCCCAAAACCGCCAGTATTGGACCCAGAACCGCCGGTTTTGGTTAGAGAAATCGTCGAGATAGATTGATCCAGTGTATGGATGGATATGTTCATCAACCAATGCAATTATTCTGTATCAAAATAATAAAGAATATTATTAGAATAATTAATTATAATTTCACTGTTATGAGTTGTTGTGACGTATATATCTTCTTAGAGACACGATGTGAAAAACATTTTTCAAATAAGGTGAGTAGCATTTAGCCAGAAAAGAAGTCAGCCAATGTCAGTTGCTACCATCACCTTCTGCACTTGCTGCTTTACAGAGTGATTATATTGAAGCAACCAATGGCTTATACCTTAAAACGAAAAAGTTAATATAGAGCACTGCTCAAAATAATATACATCATTCTGTTGTTTCATTCAAACATTTCTATGACCTACTGTTGTTTCATTCAAAAGATTACTATAATCATCATCATTCATTCGAAAGAAAATTTTATTAATTTAATTCCTAATGTTTGACCTTTTTTTCATTTGGTCCTTACACATACAAATTCTTCTTATTAGTCCTTTCTTAATTGATTCTATGATAAAATGGAGCACCGTCCTGGGATTAGTGATAAATTAACGTCGTTTTGCATAAGTATATCATGTAAAAACCATGTTAATAATGAAAGCATTTAACGAATTTTGCTAGAGGATGTTAAATGCAAATAATGTATAGGCTCAAGTTGATAACATTGATACTTTAGGCACCAAATTCATAGTGAACACAAATTTCACCGGTTAAATGTAATTTACTCTACGAAAAACATTGAGATTTTAAGAAGAATAAAGACATCGTTATCATTATAGCATATTTACGTTCAAAAACACTTGAAGCAAGTAAATAATATAATCACAAAAAAGAAAAAAAATAATATCAATTGTACTTTAGCTGTTTTGCAATCACTGTTTATACAAGCAAACGACCTAATTATGAACTCCGCTAAGCCTTTCAACCAGAAAAAAAAATATTTATTTCCCTTCCCAAAACTGTACACAAACGTTAAAAAATCGAATTACAGATTTCAATTTAAAAATTGAGAGATCATTGCTTAATAACCAAAACATATTCTATCAAATATATCAAGTCAAATTTAATACATGAGAAACCCAATGGAATATGGTTGAATAAGGTAAAGCAGCATATAATGCTGAATTAATGAATTTCATGTAATATAAGACTTCATCGTAAAAACAAAAGTCGAGTACATGGCTAGATGAGTAAAAAAAAGTGTTATGAAAACAATCTCAGTGTTTGGCAATTTAGCCAATTTTATAATAAAGCAAAGATTCTTGATGATTTGTCAGTTGTCATACTCATAAACATTTAGGAAAATTCTACGTTTTTGAAACAGTAACATACTGAGAAAGAGAGAATGTGGGGTTATTTTCTCTCCTCCCCCTATCCTCAACATTGCACGTAATGAAAGGCGGCAACTCTAAAAGGAAACAAAGGTTGATGAAATTAAAGAGTAGAAAGATGCACAAAAATAGGTAATCTTTTTCAAAGTCCTCCCAGTCCCAGGCAGTGGTTATTTACACAAAGAATCAGCCATTAAAGGATTCAATTCACAATGGCAGAATGTTACACAATCTAAGGAGAAGAGAAGAAAAATATGAGAAATGCCCAAAGACACTATCCCCTACCATCTCAAACACACATTTCTATGCTCTCTACGAAATTAAAACCCACCAAGGATTCACACACAAAAACAAAAAGAAAAGGAAAAAAAGAAAAACTAGTTCCATACCTAAAGGGAGTAAATTCTACTCCCTAATAGCATAGCTTCTGCTTTCAGTGACATTGGAGTTGGCGAGGACCTCCTGTGCAATTTCCCAGCTCCCACTTCTTCTTCCCCAACTCGAGTGCCTAGCGTCTGCTCGTATAGTGGGAGCTCTATGATCAGAACCGAGAACGGAGTCGGACTCTAAAGAATTTACGGGAACGCCGTTGCTCCCTCTGCTACGTATGTCCTCATCAATTTCTTCAATATTACGACGTTGGGAGATCTTTAATAAGTCTTCACCAATCTCTAGATCGTCTTCTACCTTTGGACGTCTATCCCCACTTAAATCATCTGCTTCTGCTCCTGCATTACGAGGCAAAGGCGGGGGACCTGGAGGCCTTTGTGACTCTTCTTGAACAAAAGCCCGGAATTTGTTCTTTGATGGCTTTACTTTTGTGCAAAATACTTCAAGGAAATTACTTAAGCATCCCCGATTGTATACGTTCATCCTGTTCATCCTGTTGTCAGCTCTGTACCGGAAATTTTCATAGGTCGTCTGAAAGAGTGTTTGCAGTTAACTCATTTGATTTAAGATTTAGCAAATTAAGAGACAGTTACTAGGAGATATAATGTATAAGGCAAAGACGATATACCGACTAAGGACTCAAATAGTCTTTAAATGTTAAAGAAAAACCAAAGAAATAGTAGAAATGCCATTCAAACTACAATAGACCCCAACTAAATTGGACCACTTTCCCGATCAATCATGTTATTTCCAGGTTCCATGGTTGTTTATCCAACCCCCCCCCCCCCCTTTTAATATCCGTAACAGCGTCCCCAACACACGAAGTGGGCCGAGTGGCTAAGCTAAACCTTAATGAGAACCTGAAGAAACACAATTTTCTATCTAAACAATAGCAACTGCCACTGTATGTTTCAATTTTGCAAAAATGTAACAGTCGTCATCAATATTCTATCAGTCAAATCATACTGTCAGTAGGTTGTCAGTTTTAAAGATATTGAACCTATGCCTTCATAAACAATGCGGCAATGCCTCCAAACTATTTGACAACTTAAAACTCTGACATCGTGTCGCCTTGCTTAGTCTTTCCCTTTTATGATTCATCTGATTTAGTAATTAATCCAAGGTCTTGACATTTTACGATCACAAGTGAAACAACAATTCCTATCATTTCTTTTTTTCACTTGGGGATTAAATTAGATGGAAAAAAAATAATACAACCTAGAAGCTAGAACCAAGAACTAAACCAACCTGGTTCGTGCCAATAAGGTACAGATGGAAGCCAGTTAACCCACCAACAAACCACAGAGAGATAAAACAGTAGGCCATTAGAATCACAGATGCAGGAGATGCTTTCATTGCCTTCCAAACAGTTCCCTCATTGTCATCCATCAGAACTTTGATGTAAAACGCTGAGATCGCAAACACGTAGATGCAAAGAAGGGTTGCAGAAGACACGAACATAAAGAAGTAACGGTAATTGCGCTGCACAAGCAAAATGACAGAGCATAATGAACGGGATAAAAACAGCGTACAAATCAAAGTTTAATATAATTGGAAAAGCACATATTTTAGAGATGAACATCTTGCTGAATGTAAATCATCATACCAGTCCAACGCATTGACCCACCCAAGGACAATGGTGATCAAAACGTTCCACACAATTGTTGCAAATGGAGCAATGGGAGCAACGAGGAGGACGATACAACATACATGTATCACAATACTTTATCCTCACAGGGAGACCATTGACCATCACTTCTTTTGTCCGAGGAAACTGAAGGCTAGGAGTTTGTCTTCCCACTATGTCCACTGAATCAAAACGCATTTCTTCCTCTGGTGGATGTGAATTGCGTGGAATAATTCCTGGGTCCCGAGCTGAAGTGAGAAAAAGGAGTACCAATACCTATCAAAATCAACTCAAGAATTAATTTCTTGCAACCTGAATGAAGTGTAGAATGTTTAAAAAAATTAATGACTAGATATAAAACGGTCAACAGCAATCATCTGTACGAGCAACAATGTTGAAAGTTAGGCCTAAATCTACAACTTACGCATTACAAGTCATTGAAACAAAATCTTGAAAAGTATAATATTCTATTAACTTTTTTTGGATAAGAAACAAAGTATTATGTTAATGAACACTGCACAAACAGCACCCTTATGATGCTAATACTATACAAGGTGCTTGTAACATTACACTAGAATGGCTCGGCTTTGCAGGTTTGATGACATGATGCAACTTGCCAATATGATGACTTACAATGTTATTATTTTTTACAACGTTGAACCAAATTAAGCCTCTTAGCCCAATAAAGCTGCGTTTTGCTATTAGTAAGAACTACTAAAGATCCTCCACCCAAATTTCTCTTCATCACTTGTCATATGTAGAGCTACATTCTCCTCTACCTCCAATAATAATGTCGGTCTACCTTTATTATTGGTCTACCTTTTATCCTTCTTATGATATTAACTCTAAATAGAAAAAAATTCTATACGGAGCATCCACAGATTACTTCAATAATTCATAAAAATAAAAAACAAATATAGGCCTTTCACCTTTGCATGTTGCCATCTCAAACATACATGGTTTCTATTATCACACCCATCTGACAAAAAACGTAACATATGAACCACTCAGATCAATACAATCACAAAAGAATATGTGGGGAGAATACCCTAACGTTGAATTGAACTTTTCTCCATCTTGACAACATCATTTGCAGATGCATCATACTTCTAATATATTCTTTCAGTATCACCCTAACATACCCAATTTACCCACCATATGTCACAGCTTACCTTTTAAACAGTACTATATGACTTATCCTTCAACTCCATTTCTATCTCTATCTGATGGTATCATAAAACTTCACATGCATTTCTCCACCTCATTCATCTTGCTTCAATTTATCATTGGTGTCGCATACTATTTTGGTACACAAATTACCGTCCATTACATGATTATCAACAATGTTAACATTAAAGATAAGACGTTGCCCTAGAACTGCATAAACATCTACTGATCCACTAAACGAGAAATCCACAGGCATGTATCCTAGAAATTGAGAAAATGATTATAAATTCCTAGGGGTTTGGAAGACTGACATATATAGTAAAGACAATCGCCACCACCAAAATCGCATATCCCGCATTATATGGTTCAAACTCATGCCGAAGATGCCTTGCAACAAATGCGCAAAATATGATGACTGGAACAATGATCAGCAACAATGTGACAAGTAACGACCAGGCATCTGGTCCAAATATTAGCCTCCCACCAAGGATAAACTTCTGCAAAAAGTACCAAGAAACAAAAATGACAAACAAATGGGATCTCACAATATATCTTGAAACAGCACAAATGTGTGTGTGTGTGTGTGTGTGTGTGTGTGTGTGTGTGAGATTGAGAAAGTAAGAGTGATTAAGAAAATTTATTTAGAAAATAACTCAACAGGTATATCAAAAACCCATAGACATAATATTTCATGCAAATGGTAAGACCTCTACTGATAAAAAAAGTGCAAGGCAGCTAGGTCTCTACTGATCAAAAGTGCAAGGCAGCTACTTCTCAGAGTAAAAACAAGTCATTATGCCGCTCGACAACAATAACATTCTTCTTTTTAAAGGAATGATACAATGAGGCATGAAGAAGAACAAGAAGAAGAAATTGAGTCAGACTCTTGAACATGATCCTCTTGCAGTGCTACAATGAACTGTAAAATGACTTTCAACTGAAGAATTCATGTGTGAATTCAACTGAAGTTTTGCTTTAACTTTTAATTTATTTTAGTTCCAGAGTAAAAAAAAGATCATATTTTTCTAAAGATTCGGAAGCTAAAATTAACGGGATAAGGAAAGTTGTGGAGGGAGTTCAGCGGACGACATTGTTGGTGCAACTGATGGTGTAGGTTCTTGCTTCGTTAGGTCATCGCCAGTAAATGATTGCGCTAATAAGCCAAGACGGCATCAAAATTTCTGCTTCATGAGATATACAGCATTGGTAGGCCATTGGGCTTATAGGGATTGTGGGGTTGGTGGCTGAGCAAAACAGAGTGTGGTTGACATAGAGAGGAAGAGAGAGACAGACAGAAACAGTATCATTGAGAGAGACAAAAGTGAAATATAAAATAATAAAGAAAACAAAAAAAGAAAAAAAAAAGTATGTTTGAAAGGAGGGACTTTTTCTTTAAAAGGTTCCAGAGCCTTTTCTTTCTTTCTTTTTTTATAAAAGGAAAAAATAGAAATAAGCAAAAACCATCATCAATAATAAAGATAAGATAAGAACAAGAGCTCCTCCACAGTACACTATATCCATACATCTTTCTGATTTCTATGACACAAGTATATAGTCGATATATTTTACATTAAACTTCATAGGTCTCTTTCTCCTCAGAGAGCCTCTATATACTCTTCTTCAAAAATCTTTGGCTCTGTTACAGCCAAACCATAAATGATTGTAAAAGCACCTCTCCAAGAAGCTTTCTTTCCTTATTGCAACTTCTCCCCATAACTTCCATAGATAATATTTTGAAGCTCATATTTAAGTCACCAAAAACCCAAATAATTGTTTTTGTAACCAAAACACGATGGAAAGGTAAATTATTTCTGTTTTCAGAAACCTTCTTTCTTTTCCGGTTAGCACCAGGTCTCCAGAGGGTAGTTCTCCGACTAATCCCAGAGGTGCACAGGCCATCGGCAAGGAGTTTCCCGCAAGCACACCTCGATTAATTCAGGAGATGAATCCCAGTCCGATGGCCACGAAATTGCAGCGCCGCAGTTTGAACCCGCGACCTGCGGGGGAAAAACCCCCAAGCCCAAAATGACCGCTTCTTTTTGTAATGTATAAACTAACAAAAGCCTATCATTTTATGACAAAATGTATTGATGGATTAGACTTTAGTATACTAGACGAAAATCTGGTGTCCTTAACTGAGACCCAGGCAGCTAGCTGATTTCCACCCATAGAAATACTAAAGACTAATGCTATACATAACCTAAAACAGTTAAACCATAAAAAAAGGATGTCCCACAATTGATATGGAAAGGAGCAACGAAGAAAAATATAAACATTAGTTTCCTGTTTCTGGCAAGACAAGAAACATTTGTTAGACATGTAAAAATCCAATCCCCCCAGGTTGTCATGTTTGAGTTGCATTCAACGTTGAGGACCAAATGAAAAGCAAATTTAGAAGGAATCTTAGTCTTCCAAACAAATTTCCAAGGGAAGGGATTTTTTTTACCAGTAAAAGAGGAATCATATTATTAAGGAAAGGACCCCGAGAAAGGGTAGATACAACCTAAACACTTTGCTCTAATTAAAAGGCAGCAGAGTTGTAAAGCCAAAATGAACAAGGGTGGATTCAGGGAAAAGAATCCTCTGCCACTCATACCTCTTTCCATATTGACCAGAACAAAGCATGCGGAATAATTTTCCAAAAATTTCTGTCCATAAAACCGAACCAGCCTCATACCACCTAGACAGAAATGAAACAATGGTCCGAGGCATCACCCACATCAAACCAAGGCTGTCCCATAACTTCCTTGCGAAAGAACAATGCAGAAAATATGGTCATTGCTCTCCCCCACCTCCCTGCACAAATAACATCAATTAGGGAAAGGAAATGCCCTTTCCCCAAGCTATCCACAGAGAGGTTAGCTTTCCACGCTGCTGTCCATAACATGAAGGCACACCTAGGGGGTGCCCAGTCTTCCAAATTGGTTTCCAAGGGAAGGAATTGTTCAAACAGCTAGATAAACTTTTCTCCCTCGTTACTGCCCCATAATAACCTGTCATTCAAAGACTCATCGACCTGTCGGGGAAGGGCCTTCGAAAAACCGGTTCCAAACCGTGATTCCATTAACCGCCAAAAGATAGTCATTAAATAGCAAAAAGAGACAGAAAATTATTCCAAAGCTTCCCAAAAGCTAATAGTTCTCCCAGCGCCCACGTTGAACTTAATGAGCTTGGAAAAAGAGTCCCATCCTTTGCAAATGTTTTTTATCGAAAAAAGTAATTATATTATAAACAAAAGAACCGCTTAGGGTTGAACATCTGTGAAATCAAAAAAACGAGTCCAACTATTAAAGAAGCTGGTCTCAAAAGTCGGGTAAGAAGCTGGTCTCAAGAGTTGAGTAAGAAACTGGTCTCAAGAGTTGGGTCTAGAGCAAAGAGCCACTCTTTACAAGAAAGAACAAAAGAACTGAAAACAGAGACAAAATGAGCATGAGCGTCATCAAATACGCGTTTGTTTCTCTGCTGGAAAGTTTCAATTATTTGGCTAAGATATTGCCAAGATTCTAGGAGATATTATTGAGATGTTGAGATCCTAGGAGATTTCCCATCTGTAACTTCCTAATAGGATCTATCTATCCTTTTAATTTAGCCTTATTTATTATTCCTTATTTTATTCCTTGTATAGTCTATAAATAGGAATCTTGTAAATATTACCTTTACGAATTAAGAACAAGAGAATCATACAGAGTTTGATTCCTCAACTTTTCTCTGCGTCAATCTGGTATCAGAGCAGGTTTAATTTCTTTTCTTTTTTTTCTGTTTATTCATTACTAAAACGAACAGTATTTCTGTCCCTGTTTCTACTCTGTTTTTTGACGCCAAAACAGAGTATTTGCTGCTGTTAAGAAACCCTAAAATCTTGGACTTACTCCTTGATTTAAATTGATCTCTGCCAAACCCTAAAACCATGTATGACATTTCATCTGAACCAACCAAAGCTACTACCTCAAAAAACACAGAAACTAACATCACCAATTCCAACTCCCATTTTGTTCAGGTTAGTTCTATTTGACTCAATGGAGATAACTTTCTGCGTAGGTCTCAATCTGTTCGAATGTATATTCGAGGAAGAGGGAAGATTGGATATCTGACTGGAGAAAAGAAATCCGACCTAGCAGCTTGGGATGCAGAAAATTCCATGGTCATGGCTTAGCTAGTGAATTCTATCAGCTCAAATTACATGTGCTATTCGACTGCAAAATAACTCAGGGATAATGTAAGTCAAATGTACTCTGATCTTGGCAATCAGTCTCAAATTTATGAATTACAACTACGGCTCGGTGAGGTACGACAGGAAAACAGCGTCACCAAGTATTTCAATGTCCTGAAAGGACTATGGCAGGACTTGGATATGTTTAATAATTATGAATGGTAAAGCCCTGATGGCTGCAATTATTGCAAGAAAATCGTGGAGAGCAACCAGATTTTCAAATTTCTTGCTGGCCTTAATATAGAATTCAATGCAAGTGAAAGGAAGGATAGTCGGCCGCCAGCCTCTTCCCTCCATCTATGAAGTATTTACATAAGTTAGGAGAGAGGAGAGTCGTAGGAGTGTCATGCTGGGTAAAAAAGGAGTTGCTGGTTCAATGAAGAATTCAGCTCGTCTCCTTTGATGCCTACTGCCAACCGGGCACATATCAACCAAAGAAGAATAGACGAAAAGCCTCGAATATGGCGCGATTACTATAATAGACCGAATAATACTCGAGAAATTTGCTGGAAAATCCATGGGAAACCCGCAAATTGGAAAAGTAGCAAACCGTGTAACAGCCTATGCTAATGAGGCTGAGACAAGTCCGTTCAGCAAAGAACAAATGGATCATCTTCTCAAACTGCTAAGGTCCAATTCTACATCTAGAATTCCTAGTAGTGCTCTTGCTCAAACAGGTAGTATTCCAAGTGTCTTTCCTAGTTATTTGGATTTTGCATCATGGATCATTGATTGTGGTGCATCTCATCATATGACCAGCCTTTCTCACCTATTTAAATCGTATTCACCCTGTTCTAGTAATTTAAAAGTTACGATTGCAGATGGTAGTTTATCACCTATTGCAGGAAAGGGTTTGATAAAAATCTCTGAAAGAATTGATTTGAAATTTGTCCTTCATGTCCCTAATCTTTCCTGTAACCTTTTGTCTGTGAGTAAATTATCAAAGGATTCTAATTGTCTTGTTACCTTCTTTGATTCTCACTATGAATTTCAGAACCGGAGCTTGGGGACGATGATTGGCAGCTAGGTTGATAGATGGTCTTTACTATTTTGATGACAACTTCTTCAAGAATAAACAAGCTCAAGGCTTGAGTAGTAGTATCAGTTCACCTTCTGTTCATGAACAAATTATGCTTTGGCATTTTAGACTAGTACATCCTAGTTTTCCTTATCTAAGACATGTATTTCCTACTTTACTACAAATCTGGATTGTTCTTCTTTTCACTGTGAAAGTTGTCATTTATCAAAAAGTCATTGAGTTTCTTATGTTTCAAAGCCTTATCGTTCATCGAAACGCTTTTATTTGGTTCAGAGTGATGTGTGGGGACCATAAAAAATCACTACTTTATCTGGAAAAAAATAGTTTGTGACTTTCATAGATGATCATATTCGATTATGTTTGGTGTGTTTGATGACTGAAATATCTGAGGCGGAAAAATTTTTCAAGATTTTCTACAAAATGATTGAAAATCAATTTCAAACAAAAATTAGTATCTTACGTGGTGATAATGGTACATAATATTTCAACCAATGTTAGGAAATTTTTTTATGGAAAAGGGTATTCAACATCAGTCCACGTGTCGAGAGAAAAAATTGCCATTTACTTGAAGTAGGTCGGGCCATAATGTTTTCTATGCATGTTCCAAAATATCTATGGGGAGAAGCAATTTTGACAGCTTCATATTTAATCAATAGGATGCCTACTCGAGTTTTAAATACACTACACCTTTGAAATGTTTCAAAGTAACTTTCCCTGAGACTAGGTTAATTTCGGATTTGCCATTAAAAGTGTTTGGCAGCACTGCATTTGTCCATATACCTGGTCATCTTCGGTCTAAGTTAGATCCTAGAGCAGAAAAGTGTGATCATGGGGTATGCTCCAAATAAAAGAGGATATAAGTGTTATAACCCCAAAACTAGGAAGATCCACATTAGCATGGATGTCTCTTTTTTGGAAAACCAACCTTATTTTAGCCAAACCTATCTTCAGGGGGAGAACAAGAGAAAAGAATATCAGTTTTGGGAAACATCTGTACCCTTGCCTAACCTGTTTTTTCTAGAATTAGATAACGAAAATACAGAGAATACGATCTGACTTTGCCGAATATAAATGTTCCACAAACAGGGGAGAAATACTACAAAATGATCACAATGATCCTACCTCTGAGCTTCGGGTTTATACTAGACGAAATGTTCATCATAGTAAAGATCAGTCTACAATCCCAGTACAAGGTTCAATCGTTATCTCCAAGCGTTGGTCCTTCAAATACACCCAGTAATCCTTCAATTTCAGATTCTATTCCCTCTACTGTTGAACATTCTAATATTGATTTCTCAGACTTCGATGTTCCTATAGCACTTAGGAAAGGAGTTCGAACATGCACCAAACATTTTATTGCTAAATATCTCTCATATCATAGACTTTCTAATCATTATAAGGCATTTACTTCTAAAATCTCTCATATGTTTGTTCCAAGAACCATTGAGGAAGCATTAGATCATCCAGATTGGAAATTAGCAGTTTTGGAACAGATGAATGTTAGAAAGAATGGCACTTGGAAGATTGTTGATTTACCGAGGAACAGGAAGATTGTAGGTTGCAAATGGGTGTTTACTGTTAAATACAAGGTTGATGGCAGTATGGAGAGATACAAGGCAAGGCTTGTGGCAAAAGGGTTTACACAAACCTATGAAATTGACTACCAAGAAACTTTTGCTCCAGTAGCCAAACTAAACTCAATTTGTATCCTTCTTTCTGTAGCTGTAAATTTTAACTGGCCCTTACACCAGTTAGATGTAAAAAATGATTTTTTGAATGGAGAATAAGAAGAGGAAGTGTTTATGGAGTTACCACAAGGATTTGAAGGTAAACTTGGTATTGATAAGGTGTGTAAACTAAAAAAATCCTTATATGGCCTTAAGCAATCTCCTAGAGCGTGGTTTGAACGTTTTGGGAAAGCTATGAGAAATCAAGGTTACTGCCAGAGTCAAGTTGATCATACCATGTTCTATAAACATTCAGTATGGTAAGTCAATTCATGTACTCGCCAGGACCAGAACATTTTGAGGCTGTTTATAAATTTTAAGGTATTTAAAAGGAACTCCAGGTAGAGGTCTATTGTTTGAGAATCATGGTCATCTACAAGTTAGAGTATTTACTCATGTTGACCGGGCTTGGAGTATAGCAGACAAAAGATCAACATTTGGCTATTGTACCTTCGTTGGAGGTAACCTAGTTAATTGGCGTAGTAAGAAGCAAAATGTTGTGGCAAGAAGTTGTGCGGAGGCTGAATTTAGGTCTGTTGCTCATGGAATTTGTGAAGTATTATGGATTAAGAAACTCTCAGAAGATTTACAGATCTTTAATCCATTACCCATGAAGATATACTGTGATAATAAAGCAGCAATTTCTATTGCTCATAACCATGTCCATGACAGGACAAAACATGTTGAAATTGACAAACACTTTATTAAGGAAAGGCTGGACAGTAGACTGATATGTATGCCCTACATTCCAACAGCTTGAGGAGGAGTGTTGGAAAGTTTTGATTATTTGGCTAAGATATTGCCAAGATTCTAGGAGATATTGTTGAGATCCTAGGAGATTTCCCCATATGTAACTTCCTAATAGGATCTGTCTATCCTTTTAATTTAGCTGTATTTTTTATTCCTTGTATAGTCTATAAATAGGAGTCTTGTAAATATTACCTTTATGAGTTAAGAACAAGAGAATCATACAGAGTTTGATTCCTCAACTTTTCTCTGCGTCAATTTTCTCCCCGTCAATTTTCTCCCATGCCAAATGGTCCAGAATAGACACATAGGGATGCTTAAACGAATATCTATCAAGATATTTCCCGAAAAATTCCAGCCAAGGAGAAGCACCTTGGTGTTAGCCGGAGTAGTCCACGATAAATTCAGCCTACCAAGAACACTACCCCACATCCGGTGAGCAAAAGGGCAATGTAAAAACAAGTGATTATTGTCCTACTCTGCCTGCTTACACATGTAGCATCTATTGACCAGCTGAAAACCTCCCTTATTTAGCATATCAGTAGTAAGGTTAGTTTCCAGGATTGTTGACCAACATAAAAACACAAATTTAAGGAAAGCTCCGATCTTCCACACATTTTCCCATGGGAAAATCAGGTGTGAGGAATGGTTTAAGGCTTTGTAGTAGGACTTCACTATGAACCTTCAGCTCTTAGAATGATTCCACCTCACTGAATCTTCCTGCAAAGGGTTCACTGAGACTTTATGAATGGTATCCAAAAACAGGATTATAGCATTTAATTCCTAATTGTTGCACGGTCTAGCCAACTGTGGATCCCATACAGAGTCACTCCCATCTATCTCAAGGAAGTCTGTGATAAAGCCTGTCTATTGGTGCTCATCCTATATAACTGACGAAAGGAAGTACTCAAGACCCCCCCCTCTCAAGTTATCATGCCAGAACTTGGTTTTCGTTCCATTCCTGACTATGAAGGTAACAGACGGAACAAAGGAACTCCACATCTTTCTAATATTGGACCAAAGGCTACAACCAACAATATTAGACCCCTCAAGCGTCATCCATCCGAAGTCCTCCAAACCGAAATTGTCAGCCACAACCTTTCTCCACATGTTGTCACTCTGAGAAGTGAATTTCCATAAGTATTTTCCTCGAAGAGACTGGTTAAACGATCTTAGGTTCTTAATACCTAACCCCCCCCCCCCCCNNNNCCCCCCCCCCCCCCCCAAAAAAAAGATTTGGGCTTACAGATTTTATCCTATCTTACAAGATGGATCTTAGGATCCGAGGAAGTACCACACCAGAGAAAGTCCCTCATAATTTTCTCCAATTTGTTTGCTACTATTATAAAAATGGGAAAACAAGACACGTAGTAAACTGGCAGATTGAACAAAGTGCTACTGATCAACGTCAACCTCCCCCTTTGGACAAATACGAACCTTTCCAACCCGCCAACTTCTCATAGAATCTCTCCACAACAGGATCCCAATGCTTGCAACTCCTAGGATTTGCTCCTAAATGACGCCCAATGTAAGAACTAGGAAGCTTGCCAACTTCACAATTAAAAATGGAAGCCAAGGACTCCATTTTTCCAAATTTCCTATTAGAATCAATTCGCTCTTACCCAAATTAATTTTAAGGCTTGAAACAACTTTGAACAGAAGAAGGATACACCAAAGATGAAGAAGGTCACTCCTATTAGCTACACAAAAACTGATCGGGTCGTCGGCAAAGATTAAATTAGAAATGAGCATTCCACCTTCCCTATAACCTCAAAACCCCTTAGCACACCTCTAGAGGAGATCTTAGACATGAAAAAAGGTCAAACGAGTCCATAACTAAAATAAACAGCAAAGGAGACAGGAGATCTGCTTGTCTTAAACCCCTAAAGCTTCTGAAAAAACCTTCCAATGAACCATTAACCATGACAGAGGAGGAGGCAGTGGATATGCAAGTCTTGATCCAAGACCGCCACTTAGACCCAAAACCCCTCCTAATTAAAAAGTTAAGAAGGAAATCCCAATCAATGTTACTCGGATCACGGTTCAATCCGGTACGAGGATTGGGATCGGGAACGTAATACGGTGTTTCTCCTGGAATAGGGAATGGTGGGGGTAGGGCGCTTCTCCGGATCGGACTCTGGGAACGGAATACGATGGCACGGAACGTAGAACGGTTTTATTTGGACCGAAATTGTCAGCCACAACCTTTCTCCCCATTACCGAATTGTGGTAACATTGATCCCAATTTACATGATCGTAACCTTTCTCAATATCCAGTTTACAAATCAGCCCCTTGTAGCCTGGCTTTAATCTGTAATCAATGCATTCATTAGCTATCAAGAATTAACAAACCAAACACCCTCCCAGTATAGAATACTCTAACCATCTCTCACATTGAGTTTAATGTGTTTGGAAAACGAAACCAGCCACAAGAGTTAGTGTCCAACGCCAGGCACTCTTCTATGATTTGAACTAGAGGTACATCATTGAACTTAATCACTGGTCCCAGCCATCATAGTCTGCCTCCATAGGCTATCATTTTCCTTACCAAAACCACATAGTCACTTCCCTAGCTCTCGTCTCTATTGAATGATTTTAAATCTCTGAAACTCAAACTCCTTTCCTTCAGTGGAAATCAAACTCCTCTCCTATTAATCAAATATATGTAGGGATGGGTAAACAAGAGAGAAAACAGATTGGAAGGCTGAAAATAATGCTTTCAAAGAGGGTGATTATTGAAAAGGAAACCTTGATTCTCATAATATTATAGGTTGTAACAAGGATAAATAGGCCTTTATTGTATTTGATTTACTAGGAACATTTAGATAGTTGGGCTAGTATATTTCTGTATCACCAACTCTCCCATAATTTTCAACATGGTATCGAGCCACTCTGGGGTTCTGAGTTGCAACCTTTTAGTCGTGCATTAGTTGCCAATTTTTTCTTTAGAAACATGAGCTGCCAGTAATTTTCTTTAGAAACATGAGTTGCCAGTAATTTTCTTAAGTGGTCGCAACTAGTCAAAACCTTCATCAAAGGAATAGGAAAATCTAGCCATCTTCTATAATCTAAATCTAGTAAGGAGGATCCCAAGTAATTTTCTTGAGTGCTCACAACTAGTCAAAACTTTCATCGAAGGAAGAGGAAAATCTAGCCATTTTTTTATCGGTGAAAATCTAGCCATCTTTTATAATCTAAATCTAGTAAGGAGGATCCCAAGTACAATACTTGGGATGTTGAGGACCAATGGCCAATGATTATGTTTTGCAGTAGAACTCTATGCAACCTGAAATCATGATAACCTACAAGTTCCTCAGCATTTAAAAGGAGGGAATCGTCATCTCACAATAAAATGATGCTCTAGATCTTCTCAAGAGAACCGAGACGTTAAATGATCGCAAGGAAGATGCTTCAGTATATCATGGAAGATGTTAGATGGGGATCTTTTATTTACTTGCCCCATACTAGACCAGACGTAGCACATGTCATGAACGTTCTAGTCAATTCATGCTCTCTCCCAAGGAAAACCTACAGATGCAGTCCTTAAAATCCTTTGATGCCTTAAAACGTCCACACGGTTTTTTACAATATCTTTGGAGGAGTAAGAAACAATCAGTGGTAGCTTCTGTATTGAATCATTTCTTCATGCATTGCTCTTAGCTTCTGTTTAATAGAATCGGTTGTTGATAATGTTTTATTTTAGCTGGGTGCAGCCTCGTACAATGGAGATTTTATTAAGATTGGATTTTGGAGGCGAAAATAAAAAGAAAAATGTTGTGGTTTCATGCGGTCTTTGCTGTTTTGGGGTTCTTTGGGCTTGAGAGAAATGGAAGAATTTTTTAAGAATCATTTGCTGATGAGTCAGTTTTATGGAAGGAAGTTATTTTATTGGCTTCCTCTTGGTCATCAAAGTTGAAAGTTTCAAAGGATATCCCTTGATCTTCTTTCTTTGACAATTTAAATATGTTATGGTTGTAATTTGGTTGTAATTTGGTTGTAATTTGCTTTGGTTCTTGTTTAAGTTCTCAGTTTTTGGTGGATTGCTTATCCTCCAAAATTTGTTCTTGTAATCTCTTTTTCATTTAATATAACTTTTTTGTTTCCCATAAAAAAAAAGAGAGAAACAGTTAGTGGTAGCAAGTGCAATGGTAGAATTTAAGTATATGGCGCATGGGTCATGAATTTCTTTCGATGAAAATCATCCTCACGAATATGAAAATTAGTTGGGGAGGACAAAGAAGCTATTGTGACAATAAATTAGCAATCAACAAAGCCCACAATCCACTCCAACACCATCGTACCAAACATATAGAAGCGGGCCGACACATTATTAAAGAAAGTTGGAAAGTGGAATCATTTGCACTTCTACAGCTTAACAGAAAACTACTAGCTAACATCTTCATAAAAGAGTTGATAACAAAAGAAAACTACTAGCTAACATCTTCACCAAGAGTTGATAACCTTTTCACATAATCACAAGCAAACTAGGCATGAAGAATATCTACTCACTCACTTGAGGAGCAGTATTGAAAAGAAAACCTTGATTCTCAAAATAGGTTGTCATAAGGAGAAATAGGTTGTAAATATGTGCTTCCATTATTTTATAAGATTTACCAGGAACAATCGGATACTTAGGTTAGTGTAATCTATTTCCTTTTCTAGATTAGCTCCTATTCACTATATACTTCACCACATATGCTGGAAATTAGTAGAAACAATTATTCTCTTGTAATTTTCAACAGTCATCCTGCCACTTTCAAACAAACAATGACCTTCCGGTGTCTTAGTCTAGTATCGTACTCTCAATAACAGGGGTGCAAATTCTTTGTATCCCAGCCGTAGCACCGAGACGAAACACAAGTTAAGTAGGGGAAGTCCCCAGTTTACAAAGTATAAAATTACTTGGTAACTCCATATTGGCCCGCGAGACATACTTGAAAATCTCAGTTTTCACTCAATTAATCTCAAGTCCAAAAAATGCTTCGGAGATGAGGATAACACAACATAGGTGAAGTAAGTTATCACATAATCCTTACAAAACATAATGGCATAATTAGTAGAAGAAGATGAGAAACAATCAGGTCATACTGACTAATCATGCGCCAAGTTTAACGTAGTCTTAAGCGAGAAAGGGGTATTGACTAGGCGAAAAAGAATTTAAATATCTTTCTCCAATTGCAAACCTTCTCATTCTCTAAAGGGGCAAAAACAAAATATCAATAATTGTTGGAAGACTTCCAATAATTCCCAAGCAATGCCCTTGCCATAGGTCACGCCCTGATGGACTGCCCAAGACTATTATGTTTTACTTACCCAATCTTCAAGAACAAAACAATGAACCACTTTTAGACTAAGAAGTTGCAGCAAATAACAAAAGGTAATCAACTCTAGGTACAAGTTACCAAGTTGAGCCCTTAGTTGACCTTAAAACGATTGGGAAAGTTTTTCATTTCTCTCAGCAAGCAAAGGGAAAACATAAGAGAAAAAGTAATGAATAACCAACAGAGCCCAAAAGACCACAAATAAGATAAAGCAGAAATGAGAGATCCAAACATTTCTATTTTTAGCCAACAACCGTTTCACTATACTGACGCCAAAACCACAGGATTAATCGAGATAGAACAAAATGGTAAGAAGATACAAAATCCTGAGCTTTAAGTGCTCCATTGATGACAACCCAGATAGCACACTTTTTTTTGCCCGCTCAGAGATAGCAAACTCCTAACTAAGGCTAAAACACCAAGCCCTTCCTATACCAAAACCACTACACGCAACCACTTAAATAAACTTCAATTTCATCCCATCACTTCAAGTTCCTAAGCAACTATATAAGTAATTAAGCTACTCTAAACCTAAAAGTCCTAAACTCAAAACCAATTTCGGACAAAAAAACTGAACAAACGAATAGCCGCTGATTTACGCCAAAACATCGAACCAATACAAAGCATATTGAGGTGAAAAAAATTAAGCTCTAAATTCAAATTGAGAAACGACTTACATTACTCCCTTTCCAGGCTTGGTAGACGCGCTTAGCCATAAGAGAGACTTTCACAAGTACTGTTAAATCACTTAAGCAGGAAAGGAGTCAAAGATTTGGAACTTGTGGACGTTCATCTCAGTGGCATTCACACCAACCCCCCGAAATAACACAGTCAAGATTCCACTTCTAAAATCCAATAGATACGATTTAGGGATAAATCTGAGGTTGAGAATCACAGAGATAGAGAAAGAAGTGATCTGGAAGATGGCGGGTGTGAATTTAGAAAGGAAGGAATGGAGATGTGCTGATGGGGTGGGTGCTCTTGCTGCTGCTTTCTTTTTCTTTTTCTTTTTGTATCTTTTTTTCCCTTTTTCTCACGCTGCGACTGGCGACTGCGAGTATGGAATGTCTTTGGCTGGGAATCTATATTCTCCATTGAACAAAACAAAAAAAAATAGAAAAGAAAAACAGAAGGAAAATGTAATATTCTCCACATGCATTTTGGAAAACCTAATTATGATCTGTAAATTGCTCTCTTCCTACTTCCTCCTACGTCACGATTCACTATTTAATTACTTGAGACTTTAACATCAACATGTGAGTAAAACATCTTTTCTAACATATAATTAAGTTTTATCAAAATCTTTAATTTATCCTTATTTTGTTTTGACTTTTGAGGTTGCTTGTATGGTTGTGGATATGCCTCTTAAAAAGATCTATGACTGACTAATTCCACTAAACCAATCTAAATCATTGCCTATTAGGTTGTTTAAATACCGACATTAGTTACTAAACCAATCTAAATCATTGTTTATTAGGTCGTTTAAATACTAACATTAGTTTTTTATTTGATTAACTTTTTTTAAATTATTAGTTTGGTTTAGGTTCGGTTTACTCATATTGTGAATCAAACTGTTAAATAAGAGGCAAGGAGATCAAGAATTACCGTACCCCTTATGCACATAAACTCAAGCTTACTCCACCGACATCAACAAACCTTTATTTTCATATCAAATTGTTAGATTAAATTTCTATAACTTAGTTATATGACATAATTGAAAATGTTATACTAAGATGAAATTTGTATAATGAAAACCATTAACTCAATCCAATCCAGCAACTATGAAGTGAGATGTAACAATAAACGTCTTTTTTTATCAGGTTACTTTAAATTTGACCTCGACAAGTCTTCGGATACCATAGATGATTTTAAAAGGACCCCAAGTCTAAGTTTTCCTTTGAGACGCAAGAAGATATTGCATTCTTAGGCACCTAGTGATAGAGTTACGGATATTACCTTAATCAATCAAAATAATTATTCATAATATAAATGTAGATGCAATAAATATGTCGTCGAATATAGACAGGTGTCACTCATATATCTTTAGATGAATAAAGAGAAAAATAGATCATAGATGTATCAAACTCGACACATGTGTGGTGCCCAACCAAATAGACTTCGACGATCAAGTTAGAAAAGTAATCATCATAGTAACAGTAATGAGAGCAAGAGATGTTAAATGTCATTTAATGTGGTGTAGGCACCACCTATTTATAAGGATGGATAGTAAGGTCTGAAATCTACTCCCCAAAATCAGTCATTAATGAAGATTTCGGTACTTTAAGAAATGTGACACTAATCATATAAATTTTCCTATTATCTCCTAGATTGTGGAGTTATGTTAGAAACATCTCTTTGATATGTTGATTACGATTGATCCCCTAACTAGGTTTGCAAATTTTCTTTTAAGTGTGAATCACCGTCATATGGAGCTTAGTGAAGTAGTTTGCCAGTCGAGTGACCAATGCCATTTTCATTTGGCCACTGGTGACGGCGAAACGATCATGCATCATTCGATCACTCATTGGGTCTTATATATAGACATGATAAGAGAATGTGACGGGTATGACCAAGCCCAATCATCATGGACTCGGTTTGAATTACTCCTAGTTATTGTTTGGGCATCTCTATAATAGACACTCACAGAAACACCAGGATGCATGTGCACACACATAATTTTTATTTATTTATAATAATAATGATCATAATTAATAATTAAATCGATATCTATATCTATCTGTAATATATATAAAATTCTGAAAGTAGGAGAAATATTTTTGGACAATAGTACCCCATCTACTTTTAAAATTTCCTACATTATCCTTAAGCTCAAAAGTAAACATAAAACCATATGAAGAGTTTTCAACTCCTTGTTATTACTGTCTAGAATATCAAATGATAACTCTCACATGCATTACACACATTGAGTTCACCACCGTTTTACTTTATATTTAACATTGCTTACGAAATATGCTAACAGTGAAATTAACTTTATATATGACTAGCACACGATCAGCGTCACATATTTAGATTTAACACTTGTCACATTTTGGAAAAATGAGACATTTAGTATATGTTATTTAGTTAAAGAATTAGATAACTTCTCGCACTAAAATAATTTTAAAAATTAAAAAAAAATTAAAACAAAACAAAGTGAATCTTTCAAGATTATTTTTAAAAATTACCTTACATACCAAAACTAGCATAGCTAACAGAGAATGATGCAAATAACTTCTATTAGCAATACTACTTAATGTATTAATTTTTCAAACTATTCTTCTACAATTGTAAATAGATCAAAATCTATAATGAAATGCAAATGGAGAGAATAATTGAATCGAAGGAAGAAAATAATTGTTAAAAATAAAATAAAAGCAAATAACATAAGTTGTCCATAGCTCTTCTAAACAGATATTAGGAAATATTTAAATGAAAACATTTGTGTTACCAGTCGATATGGTACTATGAGTACGTCAAATGTGTATGATAGTATCTCAAGTTTATTGAACAGTGAGATACCTACGACTCATTAGCTTGAGGTACCGCAACGTTCAACATACATTTGAGATATCCTCAAAGATAATTATCAAACATTTAAGGTAGTCAAAGCTCCCTTTTAATAAATAATTGTTAAGTAAATAAGTGACAATAGTATGAAGTTAAATACTAATTTTTAAACCGAGTAATTATATAGCATATGCATTGTAAGTGACCTCAATCACACGCAAAGCATGTGTTGTATACCTAATATATCGAAAGGTAGAAGACTTAAAAAATATTTTTTAACACTTTTGGCGACTTACATTTTTAGTTGTCCTTTAATCTCCTTAAGAAATGCACATGGTGCATTCTTATGGTATATTTTACTAGTGGTTATCTATAAATATAATTATTTTCTCAAGAAATGCATATGGTGCATTCTTTAGAAGATTAAGCTTGCATCAGGCTATCAATAGAGAGTCATTAGATCTACTAGCCAACTTCCAGAAATATTTTACAATAGCTGCAGAATTCCAGACAGTGAGATCATTTATACCAAGGCCACCCTCTTCAAAAGGTGAACATATAAGATCTCATCCAACAATATCACCTCCCCATGCATCAGAATGTTCATTCTAGAATAAGTTTCTGAGAATAAAATTAATTCTCTTTATCATTTGCTGTAGGTGGATTAAAAGACTAGGCCAAAACCTTGAATATTAGCCAATGTGGTTTTGATTAGTTGAAGCCTGCCTACATAAGATAACAACTTGTTTTCTCATGCTTTGCTCCTTATTACAAGTCTGCCAACTAACATGTTACAATGGCTTTTGTTCAATTTGGTATAAATGAGAGGAATGCCCAAGTATTTTACAGGTAATTCCCTCATAATAAAACCAGTTTCTGCGAAAATATCTCACTACACAGACTCATCAATTCTAGAAAAGAAAATTAGACTTTTAGCTTCATTAGGTTGTATGCCAGAAAGAATAAAGAACAAATCAATATTTGCCTTAATTGTTCTGATAGAATTGGTGTCATCATTACAAAATATTAGGAGATCGTCAGCAAAGCACAAAATTTATGATTTTTTTTTTCTCTTGCATCTCCAATGGTGCTGAAAAAGAAGGTGAAACTGCACACTGATTAAGGATACCAGTTAGTATCTCCATCACCAAAATAAAGAGGTATGGAGACAAAGGATCATCCTGCCTCAGACCTCTACCTCCATGGAAGAAACCCTATAAACTACCATTGATATTGATGGCATAAGGAATCGTAACACACTCCATAATCTAGTTGATAAACTTAAAAGGTAAGCCCACACTGATCAGAACTTGGCCAAGGAATTACTAGTTTGTACTATCATAGGCTTTAAGTACGACCACTTTAAGTGTGCAACTAGGAGTTGTAGAGCCCTTGTGATAGCCTCTCATCAATTACTGAGTTAGCAAAATGTTATTAGATATAGTTCTGCCTGGTACAATAGTTTTAAGTTTGTTGGTCAACATCTTTGTAATACACTTATAAACTAGGTTGCAACAAGTTATTGGTCTGTATTCTGTAATTATAGTAGGATTTGTAACCTTGGGGACCAGGTTAATGGCAGTATCATTGAAGTGTTTCAGCAGCTCCCTATTCTTGAAGAATTCCATGATTGCCTTACTGACATAACCACCAATAATGTAAGTCTTCTTGAAAAAGTGGGTTGAGAACCCGTCAGGTCCGGGGCTGTACTGGCTTGAAGGAGAAGAAGGTGTCTCTAACCTCATCAGCAGTAAACTCTTGAGTAAGGCCTTCAAACCAGTCAGGATGACAGGCAACACTTTACTCACAATCTGCTAGTTAAGATCAGGTATAAGTTTATGATAACCTAAAAGTCCCTTATAGAACTCCAAAATGTGGTTTTGAATTGCTTGTTGATCAACCATTATGTTACCATAGGAATTAGAGAGTTGCGTAATCTGGGACCTTGCTATGTGTTTCTCAACAAATACGAAGAATAATGCAGTGTTATTATCACTTAAGTTTAACCAATTGATCTTGGATTTCTACATGTAAAAGCTTTCCTCAGCTAACTTCCATTCCAAGAATTACATGATGCTTCCCTGCACTAATTTGGGCATTAATAGAATCAAGGTTGTTGTCAAGATTGTTTGAAGCTAAGAGCAGATTATTCCTAGCTTCTACTACTCTTTCTGAGATATTACTGCAATTGTGGGAATTAATTCTTCTATGTGCCTTCTTCATTGAAGCTAGCTTCTATGCTAAATTGAACATTTTTCACGGCCATTTCACCACTCACGACCACTTTATCTCTCACGGCCACTTCATCATCTTCTATTTCGTGTATCTCTCTCAAGTGCACCGTGACTGTGGCATACAAACAAAACATCGGGGGAACTGAATTGCGCCGGGACTGAAAGATAGCGACAACACGATGAGGAGACAGTGAGAAAGTTGACGACGATGACGAATCATGAGTATCAGATCAGATCCTTTTTTCCACTGAATTTGTACTGTCGTACTATACGTTTACCATATAATACACATATTATACCTTTTATATGTAAAATATGTGTATTTTACTGTATCTTTGACAAAAATAGGAAACGGACTACAAAATATGTTTTTCAAAAATATGTCGTATAATACGCTTATTAACTAACAGAGCTTGTAAGGCCTTGAAAGGGATGTACAATGCTTGGTTATAGAGACGATTTGAAGAGGGGGGAAATGAAACGAGCGATGAATGAGTTAAATAAAGATAAGGTGCCAGGTCCCAATGGTTTCTCATTCGGATTTTTCCATGCTTTGTTGGGACTTGATAAAAGATGATCTTTGTCGGATATTGGAGGAGTTCTTTTATTCAGCATCATAATGCCAAAACAACTAGACTTATAGTAGCCTCATCCCCAATAAGCCCAACTCTCTTAAAATCAAGGATTATAGGCCTATTAGTCTCGTCACTAGCCTCTACAAGATCATCTCTAAAGTCTTGGCGAATAAACTCAAGGAACACATTGGCGATGTGGTGTCTAACTATCAGGGGGCGCTTGTTAAAGGTAGACAAATTTTAGATGTGGTTTTAGTGGCAAATGAGATGGTGGGGGAATATGCGACCAAGAAAAAGATGGTTATGTGTTCAAAATAGATTTTGAAAAAGCTTTTACAATGTGGATTGGGGTTTCATCGATGTGGTTCTAGACAAGAAATGTTTTGGGGCATAATAGCGAAAATGAGTCAAAGGTTATTTGTCCTCGATTAACTTCTCAGTCATTGTTAATAGGAGACCAATGGGTAAATTTCATAGCCAAAAGGGTCTGGGACAGGGTGACCCCTTATCCCATTTTCTTTTCATTCTAATTGCTGATGTTCTTAGTGATTTAATATGTAAAGGTAGGGATGTCTGACTTCTTAGAGGATTTGAGGTTGAAAAAGAGAGGGTCCATATCACTCATCTTTAGTTCGCGAATGACACCATTTTTTTTCTTAGAGGGAGAAAGGTTTATGAGAAACATTTGCAAATCTTTGGAGATTTTCAAGTTAGTAGCGGGCTTGAAGGTAAACTTGGGAAAAAGTTTCATAGCAGGGTTAGGGGGAGAAAAAGATTATATGGATTCTTTAGCTTGCTCTTTGGGTTTGCATTGTAAATGACTTACCGATGCATACCTCGGCATGCCTCTAGGAGGCAATCCTTTTAGTGATTCGTTTTGGGAGTCGGTGGTTGAGAAGGTTCAGAAAAGATTGACAAGATGGAGGAAGAGTTTCTTAACAAATGGAGGCAGACTGACGCCCATCCATCAATTTTGGCCTAGTCTTCTCACATATTTCCTTTCACTTTTCAGGTTACCTCGTAGAACTTCTGTCAAAATTGAAAAGATGATGTGTGACTTTCTTTGGGAAGGATCAAAGGAAGGTGAGGAAATCATTTGGTGAACTAGGACATGGTATGTTGACCAATAAAGGAAGGAGGTCTTGGCATCGAAAACTTGCTGTATCGCAACACGGTTCTCATTGGTAAGTGGTTTTGGCAGTTTCCTTTAGAACGAGACTCTTTGTGGAATTTCGTCATTGTTAGCAAATATGGGTTTCACGAGAATGGATGGGACTCGGAATACCACTCTTAATCGTCCTTGGAAATTTATATCTCATGTATGTCTTTATTTTCTAGTCATTACTCATACTCATTAGGTCGTGGGGACAAAATGAGATTTTAGGAAGATGCGTGGTGCTCGAATACTTCTTTGGCTTCTAGGTTTCCTAAACTACATAGATTATCACATCTTCATCACACCCCCGTCACATCTTTTTTGTCAGACCAAAACTCCTGAAATTTTCATTTTTTCAGATATCTTAAAGATAGAGAATATGAGTACTTAGTTTATGCACTGGATAGTTTAATGCATGTTTCTATCTCTAGTCATAATCTAGATAGAAGGGTTTGGTTGTTAGATAAGTTGAAGATGTTTAGTTGTAAATCTTTCTTTTCATTCATGGCTTCCTCCAATAACTCAGTTGTAAATAATAAAAGTCAGGACGACCTCCCATTTCGAGAAATTTAGTCCTCTAAAATATCCAAGAAAATCAAATTCTTTTGTTGGTGTTTAGGTAACTGTAAGATCAATACTCATGATGTGATTCAAGCTAGACATGACTCTATCTTCTTCGAGATATATGTTGTGTGATAAAAGTGGAGAAAGTCTAGACCATATCTTCACACATTGCTCTCTTGCGCATGTTCTGCGGTCTAAATGAATATCTAAGTTTAGTTTTAGTTGGGTTCCTTAGAGCACGTGGAGTGGCTGTTGGATGAGGTTTTTTACCTAAAAATCCATAAGAAACTTAAAACATTATTATGCTTTGGTGCGCTCACAATTTTTTGGTACATTTGATTAGAGAGATAGAAGAATTTTTTAAGAAACTTCTTTAGACGTTAATACTATTTAATAGAAAAATACATTTTTTTCACTTCTTTTTTAGCAGCCAACACTAAGACTTTAAAAAATGTTCCTTTTTTATGCTTAATTATAATTAGATGACTACTTATATAGGCTAACTATAATCTTTTGATATTCGGTTAAGAATTTTTTTCCTCTAAACCTTCTTTGTAGATTCTTCTTTTTTCAATAAATAATATATATGTTTCTTACAAAAGAGTATATGGTTGATAGAGCAAGAAAAAAAAAATTTAATAAAAAAATATGAAATTTTTTATTATAGATATATATGAATTTCAAATAGTATTTTGTTACATTAAAATAAAATTTTAACATTTGACTAAAATTAGGTATGGACACTTAGCGAAAAATTAGGTATGGACACTTAGTGAATTGTGAGATGTCCGTACTCAATTTTTATATACAGAAAAAAAAATGAGTATGAACAGACTCCATGTAAAGTAATAAATAAAAATTAAAATAAAATAAAAACAGAGAAAAATTTGTTCGATCAAAGAGAGTAATGCACAAATCCATTTACATAACTCAAGTCCAAAACATTAGCTTTTTGTTTTTCCTTACAAATCAGGGAAGAGAACTCTAAAACTTAGGCATCCTCTACCAATGAACATGGTTAGTTTCCTCTTTAAGATGCACAGAGCAAATGATATCTTACAGTAGTATATATTAATTTGAACTTCTCTACGAATCAAATTCTGCTCCAACTGTCGTTGTAGATGATGACTATAATGAAGCCTTCAACAGTATCCAGTATCAGCCTTCTGTTAGAAGATAATAAAAAATTTCCTAATGAAAACCATAACCAAACACCAAGAGAACTTCCCCGACTGAGAAAATTGAGCATCTCATTGTTTAGAATTTAAATATCGAAAGAGTCGAATATACTTAACTGTAATAACTTAATTTGTGAGGAACTTCATGCCATCCATATCATCTCTATCGACAGGGCCTGTTCTTCGAGGGGTACAGACAACGTTCTGAACAATGGAAGAATAAAGATCGAATTCGGCCCTCAGTTTTAAGCAACTTGCTAATATCCACTTCTCGGCTACACTAGTAGCTACACTGTCTTGACTGTCTCTTTCATATTCTTCAATGGCAGGTCGAATTTCGTTATATAAGGAATCAAGTTGAGAGGTGGCATCATTCTTCATTTCCTGCATAACAATTCAGCTTTTCAATCAAAATATTTTGTACAATAAATTGAAATAATCAGTCAGGCAGTGGAACATCACAATTCAATGGTTTTGAAGCCTAATACTAAGAACAATTATAAGGAAACGAGAGGGAGCAGGTCTATAAAGCAATCCAATGAAGCATTTAGCAAGCCGTTGAAGGTTGTTGATCCAGATTTAAACCGACTTCAATCTCTAAAATGAAAAATGCAGAATCTTTTCTCTAAATAAGATCTCAAAAAGAAGAAGGATAATTTTATGTTCCAAAAAGATAATGGAATAATTTTTCCCGACGAATAGATGCAATTATGTAAACTAGGAGATGCCATATCAAGCTAACCTCGCCCAACCTACCAGGAAATTAGTGAGCCGAAATAGTAATGAACTATGTGATTAGGGTCAAATCTTCCTTCCTGCAACATTAAGGCACTGGGAGGAGAGAGAAAGAGAGAATGGGGAGGAGAGAGAATTTTCAGTTTCTCTCTCCTCCCCACTCTCTCTTTCTCTCCCCTCAGTCCTCCCAATACCTTACTGTTACAATAAAAAAAATTCATGTGATAAACATCAAGTACAAGATCACCATCCCGCTTACCATTTTAAATCAAACAATGCTTACCTCATATCTTAAAACTTCCTCGCGTGCTTCCTTTGATCCTAAGAGCTGAGCTGCAGATTTTGCATCAACTGGCTTTTGTGAATGTTTCAACCTACCATTAGAGAAGGGTTTAGGTCGCTTCCTTGGCACAGTTCTTGGTCCAATACAATAATTCCTGCCTGCTGTATTACTTCGTATGCGCGATATCATTGCATTCTGTTGTGAAAAGTTCAGCTGAGTATCTTGTGAATATGGTTCCACCTCGTCTCTTCCTTCATTCTTTATTATACTCATACCTATGGTTTCAGGGGGAACTATCTCGAGTGGACGAACAATTAGTGCAGTGGATTCTACTTGCTGTTCTATCCCCGTACTAGCACCCATTATTAAGGAGTTCTCATTCTTTATATACCCGTTATAGTCGGGAGAATGCACAAGGAACTTGGAGGAAGGCTCATCCTCGGCAGAATCATACAGGGGAATCTTCTCAACTGAGTACCTGCAAGCAAGCAGTGAGGTAAACTGTACATTGTTGCATAGGAGATTGGAAGCCTATACAGATAACTCAGCAATATTTATATAAAAAAAGAAAAAAAGAAAAAAAGGGTTAAACAAGAAATCACCCATTATATTCTGGTTGTTTTGCAATCACACCCCCACACAGTTTTTTATAGTAAATTTAATACCTGCACTTCAATTTTTTTGTAGTTAAGCCCACTACTACATAAAATATGTTAAATTTGGTGTCTTTAAGTTTCTGCATACCATTCACACGTTTTTTCTTATTCAACCTATTTACCATTTCCAATGACTTCTTCATGTAGTAAAACTCATGTTGACATTTCATTTAGATACAGTTTTGTTTTTTGACTCTCAATTTTCAGTATGAATACTAATCTAAAATAGTTTCGAATGATTTTGTATCAAACGATTTTAAAAGAGAATTAAATGTTTTTTAGGTTGATATTTTTAAACTACCGCATTTTGTTTACAGAGTTAATTGAAAAAAATTTCAAAGTACATGTACTAAATTTGCTAAAATAAATAGTGCGTGGACAAGATTGCAAAACAACCAAAAGATGTACAAGGCATTGTCCCTTATGAAAATATTTCTCAGGTCTAAATTGTAATGTCCATCAGGGATTTTCCCATTAGACTAACCACAATGTTCACTCATGCAAAGAGCCTTGCACCTTCCTTGGGCATACTAGAAAAGTAAAACAGTTGGATCCCGAACATCTAATAGCTTCTCTCTTTTTACATTACATTCTAAGTTCTCATTAAGCAGAAAACCGTTCTTTTAAATATTCCAAACCAAATTGACTTTAAATGATAAAATTTGTCTAAGCTCCAACTACATGGTCACCGCATGGTAGGTTCCTAAATCTAGCTAATCACTAAATTCTTCCAAGTTTATCACCAATGCAGAAAACATGATTCAATATGCTGACTAGTTAGGCCAGTCTAAACAATACGAAAAGAAAAAAACCACCAGTGGTTCATATTTACCTGTCATCATCATCCTCCCAAAGGTAAGTATCCTCCTGTTGGAAATAGTACAGCATATGAAAAAAGAATGTATCATCAGAAACAAAACTTTTTTTTTCAGTAATGATCAGAAACTAAACTAATGACCAATAACAATTTCTACATCGCAAGACTAGAAGAGTAAATGTAGGAAGGGAAAACACAGCAATGCATTTCGCATAATATTAAAAAATTGTGACAAGCCAGATTGCATACCGAATAATAAACAAACCAGAACTACAAATCCCACTAGAAAACGCTTTGTTATAAAAGATGGGAAATACATATCCTATCTGCAGTTTTCAGAATTTCAATTGTTTCCGGTTGTAACAACCACTCTATATAACGTCTCATTGATTTTTTTCCATCTCCGTCATTATTGTCGCTGCTATTGTCACTCACACCATAACTTGGTGAAAATCCTTATTCAACGTTTCACACATGTCAAGCATCAGGATTGGAATATTTTAAATGACTTATGATTTTGAATTTTTCATTTCTATTAGGGGGTAGATTTAGTTTCATTTATTTCAGAATCTTCCCTATCAACCAGAAAAGAAGATAATACTAGTAGCAAAAAAAATATTGAAAAAAAGAACGATTTGACGAAATATGGTGTCTTTCTTCCAAACTTTGATGTATAAATTTTCTGACACAAGAAAGGCTACCTGGAAACCGCGAGACTTTGCTCCAAGGAATCCAGAGCAGCTGGCTGCACCGCAGAGACAGCGAACCTTGGTGCCGCCATACCATTCAAAATTATAGTCATATGCCAATTCAGTTCCAATAAAAATGTCTTGCTTTGCAAATATTCCAACCCTTATTTCACCTAACACATTCCACTTCCTTGTCTCACAATTTGGGTAGCTGGAAGCTTAAAAATGCACAATGATCAATATAGATTCCAGGAACCCCAGACATAAGAAGTTAAAGTTTGTTAATTGTATGTTTCCCTTTCTCTCATATTCATTTAAATATGTCTTATAAAAAAATTATTCATTTGAATATAAACATGCTATTGCTCACCATGAATGATTTATGAACCTAGCACGGCTTCCCTTTCTAGTGGCATCTATGGATTCGGAGGCATTGAGAGAAATAATAAAAGCATCCTTGAGACCTGCACCAAGCCATAGAGAATAGTGAATCTTAATTTTTGTGAAAGCAATACATACAAATATTTGAGAAATTGGTATTCCACCTTGATTTTCATAAGCTTGGGACCTCCTTTTTGCTTCTTTCCATGATATGACTTCCCCACAATATTCAATAATAAATTGTCCCGCCTGTGCCAAATAAAACAAATGATAGCAATCATATAACTAACTTGATTCATGGAGTCGGCTTTTTTTGTTTACAAAAATAATGGAGTCGGCTCCTTTCCATGATATGACTTCCCGACATTATTCAATAATAAATTGTCCCGCCTGTGCCAAATAAAACAAATGATAGCAATCATATAACTAACTTGATTCATGGAGTCGGCTTTTTTTGTTTACAAAAATAATGGAGTCGGCTCCTTTCCATGATATGACTTCCCCACAATACAAAAATATACCTATTTGTTTATGATCTTTAGAAAGTAGTAACTAGATCAATGAATAGGTGGCAAGAGCTACTAACTCCAAATAATAAACTAGATGGTGGATGTTAAAAAATTTAATATCGGCAAAAAGGTAAGTAATATTACAGGGAATCCTCTTATACCATAATTGCAGGGGCTGCTGCAAGGGATCCGAGGATCTGGGACCCGATTATTTGATTCCAGGTTGGCTGGTTGGAAGGGGCATTTTTTATCCAAAGGAGGGAGGTTAACTCTGCTGAAGAGTGTGTTCTCTAATCTCCCTATTTATTTTCTGTCGTGCATTCCTATTCCATCGTCGGGGAAAATTTGTTGGAGTGAAAGATGATAATTTCTCTGTGGAGGGGAACTGAGGAGGGCAGGAAGTTTCATCCGTTCAAATGGTGCAAGGTTTGTCTCCAGCATACATGGGTGGTTTGGGGTAAGAGGAGTGAAAACTTTTAACAAGGCTTTATTGGGTAAGTGGCTGTGGAGATTTTTGCAGGAGCGTGGCAGCTTGTGGAGGTGAGTTATTGTGGCAATTACGGGAGATGGGGTTGATGCATGGCAGCTGTCTCTTTTGAGGGGTAGATTTGCTTCTTACTCATGGAGAGCAATTTGTCGGGGATGGGACATTTTCTCTAAACATATCAAATTCAGAGTGGGGGATGGATTATTGTGAGGTTTTGGTGGGGTTGCTGGTGCGGCGACAAGCTATAAACTGACGAGTTTCCAACAT
Organism: Datisca glomerata; assembly: GCA_003255025.1. NCBI lineage: Eukaryota > Viridiplantae > Streptophyta > Magnoliopsida > Cucurbitales > Datiscaceae > Datisca > Datisca glomerata. Next base: position 808,158 of record QANY01001086.1, read on the forward strand.
TGTTTAGTATTACTTAGATAGACATGCTCGGGTTAGTAACTATTACATGAACAATGATGAGACTATTGTTTGGAACCAGACGTTCAAAAGGGCGTTCAACGATTAGGAGCTGGAATCAGTTAGCAATCTCATGCATAAATTACATTCGCATACGTTCAGGACTGATATGGCAGATTCGTTAGAAGGGATGGAGTGCCCTAATGAAGTCTTTTCGGTGAAGTCCTATGTCAAGAGCATTGACAATAGTGATAACAACATTAGAGATTTCCCTTGGAGGCAAATTTGGAAGACTAAGGATCCCCTAAATGTTCCTTCTAGGCGTGGACAATGTTTTGAAGATGAAGGGTTTTTCTATGCCTAATAGACGTCCGTTGTGTGGGAAGAAAGAGGAAACAAATGCTCATCTTTTCCTTCATTGTTCTTTCTCGTGGAAGCTTTGGTACACTAGTTTGGGATCATTAAAGGTTCATTAGGTTATGCCAGGAGATCCGCTTAACTTTTTTTGTAGCTGAAAGCATGCTCATAGTACTTCCATAAAGCCATCTTTTTGGGCTATTATTCCTTTTGCTGTTTTTTGGGGTATATGGAGGGAAGGAAATACTAGGATTTTTGAAGAGGTAGAGAATTCTTTATGTAAAGATGTCTTTTGGATTGGCTTGGGTGTTTGTTCCCAAGTTTGGATGTTGAAAAAACCTGAGTAGAGACCCTGATATTTTGTTTTTCAAATTCTAGCTTAGAGCTGTAAATCCCCTGTGGTGCCTTTGTGAATAATAAATAGATACATTTTACTAATAAAAAAACATAATTGTAATCTAACAAATTGAGATAAAAACTATGAAAGGCTCAAGCCATTTTTTATAGGAAAAGAAAATTGTATCAAACACAAAAGACCGCCAAAGGGAGGCTCAAGCCAATTCTTGATGCTATTCAAATCTATGCAACAAAAAAATGATAAAATCAATCTCTCAAAATGTAGAGGATTAATCTAAAACCGTGGCAATACAATGGGAATCATTTTTAGACAAATTTGTCCATCTATTAGTCCTAAATGTTCTTAAATTTCTTTCAAAACATTATATTCAATAATAATCATTTATGTATTTATTTCTCATAAATATCCACAATAAAATTTAATGCTTTCAATAATTATCCCAAATTAACCTTACAATATTTATATTATATATTTAGACTCTGACATTTAATTTTTTAAAAACCTAGATTATTGATATGTTAGGATTTCAGTTTGAAAAACTAGACTAACTTTCAAAAGATTGACATGTAACTAATTGTGAGTAGTTGTAGTTAATAAATTACAATTAATAAAAGAATTCAATAAAAATAGTTAATATAATAGATTTGCGTCTACCTATAAGCTATATCTATAATAATTAAGAATCATGTGAGATGAAAATATTTTATTGATGATTTTATCCAAGCTCTAATCTACCATCGCAATGCTATCAATTATTATTTTGATCGGCTAAATGTAATATGTTGACAATGATACGCATACTTATACATACTTTGAACCAGTTCACTTAGTAAAATTTAATGAAAATATTTTAATTATCCTTACTAATATTAATTATTAATTTTGACCAATTATTAGTTAATTAGGAGACTTTTTAATTTTTGTGTTTATTAATTTTTTAACGTTGGCTTTTTATCTCTATGTCGTTTTGCAGTTCCTTTTGTTTTAATTGCAAAAAAAATGTTTTATTTTTGTTTTTATCTATACGTACCTTTTTTTATAAGAAACAAAAATATTGTATTATATGTATAAAAAGAAAAAGAGAATGTACAAAGAAGGTTCAGAGGAAATAAATTTCTAACCGAACACCAAAAGATTATAGTTAGTCTATACAAGTAGCCATTCAATTACATCTGAGCATAGATAAAGGAACATCCTTAAAAGTCCCAGTGTTGGCTACCCAAAAAGAAGTGAAAACTCTATTTTTTCCTAGACTATATATATTAACATCGTCAGAAGTTTCTTAAAAAATTCTTTTGTTCCTCTCTAGCCAAATGTACCAAAAAATTGCAAGCGCACCAAAACACAAGAGTGTTTTAAGTTTCCAGTGGATTTTCAGTTGGGGAACCTCACCCAATAGCCCCTCCACATGCTCACAGGGAACCCAACTGAAACTAAACTCAGATCTCAATTTAGACCACAGAACATGAGCAAAAGAACAATATACGAACAGATGGTCCAGACTCACTCCATTTTTACCACACATCCCGTAGGAGACAGAGCCATTTCAGATGTCTAGTTTGAACCACATCATGAGCATTGATCTTACGGTGACCTAAACACCAACAAAAGAATTTGATATTCTTGGGAATTTTAGAGGACCAAATTTCTCGGAAGGGGAGGTCAATCTGACTTATGCTATCTACAACCGAGTTGGAGGAGGCCAGGAAGGAAAAGAAAAGATTAACAATTAAACATCCCCAATTTATCTAACAAGGCAACAACCAAACCCTTCTATCTGGATTATGAATCGAAATAGAAACAAGCATTAAGTTATCCAGTGCAGAAAGTAAGTCCTAAGATTCTCTATCATTAAGATTTCTGAAAAAGTGAAAATTCCAAAGTTTTGGGCTGACCAAAAAGATCTGACGAGGGCGTGATGAAGATGCGATAACCTATAAAGTCTAGGAAACCTAGAAGCGAAAGAAGTATTCGAGCACCACGCATCTTCCGAAAATCTAATTTTATCCCTGCAGCCTGAGGAGTATAGTAGTGACTAGAAAAGGAAGACATACCTTAGGATATAAATTTCCAAGGACAACTATGGGTGGTGTTTCGAGCCAAATTGAAGTCCCACCCGTTCTCATGAAGTCTATATTTGCTAACAATGACGGAGTGCCACAAAGAGCCTCGTTCTAAAGGAAACTGCCAAAGCCATTTACCAATGAGAGCCATGTTGCAATACAACAAATTTCCGATGCCAAGACCCCCTTCCTTTATTGGCCGACAAACCATCTCCCAGTTTACCAAATGATTTTCTCCACCTTCCTCAAATCCTTCCCAAAGAAAGTCGCGCATCATCTTTTTTGAAAAGCGAAGGAAATATATGGGAAGACTAGCCAAAACTGATTGGATGAGCGCCAATCTGCCTCCATCTGTTAAGAAACTGTTCCTCCACTTTGTCAATCTTTTTTTAACCTTCTCAACCACTGGCTCCCAAAATGAATCACTAAAAGAATTGCCTCCTAGAGGCATGCCGATGTATTGCATCGGCAAGTCATTTACAATGCAACCAAAGAGCAAGCTAAAGAGGCCAGAGAATATTTTGCTCTTCCTATCCCAGCTATGGAGCTCTTTCCCAAGTTAACCTTCAAGCCACTACTAACACGAAAACTCGAAAATCTCCAAAATTTTGCAAATGTTCCTCACAGACCTTTCCCCCTCTAAGAATAAGATGGTATCATCCGCGAACTAAAGATAAGTGATATGGACCCTGTCTTTTTCAACCTCAAAACCTTTAAGAAGTCCCACATCCCTTTCCCTGCATATTAAATCACTGCGAACATCGGCCGCTAGAATGAAAAGAAAAGGGGATAAAGGGTCACCCTATCTCAGACCCTTTTGGCTTCGAAATTTGCCCCTTGGTCTCCCATTGACAATAACTGAGAAATTAGCCGTGGACAAACAACCTTTGACCCATTTCCGCCATTGTGCGCCTAATCCTTTCTTCTATAGAACCATATCGATGAAACCCCAATCCACATTATCAAATGCTTTTTCAAAATCTATTTTGAACACATACCATCTTTTTTCTTGGCCACATACTCCCCCACCATCTCATTTGCCACTAATACCACATCCAAAATCTGTTTACCTTTAACAAAAGCTCCCTGATAGCTAGACACCACATCGTCGATGTGTTCCATGAGTCTATTCGCCAAGACTTTGGATATGATCTTATAGAGGATGGTGACGAGCCTAATAGGTCTATAATACTTGATTTTAATGGAGTAAGACTTCTTGGGGATGAGGCTAATATAAGTCTCATTTGTTTTGGCGTTATGATGCCGGATAAAAGAACTCCTCCAAGACCCAACAAAGATCATCTTTTATCAAGTCCCAACAAGCGTGGAAAAATCCGAACGAGAAACCATCGGGACTTGGCGCCTTATCTTTATTTAACTCATTCACCGATCATTTAATATCTTCCTCTTCAAATCGTCTCTCGCTGCTCATCCCATTCAAGGTCTTCCAAGTGATTCCATCCATGCGAGGTCTATGTCCTTCAAATTTGAAAAAGGGGATTTATAGAAGTTTATGATTGCATTGACAATATCATCATCCTTTTCCAGAATTATCCCCTCATCCGTTTTTAGTTCACTAATGAAGTTCCTTTTCTTCCTATCTTTATTTATCTCCATTCTATATGTACCTTAATGCAAAGAAAACAATCAGTTGCCTTTCATTGAGTTACCACTCGTTTGATATTTTCATCTGCTATAAATAGTTTAGAAGCATACAACACAGTAAAATACTATACATTTCAAAATATTATACCACGTGCTACATTACTAGTAGAGCTGGGAATCCACTGAGAATAAGTTGTCCAAGTTTGACACAAAGGTGGGAACTACAACTTACAACTCTTAAAAATGAGTAGACAGAATTGAATCACAATTGAATCTAATCATGTTCATCCATAGGCAAATAGCTGTTTCACGCAATCTCATTCCCTTTCTTTACAAAAGTAGAAGTTAAATTCAAGTTTCCCTCACTTCATATGAGAAAAAGAAAGAATGTACAAAACTAGTTCTCTTAGAACCAGTCAAATCTAAAGCAATCCCGCCAAGGTCCCCCTCTACAAAATATGTCCTTGCAGAGTTTTCCAAGAAAGGGCCAACCCAAAATAGGACTGAAATTCTTTAAAGGTTCTAGGATCCCATTCACATCCCTGAGATTAGGATTATTTTACCAAATACAATTATCATAATTATTTACAAATAATTGTGATTTTAAAGTTGCATTATTCATTTGTATAATATACATGAAACATGTTATAAATATATGTTTGGTAATTTTTTATAGGATAAAAAGAATGCCAATTTTTCGTAAAAATATAATACGTTGATACAATAAATTCAAATAATATAAACATTACAAGATGAAACAGTTCGACAACTGTTACCTTGATATTCTCATCCGCAAGAAGACCCCACCCACAACCTTCAGTTTTGAACAACTTTGTTTTTGCATATTGACATTTTTGAAATCTCTGTGATTGAAATCCAGGCCACCAAGATTCAGTTAAATCTCTAATCGCATATTGTGCACATTCTTTGAGCAAATATTTTCAAGAAGAAAACATAAAAGATCACTGATATATAAAGAGTTTAGAAGCATATGTCTTTTAGATTCGGAGGGAAAAGAAATTCTAGAATCTTTGATGACTTAGAACTTACACCTCGTAAAGTCCTTTTTGGTTTCCTTAAATCCTTGTTGTCTACTCTTTTATACCGAGTTATCAAATTAAGAACATAAAATCCTAGATAAACATTTGGAAATTGGAAAAGGGTCAGTAATGTCCTTTAAAAGAAGTTTGATTCCAACTAGTCTACTATTTAATATGCTAGAGTATTTCCAAAGAGTCTATACTATTTCCCACAAAAAAGTCAAAGAGTCATTTAATATTTTGGGATTTCTAAAAATATGTAGTTATGATGGAAGCATCCCAAGAGTCTAGAATAGTCCTATAAATAGGCTTGTAATCCATTATTGAGGCAGAATTGACCAATTTTTCCAGAAATTACAACTCGTTTTTTGCTTTGTGTGAGCAAGTCATTTTAGGTGAGATTAACCAAAAGCTCTAGGAGTGATTCTTACATCTCAGAGTTCTAATAGCGTGATGTTATTAGTTTCTTTCTATTCCTTCGATATTTCATCCTATTACTTCCCTCTTTTTAGGGGTTGTGAATAATACACATATATCTTTACTGATAAAAAAACATTTGCGCATTCGCATGAGAGGAACGGAGGAGGAAGAGAGCTTGTGCACGTGTCTAATCTCAAGTACTGAAAAGATAAACTAGGTCAGCTCAAGGAAGTTGTGAATTACTCTTTAGTCCATTCTCTCTCTTTGTAGTTTATGCACTTTTATGTTCTCTGTCTTTTAGAGTACCTATTGACCTTAATAATCACATTTTTTTATTTCAAAATGAATTGGTTGTCTATTTAATGAAAGTAAAAACTGCATATAAGTACGTTTATAATTGCAAAATTTCATAAAATAATCACCAGAAATGGGATGCAGTAGTATTTATAGTAATCAGAAAATAAATTTAATATACCATATAATCTCAACAAATAAATTGGCAGAAAGGAAAGCTACATGCCTACACTCTTAAGACTACTCTTAAAGAAACAAAAAGATCAGAATGGCAGTAAAAGCACAGGTCAACATACAACTTGATATTTACCTGATTCTTGCAATCAACACCACAAGGGCAATGACCAGGGGTGCACTCGGTGCTTGTATGAACATTCAAGCATCTGTCACCACATGCACTATCAGGATCTTTGTCATCATATTTGCATTCGCATATTGCAATATCCTCCTCCCTCTGCCTCATGTGCCTGTGGACAAGCATCATGCTAAAATTTATTTTCCATGTCAGCGCCAAATTTCACTATTTTAGATGCATTCGCCAAATTTCGCTTATTTGGATGCATTCGCCAAATTTCGCCAATCTAACAACATTGAGGAGGAGAAAAGACTATATCATCATCATTGTTGGCGAATTTTTACTGTTTCACCATCTCGTCTTCGTATACTCAAAGTATAAAGTTTTCGATTGAAGAGGAAGATAGAGGTTGACGAAGACAAGAAATAGAGAATGACTACAAAAAAATATAGTGAATATATCAACTCTTTCTTATACCCTTTTTTTGAACTTCGTGAATAACTACATTGAACAATCTATCTCTACCTAGTTACGAACAAACAAGTGCGGTTGCTTCCTTTTGTTTTAGATGTCAAAGATTCTTATTCTTCAATATTGTGTCTTAAACCTTTTCTTTCATAAACAATTTATTCATCATTTGTTACCAAAAGAACAGTACATATCCTTCCTTTTCTTTGGTCGGTAACAGGACATATCCTTCTATTGGAAAATCAAAGAATGAAGAAAGAGAATAAGAGTTTACCTTCGACACAGGAAATCATTTTGACTGATATCAATGTACGGCGGCAGTTCCTCAGTATTTTGATCCTTCAAACACAACAATACTTCTATTACACTACTCAGACATATATTTTAAAACCTAATTTGTTTCCATGAAATGGCGAAATAAAGTGAGATAATCTGTTTAACACAAAATTATCTTTCTTATTCATATTGCTTTCCAACTAGGATGAAGGACCAACGCAAGTAAAATGCCATTCCATACAATGATGCAGCAAATGAGAAGAAATCAATCACCACCCAAGAATCTCTTGAAATTATGAAAGGGATACAGTAAAGCTTAAATAGATAAAATACTTACCATGGACAACAGAAACCAAATTCAGGCAAAACAATTTACTCAACACTCATTAATTAGGGAAGGATTTCCAAACCAGTTGGGAAGAGACTCTCATCTCTCTCCTAGAGAGGAGAGATAGATATAGAGAAGAGAAAGAAGGGGAGAGAGAGAGAGAGAGAAGAGGACGTAACTATCTGTGACTATTTGTCCCTAGAGTCTAGATATTTTCCACACATTATTATTTTACAAGAAAGAAGATTCGCATTGACGTGTAAAATTTACAAAGAATTCCAAGGAATGTTCTAACAAATGGCTATCCAGTCAACTTAATAAAAAACAAGGGATTTTTCTTGAACCCATAGATAATAGACACCCAAAGAGAAATCAAAAAATGAATCTTTTCCCAAAAAGAGACTAAATCCGCCGAGGACTCTTCAAAAATCTTCCTATTTTCCCGTCCACAAACACCAAAGCACAACCACATAAGTTACTATTTGACTGTTTTACAATTACACCCCTAACTGTTTTTTAATAATTTCATACTTGCACTTTGACACTTTTGCAATTAAGGCCCCATATCATAAAATCTGCCTCAATGCACGAGTTTCTCTATTCAACCAATTCCAACTTCCAGTAGGTTCCTCATTTCCTAAAATTGTTGTGACATGCAACTACATTAGGTTTTGGGTCTATACCGTTATGTAACTGATGGCTCCCAAGTTTTTAACTGCAAATAGTAATTCATAAGTTTTTGGAAGAATATTATATTAGATGGCCTTTGGAAATGAACGTTTTTTTAGATTGAGAGGCTTCAAAACTAGCAGATTACAGAGGGGATTAAAGGAAAAAATATAGGAATGAGGGGCATAATTTATAGATTGGACAAATTTTCACTTACTTTGATGCATTTCCTCAGCAAACAAAGGAAAAACATAAGAGAAAAACTAAGTGAATAATTATATCAATAATCAACCAACAAAAAACTAAGATAAAGCAGAAATGAGAGACACAAAAGCTTCTATTACTAGCCAACAACACTTTCAGCAAACTCACCGACAGTGCCATGTGTTAATTGAGATAGAACAAAATGGAAAGGAAAAAAATCCCAATCCGACGCTTTAAGTCCTCCGTCGATGACAACCCAGATATCAAACCGTAGACCCAACTAACTAAACATCGAGCTATTCATTTACCAAAGTAACTACAAACAACCACACAAAAAGAAGTTCCACTTTCTCTCATCACTTCCGATTTATGAGCAACCAAAGAAGATAATTAAGGTACTCAAAACCTAAAAGTCTTATTAAACTTAATACCAATTCCGCACTTAATTTGAAAGAAAAGGAACTGAACAAACAAGAACGACCTGCTGATGTTCGCCAAAAATATAGAAAACAATAGAGGGCGAATCGATAATCAATGAAAAAATTAAGCTCTGCATACAAATTGAGATTGAGAAAATTAAGAGGAGGCATACATTACTGCCATTCCGGACTTGATTCACACTAGCCATAAGAAAGACTGAAATTTCCAGCTCTGGACCACTTGTAAAGGAAAATAACTTTTTTGGTAACCAACTTTTTCAGGTTTTTTTTATTGAAATAGAAATCTACACTAATCATTTTATAAAATTCAACCTTTTCACTAATTTTTATTTACTCTGACCCTAACCTTAGGGGTGTTCAAAATTGTTCCGAACCGAATCGAACCTAAAATTGTCGGTTCGGTTGATTATATATATTACTTCAGGTCGGTCGGTTCGGTATTTCTGTCGAACCGCAAGTTCTATTCGGCTCGAAAATTCATGTAATTTTGACCCAAACCGAAGTATAAATAAATCATATATATATATGCAATAAATACAAACCCTAGTCCTTTAGTCCTTCTCCTTCGTCTCTCTCCTCTCACACGCAGAAGCCTTTCCCCCACGTCTCTTTCCTCTCACACGTAGAAGCCATTCCCCCTCGTCTTTCTCCTCTCACACGCAGAAGCATTTACCCCTCGTCTAACTTTATCCTCTCACTATGAGAGTCTCACACGTAGAAGCTTCCTCTCCCTCGTCTAACCATCATTCCCCTTCTGATCTTCTAACTCTCCCATTCCCCCTCTGATCTTCTAACCTCTCTCATTCCCCCTCTCTCTTCTCTTCGACCTTCACTCCCTCAGATCATATCTGTTTCGAACACTCACTCCCTCAGATATTCATCGAACCTCACTCCCCTCATATCTGCTTTGAACCCTCACTCCCTTAGATCTGCTTAGAACCTCACTCCCTCATATCTGCTTCGAAGCCTTACTCCATCATATCTGCTTCAAAGCCTTAAATTTGCTCGCAGCATCACATCTGCATTTGGTCGCGCCCTCACCCTCAAATATGCTCGCACCCTGAGAGGATGGCTTCATTCATATGAGGCTTTATTCACGTGCTCACACCTTCAGAATCAGATTTGCGTCTTTGAACCCTAATAGGATGGCTTCGTTCATCGTACCCTCAGATCTAGTCGCGGTTAACGTAAGAAATATGTTTTTGCATATAGGGTTTGTTATTGTAGATTATAAGTGTTTTTTCTTGATTTAGGGTTTTTAATTATAGAATTTCAGTTTATTTTTATTAATCTAGTGTTTGTAATAATAGATTTAAGCTTGATTATTTGTGATTCAGGGTTTATAGTAACATATTTTAATTTCAATTTGTACTGATTTTCTTATAGATGTATGTAAGGAATATATTTCAGTTTTGGGGGTTGTAATAACATATTTTAAAATGTCTTAATCCTAATTTTGATGTTGAAATATTAGTTTGAAGATATGTAAAGTTTATAGGTTTGATGTTATGAATTTGGTGGATTTTTTTTTACACTGTTAATGTCAAAATGATGAACCGAACCGAACCAAAACTCACGGTTTGGTTCTTTTGACCTTCACGGTTCGGTTCAGTTCAGTACACAGTTAAATCGGGAGCTCGGTTCGGTTTGATTTTTTCCAAATAACTAACCGAACTGAACCATGAACACCCCTACATGGCCCACCTTCAATTCAAAATCAGCTTATGAAGTTATCAAAAAACCCCTTCATGAATTCTAATCGACGACTTAAAAAAATGTGATGATTACACATTGCAAGAAACCCCGCCCATTCGTGTACCTCACTTGCATTTCCCTCATTTCTCTCTTGTTGTTACTATCTCTTACTCTCTCAAAGTCACAACATCTTTTTCTCTGCAAAATCTTGAGTCTTCGTCTCCCACAACAAGGAATCACAACAACGTAAGTTTTTGGGTTTCTGAGCTTTTGTTTTCTGGATTCTGTGGTGTTTTTTCTATGTTTCAAAGGCTATTTTTTTCTAGATTTCTACGTTTCCATTTTCTTATGGATGTATGAATCACAAGGTTTTTTTTCTAATATTTGTTTCTAGGTTTCTGAGGTTCTGGTCTTGCATCGTGTCTATTTTCTGGGTACACGCTCGTCGCGTAACCATCTTGTAGTTTATACGAGGATCGTGTAAACCTCGAGTACACTATAGAATTGTTACGCGATGAACATGTCCCCCTCTTGTAGTTTACATGAGGACTTCACGAGGGTCGCGTAAGCCTCGTGTAGACTACATGAGGACTACACGAGGCTTGTGTAGACTGCTCTAGGGTCGCGCACCCCTCGTGTAGTTTACACGATGACTACATGAGTATCATGTACATTTCCTGATCTTATGTTTTCCTTGAATATTCTACAGGCTATGGTTTCACTCAGAGATGTAACTAAGATAGGTCCATGACGTTAACAGAATTCCAAAAGAAAGGGTCAATGCATAGTGCAATACCCACTACATAGAGGTTATAAGACCAAGCTGACAACTCCTCAGCTATCCCTATTTAGAGAGACATACTTAGTCATCTCTTTGATCTCCTAGCCATGAAGTTTTCAGTAATTGTCTGTCGCCGGATGCTGGTCAGGGAGGCCAAATATGTCAACGACACTACATCTGAGGAGAAAATCTGGTTTCTTGTCAATGAGGAACCATCGTGCTTCTCCAAGAAGGAGTTCTTGTTGATGACCAGACTAAAGTCTGGTGAATCCTAGGATGAGAAAAATACTCGTGGCCCCAACAGACTCTTTGATATGTACTTTCCCAAAGCATAATCAATAACCATGGCTGAGTTGGAAGAGAATTTTAAAAACTTTGAATATAAGGCAGATTCTGATCAGGTCAAGATGGCCTTGATTTATTTGCTAGAGCATTTTCTGTTGGGGAAGGAGGATCGTACCCTAATTGATAAGAGATGGATGGTTTTGGTTGACGACTTTGTAGCGTTCAGATAATATCCATGGGGTGAGTCTTTCTTTCTCCAAAATAAAATCATTATTAGCTGTCAAGAATACAAATATTGTTTTGGTGATTTTAAAGATCAAGAAAAAAATACAGAAATCCTCTACTGTTGCTCATGGATATTCACTCAATGGATGTCATTTGCCTTCCAAGTACAATTTATTTAATTCTATGTAGCGATATATTGAATTATTTATGTGCTAAATAATGAATTACTCTATTTTGTTTAAATAAGTATGTGTATTTAAAACTATCTCATTGGTGGGTAGTTTGTATGGTAACCGGGTTTCGACCAAGGTGCCAAGGATTCTCAAGTGGTGTCCGACCACGATAGTGACAGTTTAGAATCTTAAAAAAAATGAATTTACATTTCTAATTGACATGTCTTTCCTTGGTCCCTACTGAGGAGGAAGAAGAAAAAAGTTACTGGAGATCAGTAGTTGGAGAGAATGTATGTTCAAAATCATTTTCTACCCATCTTCTTCTTGAACATGAACCTCGCGCACTCATCGTGTAGACTACACGATGGTTACTCTAGTGTCGTGTAGTCTACACGATGGTTACATTAGTGTTGTGTTATCATCATGTAGATCAGTGTAACCATCATGTAGATTGCACGAAGTCGTGTAACCATCGCGTAGTCTACACGAGGGATACTCGAGGTCCGTGTAACCGATCTTGTAGTCTACACGTTGACTGCATGAGGTATGTGTAACCGATCGTGTAGTCTACACGATGACTACACGAGTCCCGTGTAACTGATCATATAGCCTCCATTTTCTAGTTTGTATGCTTAATATTACATGTTTTTTAGTCGACTCCTCCTTAGTCACCTTTTCCAGTAGAAGAGGAAGCTAATGAGGAGGAGAGGCCATTGAAAAGGAATAGGAGAAGAAGAAGATGAGGAAGAGGTCTGAGGAGGCCATTGAAAAAATAGAGGAGGAGAAGATTATGTCCAAGAAGTTCAATTGACGTGAATATTGGGTGAGAAAATGTCTGATTGAAATGGACGAAAATATCACTTCAATGGACAATGAAATTATGTCCATGTAATCAGACATTTCCTTTACAATTTTTCAAATTAAAATTTTGATGGATCATTTAGTAACATCGAGGCCAGATGATTACTCATTTTGTCATTGATCTACCATGATGATGGCTAGCGACGGGGATGAGACGGAGACTAAGAAGGAAGAGAAAAGGAATGAAAAATGCGAGAAGGAACAAAAGGAAGAAGAAGGAGATATGGTAGAGAATGAAGAACAAGAAAAAAAGAAACAAAAGGAAGAAGAAGAAAAATAATAAAGAGAAGGTGAGAAAGAAGAACAAGAAAAATAAGGAAGAGAAGAAGAAAAAGAGAAATAATGTGATAAAGAGGAGGAAGGTGAAAAGAAGGAAGATGAAAAAGAGAAAGAGGTTATAAAAGAGAAAGAAGAAATAGAAGAGAAAAAAGAAAAAGAAGAAAGACACAAAGAAGAAGAAAAATAAGTGAAGAAGGTGAAGAAAATAAGAATTAGAAGAAAGAAAGAGGAAGAAAAAAAGAAATAAAAAAGAAGAAGAAGCTGAAAAAAATAGTAGAAGAAGAAAATGTTGCATCAATAATATCTATATTGATGGATTCGGTTCGTCAACGGAGCAGTCTAACAATGGAGAATAAAAAGAGCTCGTCTGCCTTGGCGAACTCGGTAAGAGAAAGATAAATAGATCTCGGGTCTTAGAGATCACCTACTTGGGAAACCGAACAAGTTGAAGAGAATAAGCAATGAAGAAAAAAAGCTGATGATAATATCGTTGCCCAAACGGACTTCAAACATTTTCAACCATATGGTGATGTATCTTCAGAGGATAAAGCCCGTTTTAATGTTTGGTTCACCTCCCCAATGACAAAGTAAGTTCTGTAATTTTACTTCTTATTCTCATACAGGATGATTTCACTGAGTTCGTGTAGCCATCGTGTAGTATACACAATGATTACATTAATCTTATATAACCATTGTGTAGTATACACGAGGGTTACACTAACCACATGTAGCTATCGTACAACATACACGATGGTTACACTGAACTCGTGTAACCATCGTATAGTATACACGATGATTACACACGACATCGTGTAGCCACCGCGTAGTAAACTAATCATGTACCTAATTTTGATCTATAATTACGTTGTACAAGAACGATAAAGTAGACATTGGATTTTACGCCGTTGACGTTACTTGGTTCAAAAAACTAGTCTATTCACCTTATGCATGGCTCGAGTCAGATGTAATAAATTATTTATAATTTTTTTAATGTGATATTTTAAAATAAATGCATCTGTAAAATGAGTCATCAGCTGACCAAATTCTGATTGACGGTATTCCTTTGTTGTTTTAAAAACAATGCGACAACATCTTCCTTTTTATAAATTGGTTTGATATTTTGGCTCATATGGAAGATCCAAGCTCTATGAAGCACATCAGAAAAGATAACTTGAACAACATTTAGTGTACTTATATGCCTGTTAGATATAAACACTAAGTTTTCCGGATCACCTATTACATCTTGAAGTTTACGGAAGTACCATTCCCATGAATCATCATTTTCTGATTCTACAATTCCAACTGTAATGAGATATACTTGGTTGTTCCCATCATTTGATGTTGCAACAAATAATACCCATTTGTACTTTCCTTTTAAGGTGGTTGCGTCAACAACTATGACAAGTCGCATATAGCTGAAAAATCCATGAACAGAGGGTCCAAGAGCCATGGAAAAATATTTAAAATGATCTTACTCATCAGTCTCTATGTGTGTTTTTGTCCCTGAAAAATATTTAGTATTGTTGTATTAAAATCGGCAGAGTATATAATGTACATAATGCGTACGCGAGGTTCATGTAACCATCGTGTAGACTATATGATGTCAGTGTAGGTATCGTGTAGACAACACAATGATTACACTAGTTCTGTGCATCCATCGTGTAGTATACACGAGACTAATGTAGATATTATAATGGTAAAATAAAAAATAAGTACCTAATTTTTTATTCTAACATGTGACAATATACTGGGAGCATCCTATAGTTGTCTTCAGGCGACCCTCGAACTAATTTCAAAGCATATTCCCTAGCTTTCCATGCCTTATGGTAGTTTATATTGACACCAAAATCAAGCCAAACATCTTTAATTATATCTTTTTGCCTATATATATGTTCGGCGCCCGTGTATTTGGGCCTCATAAAATGACCAATCATGAAAGTGTAGCCTGTTGGTGTTCATGTCTCAATACTTTAAACGCGCATGTATGTGTATTGATAAACTTTGTAACTTCGAAGTATGGACAATTTTTCAATTTCATGGCCCGTAACCTCTATTGACATGTTTTATCAACACATACCAATACTAATATTGACTTGAAGATTCAAAAATTAAAATTTCTCCGGATGACCATCATACAAGCAAACTTAAGTAGCTCGACTTTATCACTATACAAATCACCCATATATTATTGTGTCTGTTGCAAGCTGATTCAAATTAGCCCGGTGCTCATTGGACCCATGACGTTGTTCATTCAAATCAGGTTATGACGGCCATGGACAAATGGTCTCGGGTTCACCCCCAGTATTCAAGTCTGTAATTGTTGTGTGACCATCTCCACTGATGGCTTCATCATGGTCATCTCCATGGATAGCATCATCATATGCCCCCTGATCAAAATCATCATCATTATCACCATCAACATCGACATCTTCATCATCGAAAAACATCATTCTTGTCATGACAAAAAACATCATCATAATGATAGTTCCTTTCAAAATGATCATCACTCTCAGAGTGAGGAATGCTTTCATGTAGAGGTTATCGGGACACTTGTGTTCAGGAACCCAACTTCAGTACAACCTTGTAGTTTCAGGAACCCGAGGTTGTCGTGACATTGTGATTTCTGGACCCGAGCTTTGAAATGGAAAAAATATAGGCTTGGTACTTACAAATAATGAGATTCTAAGTGATTCTGGTCCATTCTCTTTAATAAAGAACTATAAATCTACATCCTTGAAAATTTCAGCAGGAGGGCATTGGACATGACTTCTATAAAAAAATCAATGGACATATCATACTTTCGAGGGGGTTATTTGGAGTTCTTCGTACAATATATCCAGTAGCTCGTCGTAAGTGTAGTTAGTTGCTGTCTCAAATAATTTGGTATTCTTTAAACTAAAAGGTCATGTTGTACCATTTTCACCCAATCTCCGTCATGGATTATAAAAATTCGAACTTTAGACATATTTGTATATACATCAATGAAGGAAGTCAGTACATGAATAATACATAATGAAATGGAATATTACACGATGATCGTGTAGCCATCGTGTACTGTAATAGCTACACGCTGACTATATGATGATCATGTAGTGTAATCGTGTAGCATACACGAGTGTAGTGCACGATGACAATGTAGTGTAATCATGTAAGATACACGAGGACTACACGAGGATAGTGTAGTGTAATCATGTAAGATATACGATGACTACACGATTATAGTGTAGTACCATCGTGTAGACTACACGAGTACTACACGATGGTCGTGTAGTTCCATCGTATAGTGTACACGAGACTACGCGAGGATCGTGTAGTGTACACGATCATTATGGGATCATCCTGTATACTACACGAGGACTATACGATGATCGCGTAGTGCCATTGTGTAGTGTAATAGATGCTACATGCTGCTCGTGAACTATTGAAAAAGTTTCTGATGCACTACTCGATGATCGCATAGTGTACACGAAGTCTACACAAGGATCATGTACCTTGCGTGTAGACCTCATGTACACTACATTATCATCTCTGTAGTGATCCTGTACAATAAAAATGAACTTCAAACAACGTTTTAAAAAGAAGAAAACAAATATATATTTCCAGAAAAATCATGAAGATAAAAAATCCATGAAAATTCAAGCTTTCAAGAAAGAAGAAAAACAAAACTTATACATGTTCCAGAAAGAAGAACTAGCAATCATTTGCTGTTGCAGGAAAAAAGGAAGAAGGAAGAAGACAAAGAATAAGATGAAGGAGAAAACGAAGAAGTAGAAAAAAATGAAAAACGAGAAATGAAGAATGAGAAATGGGTGGGTAGAGAGGTTTTGAGTGTTAAGTGAGTAGATTATGTCATTTGATTGAACAACTTGTAAGAATGGCAACGAGAGAAAAAATGAAAAAGTGAAGGAAAAGTTGGTATGTGGTCAAGGTAAGTAAAAATTAGTGTAAGTCTTGATTACTGTAAAATTGTTAGTGTAAGGGTTGATTTTTGTAAAACACCCCAACTTTTCTAGAAACTAATTTTGAGAAATTAAATAACACTCTTGCCTGTTGAGCCATACTTTTGTAAAACATATATCTACACTTTATCGTGACTTTCCTTCTATTTTTTTAGAGGAGCTCTCTCTATTTGTGAGATATGTGTAATTTACATATTTTTAGAAAGTATAAAGATTTAAATGATTAATTATAAAATATAGGAATATGTTTTTGCATAAGATAAAAAGTGCATGAGTGTTTTTTATTTATTTTAACCAATTGTTTTCCTTTCAATTTCCTTCCTCCAGTTTTGAGAAATGGACTGTAGGGGAGAGAAGAGGCACATGATGGGAACAGAGAGAGATGAACGAATAGAGAAAGACGAGTGGTGGAGACAGAGAGAGTCAGACGGCGATCTTTGTAGGATAGAGAGAGAGTGAGAGAGACGAGCAATGGATGTGGAAGCGGAGCAACGACTAGTAACGGAGCCGGGCGGAGAAACGACGATCTTTGGTGAAGCGTAGTCCGGCGGCGAGCCTCTGCAAAAGAGAGAGAGAGACTGGAGACAACGGAGAGAACGGAGGAGAAAAAGAAAGATGTAGGACGGATGAAGAGTCAACATAAAGGGGTACAAATGGCTTTTCAAATTACCAAAGGCCCAATTAGTCAAGTAAAAACTTTGGGGTCTAAACATTGTTTTTCTCGAATGGGGGTCTAGAACTGGCAATTACTCCAAATTGTTTTTGGTCACTAAAAAAAAGTCACGAGTTGAGGACGCAAATGAAGAGAGAGAGAGAGAGAGAGAGAGAGAGAGAGAGAGAGAGAGAGGTTTTAGCAATTCCTGAACTGTGGGCTAAGATCTACTTCATCAATAGGGGTTTTCATTTCGCACTCTCTATTTTAATCTTTTGAAGGTTTTCCCGTCGAAGATTGCAGGTGCTATGGAAGACGGCTACTGGAATTCGCAGCAGCCTCTGGTTCCTTCACCTGGCATGCTTAAACGACCGCGTTCTGACTATGGTATGCTCTTCTCTATTACTGATGTTAACTCTATAATTCTTTGTCTTCTACTTCTTTGCTTGTTAATGCTTCACTTTATTTACACTCTCATCTCTTTTTTGGTATTCCTTTTCCTTCTATCCGCATATAGTGGAACTGCAGAGAAATTAAGGTCTAAATTCTTATGGTCATTCTCATTGTTGTGGTTCATTTTGGAGGACCTAAGGATTTTGATATATAGATGATACACAGTAGTTAATTCGTAGACGGTTCTGAATTCTAGAGCGCGAATTGATAAAGTGCACATACCCAAATTTAGAGGTTGGTTTTTGGTTTAATATACAAACTCCTGGTTTTTTGCTCTGCGATTTGGTCATAGGTTTCACTTTTTGGCTTCTATATCTCAGTTCTTTGATTGCTATTCCTTTGTATTCGCTTATCTATGGTTGGTAATCTTTGGGGTTGTAATTTTTTTGGTCTTTGTAATGTTTTTCCTTATAGTGGGTTTCTTATCCACTATCATCACCTGTCTACTCTTTCTTCTAATTCTTGTTCTTATAAAAAAGGTTGTGATAAAATTTTTCCAATATAATTGAATGAAATTTCAGATTTACGTGCTGCGGATGCTTGTGGATTCGAGTTTGCGACCCTACTTGCATTCCTCAGTATTCTAGTGAATTCTACAGGCCATTGATAAAAGTTTTATTTTTTTATAGCAAGTTTTATGCTTTCTTGCGAAGTTTAATATCCCCTTCATTTCTATAATTTTATTAACCAATGCTTTCTTGCATCATATAATTTTAGTTAATCTCCACATCAAACATTGAAATTGTTTTTCGTTTATCTCCATTAACTTCCGTATAGACATGCAATAAACATCAAACTTTGAAGCATTTTAGTTTGTCTCCACATCTTCACTATTGACGTGCCATTGACATCATATTTAATTTAAGATATTTATAATTTTTTTTCCCAGACCCCCTACCTTCTGGTCTGCCTTCAGGTCATGAGATGCATAATTATTCAGTAAGCGATGCTGATCAAGGTGATCCTCGGGTTGTAAAAGACACAAAGACAATTGGTTCAGCATATGACCGGTATCTCCAGAATATGGTAAAACTCTAAACTCATTTAGGAATACTTCTTTTTGTTTTGCATCCTTATTTATGTTTTTGTGCTGAAAATTTATTCTAATTGCTCTGAAGCAACGTTCTTCTTTGCCTACCGGAGAAGCAAGTACCTTTCCTGGAGTTGGTTTGGGAAGAACTGCTGCAAATAGTTTGCTTGGGCTTCCAATAGCTGATCATGTTAGAGTGCGTCCTGGGGCTGTTTCTCCCGGCGTAGTACCAAATGGTCGGAACATTCAGTATGGTAATCGTCTCCCTGTAGATCCAATGGTAAGATCGGGGCGTGAAACAATACCTCTACCTCCTGACGCTTCTAACACCCTTTATGTTGAAGGACTCCCCCATGACAGCACAAGGAGGGAAGTAGCACGTATCTTTTTGGATATTCTAGTGGTGCCTTGAAACTTTAGTTATTTTTTATGTCTTTTCAATGAACCTCCTTAAGTTTTCCCTTTACCTCAATATAGACATTTTCCGCCCTTTTGTTGGATATAAAGGCTTGAGACTTGTGAGCAAAGAATCTAAGCATGTAAGTGACCCATGAGCTATCATCTATATAAAATTTGTAACATTTAGCTCTCATTCTAGTATATATGCAAAATCATTGTGGTTTGATTGAACAATCATGTTAAAATATCTATGCATTCTTGATGCAGCGTGGTGGGGATCCTCTTATCTTATGTTTTGTGGATTTTGTAAATCCACCTTGTGCAGCAACTGCTATGAGTGCCTTGGAAGGTGATTTCTATTATCTTCTCTTGAGTGAATCAATAATTCTTCAAATGCTTCCCTTTCTCCCCTAGAATAATATGGCACGAGAATGGTGGTTAATATAATGTGATTCTTTTATCTAATAATTTTTTGCTTAAAGCTTTTTTATACTCCCGTCCTAATTGAAAAACTATAGATAGATATTTAGCTATTATTTTCAAAATTGGTTATCACTAGTTCATTTTTTATCGGAAATCACTAGTGCATCACAAAACATAATAAAGTATGTTGTATGTGATGTTTATATACAATTCCTCTAAAAAATAATGCTTATATAAAACTATTAAAATTCTTAACTATCTTTAGAGGCATTACAAGATTTATTTCTTTTGCAGTCTCTAATTATGTAGAATTATTTTCAATATCATCATCACTAGTAGGGTCGTCCAATGAATCATTAACATATCTAATTTCTTCATCATTATCATCATCATCATAATGTGTTAATATCCACAAATTCTTCTTCATCCACAAGCATTATTGGTGCCTTTCCTTTATCTATCGATGTATAAATAAAATAAGCATATAATTGGGTATAGTTGAAAAACAAGATACTTCTAGAAGAATTGAACTTAAATACCAACCGTCCCTCTTAGATTTTGGTTCCTTAGTATGCTTTTGACTTACTCGAGATTGCCTAGGACTTACACGCGCTTCCTCGACATCATAAACATCAACATAAATATCATCATCATTCACAGTAGTTGTGAGTAATTCTGGATTTCCGTGTCTGTTTCGTTCTTGTTCTGTTTAGTTTTCAGTTTTTGGTGGATTACTCATCCTCCAAATCCTGCTCTTGTACTATTTTTTTTAATTATTAATATATTTCTGTTTCCTATAAAAAACGTAGTTGTATGCACTTTGACATCTATTGTCTTACTCTATGACTCATTCATCATTGGATGATACACTATCAACTACTAATGTATTTTCATCTTTCCTTTTGGTTCTTAAGCATTAAGTGTCTATCTTTCAATCTCTTGTTGTACATAATATAACAATTTAATTAAATTATTTGTAGTCAATCGATTTCTTCTCTTTGTAATGTACTTACTCAAGGAGCGGAGTTGAGCAAGTAAAACTTCAAAGTTAAAATAAAACCTTAGATACAAGTATCTCAAAAATCAAATAATCAACCTGGTTGAATGTACTCATATTCCGTTCGCTTCCCGATGCTGAATAAGTAAGACTTAAAATTTTAATAACAAACTTTTGTAGTTCTGGTGTGCCGTCTCCAAATTGGGTCCACCATGCAACTAATCCATCTAGAATATAATCTTACAATATAAATTGGCAATTTAAAAATAATGATTACCAGGAGGACATTTCTTTCAAGAAGATTCTACTTGTTGAAAGCCAAAAAAATATTTTCTCATTTAGACATATATTTGCAGATCAACCTTATATCTCTGTTTTGGGTAGAGTATTAAATTGTCCATACAAGTATATAAACCCATCTTGATCTCAGGATGATCAGAGAAATTATCTTCATATTGAAAATGAGGAATTAAGAAATATGCAGTTGCATGTAAATGCTTAACTGAAACTCCAACTTCTCATCAATAATATCTCAAATCTTTCTATATGTTGCTTTTTGCCCCCCTATATTTTTCGCTATCTCCTTTTTCATTGTTTTACTACGTCCATGGTATTATAGATAAATCCCATTTGTAGACATCTTTTTAGAGTCTATCATTCTGAGCACCTCATCGATTGCTTTGTGGTCTTAAAAGCATAGACCATATTATGCTTAATTTTTTTCCCATTCCAGATGATTTTTTTGGCTTTCTTACACCTTCATTCTTTTTGGCCCATCCACTGTTTTGCCATTGTTGAGAAACAAGCATGGTATGCAAAGGTTTCTTGTCTTGAAAAATACTTGGCAAAGTCAAATATGCAGTGCAAATCTAGTGGCCGTCAGGGAAATTAGCTTCTTTTTGTAAAAGTGCTCATGAATGCCAACACTCATCCTTGATTCTTTATAAAGTTAGATACTATTTTTGCCTTTGTCAAAATTTTTTTATGCGGAGGTAAGTCTCCAAGCTTCTTAAGCATTACATCAAGCAATATGCAACGCATGGAATTAAGTAGAGACATTTCATGTTCTCCATTTATTTTGTTCCTGCTAATCTGTAAGCAGATGCATCATCCGCTACTGCATGAACAACGGAATCTTCTCCTATTTCTTCAACTACATCATCAAAGAGTTGAAACGATAAATTTACATCGTTTACAACACCACATGCATCTATAGGCTAAAAAAATAGTTCACTTGTGCTGTTAAGAAAGTTGATCTAACTTCTTCCTCGTATCCTTCCGACCGTCAGGCAATATTGAAACTCTAGTTCGTGCCCATGTCTTCCTCACTTCATTGACAATATTATGCTTCAGCTTCATTCCTGCTTTAATGTGCACGTGCTAATTTAATGCATAGTTGGAGGTTTTAAACCTTGACCATAGAAACCAATGCAATGGCACATGTTTACAAAAGAACCACATTGAAATATTTTGAAGAAAATCCTCCAATACCTACACAACTCGATTGCAAGTCTCTTTTGAGTTTAATAATGTAGGTACTTTTTCAATGCGTTGAATGCCGTCATCAAGATTTACTACAAATCAAACTCCTTTCAATGACATATGACCAGTATTCAGACCAACCATAATGTTAGTGTTGGAAATCTCGGAGAGAGATATTAGGGATATTCTGGAATATTTGGTAGAGAAAATCAAGGCTATAATCTAGTCCTAAAATTAAGGAAATTAGTTGTGATCTTTCCTAGTTTAGTGTAACCTAATTTTTTATATATAGTCTAGTATGGATTGTAAACAAACAATAATGAAATAGAAAAATTAGAATTCTTTTTCTACATGGTATCAGAGCCAGGCTAGGGTTTCCGGGGGAGGGGGGATATTACCGCCGATCCTTGTTCATCTTAGCCTTAATTGCTGGTTCCTAAATTATTCTCTTCAGCCTTCATTCCTGTTTCTATTTCTATTTCCTCTCTTTCACCAATTATTTGATCCGATTCAACGATGATGGATAGTTCATCTTCAACACCACCACCGTCTTCAACAGTGGAGGAAGAACAGATTACACGGAGGACAATGGAGCTTCAGAACATCCATGCAACATACAAATTGAATGGAAAAAACTACTTGAAGTGCTCTCAACTAGTTTGAACATTCCTAAAAGGAAAAAGGGAAGTTGGGTCACCTACTGGAGATGGCACCAGAGAATGGAAAAGCTGGATTTGAAGCGTGGGAAGAAGAGGATTCAATGATCATGTCATGGTTATGGAATTCCATGAGCCCCGAAATCAGTGATACATGTATGTTTCTCCCTACAACGAAGGTGATTTGGGATGCTCTTCATCAGACGTATTCCAAGGTTAACGATGCAACTCTTATACATATTATCAAGACAAAGACAACCGGCTATGGACAAGGGTCGAAAACAATGACAAAGTATGCTAATTTTCTCCAAAACCAGTGGCAGGAACTGGATTATTACAGGACAATCGATTTGAACTGTAGCAAATGTGCAGTGGCTATCAAAAGATATATAGAATGGGACCGAGTTTATGATTTCTTGACTGGCCTATACTTTTTGAATTTGATCTTGTATGAATTCCCATATTTAATCGAAACAATATCCTTGGTTTGTGCTGAAGAGAGCCGCAAGGGCATAATGTTAGAGTCTTCTTCAACCGAAAATTCAGCTCTTCTAAGCTCTAGACATCAAGGGCTGGTACTAGACTAAACTGCTTCAAACAAGACTAACTGGCCAAGTGTTCAAGACAATCGCGATAAGTTGTGGTGCACATACTGTAAGAAATCTCGGCACACCAAAGAACGGTGCTGGAAATTGCATGGGAAACCATCCACAAGCAGTTGTGAATGAGGACAGAGAGATGGACAACAAAAGCAGGCTCATGTGTTGGTTCAAGACTCAACTCAAGTGTTTAGAGGATTTACTATGGAGGAAATTGAGAAGATTAGAAGTATGTTGGGGACTGTTGAAAAATCAGCAACTAACAATTCTCATTCTCAAACCACAAGTCAGGGTATGTGTTCATTGAAACTTTCAGGTGAGGTTCTAATCTCTCTTGGGTTAAATGCTTTAGGTAATGAGCTTAAGAATGCTTGGATCCTTGACTCTGGTGCTACTGACCATATGACCCATATTTCAAATAAATTTAATACCTATAGTCATTGCCCTAGCAATAGAAAGATTGTTGTTGCTGATGGTTCTACAACCACAGTAGCAAGAATAGGGGATGTCCAAGTTACCCTAACACTGGTGCTTAAAAATGTTCTCCATGTTCCCCAATTATCTACAAATTTGGTTTCCATACAAAAACTTACCAAAGACCTAACTGGTTGTGTTATATTCCATGATTCTCGTTGTAAATTTAGGACCAGGGCTCGTTGAAGAGGATTGGACTTGCTAAGGAGCATAATGGACTCTATTATCTGGATACATCAAGTCAACCGGAATTCAGTAAATCTACCTTGTCGACATTGTTTTCTACTTCCAATAAAGATGTCATATGGTTACATCATAGACGTCTAGGTCACGTGTCTTTTCCTACGTTGAAAATTATATTTCCTTATTTGTTCAAGGGATTTGATGTTCAGTCTTTCCATTGTGGTATTTGTGAATATGTGAAACACACTTGTGTACCATTTCCTATAAGTAATAAAAGATTTTCGTTTCCTTTCTTTTTAATTCATAGTGATATTTGGGGGCCATCGACTGTCCCAAACATCTCAGGGTCTAAGTGGTTTGTCATATTTATTGATAATTGCACAAGAGTCTCTTGGATCTATTTACTAAAAAATAAGTCTGATGTGAGTCATATCTTTCCTATCTTTTATACAATGATTCAAAATGAATTTGGCACCAAGATAAAACACTTTCGTTCGGACAATGCTCGTGATTATTTCAATCAAATCTTGAGTCCGTATTTCCAAAAGAAGGAATTATACATGAATCATCCTGTATCACCACTCCACAACAAAATGGAGTGGCAGAAAGGAAAAACCGACATATTCTTGAGTGCACTAGTGCCTTATTGTATAACATTAGCTTATGTTATAAACAGAATTCCTTCCAGGGTCTTGGGGTTTCAAAGTCCACTAGAAAATCTGTCCAAGTTCCTGATACTCGATCTTCCTTTAATCTCACCCCTAGGGTTTTTGGGTGTACCTCTTTTGTCCATGTTCATAGTCATAACTGTGGTAAGTTAGATCCTCGTGCTCTTAAGCGTGTCTTCGTAGGGTACTCATCCACTCAAAAGGGTTATAAATGTTGTCATCCTCCTACTAGAAAAATCCATATCTTAGCGGATGTTACATTTGTTGACAATAAGTCCTATTTCACCACTCCTTATTTTCAGGGGGACTTACATACCCTTGAAGATAAAGAGTCAAACTTTCCACCTCTACAGTTACCCAATCCTAAGTCGTCCAAACCTGAGTCTCAAAATCATCATAAGTCTATTCCACAATCTGATGAGTTGGAAGATAAAAGGGAAGGAGATGGAAAAATCTGACTAGCTCCGGTTTGACAAAGTGTATGCAAGGAAAGGAGAGGACATTGTGACTACAAGGCAAGAACAATCCTCTGGACCAAGCTCCGGAAATGAGGTATGTGAATCAACAAACCATTCTTCTACTAATCCTGAACCACCTTGCCTTGACCAGGACCTACACCTATTGCTGTAAGGAAAAAATCCCGAGAATGCACCAAATATCACTATACCCATTGTCACACTTTGTGTCATTTGAGAATTTTCCCCCAAGCCATCAAAGTTTTCTCTGCACCTTAAACACATAAACACATTTCTTATTCCTAGCTCATTGTTTGAAGCATTATCAAAGAGAGAGTGGAGACTTGCTATGGAAGCTGAAATGGATGCTTTAGAGAAGAATGAGACTTGGGAATTGGTTGATTTACCAAAATACAAGAAAATAGTGGGCTGTAAGTGGGTGTACGCAGTAAAATTTAAGGCAGATGGGTCCCTAGAACGCTACAAGGCGAGGTTAGCTGCAAAAAGATACACACAAACATATGGAATGGATTATCAAGAAACGTTTGCTCCTGTAGCTAAGATGAATACAATGAGGATCTTGTTGTCTTTGGCTGTTAATTTTGATTGGGAATTGCAACAATATGATGTGAAGAATGCCTTCCTTCACGGAGAATTAGAAGAGGAGATTTATATGAACATTCCACCAGGATTTACTGGTGTTGACAAGAACAAGGTTTGTCGATTTATATGAACATCGCACGCTTTTTATCAAGCATTCAGCCTCAGGGGGAGTCACTGTTTTAATTGCATATGTGGATGACATTATAGTGACAAGAAACGATGAAGTAGAGAAGGAGGCCTTGAAGGGGTGTCTAAGCAAAGAATTTGAAATAAAAGATTTATGAAGATTGAAGTATTTCCTTGGAATTGAGGTGGCTCGATCAAGGAAGAGAATTTTTATTACACCTCATGTGGTAGAGGCGTACATCTAATGTAATAGAGGCGTAAGCCTCAGTACCTTGAGAGGACTCCTCTCCTTGAGGCGCGCTTCGATTGCTGATTTGCTCGAAAGAAAGATGAGGAATTTATGTCAGAGGCAAGGTTTGAAAGGCGTTTGAGCCACACACCCCATGGCACGCCTTAGGACGAGGTGCCTCTCAAGATATTAAGGCTTACGCCTCCAAGGTAATCTATTGTGGCTTACACCTCCAAGTTACCCGGTTGTGGCTTACGCCTCCACGGTACCCTGTTGAGGCATACTCATTTGTTGCACAAGGCATACGCCTCTAAGGCTTAATACCTTTTTTTCAATTGGCTTTTACCTTGCAATTGAGTTAACAAAAGTGGGAAAAAAAGACAAAATATTGGCAGGTTTCTTTCGAACAAGGAAGAAAGAAAAGTACAACAAAGACGGCGAGAAGAATTGGAGAGGAAGAGAACTCTTCTCAGATATATCTTCTTTTCTCTTTTCTCCTCTCCGCATCCTCTTCTCGACAATTGTCGTCTTCATTTCTTTTCTTTGCATCTCCTTCTATCAATAAAAGATTATCACTAATTTGTCATGTTTTATACGTGATAGACTTTTTTATTTTCTCTTTCTTTTGCGATGGAAGGATATGAGTGGAAGAAGTTCGATCGACATAATTATTAACTCCCTTTTTTAAATTTATAGATGCATCTGATGCTGTAAAGGATGCAAACATATTTGTTTCAACTATTGAAGAAGTTGTGGAAGATCTCGTTGTTCAATTAGTAGTTTATAGTGCATATGCTTGCAACTTGGTAGGAATAAAATTAATGGTGAAGAAGAAATGTCTCTACTCGACTCCATGTGCCGTACATTGCTTGGATTTGATGTTTGAGAAGCTTGGAGACTTACATCAGCATAAAGGCTTTGACAAAGGCAAGTAAGTTTATATACAGTCACGAATGGGTGTTAGCATTAATCCAGAGTTCATCAAAAGGGAGCTAATTCGCCTGACGTCCACTAGATTTGCCACTGCATGTTTGACTTTCGAATAATGACAAATCTGTGTATGGCCAAAAAGAATGAAGGTAAGGAAGTTAACCATTTTGAATGGGAAAAAAATTTGGCCTAGTGTGGTTTATGCTTTTAAGACCACATACTTTGGTGGGGTGTTCAAAATGGTAGATTTTGAAAAGATACTTGTAATGAGATTTATTTATGGTGCTATGGACGCAACGAAAGAGGAGATAGTGAAAAACTTGTGGAAGAAGAGGCATCGTAGAGATAAATCTAAGATATTATTGATGAGAAATGGGAGTTTCAGTTATATAAATATTTACATGCAGCCGCATGTTTCTTGATCCTCATGTTCAATAAAGAGATAATTTCTCTGATCATCTTGAGATCAAGATTGGTTTATAGTGTAGCCAAAAGAGAGATATAACATTGATCTGCTGAACCACAACACGGTAGCCAAAAGAGAGATATAAGGTTGATTTGCAAACATATATATATCTATAATGTACAACAAGAGATAATTCATTGATTATATAATGTACAACAAGAGGGAAAAATAACACTTAAATCATGAGGAGTCCAAGGAAGATGATGATGCATCAGTAGTTTATAGTGTGTATCCAATGATGAGTGGGTTATATTCAGTAAGATGATGGACGTCAAGCACAAACTACTTTGAATGATGATGATGTTTGTGATATCGGGGAAGTGAGTAAGTGCTAGGCAATCTCAAGAAATTTAAAAGAAGACTAAGGAACCACAATCTAAAGCGGGAGGTTAGTATTTAAATTTGGATATTCTAAAAGTATCTTGTTTTTCAACTATACCCAATTATATGCTTATTTTATTTAACATGGATGGATAAAGGAAAGGCGCCAATGATGAATCTGAGGATGTTGACATATATGAGGACGATGAAGAAGAAATTAGATATGATGATGATTCATCGCAAGACCATGCTAGTGATGATGATGTTGAAAATGATTCTACATAACCATGAGAGACTGCCAAAGAAAAAAATCTCGTGATGATTCTAAGAAAGACAAGAATTTTAATAGTTTTATATAAGCATTATTCATGTGTGACATTTTGTTATGTTTTGAGATGAATTAGTGATAACTAATGATGAAAAGCATTGCTATATCTATTGTTTTTCAATTGGATTGTTGATGTATAAGAGGTTTGACCACCGACATATTGACCCGCCATATGTAAGCCCTACATATGGACCCGCTGTATGGAAACGTCTAGGTGAAACCACCGCAATGGAGATGCTTATGTGGGAAAGAAAGCCATATCAAACCCCGTTGAGCAAACTGTTATATTGAAAAAACATGTAGATGCCGTTGTACAGAACCGCCGTACTGACTAGCCGCCTTATGAGGAACTGCTATATGCAATGTCCCCTCAGACCACTACCCAACCCTCATTTTGTATCTCTTTTATGGAAATTCTTGATTCCTTCCAAGTTGAGGTTTTTTCGACCGCTGTTAATTTTGAGAGAAGTCACAGCTCATATTCTTCAAAGGAGAAGACCTTTTACGTGTTTGTGTCCTTGGTGGTATGTTTTTTGTGAATGCAACTCTGAGAACATTGATCATCTTTCAGTACTGTCCTTTAGCGTATTATTTCTGGGTGATGCCTAATGCAGTGGACTTGCCATTAAGGATGGATATTGGTGCCTGGAATAAGAAGAAAAAGATTATGTGGTTGAATGCTTCTTTTGCTATTCTGTGGGTACTGTCGATCGAGAGAAATCACAGGAGTTTTGAAGGGTGTTGCCAAATTCAGTGGAGCTCCTGTTACGAATGGATATAGGTGATTCAAATAAGAAAAAGATTATGTGGTTGAACGCTTCTTTTGTTATTTTGTGGGAGCTGTGGATCTATAGAAATTGCAGGATTTTGAAAGGATCAGTTTTAGATGATATGATATTATGGTAAAAAGTGGTCCTATTGCCCTCTTCACGGACCATGGTCGTCAAAGTTTTTTAAGGAGTCACCTTTGTCCTATTGTCTTCTCTTTTCACGAAGAGTAATTTGGTTTTTATTTGTTGTGTCGTTTTGGTGGATTTCTTATCCATCTACTCTTCTGTAATTTTTCTATTTTTTTAGTACATCTATCATTTCCTATAAAAGAAAAATGGTATGGACCCCAGTTTTCAGAAGGGCTTGTGATGATTGGAGTTAGACATGCTGAGAGTTTTAAGTCAAAGTGTTCTTCAAGGCTTTGGTTAACCAAAACAATGAGGCTTTGGTTAAGAATGTCGTGGTTTTATGGAAGAAAATGGTGGTTTCATCATCATGGTGGTATTCTAAATCCAAAGTTTTTAGGAACATTCCTTTTTATTGATTATCTATGATTGGAAATCTTGGTGGTCGTTGTTTGGTCATCTTTTGTAATATTTGTTTTATAGTGGATTTCTGGGGGTTTTAGGAAGTCATTCCAATAGCCCTTATTTGGTGTATTTGAAGGGAAAGAGATCTTAAAAATGTTGGAAGGGGTAGATAATTCTTTTTGTAAAGCTTTTATTTCTTTTATCAGGCTGTTACAAGAATGGCTAGGTAGTTATTTACAGGCTTTGATGCTGAAAACACCTGGTTAGAGTCCTTGTATTCTTTATGCTTAGAGTTTGATCATAGAGGCTGAATCTCACCCTGATGGGTTTTTTTTTGTGCACTAGACATCTTATTTATTCGTTTACAAAAGAATGAGCCTACACATGTAAAAACGAAATCACTGAACCCAGTCGACTAAATCACTGAACCAAGTTGACGAAACCGAGTTTCAAAGTATTTTATTTGGTTAATATACTTGTCATGGTTTGGTTTGGTTAGCAAGGTTCTCCAAGAACCAACTAAACTGAACTGTCTTTAAGCCGAATGTTTATCTACTTTTGTTTGGCATGAGAAGCATGAGTACTGTCATCTGCCCCCAAAGTTTTAATTATTTCCTTATAGAATGCCAAAGCAATATCTAGTCTAAAATTAAGATGGATCTTTATTGGGACCCGTCAAAATCTTCAAGCAAACTATTCTGATCTGATATGCCTTTCAGATTCCGTTTGTTTCATTTATTTATACTGAAGTTCATGGAGATGCTAACTTTTAGCTTTGATTGGTCAGGATACAAAATGGATGAAGGAGATCCTGATTCAAGTTTCTTGCGACTGCAATTTTCTCGGTATCCTGGTCCCAGGACTGGCTCTGGTTCTGGTAGTAAGAGGTGAATAGTAGTCTTTAGAGAAGAGATATATAGATTGACATAGTCAAAATGTGGAACATATTTTATTGTTTTGCTTTGTATGTACTCTATAGACTGGATAAGTGAGACAATGCAGTTACGATATTCTGTAACCACACAGTCAGATAGAATTCAAGCACTTAAGTTGCACATATTCTTCGGGGATGAGATAAAGAAGATTGAGCTTTTGTATGTCTAATTTCTTGACAAACACAATCTTGTCTACGCCTGAGTTCAGGCGTAGACAACATTTGACGCAAGGAAATCATTTAGCCATCGGGCAAAGGTCGAGCAGCTACATATGAGATCATGAATGTGAGCCATGTTCTTCCTCTCAGAAGTTGCATTTGTTGAAAAATGTTATAAGCAGGACTTGACCAATTTGCCCCAATTCACCTGGTGATGATGAGGCAACTAGTTTCAAGTCTTAGAATTAACAGTAAAAAACAGAATCTCTGTTCTAGCTTTAGAAGTCCCTTACTAATTAGAAGTCTGTTACTAATCCTGTGCAAACAATAGAATTCGTCACTCACAAGATAAATCGATATTAAAATCAATACTATATATAAATAATGGGGTTTAAGTCTAATCCCAATTTTACTACTATGATATTGATGGAGACTTTCAATTGATACATCTTGGAACTTCTTTATGTCAAAATCAAATAGTTAATTGGCTTTACGAATTTCATAAATCAATCTAAAGTTACATACACATACGTGCAGGCATGCGTGCATACATATCATAGTATGTATAATTGAACCGTGCATCATTTTCCATTATGTATACACATACTTCTTTAATAAAGTATTATTTTGTGTAGAAGATTTGGCTATGAGAACTTGTTGGCCTCAAATGGGGTTTTTTTTTTCGTTTTTGGTAGAGAAGATGGATTGACGCAGTTGGTTAAGCTTTAACACTTATATGTTAGAGATCGTGAGTTCGAGTTATATCTCTATCCCCTTAGAATCGGCAATGTAAATTTGATAAAAAAAAAAGGTATTTCGTATTTTTGATTAAAGAGAGAGTGAGTATTTTATACTGAAATATTGGTTGACATATTTAACAGATCGTTTTATAGACATGAACATTTCGTGACTAATTAAGTATATTCATCGCAAGTTGATACATTTCTGGCAATGAGTCTATTAGATAAGGAATTAAACATGAAAAATAAAACAAAGATAAAATGTAAAGGAGACAGGAAACGAAATAAAAGATGGTGCAAAAGTTAATTATCTATTATAACATTTTAAGAAATAGTAATTTACGCCAACTAAACTATTGATTGAGTTTTGAGTGATTAAGTGATGTGTTAATCGTTTATAACTTAGTGTTTTATCACTCATAAAAATGAATTGACAACATCAATCTATAAATAACTAACACATCATTTATTCATTTAAAACTTAGTCAACAATTTGATCAATGTAGAATTATTCAAAAAGAAAAATGTTATGTAGCATTATGATATTCATATAACTACTATATGAAAGAAGTCTCAACAATAGAGCTTTTTGGTAACTCCTAGTCATGAATGTATTAGGCTGTCTCCAAATTCTTACAAAGAGGTTCAAAGACAGTAAAGATCAGATCAAAATAGAAAGAAATAAGGAATATGGATAGAGTAATAAATCATAATCTATCTTGGTCACGTTTACTAAATTTTTAGACTGAGAATTTTGATTGAGGATTTGGATTTGTAATTTAGATCGGAGATTTTAGATTTAGGATTTGTAATATTGTGTTTACTAAAAGGTTGAATTATGTCGGATAAAATGATTTCAATTATGTTAGATTATATAAGTTTGCTATAATGTACTTAAATTAGTAAATTATTAGTTTGAGTGATGACTTCAAATGAGTATTTTAGACTTTACACATTAAATCTAATAAATATTTAGATTTAGATCTGTAGTTTCTCATTTTTAATTGGATTAGAAATTTATAAAAACTTATATTTTAAATCTAATAATATAATAGGTCCCACATAAATTTGTTGAATTTTTTTTAGTAAACAAGATTTGAATTACAAATCAAAATCCAGCTAGTAAAGGTGACTATTGTTTCTATATTTTTTATATAATAATGCCCACTATATAATCATATTATAAAATTATATATTGATCTTTTTGTGTGGTTACAAATATATATTTTATTTCAGTTATATATATTGTGTTTCAAACATATATAGAATTAAAGAACTATTGAAATTGTCATATGTTGACTTAGGATACTCTGCATGGGTTTATGCATTCACATTTGTAGGATTTGAAAAAGATGGCCATTTATTTATACAAAATATTCTATTCTATCTCTTATTTGTCCATTTGCAAAGGCAGTACCTCAACTTTTTCAGCAGTTTTAAATGAAATTTTCAAAAAGTAATTGCCTAACTATTTATATTTTGTCAATTTTTTTCAGATAGATGAGGAAATGGATTCTTATACCACCAAGTGGTCGACATCCACCAAATATTTGACTATCTATCTATAATAGCTGTTTCTCACTCACTACACTGTTTTTTTGCCACTTGTCCAAATTCACAAGTTTTTCAAAATTTTCCCTTTTTTACACCATATAAATCATACAACATAATACTTTGACGGTTCATATTTAATGTAAAAAAATAAAATCTGTCTCATCACTTTTTTGATAAGTTAATTAATATTTTATATATACTGTTAAAATAATTAATATTTTAAAAATTAAAGAGTTAATTAATATTTTATATATACTCATTAAAATGAGTTAGACTCTCTCCAGTTCTAACGAATATGAGAATGATCTATTGTAGAACTGTTCATTTTAAGAATGGACGGCTCAGACTTAATATAATAAAAAGATAATAAAAAAATAAATATTTTATCACCTCGGCACATATGTCGAGCAGGTCTTGATCATCCGTTTTAATACAGACGATCAAGATTTGATCAACATAAAGAATTCAATAAAAAAGGATCTATATCTTAATTGATACAATAATAGAAATGATCATAAAAATAAATTTGATTGAACAAAGTATCCATCCAGATACCAGAAGGAGTAGGACCTTTTTTCTTATCGGTGGCTTAAAGTTTGTTTTACTTAACTCTTTAAAATAGTATTATTATATTTCGTATAATTGACTTAAAAATGAATGATTAGACTAATAATTATAGTGGAAAACAATATATTTTTATTAATAAATATTGATCTGCACCACACCACATGTGTATTTCAAATCAGGATTAGGTATTTGATTGGTCGTGGCGTTCAACTGCTTGTCCTTAATTCTAATGTGGCCTTGTCAGCCGCCTCAACTAGGAATTATTAAAATGTAATAATTGATATCAACACTAATTAACTGAGGATTGAGAGTGTAAAAATTAAATCACTTTTTATCTTAATCTTTATTTGGATCCTATGAATAAGGATAGTTTCACTCACTCGCCTAACCTTGAGGTTTGAAGAATTCCAAATATATGATCCTGGTACTCTTGAATATATATATATACCTTATAAATTTTAAATAGCATGAAAAATATTATGATCTGAATTTAGGATCTTATGATATAAATGTGAAGATTTAGTTACTGCGTCAACTAATCTTATCTACGTTAATAATTAATATTCAATTATAATACAAATAAAATAAGATGTGTTAAATTAAAAATTTAATAATTGAATTATATTATATAGCATTGCTTTATAAATAATATATAAATTAATTTTATTTTATGAATTTATCACGTCCTAGAAAATGGTTACATCATAAGATAGATTTTATTATTAAAAAATATTTTAGTATCTTCTTTTTTGAATTCATTTTGTATAATTTTTCATGTTACTAATAATATAAATATGACATGATATCCGTTTTACCAATTACTAAACGAACTAAATGTTACTGATTGTATGAAAATGATCTCAAAATTCATCTTTGCAGATATTCATATTCCTAATTACATGATACTATAAAAATAATTAAATTTTATAAATTATTTATAAAGTTTTGTTAAGTAATNACATGGCAATTCAAAATAAAAACATTAAACATTACATCTTAATTATTTTTTATCAAAATTACATTATAAATTCTAAAAAGAATGTGAGAATATGACTCGAATCTATGACCTCTAAAATATGAGTTTGAGGCTTAACCAACTGTATGAACTCAACTTGTCATCTTAATTACCTCTTTACTAATGAAGTTATATATACATTCTTTTATCTTTGAAACTGAATTTTATTTTTCACGAAATATAACTATGATTTGATTTCACTAAAAAAAACTGTAATTTGACTATTTCCATTTTATTATGGAATAAATTTTCATTTTCCAAGCTCTCACTAATGAAAAGGAGCCAAATAAAGGTTCAGACATTTCAGAACTGATATAAAAATGAAAACTAATTCCTGTACTAAAAATAATCGTAACTAAAATAAATAGATGTTAAATGAATCAAAAGTGGAAAAGGTAAATGAATAAATTTCTCTTATTTATGTTGTCTTTAAAAGTTAAAACTGTCATATTAAATATTTTAAAGTGGTGGGGGACTTTTGTTTATTACTCAAAATAATGGTGGCTAATTGAAAACGTTTGAGACCTAATAGGCAAGTCACTGAAACTCCTAGAATAATTACGAAAACGAAGAAATGACAAAATTTTAGCTTTATTATTTGATTTTTATTGAAATATATAGAGAAGTATAGATGAACTTTTTTATGATTTATAAAGATTTATTTTTTCCTTTAATATTTTTCTTAATTACTTTTACATTTTTTCCTAAAAAGAAAATTAGACCAATATACCATAAAAGGTTTAATTTTTTAGTTGAATTTGACGTATGTTTATTATTTTCTGAATTTCTGCCAAAATACTAACTATTTTTCTCAGATTACCGGATCCACCATCATTAGTGTTAGAAGTTTTCAAATAACCTTTAAATAGGTCCAACCAAACCGTAAAGAGCGAATTTACGAACATATCAGAATTAGAGCATTAGAAAGCTGGTAAATAATATTTCTATAACTAGAGCTTTCAGCTGGTAAATAATCTAGCTAGCTAGCTGCCACCCATACACACATATGATAAGATAAATATCCTTTGTTATCTTAGTTTTTCCATTTTATTGGTTATATATCACTACTAGTCGTAACCACCTACGTTGCACGTGTAGAAAAATATTTTAATAATATGTTTGAGTTTAAAGTTACAAGTAATATATAACACCCAATAAATCAAGACTTGTACAATGATTGTTTGATGAATTTTTATAATCTAATAAATTATATATATGCAAATTTGCTAATGAAACAATATAACCTTTAAAAAGTGATGATTACACAATATTACATTTCAATGTTATCTGAACTTCTGTTAGTAAGTTAGGATATGGCATTTTCCCACTCAATCGTCAAAAATCATGGTTTAACTAACTATTCGAGCACCAACTATCATTAAATTTTATCTTATTCTAAGTCAAAATTATGAAAGAACGTAAATGTAGATAGAATAAATACAGAATTTTTTATTTTATAAGAAGTCAACATAATTTAATTATGTTTTTTCTTGCGATGAAGTTTTAACTTAAATTATAAATAAGAAAAATATTAATCATGATAGATTCTGGTTATTTATATTAGTTAAATATGTTAAAATTTCACTAAAAAATAATAATTTTTATTTATAAATTATAGTGGTTCATTGTGTAAGGCTAAATTCATTGAATATGATTAGAATCAGATAAACCGTTATTATTCTGGATAAAATAACAGTTCTGAGCCATTATCTTAAGATTAAAAAAAAGTATAACGGTTGTTTCCCGTTTTTGAAAAACTGACAATAAGATAACACGCTGAGCGATCACAATCATGCTACTATACATGACCGCTCATATAAGATTCAACCATGATCTCTGTCATATTTTATAGTGATATTTCTAATATTACAAAAAACATGTCCTGAGCTGTGATTTAAATTCCTGAAGGCTAAATCAACTTTTAAATTTACATTATCTTTATCAGTTATATAGATACGTATATTCATACATTAATATAATTAACCAACAGAAATGCATAGACGCGGATAAGTACAATGAATATCTTCTAATACAAAATAAAAATTCATGTCCATTGTATTTACGTATGTTACTATACCAAGTGTATTTTTTTCTTTTTACATAGAAGAAAATAATTAGATTGATTTATCAAAATAAATATTTTATCTCTTTGTATATTTTCTTTAATAGATTTAGTACGTTATATTTCAAAAAGAAAAAATAGGATTGGGTAGATATATAAAATATGTAGATAAATATCTAATTAAACTCACACTATAATCTACGTCTATAATATATTAAAAGTGACATGACTTGAGAATATTTTTTAGAATAATTTTATCCATTCAAAGTTATACTATTCCAAATTTACCCATACTATAAATAAATCTAATTGGTTGATACAACTTAAGTTTTAAAAAAATATAAATTAACTCCCTCTTTATGTCTATTTAGTTGCCCAACCTCTTGATTCCCCAAAACTTACTCCTTAACTGATTCAATATGTTTTTCTTTCTTTTCTCTTTCCTCTGTTGTTTTTCTACCTTTATTTTGTCTTTTGTTTTACCTGTATATTCATTGTCAAAGTTACAAATCGGCGTGAGACTGTTTCTATTTAGAGTTATTATATAATTGTTTTTGTTTATCAACTGATTAGATTATAAACGTATGTTGATTATTGATAAAAAAATTATTTAAATTTATGGAATACTTATTTGATCAATGTCAATGTATGAAAATCTGCTTTTTATTTTTATACATAAGTTTATGCTATTCAGATTTTCTTTTTCAGATTTTATATATGCATACTAGAAAACTAATGTTTACCATATTAGAGATATTTAGATTGCCAATAACAATTTAATCATTAAGATTTAGAGTATATATATTTTATAGCCTGTCACTTTAATTTAAATCTCAAATTTTATTTCATATTATTTTCATTACCATGAGAATTATAGTACAAATTTTTATTATTTTTAAAGTACCCTATTTATAACTTGTTCTGTTTAAGATTTGGAGGTGGAGAAAAAAATTTATGTTTTAGTGAATTAAACCATGGTCATGGCAGAGAGAGAGATTTAGTTTAATTGTAAAAGAGATATGATTTATTTTCGTTCTTATTTGCACTTCAATTGCAAAAAAAAAATTGTTAATACAAAAAAATAACGAGTTTTGTTTCTCTACTTTATCACACTTTTAGTTAAAAAAAAACCTTGCATCCTTCGATAATTCAATCTATATAAATATATAATGTTCAAATATCATAATACAATATAATATTACACATATTGAAATATCATAACAACGTGCAACGTTTTACATGACTAGTGTTATTAAGAAGAGTGATTAAGAATTAATAAGAAAATCATATGAACAAAATAATTTAAAAATATTTCTCCAATTTTATCACTTTAATATATGTTATAGATTACTTATGAGAACAGCAGACATTAGAACAGCTAGTTGGCTTATTAAAGAACTATAAAGACCTTTGATTTTTCAACTCTTCATACCCAAATCTTATTTAAGTTTGTTATTCTATTACCGGAAAATTTTACAATGCCCTCCCGATATCTATGCCGGGTTCATTAAATGTGTGTGTTCACTAAATACATATAGGGTTTATCAAATAAGGGGTTCACTAACACGTAAAAAAATGTTGACCTAATACGTGTGAGAGTTCACCAAAAATATCCGGCATTTATGCCGGAAAAAAAAATCCCGGTATGTAAGTGTGAAATATTGAACCCTTTATTACCAACCACTTGATTATTAAATTCAGAAGTCACTTTCTAGTTTGAAATATATATATAATTAAGTCATATTACTCATTAAATTTAAACTTATTAAGACTTTGATTTTGATGTGAAGCTAAATTTGTCGGTGTTGTATTGTATCGAGAGACAAAATAATAGTAGTTTTGGAATATTTATTCCTCCATAGAGTGACATTCGTGAAATAAAATTCACCATTTTGAAAAAAATACATGCAATAATGGCTTTTCTTAGACTTATTTATAGTATTATACTTAATATTAAAACATTGAACGAATAAAGTTAGTAATAAATAATAATATTGAACAAAGTGTTAAGAAGTGTATCAAGCTGAAAATTTTAAGGATATAAATATTTGAAATAATTACATATTGTGTCAATATGCCAAATAACTATAGTTGAAGAGAATAGTATATTTAACTCTTTTGTTATCCTAGGGTAAGTTACATTTTATTCCTTCTGCACTTTGGCCAATATAAAACAAAAAAATTTCTTATATCACACCTTCTATCTACACTTTGGTTTAGTTGACACTTTAGTTCTAAAAAACATTTCTCACAGAGGTTCAAAAATTAAAATTAATAAATAAACAACGTACCTATTATTCTTTTTGAAAATTAGAATATTAATAAATGATTGGAGAACTCACAACTTACACAAAGATTTCGAACGATAGGATAACTCACAATATTAACCAATCGGGAGACACCGTATTTTTTACACTTCCAATATTTCACGAATTCTTTGTTACAGTAAAAAGAACTCCAACGTTTGGTCATCAATTATCATTATACAAAGGTTCCCAATTAGATTAAAGGGTCAGTTACAGCAAAGTTTAAGGGTAATGTTAAAAAAAACTTTTGGTTTAGGGGCAAAATGCAAAAATATTGTGTAATTAAGAGGATTAACGTTCAATTTACCATTTGTTTTCTAAGAGAAACCTGTATTAGATGACGTTGGTTCAGTCATCACATACTCCAGGTCAACTTGATGAGAGATAAAGCAGCTCAGCGACTCAAGGGTACAATTATCTAATAAGAGCAAAAGAAGGAAGAGTATAGCACTACTTGCCACTGACTTTGAAGACACTGACAATTTTGTCGGATTTATTAGCTTCATTTTAAGAAAAATTGCCCACTTGCAAAATGTAAGACCTCATGTTTTATATTCAACAAAATGTGAGTTTTTTTTTCTTTTACAAAAAATCAAGACTGAAATACAAGATTAAGTTGTCCAGACTGTGGTCTCGAAACAAATATATACTAAACTTAGTACAGCATTATGCCATTGAAAAATAACATTTGCCAAATTACAATCTAGGAAAAACTTTTGGTTAGATCTTAGTCTAGTAGAGACTAAATTCAACGAAAAAACTTTGATGATAAAAAACATAACTTAATCTTTTCTCTTAAAATTGCTGAAATTTTGAAGAAAAAAACAGTCTAAATCTCTCTTTTTTTAGCGCTATAGATTTTACACAAAACTGAGAAATTTTTATCTCTAACCCACAACTTTATGGTTTATGTGAAGGAGTGAGGACTGTGTCAATCTCTCTTTCTCATAATCAGACGTATTTTTTAGTCAAAATATTTTTTTTAATCGCCGTTCCACATCGGATGCACGTTACGACAATTTGGTGACTCCACTAGGGAGAATCGGTTTAACAATTTTTTAGACTGACAAAGATTCAAGTCAAAATTTTATCATATGGTATCATTTTTGTGTGGCTCTTTATTTGTTTATTTAATTTATTATTTTTCTCATTCATGCTTATAGTTATATGTAATTGGTTTTTATGATGTATATTTCTTTAAATAATTCCTACTTTCACACACATACACTAGCCTTGTACCTAAGCTTTCACTCCATAAGGTGAACTTTTCAAAGATAGTCCGTCAACTCCGACATCTCTATCAAACACGAGCTCAAGTTAGGGTCATGTACGAGCAAGTCAAGAGAGCAATCGCAAGGGGCTCAATCATCATAAGATTAACTGTCAAATGATACTCCACCTTACCCTCCTGGGTTCATTCCAACCTATCAACGTCATCAGATTGACCAGTTTCAGTATACTTCACTACCAATAAATATCCAACACTATTCATTTCTAAATATCCAAGGAATGATGCAGATAGGGAAAATTAGGTACAATACATCGACAATGGCACCTGGCCAGAATCAAGCTTTCACTCCACAAGATGAACTTTCTAATGAGCCAATCATCATACCCGATGTTGATGACTCAAAGGCATAGAGGCCCGTAAAAAACCAAGCGAAGACACACTGTCGAAAGATAAGCTGGACTTTCTAGATGAGAGATTGCGCACTATTGATGGGTCATATGGGTATGATACCATTGATTCCACCTAATTATGTTTACTTTCGGATGTAATCATCCCACGCAAATTCAAATTACCCGAGTTTGAAAAATATGATGGTAGTACATGTCTTAGAAGTCAGCTTACTATGTACTGTAGAAAGATGGGTGCTTGTGCAAATGATAATAAGTTGCTGATTCATTTCTTTCAAGATAGCCTGATGGGGGCTGCATGTCGCTAGTATATCCAATTGGATAACCAACATATTTGGAGGTGGAAAGATTTAGCTGATGTTTTTTTTAAGACAATACAAGTACAACATATACATAGCTCCCGATCGTCTGGATCTGCAAAGGTTGGATAAAAAGCCTACTGAAGGTTTTAATATACGCAAATGTGGAGGAAATTAGCTGATCAGGTACAACCTGCCTTGTTAGAAAAAGAGATGTCTACAACGTTTATCAACACCTTGAGATCTCCATTCTATGATAGGATGATTGAAAATGCTTCAAAAAACTTCTCTAACATTATAGTGATTGGTGAATGATTGAATATGAGATAAAGAAGGGAAGAATTTCAAAAGTCATATCAGATGCATCATCAGTAAAAAAAGGGCCGTCGTTGAAGTAAAAAGATGAAGATGTACAAATGATCAATTTTGAGTACCCATTACAAGCTGTGAACTTGAGCCGAGATTTTCAAAGTATAGTGAAGGACTCAAATCTACGACCTCATATGTGACAAATAACTCGCAAATTCCATACAATTATTACTCTCAACAATCAACATTTTAAAACAACCTAAGATATGGTTTGGGACCACTGACTCACTAGCAAAAATGTTGGTCAGGCTGATCAGCCTCTGAGGGGAAGTAGAAATAATCAACATTTTTTCTAATATGATCCAATCCCCATATCTTATATGGAACTGTTGCCACA
This sequence comes from Datisca glomerata, assembly GCA_003255025.1. Lineage (NCBI taxonomy): Eukaryota > Viridiplantae > Streptophyta > Magnoliopsida > Cucurbitales > Datiscaceae > Datisca > Datisca glomerata. The sequence continues at coordinate 849,985 of QANY01001086.1, forward strand.
ATAAATACAGAATAATCAATTGGTGTTGATTCTTTATGAGCCTCTACAGGCGCCATACCTAAGGTGGTATGATATGATTATCATACTAGGGCGGTGGGACATTCAGCTGAAAAATGCATGCCATTAAAGCGTAGAGTGCAAGCATTGGTCAAGGTTGGACGGTTGAATTTCAAAAAGGCTAATGGGAACCCGAATATCAATTCTAACACTCTACTAAATCATGGGAACCTTGCTGTAAACGCAATTGAGGGATCATTTTCATATGATAAGAAGAATGCAGATGTGAGCATATCAATGAAAATGCTTTTCCACCTTCTTTCTAAAACGGGGTACATCTACTCAACACACTCAAAGGGAAAAGACATTTGTAGGAAACATATGCATGATTTGATTGTTTTGTTTCATGAGAACGTGATTGGGCATACGATTGAGAAATGTGGTGATTTTAAAATGGAAGTGCAATGGTTGTTGGATGCAAAAATACTTACCATAAGTCAGAAAGGAGAAAGGGAATACCAGGAAGATGACTATTTAGTCCTTATGATAACTAAAGAATCATCTGAAGTAAATTTTGAAGTGTCATCCTATATCCCAAGCCTCTCACAATACATTATTACAAAAAGTTAACTCGTACCACTGCATCTTATGCTTCGAAGCCCATCACGATCCAAATACTGGGTGTATTTACTTACAAAGATTCAAGAACAGTACCATGAAGGTATGGATATGAGGTTGTTGCAAGCGATAACAATAAAACTCAAACGCTAAACCCATCGGACCTCGATCTTCCCATAATTAATATTTTGGGAATAAGTGGAATGACAAGGAGTGGTAGATGATACACGCCAGATGTTTTGAAAAATGAATAAAAGTGAAGAGTTAGAAAGGTAAAGGAAAGGGAAAGCCAAAGAAGGTGACAATGGTCACGAGTTCTAAGGAGAGATGTATGGCGGCCAAGTGATAGACCCATACATAATAAAAGGTATGGAGAAAGAAAGATCAGTGTTTGAAGAGGAAGTATGTGAATTTTTAAAGCTCTCAAGCAAAGCGAGTATAAGGTGATAGAATAACTTAATCGCTTACTTGGTCGCATATCCTTACTATCACTTTTTCTTAATTCTGAACCACATCGTCAAACGTTATTGAAAATTCTAAATGAAACATATGTCTGTCATGACATTACGGTGGAGAAGTTAAGTGAAATTGTTGTAAATATTACTGCGATAAATTTTATCACTTTCACAGATGATACAATCCCTGCCGATGGTACTAGACATACCAAAACTCTCTATATATATATATCGGTGAAGTGTAAATATTATGTTGTTGCAAAAGTATTGATTGATGATGATTCATATCTGAATGTAATGCCAAGATCTATACTAGTAAAGCTCCATGTGGACATGATACATATACGGCCGAACATGATGATAATAAGAGCATTTCGCGGCACCTGAAGAGAAGTAATCAGGGACATTGAGACACCAATTCGAATCGAACCATGCCTATTCGATATTATTTTTCAAGTGATCAACATAACTCTAACATATAATTTTCTTCTGGGTTGACCATGGATTCACTCTGCTGGGGTACTACCGTCTTCCCTACATCATAACCTAAAATTGATAGTGGATCATAACTCATTTGTATATATAGGAAAGAAGACTTACTGGTATCCAAGCCAGCCACCATGCCTATGTTGAGGCAACAGAAGAAGCATTGGAGTACTCACATTTGTTGCTAACGGGAAACTCGCTCCAACGCCAAGCCTATCAAAAGTATTTTAGATGGTGGCAAAGCTGATGATAAAATGGGGATACAAGCCAGGAAAATGACTTAGGAGTGAGCATCAAGACATAAATAAGTTAATCGAATGAGAGAAGAATGAACAAAGGTTTTGGCCTGGCTGTAGACCGACCAAGGATGATAGAGGGAGAGTGGAAGCTCAAAAGAAAGAAAAGAGAATTGTTAGGCTCGAAAATAGGAAATTCAATATGAAAATGGCAATCATACCTCATATTTCTGAATCCTTCAGAAGTGGAGGAATTTTATTCGAAGAACCGGCTAAAATAGAGCAGTACGACCTTGAAGATGATATAACCCAGCTTTCAATATCCTCAATCTTCATAAAATCATCAAGTGTAAGTACATAAAACTTGGTTTCTCGATACGATTCAGATCATGGGCTTAACAATTGGGATTTCACTAAGCTGTCAGTGCTTCTTGGGGATTTTCAAGAGTAATGTGTTAATACCAAATTTATAATGATATTGTCCAATGTCTTAAGAATTTTATTGTTATAGGCCTACATTTTCATCTGTATGTCTATTCGAATGAAAGTCTAAAAACTTATTTCGTTTCCTTCTGTTAATAATAAACACGATTCCAGTTCTCTCTCTCTTTTTTCTTCCTCTCTCTGTCTACTTTTTTTTCCTTTATGAAATATTGTTCATACTCATGCATTTTTTATTTTCTTTTCTTTCCTTCCTTTCATCCAATGATCTAATTCAGGTTTGAGAATGATGATTTTGAAAATAAGAGCATAAGCAATAACTTTTACAATCTCATTCTTAGTGTAATGTCAGACGAAAGTGATGAAGATAATTTTGAGCCATATCTAGAAATCTTAGGAACAATAGAAGATGATGATAAAATAACTCAACATTCTCAAGAGTTAACGAATGTGATAAATCTGGGATTGAATGAAGAGACAAAAAAAATCCAAAGCACTTCTATGACAAGCGAAAGTCACCAACAATTAATTGACTTACTCAAAGAGTATATGGACATCTTTGCATGGTTTACCAATATATGTCAGATCTAAACACTGATATTATGATCTATCGATTGCCACTCATGCCCAAAAGTAAACCAGTGTGACAAAAGTAATGAAAAATGAAACCAACCATGCTGGTACAAATCAAAGAAATTAAAAAGTAAGTAAATGTAGGTTTTCTGGAAGTAGCAAAATACCCTGAATGAGTTGCTAACATAGTCCTAGTGTCGAAGAAAAATGAGAAAGTAAGAATGTGCGTCGATTATAGAGACTTAAATCAGGCAAGCCCCAAGGATAATTTTTCATTATCCTACATCGATGTCTTAGTAGATAACACTACATGACATTCAACATTCTCTTTCATGTATGATTTTTCGGGGTATAACCAAGTCAAAATAGCTCCTGAAGACCGGAAAAAGACTACTTTTATAATTTTATGATGATTGCCAAAATACTTTTGAGAAGATCAAGTAATACTTGCAAAATCCACCTATACTTGATCCTCCAACTCTAGGGCATCCATTCATTTTGTATCTTACAGTAACAGAAAAATCTGTGGGGGTTCGTACGACGTCTCTAGAAGGAAAGAACAAGCAATATACTATTTAAGTAAAATTTTCACAAAATATGGGACTAATTATTTGATGTTGGAGAAAACGTGTTGTCCATTAGCCTGAGTTTCTCATCGGCTTAGACGGTACATGTTGTACCACACCACTCAAGCATATCTTTGAAAAAGTCATCACTTTCTGGGTGAATCGATGAATGTAAATGTTACTCATGAAATATGATATTGTCTATGTCACGAAGAAGTCAATAAAAGGAAGTGTACTTACTGATTATCTGGCAGATCAAGAGTGCAAGATTATAAGTCTATGAAGTTTGATTTTCCTAATGAGAACCTCTCAGTCATATTAAAAAATGAATAAGAATCTATGGATCTAGAATTGTGGAAAATATTATTTGATGGTGCATCTAATGATGTAGGAAATGAAATTTGGACAATCCTCATATCTCCTGAGGGAAAGCTTTTCCTATTCACGATAAAACTATGCTTTGACTGTACAAATAATGTGACAGAATATGAAGCATGTTTCATGAGAATTCAAACAACTCGTGATATAAAGATAAGAAAACTTTGAGTGTACGAAAATTCATTATTAATGATACGAGAACTAAATGGAGAATGAGAAACTAGAGACTCCATGCTGATACCTTATAACAAACATGCAACCAAGTTAAGCCAAAATTTTGAAATGATCTCATTTGACCATATACCCAGAGAGAATAATCAAATCACAGATGCACTAACAACTCTAGCATTCATGTTTACGGTAGACTTTAAGAGTGAAGTTCAACCTATAAAAATTGAGAAGTGAGATTTTTCTGCTCTTTGTATGAGCATTGAAGAAGAGCTAGATGCAAGACCATGTTATTACGACATCAAACAATATATAAAGAATGAGGAATATCTATCCAAAGCTTCTGAGAATGATAATCGCACTATCAGAAGGTTATATGTATGTTTCTTTTTAATGGTGAAATACTCTACAAAAGAAACCACGATATGGTACTTTTAAGATGTGTCGATGCACGGGAAGCGAACCGAATCATAGAGAAAGTTCATGAAAAAATTTGTGGTTTCCATGCTAATGATCATATGATGGCAAAACAAATTTTGAGAGCATGATATTATTAGTTGACTCTAGAATCTGACTGCATCAAGTACACCAAGAGATGTCATAAATATCAAATTTATGCGGATAAAATTCACGTACCAGCATCCCCTTTACATGTCATGGTTTCGCATTGGCCGTTCTCTATGTGGGGTATGGGCGTCATTGGTCCTATCACACGAAAGGCCTCTAATGAGCATGGTTTCATTTTGGTATCTAAAAATTACTTTACCAAATGGGTGGATGTGAGTTCTTATTCGAGCGTAACCAGAAGTGCGGTTGTTAAGTTCATTAAAAATTAGATAATTTGTCGATATGGTCTATCTAATCATCACAGATAACGAGACAGATCTTAAACAATAAGATGATGAAAGAATTATGTGAGTAGTTCAAAATTAGACATCATAATTCATCTCCTTATCATCCGAAGATGAACCGAGCAGTGGAAGCTGCCAATAAGAACATAAAAAGATCATAGAGAAGATGATAGATGTTTATAAGGATTGGCGTGACCGCAACTCTCTATTCCCTTCCCCTTTTATTTGTTTTTTTTTGTTTTTGTTTTGTTATTTCATTTATTTTAATTTTGTTTTCTTTTTTTATTTGTTTTTTTCTAATATATAATTATCTCATATTTTCTTCACTTCACGTCTTTTACATTTATCTTCTTTTATATATTTTGCATATTCATTTTCTACTTTTCACATTTTATACACTTTGTCATCCTATAACCACATGTGATTCATGTCTCATTCACTTATACAACATATATGTATGTGATTTATGTCACTTTCACTTGTAACAACATGTATATGCTTGAGTAACAAAATAACATGTAAATTTAAATCATATTATCTTTATCAATTTTTTTTACTAAAATCCTATGACGGATTTTGAGATTTTTGGGATACCAAACTTCTCGAACTACTGGGGTGGGAAGTTATTTTCAGGATACCAAGAATAACTCCAATAATGTTTTGATTTTCAAGAAAATAAAAATAGAAAAATACTTTTCAATAGTCATTGAACCACCTATTTTTGTGACACTACCTAACGAGACATTTCAAAAATAAAATTCTTTCACTTTTATATTTATTCATTTTTCTAATATAATTTGGATACCATTTTATGACACTACCTAATAAGAGTCATCGCTCGCTCTTTGTGGAGGTAGAACTATAAAACCCCAAACATAATCTCATATTTATAACAAGTCAAAACTCTAATCATTTTCTTATTTAAAATAAGAATCTCGTTCAAAATTAAATAATCACCCTAAACTATTTTCTTAAAAGATCTTCACTAATAACAAACACAATTTTTTGGAAACAAGATTATTTCTTTTTTGACAACTTTATTTTCAAATTATGAACCGAGCAGATGGGTCCATCTTTGACATGTGAAATGGCGTACCCTACCTTGATGATAAATTGATGAATCATTATGTTAATAACTTTAACTTTTCTCGAGTCCTTGTTCATGAATGATTGAATCAAGACGTAAATTCATAAAACATTCATTTTCTTTGGCTCAGCACATTAATCTACATTTTGGAAACTCAACTTTGAGATTGAGAAGAGTTATTATTAGTTGGACGGTACAATATGAGAAAAGCTGTAAGTTGTGTTTGAGAAAGTTCTTTTCTATGATCAGTTTTTATGGTAGAATCAATCAGGGATCAGAGAGGTGATGATTTATTCTGTAACAAATGTCGGTGGTTCGAATTCGCTTATCTCCAACTCATGAATTGCTTCCATTTATTAGAGAATAAACTTGTTTAGTTTCTCGTATGTAATTATTATAATTAATTATACATACAATACATTTCCTCCTATTTAAAATTAATCATTGTGATGATTTGTTATTCAAAATACGAGAAAGTCACCATCGAACAGCTCATCCTTTGGATCCAAAATTTTAATCAATAAACTATTATATCTAGTCAGAATTTGTTGACGATTGTTTTTCATAAGGGATTGAAATTAGTAATTTATTATGCTAATTAATCAAACATCTAAAACCTGTATTAGATAAAGGGTATGATTCACATGCATACAGTCGTGATTCAAGTCATACTTCTCTTTATTTTTCTTAGAATATAAACTTTGAATCGTATAGAATTATTATTTTTAATTTAAAGATATAAGTTGATAGTTGTTATCTTTGTTTTTTTATAGGACTATTAGAATTAGCATCTAAAGTAAGAAGCTAGTGTTTATGATCGAATAAGTTTTAATTAATTAATTAATGTATTAATCATTCATAATTTATATCATATCATTCATTAAAATCATTACTACTTATATATAAATTATCCTATGAATATTTAGCATACATCACTGTATCAGTTAAATGATACTCAAATCGAGAACCCCCAACGTGCAATGTACCTAAAAATGTCATCTGAAGGTTCTAGATTCGTGTCTAGAATGGAAAAAAGCCCGTGATGGACATGTGCCCTTAATAATTTGTATATATTTCTAAAGGTCTGATGGACACAAACTTTATTTTGCAACTTTAAGGTTTTAATTGTTACAAGATAAAGTAATTAAAATGTTCAATCATATTAAGAACCTACAAAGTAGTGATATTTATAGTAAATGCAAAAGATATTAAATATTAGTAGTCCAGAAACTAAAAAAAATATTAGTAGTCCAGAATAAAAGACGACATGATTATAACAAAATAGCCAAATTTCCGATGAGAGAGTTCATCATCTGTTTAATGAGTATTTCTCACAATTTGTGTTTTTAATTATGAATATTTTTATAAAATTCGCATTTATTTTACAATTGTATGAAAACAGTTTGCAAAACATATCCCCATAAACAATTCAATTTTTCTAAACAATGCTTCCAAATATAATAAAACTAAAAAGAAGGTAGGAAATAACTCTAAGAAAAAAAACTAGTTATAAACAATCGGTGTACTTAAATAAATAAATAACTATATATATATAGTATGAAAGACATTAAGAAAATATAAAATTGTTTAGTAAAATAAATAGCTCATTCAGTACTAAAATATTAAAAATAATATATATATTTCATTTATGACAAATTGAGTTGGCGCAGTTGGTTAAATTTTACACCAATACCTTAGAGATTGTGGGTTCAAATTATATTCCCACATTGCTCTTAAAATTTATAATCGTAACTATGGCATATATATTTCATTTCAAAAAGTTAAAGAAATAGATTTAATTTAGTAAAATTATTGGCTCATTCAAAATAAAAAAGATTCCAAGAACTAGTAAACCAATAGCAATCAATACTAATGATTTAATAAGAGTGAGAGTGTAATTTAACTATTTAAGGGTGCAAACACTGAAAAGAACGTGCCGCCTAAATAGAAAAGTTAGACTAAAGAAAAAACATCCTATTCTTTTTCACGACATCCACACGTTTTCATGGACTGTCCATCTGAATAGAAAAAAATTATATTAAAAAAAAGACACTGATTGAATTATTTATATTATATATATTAAAAAGGGTTTAAGGTACAATAATTTTTAATTATTTTTCTAATTTTAAATCAGATTATTTAGATTAATATACTTTTTTCATCTTGTTTAAAATTTTTTATCACTTTTTAAAAATAAGAAATTTTATACTTCTCACCCACCAACTTCAAATCACCACTTGTAATCTCTCTGTTCCCTAATCATTTCTTTAACTTTCTGAATCCACATGTCAAATCAATTTAATAATACTTTATTATTCTTATTTTTTTTTTATTTTTCAAAGAAACTTTTTTTTTTCTGTTTGAAGGATTCATGTAATTTTTTGTGACTATTTGAATCTTTCAAATAATTATTTTTTTTATCAGTCAACACTCATACACCAGTTGATTACTTGAATGATTCAAGTAGTTATTTATGACTACTTGAACCCTTCATGTAGTTGTTTATGACTATTTGAGGGTTCTAATAGTTTTTTTATCAATCAATTATTCATACACTGGGTGACTACTTGAACCCTTGAAATAGTTATTTTTTTCTTCAGTCAATTACCCATACATCATGTGGCCACTTGAAAAGTTCAAGTAGTTATTTTTCTTGTCAGTCAATTACCCGTACACCGAGTGACTACTTGAAGAGTTTAAGTAGTTGTTTATAAGTACTTAAACCCTTCAAGTAGTTATTTTTTGTTTGATCAGTCAGTAACTCAAACACTAGTGACTACTTGAAGGTATCAAGTAGTTTTTTATGACTATTTGAAGGTAGCAAGTAGTTTTTATGACAACTTGAACTATTTTTCATGTCAAAAAATAACTACTTGAACTCTTCAAGTAGTCATAAATAACTAATTGAACTCTTCAAGTAGTCATAAATAACTAATTGAACTCTTCAAGTAGTCATAAATAACTAATTGAACCCTTCAAGTAGTCACCTAATGTCTGGATTGCTGACTGAAGAAAAAAATAACTATTTGAAGAGTTCAAATAATCATAAAAATCTACTTGAACCCTTCAAGTACTCAACGTTCATTTTTTCTTATTTTTTTATGTAAAAAAAGCTAAGTAGTCAAAGCTACTTGAAGGGTTCAAGTAGTCATAAAAAACTACTTGATACCTTCAAGTAGTCACTAGTGTTTAGGTTGGTGACTGATCAAACAAAAAACAACTACTTCAAGGGTTCAAGTAGTCATAAACAATTACTTGAACCCTTCAAGTAGTCACCTGGTGTATGGTTAATTGATTGAAAAAATAACTACCTGAACCCTTCAATTAGTTATAAACAACTACTTGAAGGGTTCAATTAGTCATAAATAACTACTTGAATCCTTCACGTAGTCACCTGGTGTATGGGTGTTAGCTGACAAAAAAATAATTACTTGAAGGGTTCAAATAATCATAAAAAAATACTTGAACCCTTCAAGTAGAAGAAAATGTTTCGTTCAAAAATAAACAAGAAGAATAAAATATTATTAAATTGATTTGACATGTGCATTGAGAAAAAAATGATGAGAGAAGAGGGAGATTATAAGTGGTGATGTGAAGTTGGTGGGCCAGGGTATGCAGTTATGACTATTTGAACCCTTCAAGTAGTTATTTTATTTAGTCAGTCAGTAACCCAAACATCAGGTGACTACTTGAAGGGTTCAAGTAGTTATTATGACTACTTGAATCCTTCAAATAGTTGTTTTTTTGTCAGTCAGCAACGCAAACACCAGGTGACTACTTGAAAGATCAAGTTGATTTTTATGACTATTTGAAGAGTTCAAATAACTTTTTATGACTACTTGAGCCTTTTTTTTTGCGTAAAAAAAAGGAGAAAATGAACATTGAGTAATTGAAGGACTCAAGTAGTCATAAAAAGCTACTTGAACTCTTCAAGTACTCAACGTTCCTTTTCTCTTACTTTTTTGGATACAAAATAGTTCAAGTAGTCATAAAAATCTACTTGAACCCTTCAAGTAATCATAAAAAACTACTTGAACCTTTCAAGTAGTCACTTAGTGTTTGAGTCGCTGACTGACCAAACAAAAAATAACCACTTAAAGGATTCAAATAATCATAAATAATTACTTGAACCCTTCAAGTAGTCATCTGGTGTATGGATAATTGACTGAAAAAAATAACTATTTGAACCCTTTAAGTAGTCAGTTTGTGACTACTTTGAAGGGTTCAAGTATTAATAAATTTTGGACCTTTGAAAGTACTTAAAACAATATTTTTGGACCCGAAACTAGGTTGCGACATGTAAACCCCATCGTATGAGTAGATTTCTGAATAAGTTTGATTTGATATCTTATGGGTTACGTGGCTCCACCCGAGTCAAAGGTTATGACCTTCAGAAGTTGACCTGCGCATGCCATGATCCATTTGTTCTAGAAATTCAAAAGCTGCACCGTCCACATCATTACTTGAATCCTTCAAGTAATGATGAGCTTACTGGACAATAGACTTCAAGAGAAAAAAAATTACTTGAAGAGTTCAAGTAGTAAAAAATGACTAATTGAACCCTTCAAATAGTCACATGCTCAATGGAAAATTACCTACAAGAATCAAACTAACTACTTGAAGGGTTCAAGCAGTAAGAAATGACTATATGATGCATGCAACCTGTTATCCAGTGAGTGAGTGCCTATTTGAACCTTCCAAGTAGTGAAAAATTATGTTCATAAAGTAGCGCGTAATAACTATTTATTTGTATTTAGTTATTTCTCAGACTTTAAGAATAAATTGAAATTTTTATTTTAAATTAAAGTGTGTTTATAAATTACTCAAGTCTTAAAACTTTCATCAACGAATGGAGAGTGAAGGCAGAAGCGTCTCCAGACGAACTCTTCTGAGAAAGTTCAGAACGATATTCACAATCTTAGGATCGACTGGACAATCGAATCTGATTACGACTGTTAGGTTGAATCAATGGATGCCAGTCTTGGGGCATGTGAGAGTCAAATGGTTAACCTAGACATGTAATGAAAATATTAAATAAACTGGTAACAAATTAGTTTAGAGCCCAAAACCGTTTACCAATCTCTAAATCTAAGTTTTACACATTAAGAGTATTTTCATAATTACTTTAATCTTGAGGTGAATACGTAGCTTGACTTATTTAGTTGCAATGTTTGATATGTAAAACAAGTGAGTTTGAATTGGCGGGTGATACCTCGACTGTTGGGATTGTAATTCAATTACGTTGGAGTTACGTGATCCACAGATATGAAAATTCGTGGTTCGATTGCGAAAACAACAATATCACCTTATGCTTTATTGATGAGTGTGTGAATAAATTAATCTGACCATGTATTCAATGAATTGAGTCATTGATTAAGACTTGTGAATTGTACAAGACAATTCACTATTATGTCTTTTTTATTCAGAGTCATTAAAAGAGTTAAGAAAATAATAATAAGATGGGTAAAACGGTAATTTCTGCTCTTGTTACTGATATTCATGATTGATATTATGTTAAAATATCCCGTGGACCGTGAGTATAAAAGGATTTATTTACACTAACAGAAAATGTAGAGGGCATGAATCGAGAGTTGATTCGGCATCGAACTTATAGTGGAGTCGTGCGATGTCATGATTAAACAGGTCGAGAATTTATAGAGATAAATTTACTGGGAATTTGAATCTTTAGCTTTGTTCATGTGGACCCATTCGGTTTAAAAATATCCCATGAGCACATGAATAGAAAAACAAAGTAAATTGGAACAAAATGTATTTTGGTGTCAATGCATATTTTCTATACCTATATGTGATAGGTCGTGTCACTTAATTAGTTAAGTGTGATTATATGTATTGAAATTAATTAGTTTATTATTTTTTAATTATTAGATAATTAGTAAATAAAAAACAAATTAACTAATTAATTGATAATGATCAATTAATTTATTAATTGGATTGATAGATCTCGATTCAACTAAAACTCTAGGGAATATTATAATTTTCGACAATTATAAATATATGGGGTGAATTTTCAAAAATTTAAAAATATATACGTATATTTGTAAATATCAAAAGTTACATTTTATCAACATCTAATAGCAATCTGATTGCAGATAGATCTTGAAAAAGATACAGTTGTTTGTTAACAAAGCAATAGGAGAAAAACGTTTTCCCCTCCATCTTTGTTGCCGCCGAAAATTATATTGAAAGAGAAATTTTTTTATTTTCTTCTTCAATCGTTTTGAGAGCCCACACTCAAATTCCTACACAAAATTCTGGTGAGATATATTTATGAAATTAACGGGTGGTTATTGGTGGACGAAATTCACAAATCGTTCTTAGAGTTCAAGTGTGTGATTCAGATCCCGAAACTTGAAGAACACGAAGAACGCTTGAAGAAATTTCACCAGTTCAGAAATTCTCCGATACAAAGTATAAGTGAAAAAATTATTTTTAACCTTATCTTCTCATTTAATGTTGTACATGCATAATCGCACGTTATTTGATTTGAACTTGTTGAATTTCATTAAATAGGTTAATTGGAAATATTTTTGATATTCCACCCATGAACCGTTCGTGGTTCAAACTTATTTTTAATTAATTTTAAAACCAATCAGTCCCAGCAATTTGTTACTACGTAAACTGTTCAAGCAGTCACATGCTCTCCGGATAAATCACTATTGGAGACAAAAATGACTACTTAATGGGTTCAATTAGTCTTTTTATTTCATGGAGTGATTTATTTAGAGAGCATGTGACTACTTGTAGGGTTCAAGTACTCAAAAAATATTACTTGCATCCTTCAACTAGTTGAATTGTTTGTTGCCGTCGGTTTATTCAAAGAGTATGTAACTACTTAAAGGGTTCATGTAAAATTTTATGACTACTTAAACCCTCCAAGAAGTCATTTTATTTTATGTAGTGATTTATACAGAGGATGTGACTACTTGAAGGGTTCAAGCAGTAAAAAATACTACTTGAACCCTTCAAGTAGTCATTTTTATCTCATGTTAGTGAGCAATCTAGACATATAAATTGGCTTTTTGTTCTACCTGAAGGGTTCAAGTAGTTTTTAATGACTACTTGATAATAGACTTTAGAAGAAAAAAAAACTACTTGAAGGTTTTAGGTAGCAAAAAATTACTACTCGAACTCTTCAAGTAGTGATGAGTTTATTGGACAATAAACTTACTGAAGAAAAAATTACTACTTGAATCCTTCAAGTTATGACACGTTTATTGGACAATAAACTTCATGAGCAAAAAAAACTACTTGAAGGGTTCAAGTAGTAAAAAATTACTGCTTGAACCCTTCAAGTAGTGATGAACTTACTGGATAACAAATTTCAAGATAAAAAAATTACTTGAAAAGTTGAAGTAGTGAACAATTAATACTTGAGCCCTCAAGTAGTAATTTACTTACTGGATAATAAACTTTAAGATAAAAAAAGTTACTTGAAGGTTCAAGTAGTATACAATTATTACTTAAACCATTCAAATAGTGACATGGTCAGTGGACAACAGACTTCAAAAGAAAAAAACTACTTGAAGGGTTCAAGTACTAAAAAATAACTACTTGAGCCTTTCGAGTAGCCATAGAATATATGTAATTTACATTGGATTGCTAAATATGTATGTAAAAAAGACCAATGCAATTTGCAGGATCGGGTCTGAAGAAGAAAAAAGAATGGGTCGGGTGTGAAGACAAATGAGTAAGGTCTCGATAAAAAATATGAATACAGGGTCTCGATGTAGCATACAAAAGAAGAAGAAGAACCTTTGTTGAAGAAGAACTTTTATTGAAGAAGAACTTTGTTGAAGAAAATTGAAGAAGCGGGAAATGAAAATAAAAATAGTAAAGTTGATATTACGTATTTGTCGTCTTTTTTGATTTGATATGATATTAGAAAAAAAATGAAATGATTATGAAAGAGGGAGTTTGCCTAGGATTAGTGGGGCCATGAGTATAAATTTTTGAGTTTTTCAAAATGCATACATTTTTCTTAACCTAAAATGGAAACGTTATATTAATCCAAATAACCCTATGAAATCCCTTAAAATGTAGTATAAATTAAAATTTTTGATTTTCTTATTTAATCAATTTATATAATAAGATTATAATATTTGAGATCTTATTTATACAACAAATATTTATTTTTTAGTTTACAATAATATGTTCGTTTGCCAATTTTTATGAGTGATATTTATGTTATTAGAAAAGTAAAAATATATGAATTTAGCGAAAGATTAAAATATTCTTTCAGTATTAGTCAAAGAACAATTCTATAAATGGTACAGTTTCAATATCAACTTTTTAAATTAAAGCATCTTACTTTTTAAATTAAACTTCTAATATGTAAAAGAGCTAAAAATTTATATTCTTGACTTTCTTATTTGTCACTAGTCTTGTGAGTGAAAAAAAAGAAATTAGAGCTCTTTCATTTTTTAATGAAATGTTGGCTTTTATAGGAGAGAATACTAAATTACCCCGCCCTAACACCCTATGTCTATCGAAAAATGATGGTAGACCATGTTTTAATATTTTACCGTTAAAATTATATTCACTAGACTGATGTATAGTAAAAATAAGTTCAAATCTACACTTTTTAGATCAGAATCTAGCAATGATCAATTTTAACCGAAAAATTTAAACTAAAAAAAATTTAGTCTTTCACTCCATAAAAAATACTGAATATCATATACAAACAGAGAGTCCTAAAATAACTTTTTTTTCTTTGACATGTAGTTGTTTATAATAATTTTTCAATGATGAAGAGAAATACGATTAGGATGTATCCACCGTTAATTACACGTCTTCATGTCATGTGATTGCAAAATCCTAGTGTTACTACTCTTCTCGTTACCTAGAAACTTCCACAAATTCGAGCTTGATTCACAAGCCAAATTTAGAAGAAAAAAACCACAATTTGTCTTTTTCTAATCAATATATTTACCTTCAGGAGTATTATTTAAATATTAGAACGGTAAAACACAAAAGCTATATAAAGGGTGGAAGTGTAGGCTTAAGAGCAGAAACCAAAACCCCACTAATAGTAGAGTGGGAAAAGATGGGGAAAATGGGAGGTTCCATTGCTTATCTAATGCTCAATGTTTTAGTATCAATTTTCTCTCTAAGCTTATTGCCATCATCAACCACAGCTAACTATGTTTACTCTTCCCCTCCACCACCTCTTGTCTACTCTCCACCTCCACCTAAAAATCCCCACCACCCACCTCCTATTTACCATTACAAGTCTCCACCACCACCACCACCGGTTTACAAATATAAATCACCTCCACCACCACCTCCTCCAGTGAAGAAGCCTTACCATCCACCTCCAGTTTATCATTACAAGTCTCCCCCACCACCTCCACCAGTGTACAAGTCTCCACCACCTCCACCACCCAAGAGAGTTTACCATCCACCACCTACGCCAGTATACAAGTACAAATCTCCACCACCTCCACCACCACCGGTCAAGAAGCCCTCTCACCCACCTCCAGTTTATCATTACAAGTCTCCTCCACCACCTCCTCCAGTGTACAAGTCTCCTCCACCACCCCCACCAGTTTATAAGTACAAATCTCCCCCACCTCCACCACCACCAGTTAAGAAGCCTTCTCACCCACCTCCAGTTTATCATTACAAGTCTCCACCACCACCACCAGTCAAGAAGCCATCTCACCCACCTCCAGTTTATCATTATAAATCTCCTCCACCACCACCACCAGTCAAAAAGCCATCTCACCCACCTCCAGTCTATCATTACAAGTCTCCTCCACCACCTCCACCTATTTACAAGTCACCACCACCACCACCAACACCAACACCACCCAAGAAGCCATACCACCCACCTCCGGTCTATCATTACAAGTCCCCTCCACCACCTCCACCTGTTTACAAGTCTCCACCACCACCAACACCAACACCACCCAAGAAGCCATACCATCCACCTCCGGTCTATCATTACACATCTCCTCCTCCACCTCCCCATTACATCTATGCATCTCCTCCTCCCCCTCACCACTACTAAGTAATGGCGGCCGGCTGTCATAGGATGCACCAACCCCCATGGTAAGGTTCTAAGCTACTAAATTCTCTTATTACTTAATTCAAATAATATTTGACTAATCTGAACACAGCATTCTATTACGTAATTAATTAAAATAACATTTTTATTAACGTGTTTAAAAAATAAAAAAGTGATTTTTTTTTACGAAATTCGAAGAAAATGGGCCTGACAAAAACTGGAATCTTATTCTTTGCAGGAAAGGGAAATGTCGTCGAAATAAAATGGCAATAATGAAACAAGCTTTAGATTATGAATTCCAAAAAGGAGAGGAAAGAAAGCCGATCGTAAAGTGTGTTTGCTGTGCTTATAATTGAATAATTTGTGTTCCACACAGTTTGTATTTTGTAATCAGATAAAATTAGTATGTTTTAGCCTCTTTCACTAATTAATGCAGAGGCGTTTCATTTTCCTAATGAAGGTTAAAGTACTTTATTCGTCACATCTCTCTCACTGTCTCTCTCTCTCTCTATAACTCTCTAAACCATTTAAAAAGATTGGTTGCCGCAATAATTAAGACTTAAGTTCTTACACTCATATCATGAGATCGTGAGTTCGAACTGTAACATTATAATCCAGTAGAATTTGCAAGTGTATAACTAATTAACATGGCAAGCCAATGGTAAATAAAAGCACAAGAACTTATTTACTTAGGTATCATATATGACTATTTGTGTATACTTAGGTATCATATATGACTATTTGTGTATACTTAGGTATCATATATGACTATTTGTGTATTTTACGTTCGAGTTCTTAAGCTTACCGTATTATCATAATAAGAACTTCGTCGTGCATTGCTTTTATGGGAGCTTATTCCAACCAATTAAGGCAAAGAGGAAATGTTCTTAGGAATTCGTATTTTTTCTTCAGAATATTGTAAATTAATGAGTTTAGAGTGTGCAAATATCAAACATTGTATGACAGAGTTTATACATTTAAGGATTTTATTTTCCAAACGGAAAATTTGTAGATCAACGTGTCAAAAGACAACGGTTTTAAATGACGTTTGATAGCTGGAAATTACACTTTCTATACAAAAAAAGCATTTTTAAATGCGCTTCTTAGATCTAAAGAAAGGTACCTCAAAGCATATACAAAGTGCTCAAAAAATAGATATAAAGTTAGTTACTAGCTATTAACTAAATAATGATATTCAAATGAAGGAAAACACTTCTAATGATAACAATCAATCTAGGAATGAAATGAGAATATGAGTGAACATTTGGTGTTGTTGGAAGAACATATTTACACACACATACATTCTTCTTTTACTTTTAAAAATTCTTTATTAAATATCTATTTGTCACATATTAGATTAAAAACAAAGGCCCCATCAGTAGCTTTTAATCTTTAGGTCTTTTACCTAATAAATTACCTAAAACAATTTTAATCAAGCACGCATCTTTTTTTAAGTTTTCTAAAACCGCTAGTAAGTACGTGTTTTCCATACATTTATACTATAATAGGGTGATCAAATCTTTTTTATTTTATTTTAATATGGTGTTTGGAAGATATAATACATATTCAAAGTCTACATAATACAAGAAATACAAGACAAAGGAAGTTTGTCACCACAAGAAGACTAGTAAGAGAAAGATAAGTAAATAATAAATGAGTGTCCTTCCTTTCCATTGTTATTATTTCTGTCATTTCTCTCTGTAAAGGATAGAAAGAACATTAAATCTGTCCTTTCTCTTGTTCTTATTAACACATTCTTACAATACGCGTTCGATGATCTGAGATCGTTGAATAAGTTCTACTTCCCAGATCATCTCCTGCGTTTTGAGCAGGTGATGTGGTCCTGTTTTAAATCATCTGAATTGCTCTTAATTACAACTGTAAAAAAGATATTTTGTGCTAATCTACATTCTTGGTTGACTTTGAATATTTTTTTTCTCATTTTGCTTCCGAAACTTTATTTTTTGTCAATTTTAGTCTTAATTTTTAACTGTAAAACTCTATAAGAACAATTTTTTTAATATTGCGCAGAGCTAATATATGTGATTTTTTGCTTAGAATTGTATTGAGTATATTAAGTATCTTGTATATTTGAACACATTTTTTTTCACAGAATAATATATATCTTTGATACATTATTCTAGACATTTAGTATAAAATTAAGCTTCTTGTGCCTACTATAGAGAGGAAAAAACTTCTTAGGTCGCAGTCGAAGATCCACGACTAAGCCTACAACAGGGTCCATGGCATTCAGTGAATAGTAATGTTAATAAAAAAGTCAATTTAAAAAAATATAAAAAAATGACCACAAGTAAAAAAACATAAAAAATAGACCCTGACACGATTTTTGAAAAATGAAATTTCACGTGGAAGAAAAATTCGTGCGCACGCACATCACTACATCAAATTTTAATAGTTTATATAATATATACATTATATATTATAAATACATGTGTAATATTATACAGTATATTTATGTATACAGTAAACATTACATAAACTTTGTGCATGAAAATTCAAAACTTCGCTAATTAGTGTGGGTGATGGTTTTGGCGCGTAATTTTGATTTTTTTTCAATTTGGGTGGCTATTTTTTTATTTTTATTTCATCTTAAGCTATTTTTTATTTTTATTTTTATTAAAAATTATCTATTCTTGATGTTGGCCCTTCAATGAATGCCTCATTGAGAGACACTCCTCTAATGGGTCTGGATTGATCAAGAACATGTCTGAGACACCCTTCAACTTAGGGGCCCCAGGGGATGATCTCGACCATACCTCGGGCCATATTTAGCAGAACGAGATCCAACATCGGCATCTTAGGCTAAACCGAGGCCGAAACATCCAAATCTCTTTTGACATCATTGCAATTCAGAGGATTCATTCGAGAAAACAACCATCTGAGACCTATTGGGTCATACTCCAGCTCTGAACAAGTCCAAGGCTACCCTAATGGTTGGCATGCCAGCTTGGGGAACTGGTAGACTGGTTGTGAAGATTCAGTACATCAAATTTGAGCTAGTTGGAGGCCGAACAGGAGGTGAATCGACTGTTGACACTTATATAATCTTTGTTTTGGTTTGGTCTGCTACGATATGATACATGGTTGGTTCAATACGATTCTGAATTCATTTCTATGTGCCAAGTTCACATAGTGTTGAAACGAACGAACCATTTGGGGTTCTTTTGATATACTTTGAGCTCTTCCCAATACGTTGTGGATCTCGTACTGTATGATTTCAGTTACCCTTTATTCCTTTTCCATACTCACTTAGGGGTTGTTGGTTCGTGTAATCTAGAATGACAATCGTAATTTAATTGTTGACAATTCAATTGCATGTAAGTCAATTGCTTGCAAAATATGATTGTCATGTTTGGTTGTGCATGATAATTTATGAAGTGATGAGTGATAATTTATGATTGCTATTAGGAGTCTTCAAAAATCATCCGTATTATTTAATCCCAATAGGTATGAACCAAAATTGATCGGTCTAGATGGTTTATTCTTGTTAATGGTCGGTTCGGTCCTCTTTTTAGAGAGGACGGAAATTTTGGACCGGTCCAAAATTTTTGTTAGTTCTGGATCGATCCGACCGGACCAGCCGTATATTATATATATATTTAACTCAAGTAGCAATTGAAGAATCAAGAATGAAACTCAATTAACTATAATTTAAGAATTAAATAAATAATATGTGGAAGTTAAAAAGCGTGAAAATAGATTAACAAAATAATAACAATAGCGTAAAAGTAAAATGCACAAAATTAAGTAGGGTATGGATGGAAGAGATTGGCACAGATGTTTTGACATAGGTCGATAAAACTTATCCTTATATCCACGCTTCAAGGATTCTCTTGAAGGGTGAAAATCAAACTTTTACAAACTTTATTGACTTACGGTATCAAATAAGTCTTGACAATATTTTCACAGACGATGTTTTGATCTCTTACAAAAAGTATCTCTCTCAAAGAGTAGATATATCTCAGTTTAAGCTCTTAATATCTTTCTATCTTTTCCCTAAAAATTCTTGTAGAATAATGCTAAAAGAATTACACCATTCAGTACTATAGAATACTATGAATCACGTTGGAGAGGATAGTTGAAAGGAGGAGTCGAATGAGGTATTTAAAGGTGTGGAGAAGGAACCTGTTAGTCGGTTAGTCTGACCAATTGATCGAGTATCAATTAGTAATTACATTTCCGTGATTGACCAATCGGTCTGGCGATTTAGAGGTCACCGGTCGGCCAGTTCAAAATAGTATGTCGTTGACTCATGGACGAACCGACGTTTTCTTTTCATATGTTTCACATGTTTTCATGAGCCAATTGATCTGCTGGTTCGGGGAATCGAGAGACCAGTTGTGAAGATTCGGTATGCCAAATTTGAGCCAGTTTGTAGGCTGAACCAAAGATAGTCTTTTTCATTTGTACAATATTTAGTCCAGTTTGTTCTGCTACGGCACAACACATGGCTGATTCATAATGGTTATGAATACCTTTCAACATGTCTGAGTTAACACAGCATTGAGTCGAACCATTGAAAGTTTTTTCGATATGTTTCGTGATCTTCAATATATCGTGTGAATCTCGCATCATATGGTTCATTTATCTTCATCATTTTCCATAAACACTTATAATAAAGTGTTTTTATTCATGTATAATCCCACTATCACATATTGATAAGCGTGTACATGACTTCTCTTATTATAATAGTTAATTCCGTTTCAGTGATCATTTTATTGTTTCATTTTTTGAAAAAAATAGAACATTTCAAATATTTCGGTGTTGCAGTTTTTTATTTCAGGAAAATAATTAAAGCATAATATAAGATTAAACATAAAAAGTTTAATTATAAAAACTGATCTCATGGCTTACAACTTACTAACACCACATAGTTGTAAATAAAATACAACAAAAATTGAGTTTTTTAACATTATGTAAGCTTTATCAGATTAAATAATATGTAATTATTATGCTTTTTCAATTATATATCAAAAAAATTATTTTGACTCATTAAATATTACACTATTTTAAATATTCAAAAATAAATGTCAATAAATTACTTTGATTCATTAAAATTAAAATAGAAAAAAAATTTAAGAAAAAAAACTTAAAATAAAAGTTTTAAGAGCCTGGGAGTAACTTAGTCAGGCGCCTAGGCCATTGAGCTAGTGCCATAGGTTGTGATATATGTTTGGTTAAGTAAATATATAATCCAATTATTACCTAAATATTTGAAACCTCAATATCGTTCCATTTTCGGTCTAGAATTAGAATATTCCGTCCGTGACCAGAATTAAATGAAATTCACTATTATATTTCATGTATCTTAAGGGCATATCAAATGAAGGGATTCTCCTCATACTAGCCTCTAACTACATCCTTCGGGCCTTTTGTGATATTGGCTGTGCTTGTAACACTATTGTTAGAAAATCCACTAGAGCATATGTTATCTTCCTTAGTGATAGTCTGATTTGATGGTCTTCTAAAACTTATGTTGTTTCATGCTCCAGCGCATATACTGAATATCATGCTCTGGCTCAAGTTGCTTGTGAAGTTACCTGGATTTCATTTCTTCTTGCTGAATTAAACCTACCAATACCCTCTCTCACATTCTTTGATGTGATATTCAAGTGTTGCATCCATTACCACCAATCTGTTAATCATGTTTGCACTACATGCATTGAAATTAATGTCCACGTCATCTGCGACAAAGTACTAGTCAAATTGTTGACTACTCAGTGTGTCCCTTCTACTGAACATATTACTGATATCCTCACCAAAGCTCTCTCAAGTCTTCAACTTCTCTATCTCGAGGCTAAGCTACTATGGTTGCAACCTCAATTCGCTTGAGGGGATGTTAGTGTACAATCACAACAAGTTCATCCCTCCTACTCAACCCACAAGAAGCTTACAACTCAACAGCATCACATGATCCAACAAACATATTGCCACCTCACTTGGTGACCACAACACGTTAGTTACTCTCGTGCACATCTCAATTAGTTAGGGCAATGGCTTGTATCTTAAGTTTGTCTTGTAACAAACCTTTATATAAATACCAAAGGCTAGAGAGAGATTATTATCTCTCAAAGTATTTCAGTAATTATGACTGGCATATTGATGATTCAACTTCATGTTTATCTATGAAATAAAGTTAAAGTCACTTACTTCGATTCATTATTTTGTAATTTATGAAAAACATGTGACTATGAAGAAAGTAGACTATATGGGCTGATTTACGATCTCCATGGTGCTTGAGAACATAATTTTTTTATAGATATGGATGTTTGTTGGGAAAAAGAATTACTATTCATTTTGATATATGAACTATGATTTATTTTTCATCTGGGTACATAAGCTTTTTTTAAGATCAATTTAATCTTTGAAGTTTTAACTGATCTCAATGTGTTCAAATATTTTTGTCTATATTTTGTGAACGAAACGTTAGATAACTAATAAGTTATCTAAAACATATATGATGACCTGTCATATTAGTATGTGAGGGTATTTAATAAGTCAGCAGTAATAATTTTTGTCTTCAATCACTACAAAAAAATCATGTATTGCAACGATTAAACGGCGGCGGTTGACCTAACCGTCACAATAGGTCAAAGGTGAGGAGAAATTTGCTACAGTTTGACCAACCATCACAACAGATTGAGAAGTTGCAACAATTTTGCCTAAACCGTCGCACAAGGTCGACTTGTGGCGATGGTTTTTTATAAACTGTAGCGATATCTTTAATTAATGCATCAAAACATTGTGTCTTGATGCATTTTTTAATTGTCAGTTACGATGGTTTAATAATTATCTGGTGCGACAGTTAGACCAAATTATCGCCTGAGACCTTATATTGTGACGGTTTAGTGGAACTGTCACGAATGAACCTGTTGGTAGTTGAAGAGCCACGACGGTTTGGCGGAACCATCGCTATAGATTTCAAAAATGAAGAATACAAACCTCTGTAATTGGTTAAAAAAACGTTGCTATAGATCCTTATGTAACAACGTTCCTCCGGTGGTTACTGAAACCGTTGCATTGGCTACTGTGACAGTGGAGTTGATGACGGTTATGAAACGGTCGTGGTTGACCTGTTTTAATGTTATTACTTTCGTAATACTAGCATCTGATTGGAATCAAATTAATCAGAAGGACTAACATAGTATATAGGAGGAAAAAGCTTGATAACTCTTTTCCTGAAAACCATAAATATATAGAAAAACAAATTTGAATCGCACTAGCTCCAATCCACATGCAATATAAGAATATAGTAAATTTATATCAAAGAGTTCCTTTCAGTTTCAGAGGTCCACCAAAAGTTTTCTTCTTTTCCCATTAGATTTTGTTTCTTTCTTTTTGGGAGAAAAAGAAGTACTTAAAATAATGTTATGGTATAACATGTTGACAATATAAGCTCACTAACCCTACCAGTACAGTTAAAAAAAACCTCTACCAGTACGGTCCAACTCTCCCTATACCCCACACGTTTTCGACCAAATCACATTCTCATATTTGATTATATTCATTTTCCTCTACAATTTCTTAATTTGCTTATCTTGTATACATAGTTCTGCGTGATCTAACCTCCGGTGGTCGCATGTCCCTTCGGAATATTTATGCCGGGAAATTCAATTTTCATGATACAAATTATATCATTTCTTAATGATTAGCACATTTATAGTAAATCAGGGAATATTTTGTTTGAAAACACTTGAATAAATTTAAAAATATTATTTTAAATTATTTTTATTTGACATTTATCATTGTTTAAAGCATATTTGTAGATATGAATCCACGTCATGGAGAGTGACATGTCAAGATTGAACATGTGACGTCTAAATACACCCACGTGGCGCTTACGTGGGACGATAAAGCCAAATAGAATAATAGTGAATATATTTGTAAGGACCGCGCCCGAACCTATAAGGGTGGTGAGCCCATTACAAGATTGTATGTCAAGTGTTGAGTCTCGCCTTCGAGCTAAGGGACAAAAGCTCGAAAGCTCTTCCTTGCCTGGGAATAATTTGGGGGTTGTGATCTGGTAGGATTAAGACAGTGTTACGCTATACAAAGAGAGAAGAATTACTCGACGGGTATGGCCTCCTTAAGCACCTTGGATGTGCCCCCTCCAAAGAAGGCTGGTAAAAAAGATGCGACTCAACTCTAAAAAGTCAGGTCGGAACAGTGGCGAGTTGGGGGAGCCTCAACCCGCCCCCACAACGGGTTGAACAACCAAACCCGCCCCCACAACGGGTTGAACAGCCAAACCCGCCCCCACAACGGGTTGAACAGCCAAATCCGGCCCCACAACGGGTTGAACAGCCAAACCCGCCCCCACGGCGGGTTGAGGAGCCTCCACCCACCCCCACGGTAGGTTGAGGAGCCTCAACCCGCCCTCACGGCGGGTCGACGAACCTCACCTCGTCCCCATGGTGGGTAGCTCGTGCTCCGCTGCACGTGTCTCATCATCTGCTCCACTCCCGGGGAAACTCGACGACAGGGAGTCTCCTTTGGGGTTCGTTATGTAATGTGAGCAAAACGTTTGTGATCTGATTGCTCGATTTCACTGAGGCACGACCAGTTGAGAGAATGAGGTATGACTATGTTTATTAATGTGGCGTCGTTTTAAGTTTGTTATGCACGTGATAAATGTGTTCACATTGTTATCACGTGATTACCACGAGAGCGCACTAGCGGTCCCCACCTAGTCTCATCTATTTAAAGGATCTTTGGTATCATTATTGAGGTAATCAATTCTCACCGATCCTGAGACTAAACACTGAGAATATTCTTTCCTCGAGTTTCTCACCTACCTTAGAGTCTTAAAGACAATTTCACCTTCCGACGGCTGCCTAGGGTTGCTTGTCCTTCACCCTCCGACTACTAATTCCTGCGTTCCTAGGCATACTTGGCATAGACTAGATCACTCATACACACATCACCCTGAAACATTTTGATGACTCCACTAGGAGTGATATGTCTACCATCTTCTTCTTTCTTCGAGTATACCTGGACGTAGTCGAATGTCGAGAGCTTCTTCTCATTTAGAAGGAGATGATGTTAACCTAACCATTGAGAATCATGACATAGAAGATGCTACTTCTAGGGAAAGAATCAACCTCCCCACCGTTACTACTGCTGCAATGACGACGACTGAGTAGACTAACGCCATTAGAGATTCATACCCTTCTGAGAACGCTGACCGCTCTCCTTGTGGGAGCCCAGAACCCTCATCCACCACCACTTGTCATTCATATCGTTCCTCCTCACACGACAAACCATACTGACGTCGATACACAGATACCAGCTATAAATCCATGGGGCTCGTTCGGGTCAAGAACGGCAAATAATGGCCAAAATGCGGGTCACTCGAGCAACCCCACAAATGTTATCATTCCACCGACAACCTTCCCGGCAGCCTTCGTACGTCCCATGTCTATACGTGACATCTCGGTCAATGGCACCGACACTAGCCTTTCGTTACCAAGGAGAAACTACAGAAGATGTTGGAGATGGAGCGTATCAAAGCCTCTCTAAGCGAGACGATACTAGACTTTCGTCCCTCTTACCCATGTGAGCTAGCCATGAAGCCATACCCGTCCGACTATGTACCCCCCAAAGTTCTGTAAGTATAACGAGAAGGACGGGTGTACTAGGGATCACATTATACATTTCATTGATAACTTGGGCCCGCACGGATGTCACGAGTCCATGAGGCTAAGGGAGTTTTTAAAATTGCTGACTGAGCAAGCATGCACATGGTACATCAATCTAGCGTCAGGATCAGTTTTAACATGGTCGCATATGGTTTATGCATTCATGACAAAGTTTTTTGTGTCTGAGGAAAAGATGAGCATTATCGAGTTGAGGCGTGAGCGTCAAAAGAAAGATGAGAACTTGATGACTTACGTTAAATGGTTCAAAGATAAAGCACTAGATTTCCAGGAAGAGTGGAAAGAGGGAGACTTGGTGAAGACGTGCATCTACCGAATGATGAATGAGTATAAGGCACATTTGGAGAACCTCGGCGTCGTTAGTTTCTCACGCTTCCATGTGGCTGCTCAATGCACCTACACTTCGGTGTCCAGGCCAAAGGTTAAGGAGCAGGGTGAGTGTTGGGGGCTAACATGGAAGCCTATAAGATACACGCCGTAAGTAGCCATGGCACAACCTCAATGATGAGGTGCAAACGGGACAGAAGCGAAATGGATGATCCACCACATTTCCCCTGCTCCATGGATAAGATGGAAGCATTGTTGGATGCCTGAGTCAAGGATAAGGTTGTGCGAAGACCTTGGGTGGAAAACTTGCCCACCAGAGAAGAAATAAGATCATCACTCATGCAACCAAAGATTGTAAAACTTTAAGATGAATTTTTCATGACAAGCTCCAAAAAAGGGAGATCATTAACGCGGACATAGAAGTCATGGGGAACCAGCCTTTCCTCCCACACGCTACATGACCATTGTGACAGGAAGTGGCTGATATGCTACAAAACCCGAGGAGGGGTATGTTAAGTACAAAGGCAATCATGTGTTGTAATGTCCATAGATTATGTACTCAAAGTCAAAGTACACATGTTTATTTATGAAATGCATATTCTGAAAATTACAATTATTTGTCTATGTACATGCTTATACGGATAGGAAGGGCCACATGAGACTACCTCTATTGCTGATAGAAAATGGGATGACCCTCAAATGCTTCAAGTCATACCAACGATGTTCAACTTTAAGTGCATAAAAAAACTTTCATGTTTAACATTGTAATTTTTACTTCAACTTTTGTGATTATCAAAATAGCCTTAAAACTTATAAGGGGTCTTTCATCTTGAAATGCAATTAAAATATTTTAGTAAAGTTTGTTTCTAAAATGCCTCAAGACGTTTCAGCAATGATTGATCTTGGGACATTTTTAAGACGTTTCAATGAAAGTTGTTCCTACAATGCATTTAAAACGTTTTAACAAAGACTGTTCCTAAAACATGTCTAGGACGTTTCAGTAAAATTGTTCCTGGAACACATTTAAGACATTTCAGTGAAATTTGATCCTGAAATGCACTTAAGACGTTTAGAACGCGTTTGAGACGTTGCAACAGAGTAGGACCTTGGGATGCGTTTAAGATGTTTAAGTAAAATTTGTCCCTGAAATGCAATAGAAACATTTTAGCAAAGGTAGTTGGGTGGAATTTAGCCACTGTTACAAATCCCTTCAAAGCAGAACTTGGCCACTATAACGTGTTTGAAATACACAAGTTTTTATCTATGTATTTCACTCGTTACCACAGAATATGACCGGTGTCGTGTGGATTAAATCTAACTTAGGATTTTATTATGAATATGCTCATGTTAAAAGTTGTATGTCAGAGCACGTATGCACGAAGTAGAGATGTAGAAGTTCAGGTTCGAACGTATGCGCGAAGTAAGGATGTATGATAACGGTTCGAAGTAGGAAATAATGAGCATGTCTGATGAAAATTCAAAGTATGAACTGAAGTAGGGATGGGTATATAACCTTTTAAACATGACCATTACGGATAGTCTGCATGCGCCTCCTTAGGCAACTTGATTATATTTTTGTGTATGTGTGCTCCTTCTTAGGCAGTATCATGCAGGTTCCTTTGTGTATGAACTTTCACAAGTCTAATCGTCTATAGATGGCACTCCAGCATGTGCACCTGCCATCGGGCCATTTCTTGACGAACTTCGCCCTGGTTAGTTTTATCAGTATCAGAAAGCGGTGGTACATTTGCTCATAATTTTAATGAATTATCATTAGAAACGATTATGAACAGATCATTGAGTTGTATCTATCACATACGAGAATAATGTGGGTAGAAAATATTACATGACTCTATTCACTCGTCATGATACTTTAGTATTTGAACACACATTATGAACATGCATATGCTACATATACTACCATGTGTACTCACTTATGCTTACATTGAAGCTCAAGGTTGTGCATTGCTAGTGTATATATTTTATCATCTAGTCATCCTTTCGTGAATGCCGTACAATCAGATTCTTTATTAAAAGAGACCTGCCTAGCCAATTACTTTTTGCAACTCTTACTGGAAGCTAAATGAAAGTAATTAATACATCATCACATCTAACTAGGGACTACAACAGCAAAGGTGGCCATACAGTTGAACATGTGGCTCATCAACTAAGACCACAACGCATGAAGGGACTATGTACAAGTTCAATTACGTCATCCGCTCCACTGTCGGGGAAACCCGGCTGTAGGGAGTCTCATTCAGGATCTGTTGTGTAATGTGAGTCCAACGTCTATGATCCGACTGCTCGATTTTGTTAAGGCACGACCAGTTGAGAGAATGAGGTATGACTATGTTTATTAATGTGGCGTCGTTTTAAGTTTGTGATGCACGTGATAGACGTGTTCACATTGTTATCACGTGATTACCACGAGAGCACAATAGCGGCCCCCACCTAGTCCCATCTATTTAAAGGACTCTTAATACCATTATTGGGGCAATCAATTCTCACTGATCCCATGATTAAACACTAAAAATATTATCTCCTCGAGTTTCTCACCTATCTTAGAGCCTTAAAGGCATTTTGTCACCTTTCGACGACTGCCTAGGATTACTTGTCCTTCACCCTCCGACCACCAACTCTCACGTTCTCAGGCATACTTGGCATATACTAGATCACTCATAAACACATCACCCTAAAACCCCGAAACAAAATGTTGTATTGTCTATTTGTATAGACTCGAGAAGTGTATTTTTATAATAGGATTACTTCAGAGGTTTGGTACAAGGGTGGCTTGAAATCTTGTTGTTGTTACTTTACCCACTATTTTTTTTGGAAGAAAAGGACTCCATATCTCTCAGGAAAATTCAAAAATTAATTGCACAAAATATACATGTTTTGAAACTTGATCACTTTAAAAAATAATATATTTTTTCAAGTTTATAGAAATAGATAAGTTTTTTGTCACGTCATCAATCATTAACTGATTGAGATTTGAAGCACAATAGTGCTCCTGATTTTACAGTTTCATATCTGATTTTATTTTATTTTTTATTAATTATCAACATTTAATTAAAAAATTTAATTATTTCATTGTTTATAGCTAATGTAGAAACTTACAAATTTTAAAATTGATTTTATTTTATTTTTATTAATTATGTCAATACTTAACTAAGGAAGTTGATTCTTTCCTTATTTATAGTATATAGAAGATATTAAAGTAATTGAATGAATCAATTAATTAGTTGTTAATTATATCGAAATCAATCATTTTTTTGGTCAATCAATGGTTATCAATCCATTCACCCCAATAATAGATTGAGACGAATGGATTGATAAATCAATTAATGATATATCATTGGTTGACCCCAGGTCAATCTATGGGATGATCAATCAATTCACCCTATAATAGATTTGGACGAATGGGTTGATAGGTCAATCAACGATATATTATTGACTGACCCAAAATTTTTGAGTCAATCAATAAGATGATCAATCCATTCAACTCAATCTATTAGAGCTCTGTTTGAAACATTTTTGACTCATCTTATAATAGATTGAGATGAATATATTGATCAGTTAATTAATGATATATCATTAATTAACCAAAAATATTTAGGATTTTTGAGTGGTTTCTAACAATTTAAAAAAATATTGATGTCCAGCATTAATTGATTTTCTATAATTAATCAAATTTTAAAAATTATTTTGAGCATTAATTATTCCTTCAATTTAAGCATCTTCCATATTGTTATATCAACTTTATACCATTGATTTAGTTGAAAATCTTTCAAACACACAATAATTATATTAGTGTCATTTTGATCTACAATTATTGACAGTTATGTAAATTTGTTATTTACCTAAAACTTTTAAAAAAACTAACATTTTTTAAAGCACGACCCCTAAAATTGTCTATCTCGTAAAATTTCCGAAATTCATATAGAGTCTATGGTTGGATAGAAATCATCTTGCGTTGATATCAAACATGAAAAGATTATATCCATTAGAACTGGGCCATCATCTCAAATCTGATGGCCCATATCTATTGTGCACAAAAATCTAAAAATCTAACCTCATTTGAAGGTTTTTCTTCTTCTTTTTTTTTAACGTCAACTCTAATTCGTCTATTTCCTAGATGGATGAACCACATCGAATGTTCTCTTGTTCTTTAGAACAGGAGAACAACTTTTTCTGCTATGGTATGCTTAGGATAATTACATACTTACATACACAAAATATAATGAAGTACCCGCCCAGTTGAAAACATATAAGGTACCTAACTTCATTCATATTGAAATGGGTAACTTGAATGAACATTTAGTGCACTTATATACCCTAGATAATGGATGTACTTCCACATTTTTTTAGTAAATCTAATAATTGGTATATTGGAAAAAATCCCTCTTACTTTTCGCTTTTTTCAAATACTGTGAGTTTGGTTAGACATGGATTGTGCAATATCAAGAATATACCCCAAAATGGTGACAATTTTGCTATTTTGTGGAGCATATCTATGATATATATGTATTAAGTTGTCCTAATATCCATATTATATAAATGATATCAGACGGAAATTCTTGTCAGCAAAAGATAGTGAGAGGGGTATGAGTCTTGAAAGATAGTAATTCTTCTTGATCATAGTAAAAACTGTGGAGGAAAAACAGACGGCATAACACTTACATTAAGGGTGATCCACTATTCTGTGTTATTCTTTGTGTTTCCGTTCAATGTTATTGCTAGTAAGTAATTGTAGAGTTTTAATCTTTATCATCATGTATGCAAGAGTGGGATCTCCCAATTTGTATTGAGAGGAGATAGTGGTTTCTTTTGGTCTTTCTTCTTTTGTGCTCTCTTGAGCTTGCTCTATCCAGGGGGCATGTCCTTATAGCTTAGAATCATTTAGGTTTATTATATTTTCATTCACAATGAAAAAGAAAAACTATACAAATGACTCATTTGTAAGTAACTAAATGGTCGGTTAGTAAGGTTTTAGCAAAAGAAAACAGGTGATCCCCACATGAATGGTGAAACCAACAATCATTTCCCATTCTATTCTCGAGAAATATTGGGTGAACATGTTTTTTAACTTCTATCACCCTGCACGATGCCATGTTGTAGGCTTTCACTATGATTAATAAAAAGAAATTTATAAGATAATCTCAAGCCCAACGTTGTAACGGAAGCAACAATAAATAATAACAAAGCGATAATTTTAACATGCAGTCAATTTATCTACGTTCACAGATATGTCAGTTTCATCACAATTACATACTCAATAACAAAACAGTCACCTAACTCAAATCTCATTACACTCAAAGCTAAACTCAACATACACAATAATGCCTTGGAGAGCATAACGAGCTTAGTCAAATCTTAAGACTCTCATATATCTTTTAAGGCAGAGCCTACTCATCACGGGATGCTCCCTTTAAGGCAGAGCTATCTCTCACCATTTGTCGAAACAAATCCCTCTAACCCTAAACTAAAGCCTCTTATTTATAACCTCTCAAACCCTCAATTCTTGGAAGAGGAGTGTCTGTCATTGGACTCCACCGACAAACACTACAGTTGGATGAACCTGGGCCATTCAATCTGATCTGAACGGCTAAGATCTTACTCAACTGTTAAAGGAAAAAGACAAAATTTTTTTTACCTTTTTTACTTTTTAATATTTAATTTGAGCCGTCCAAATTTAACTGGACGACTCATATTTAACTCGTAGCAACTTCAGAATATCCGTATCCCCAATTCTTTACCTATTGGAATTAGAAAACTCATTTAATACTTAATATCACATACAAATCTTTTTCTTAGATATCTCCATAAATCAAGAAATAAATATCTAAAGAATTTGAGGCATACTTTCTAACTCTAACATGCTACATTGCCAAAAGAACTATAAATATAATGTTCGTACGAGTAAGAACTATTAATCTTGATAAGAATTATATATGTACATTTATACTGTGTGATTCTTAGTCTAAAACTAATGAATTGTTTATCACTTGTCTTAGCATGACTGACCTCATACAAATTATAGTTGATACATGATATTATTACAAATATAATAACAAAATAAATAAAGTTGCATTTGTTTTAGAAGTCGTGACCAATAGGATTGATAAAAAATTCTTACATAGAGAGCATATGTACATGGTTATGTTGATATAATTAGTTAAGTTCTCACATTCATACTAAGAACTAGTTTCGAGTCTCATTTATTCTCAATCACCTATTTAATTTATAAGAGTGTGTTGACTTGCACGTGCACTCACGTTAATAGTATGAAGGGAAGTTCTACCATATGTATAGGGTATTGCATCAAGAATGATCTCACTCTTAAATCACTCCTTTATAGATCTCAAATGGGGTTATTCAAAGACTGGATCACCTGATATTGTAGAATGATCTTAATACAAATGGCATTCCAAAAATGACTCGTGAGAATGACGGGTAATTATAATAGTTCAAAAAGTAGAATAAAATAATCCTTACTACAAAGTGGAAAGGGAATAGTATCAATTAAAAACAGTGTAAAAGTAAAGCCATGGATTTTTTCCTCTTTTTAAAAGTGACCATAAAGTTTTTATTACGCGTTTGAAAAAAAATCATTACGTCAACTTCATGCAGAAACGAATAAGATACTAATTATCATAAAAAAAATTAAGTGATATTTTATGGAGGACAATCTGTTTTTGAGAAAATATAAAAAATAAATACGTATATGTATATATTCTAGCATTTTTATTACTGATTTACTTGCGGTATCCAAATTCACAATATTTATCATTCTCATTAAGGTCATAAATTTTGGACAACTTTTAAGAATGATGGGATGTACAATTTGAGGTAATATTAATATTATTTTCATAAACTAATTCTGCTTTATTACACTGAAGAGCTATATAAAGAATATACATGATTCACTTTCATACTTCTAAAATTAAACTTTTCGCCAAAATGCAATATTTGACGTGAATAAATTTCTACAGAAAAAAAAAAGCACCCTTTGTAGAAGAAAAAGATACATTACTAGAAGAGCAAGAAAGCTAAAAAAATTGCTTGCATTCTATTCTAACATCATCTGCTGTTCTTTGTTTGCCTCATGTAGAAGCACTAGGTTTACCTAATAGTTTCAGTAGGTATCGAGAGGGCTATCACATTCAGTTGCGAAGCAATTACACTCTATATGTCATCAATTGGTAGATAAAGGCGTAGTGAGTAAAAGATGTCTATATGCTAAGTTACGTGGTATTGCACGGGCAGAGCCTCATGCAAATCGGATGGGGATTGTCTGCGTTGCCATCCAATATATTCCAACCTCACCCGTAAAGCAAAAGACCCAAAACTTTCTTTTTAGCAAATTTCCCGTTAAGTGTAGGTAGTGAAACACCTCACCCTCTGTTTTACACTTCTCTTACACATGAATCATGATTATTAAACTTCACCTCTTTCCTTACAATTACTTAGAAACAGTATCTCCCATGTTGGCATGGAATAGAGGAATAGAAAAATACAGAGTTCAAAACAAGGATAGAATTATAGATCAATTAACAATAAAATTTTAATCATAGATAAGAGGGAGAAGTGTAAAATAGAGGGCGTTTTGTCACCTAGTCTTGGCAGAAAATGGCTAAAAAGAGAGTTTTGGGTCCTTTAGCTATATGGGTGAGATGACACGTTTTAGACCATGGATGACTATTAATTTCGTAGGATGAAAATTAGACTAACTGCATGTAACGACAGACAATCCCCATCCGTTTGAAGCTATCTCTGAATCAAAGAAGCTAGGACTACTGGTAGCTCGATCAGGTCCCTAGTCCAAATCCTACCATGCACATTTTCACATTTGCTATTCTGTTGAAATTCTCATATGCATACTAGCTGAACAAAAAAATACACATTTAACTCAGAAACATAAGAAATGAAGAAAGAAGCACTGTTTTTGCCGTTCCCTTGGATGATGAATGAGCATAGATCAAAACTTAGCAGAAAGACAATAGGAATGGCAAAAGAATCAGAATAAAGTTAATTAACAGTTCATTATATTACCATTTGTACTCTCCATATTTCACAGAAACCAAACAA
The DNA here is from genome assembly GCA_003255025.1 of Datisca glomerata. Taxonomy (NCBI): domain Eukaryota; kingdom Viridiplantae; phylum Streptophyta; class Magnoliopsida; order Cucurbitales; family Datiscaceae; genus Datisca; species Datisca glomerata. The sequence goes on from QANY01001086.1 coordinate 883,960, forward strand.
TAGAAACACACATTCTTCAACAAATATTTCCTCGTTTCGGATGTAGTTTCCAACATCGAAACATTGCAGATTTCAAAAGTGAAAAATAATTCATTCAAGGCATCAAACTCCAGCATAGTTTTACAACTATCTCCTCAGACCTCACTACATTTGGATCAGAATTTTTTTTTACAAATGAAAATAACGTGGAACTTTTGAGTCCTTGAGAAAAATATTGTCATCAGTAAAGACTTTCCCTTCATCTCGTTTGGTATTGTTGAACAGCCTTGGAATTTCCTCTTTGCCTCAAATGTACAAATCACCTCTTCTAATTGTGTAAAGACCAAAACCATATGAATTAAAAAAAGGAGAGAAAATTCCAACCTAGAAAAGCCAATTCAGTGCCTTTTTGAAAAATGATCAGGTGTTATTAACTGCTCCCGTTTCCTGAAATGTACATGTCTAAGTTTAACATTAAATTAATGGCAAAACTGAATGAGAATTATAAAGAAAATTTGAAAAACTTCACAAAAAGAGAGAATTCCTATAGCACCCCTCGTAGTTTGCTTAGATTACACTCTGATTTAAAAAATGACTAAAGCCTCCCTTCATGTTAAGTTTCAGTGACAATAAAAATCCCAAAACCATTAAATTCCAAATAACGCCATTTAAATAACATATAATATAAAACTTGTCCATTTCATTTTTTTCCAATTCTGAAAACGTTAAAATCAATTGTTTTGAATATTCAAAACCAAATTCACCTAAACACAACACAACCCAGGTCAGTTTATGTTTCAGATTCGAAAAATAATTGGGTCGAATCAGTCACAGGGATAACTTGTCTTTTCAAACCTAAACTAACATAGTTTTAACATAATGGACTTATTTGTCTTTTTTTTTTTTTACTACAGGAGTGTCCGCGTTCTATAAGCAAACTACAGGGCGCGTCAAAGGAATTTTTCCCAAAAAAAATGAAAGGTAAAGAAAATGGCATATAATACCTGAACTTCCTCAAGGAGATTTTCTAGTTCAGCTTTTATCTCAGTAAAGGAAGGCCGGTTCTTAGGAACATCATGCCAACATCTTTGCATTAGATCCAACAATTTCGGGTGTGAATTATTGGGAAGATCTGGACGTAGTCCCTGAAAAATAAATAATTGAATAAATAATAACATCTTAAAGATCATCAGTAGTATTAACCTGTTTTCGCCACATGTAATTTCTACTTCGAAATTTTATTATATACTTTTTTGATAAGTTCTATTATATATACTTATGGACCAACGAGTAACAGCTTTGTAAATTTTCACACATTAATGAAATATTAAAGTTTCATATAAAAAAAATAAAAGAAATTTATACCAACCTGTCTAACTCCAAGAGCAGCTTGTAGAGGAGTCATAGAATCATAAGGAATCTGCAACCCGGGAAGAACAGTTCTCATATAATAAAAACCGAACTTGCTCAAAAACCAAACCACCACAACCCCCCCCCCCCCCCNNNNCCCCCCCCCCCCCGGGAGAGAGAGAGAGAGAGAGATGAAAAGAAGAAAAGTAACAAAATTTTTGTAAATTTAGGAGATACCTTTGCTGTCACCAATTCCCACAGTACAATGGCATAACTGAATACATCTGCCTTCTGATCGTAAGGCTGATGATTTATCACCTGCAAAATGATAGATAAGGTTCTATGATGCCGAGATAAGACATAAATCAAGAGTGATGACATTACTAATTTGATGTAATGAAGAAATTCTGTAGAGGAGGAAGATGCTTCTCACTCCAACAATCTCCTGCTAACGGACTGGGGAAGGGGTCGAAGATGGGACAAGAAACTCAACTCGTGAATCTCAAATCAGCGATATAGTTGCACTATCAAATTTCACATTTGCAGGGGAACAAAAATATGACTCAAACATACAAGTCTATTATAGTCATGAAATATCAAATTCCATGACCAATCTTAATAATTATTTTGTGTTTAATCTTTGCATGGAAACAGCTCAATAGGAGGGCATGTGACACATGACCCACACTACATGATACCTTCATGGATAAAAAAGAGAGTAAAATTGAAGAAACAAAATCTCCCAGTTTTGAAGTTACATTGATCACAGTAGCTGCGTCTCATGAAAAAGATTGTAGAAAATAAAATAATTGGTTAAAGAGATATTTGCAAAAATAATTAGCATAATAAATTAGGAGGTAACAAATAGGCCCTATATCAGACATAAATTTCATCCTTTTATTTTTATAGCTGAAGAGAAAAATAAAAGCATAAAGAATTTCACTTAAAGCATCAGACCTCAGGCGCCATCCATCTGTATGTTCCAGTCTCTGCAGTCATTACCCCCTCATGGTTTTGGATTCGTGCAACTCCAAAATCTGCAACTTTGACAACCTTGAGAGAGAAAACATGACTTTTAACTTGCAAGAAATTGATCTAGACGAGATGGTAGACAAAGTTCATGTTATGGATCTAAGTCTGAAATATGAATAAACAGTAATTATCTGGATGCTCAATAATCCAGATCAGGATAACACCAATCTTAACAAGGGTTGTATGAAAAGGATAAGCTCAAAATTAGTCATGGTACATAAGAAATCTTAATTCCCAATTGCCGTGTGGGAGTTCTAAAGGAAATCACATAAAGAATCAAAATAAACACTTCAGTCCAGAACTCCAAAATCACAGGACAAACTGCTAATAGTAATATTAATAACTGGAAACAGAGTCTCAATCAATTAAAGTAAAAAAAAAAAGTAAATTCCATCAGAACTTTCATATTCCTACTCATACAAAATTAATGTGTGAGGCAATTCTAACAATAGGTTGGAGGCATAAGGATTTTCTAAGAGTGACTTTTAGAGCTACCAACTTCTTTCTTTATCCCTACAGAATTACTTTCAACTGCTTTGTCTCTATTAACTGCTGAGAGCCTTTCAAATCCTCCGTGAGATGGTCTAATCCCGTGTTGTAGATTAGAGCATAAGAAGCACGGATGTAGGCAAGAGACTGTAATCACACGACACAAGAACGCCAACATGCCGTTTTTTGAAGAATTAAAACACGGCATGTTGGTGAAACATTTTATATATAATATAAATAAGCAACAATAAATCCAATTTATTTTCCTATAACAAACTAGAACTATTTAAATTGTAGTTTTTAATCAAGCACTACAATTATGTTATATAAGCAAACAATATTTCTATATTTACCTCTTCTTGGGGTCTCTTTCCACTGAACTATTTAAGCAACAATAAATCCAATTTTATTATCCTATAAGATACCAATAAAAAAAATATTATCCTATAAGATACTTGAACTTTCATAAGAAACGAAAGATGTGTTTTGATGTAAAGTAGATATACAAAATGCAGGCTTGGACAAGCAATCCAACTGAACTAGAAAATCAGCATACAAGATGCATAATAAGAGGTAATAATAAACAAAGGTATTCAATGGAAAAAGAAAACATAAAGGTATCATCCTAGAATATCTAGAAGTAGACATCCAAAGGCTAATCATAAAATGAATCTTAGACCATATAGACTCAACATCCTTAAAAACATCATAAGAAATTCTTCTACTCAGCTCCTTCCATACGTACCACAAAATAGCCAGTACACTTGCGGACCACAAGCCTATTTTTTCTTAGAAGCAGAACAGCTCAATTTCAAATCATAAAAAAGAGCTTCAATGCCCTGGAAAAACACAAGCGGTCTAGAACGCCCCCAAAAATCTGTGGCAATGATGAAAATCTTCATTATCGCAGCCACACATCACCCATCTATTTAGTGAGAAGTACATGTTTGGATTTCTTTTTTGAAACATGTCATGAACGTTGATCTTACAATGAGCTAAGCACAGGAATTTTTTAGGTTCCCCACTTCTCAAATGAAGGAAAATGCAAAGAACAGTCAGAGTTAAATGACAACATTACAAGTAAAGAATTGGTTTAAAAAAATGCCTGAACTTTCCATATACCAAAATTTAGAATCAGGAGCAGAGGCATGACAGAAAAAGAGTCGAGATAACCCAAAAGGGAAGTAAGATACAGATTGCCTCTATCATTCAGATTTCTATAATAGTTAAAGGTTCAAGTGTTATTTCCCGCAGACCAAAGAGAATCTATGGAAACGTTACGAGGGCAGAAAGAAATAAAGTCTATCATTGTTTCAACTCCATTTCCCAAACTTTGCTTGTTTTCTTCTACTTTTGCCCTTAAAGAGTGGTTAAATTTTACAAGAGAAAACCCATTCTTCTTCCTAAATCCAAACGCCAAGGAGATGGATTACAAGTAACATTCTATTGCCAATACCTAAGGCAATCAAAATATTTTAACTGAAGCTTAAATCAACAATCTTAACTAATTTGCAACTAAGTGATACTACCAATCTTCTTTTCTTATTAATATAACTTTTCGGTTTCCTATAAAAAAAACTAATCTTCTTTTCTAAATTCTTACATTTTGAGTGTCCATCAGCAAATTCGCCGTCTTTAGGTCCCTGTGAATTATGTTGTTTAGATGTAGATATTCCATCCCCTGGCAGACATCGATGGCAAACTTCAGCAATTCAGAGAACTTTAAGACATTATGATTCTTGTGCAAGTAATCATAAAGACTTCCTCCTGGCATATACTCTGAAAAAAGAAATCACAACATCGTTGTATTGAGTTAATGCATATACATCTGGACTAGTTAATAAAAGAAAAAACTTCCACAGCCAAGGCCCAAACCTAACCAGATTCAGGATCCAATTAGTTTGAAAGACATGGCAAACATTGAGTTAATGCATATACATCTGGCCTAGTTAATAAAAGAAAAAACGTCCACGGCCAAGTTCCAAACCTAACCAGATTCGGGTCCAATTAGATTGGAAGACACGGCAAACTTTGAGAAACTTCCATCAAAAGAATTGTCATCTATATTTCGTTGGACCAAATGAGTGGAGAGGTTGTTCAGAGAGAGACGCATCCTTAAAATTTGGACAACAATCCTTAAAGAGGCAATGCTTTGAGAAACATTTTAGACACTTTTATCCAAACAATTTTTTTATTAATCCCTGGCCCTCACATAGCAAACATAGTATAAATTAAAAGTTTCTGTCCAAAATAATTTCTTTATTGATTTCTTTTTTCCCTAAATAAGTAACGCGCCTTGCGATAGGAAGACTTTCATGATATAAGATATGGGTGGGGGAATAGATAGACATTCCCCAAAATTTACACAAGGAAACCATGGAAGAGCATTTTTTCCATTGCATCCCTCATTCTCAAACCAAATATCCTCTTATGTGACTAACCAAGTTGAATAACTGCACAAAATTTAAATTTCTTGACTTGCAGAAAGAGTAAAAAAGGGAGGTGAATGATATCTAGGAAAGGACAGAAAGTTGGTCCATCTGAGACTCTAAGTGCTCAACAGACATCATAGATTCTTTTCTAAACTTCTTGAGCTTTAGGGAGATGACTTAACATGGTACCAAAGCTTGGTTTCCTTAGATCATTAAGTGTTAGAAAGTCATAAGAAAAAAGATTGAATGCCCAGCTTAATAATACACTACCTGTTACTATGCACAAATATGGAGACTTAGTACATGCTCCAATGAAGCGAACAACATTTTTATGTTGGACCTCCCTGCATAAGGAAAAGCAAAGCTTAATACTCGGATAAAAAGATAATAATACCAGGCATTTCGACAATTCAACTTATAAGAAATGTTTTGTCCCCTTAGGGCTGTACAAAATAAGAATAAAAAAGAAATCAAAGTTTAGGCTTTAGCCACACAAATCAAGACCATTCACCTTAGAATTGCCACTTCCTGAGCAAATTCATCCTCGAGAGTATCATTCAAATGTTCAGATCTAAGAATCTTAACAGCTACATCATGACCGAAATAAACTCCACGGTACCTTCACATGAGTAATAGTAAAGGTGACTTAAAGATCGTGATGCAAGAATATCAAGTTAACCAGGACCATATTAATGGCAAGTTAATAATGATAGTAAAACAATGCTATCACTGTTCATGATAGTCAATTGACTAAAACATAACTCCAACTTACAAATCTCCACAAGATCCGGAGGCAATTCTGTCCCCTATCTTCAATAATCTTCTGTCAATGTCCCAGTCCTCAGAGTTTGCTAAGGATTCTACTCTCTTCTCCAATTCTGAATGAGAACGTGAAGAACCAGACCATGATCCCTAATTTCAGTAGAAAATTATAGTTATATTCTCTTCATTTTCTACTTCTACATGTAGAAGGTAAGGACGACAGCAGAAGAAACTAGAGCAAGATGTTCTCATAAAAAAATAAAATAAAATAAACTAGAGCACGATGCAAACTACTAAATTTGAATGTTTTAAATAAACTCTGAAACTCAAACATGAAGTGCTGAATTCAACAAAGCGCCACAAAAGGCCACGTGTCTATAAACAGAACAATCTATAAATAGTTATTTAAGTACACAAATCTACGTACACAAGAAAATACCGCAGCCTTTAATCAAACACCTTACAAAGATGATCTAATATTTTACTCAAAGACCCATTACCGGTGCTTGTGATAATGCCCAAGTCTCCGGCTTGCGACCAAAAGAGGTTAACTTGTAATATTAAAGTAATGGCCCTTTTTTCTTCATACGCTAAGGCAGACCATTTGACCTTTTCTTTATCTGATATACTAGGGTAAACTTTCAGTTTCCTATAAATAAATAAATATATATATATATATAGTAAACTAGTTTACACGAACATTTTTACTCAGCTTTATCTAGAGCACGAAGATTCACCATTCAAGGGAAAGTTACGTGAATTATGCAGCCAAATTGATTTCCAAAGGATTATTTGAACCATAAAGTACCAGGCCATACCCATACAAGTCAATTCATCTGGTCAATATGATAAGACATTTCTTAGTTAGAAGTTCTTATCGATAACCAAAGAGATTCCTCTTAGAATTTTATTAGAACAATAGAAATCAGAAGTAACGATACAAGCTTTCGAGAGATTTGTTCTCTCCTATTCCAAACTTTTGAGAGGTTTGGTCTCTCCACAAGAGCCTAGCTCAATAATTTCTCCACCCCTCAAATCTGACTTCTAGTCCTATTTATACAATATGGATATAAGAGATAACTAACTTATAGGTGAAAAGACATAAAAGGACACACGAAGCATAATCCCTCAAAATAAACCAATTTTCAACTAACAAACTCACTTATTCCTCCTAAAATAAGTATACCCCCCCCCCCTAAAACCTCACCTTGTCCTCAAGGTGGAATGCTGGAAATTGGTGTTGAATGGTAGAAAAATCCTCTCAAGTAGCTTCAAAATTCGGTAATGACTTCCATTTTATCAAAACTTCTGTTTCACCCGCTGGAGCATTGGGTTTCGGTCGTTGCTGCAGCACGTCTTCCGGTTCCACCCTTAGTTCTAATCTCTGCTGTGAGTTGCGGTGGCACGGTTGATGAGGAGTTGACATCTCCCAAGGCTTGGCGGAGTTGTCATACATGGAAAACGGGATGAATGCTAGTGGTAGCTGGCCGGTCCAGCTTGTACGCTACGCTACCAACTCTTTGTGTAATCTGAAATGGCCCGTAATACCTTGCTGACAATTTTTGGTTGCTCCTCTTTGCTAATGATCTCTGTCGGTAAGGTCTGATTTTGAGAAACACTCTATCACCAACCTGGAATTCTTCTACTCTCCGTTTAGAATCTGCATGTTGCTTCATTCTTTGTTGAGCCCGCAATAAGTGCATACGAAGATCATAAAGGACATCATCTCGGGTCTCTCAAATCTCCTCCACTGAAGATACAGCTGCTGTCTCCTTCTTATACCGAATAATGGGTGGTGGATCTCTCCCACATAACACCTTGAATGGTATCTGCTTTAGCGAAGTATGGTAGGAGGTATTATACCAATACTCCGCCCAAGCTAGCCATTTAGACCATTTCTTTGGTTGCTCGTAGGTGAAGCAGCGAAGATACGTCTCCAAACACCTATTGAGCACCTCGGATTGGCCATCCGTTTGCGGATGGTATGTTGTACTTTGCTTGAGCCTTGTCCCTAGGAGTTTAAATAATTCCTTCCAAAATTCGCTTAAGAAAATCCTGTCTCTATCTGTGATAATAGATTGAGGAATGCCATGTAGCTTGACTATCTCTCATAAACTGGTCAGCCACTGTAAATGCAGTAAACGGATGTTTCAGCCACAAAAAATGAGCATACTTGCTCATTCTATCCACTACAACTAATATAGTATCCCAGCCATCCAACTTTGGTAATCCTTCGATGAAGTCCATGGTAACCTCATCCCAAACTTGTGCTGGTAAAGGAATGGGCTGTAGAAGACCGGCTGGGGAGGCTGTCATATACTTGTTTGCTGGCAAACTGTGCACTCAAGGATGTGTTTTTGAACATCTCGTTTCATTCCTTCCCAGAACAGTTTGGCAGCCACTCTTTTGTAAGTTTTTATTTCTCCCGATATGTCCTCCTATGGGAGTGTTGTGAAAATCCATAAAAAATTTTGGGAGCACCTTGGACGTTTTAGGAATCACTAACCGGTTTCTATAGTACAAAATGTCATCTTGCACCGTAAAACCGTGATGCTGCTGCCTGCCGGTTTGCAAATCCTCCTTGAGTCGTGTGAGTAATGTGTCAGCCTCTATTTCCTTCTTAAGCTCTGGCCAATGTTGCCATTCAGGTATCCCCATGGTTGACAATTCGCCAATTACCGGCTGTCTAGAGAGTGCATCAGCTATCCAATTGCTAGCACCACACTTGTAACCGATGTCAAAGTTGATCCCCATCAATTTAGAGATCCACTTTTGGTATTCTGAGCCAATTACCCTCTGTTCCAGCAAGTATTTGAGGCTTTGTTGATCTGTTCTTACCACAAATTTCTGCCCCACTAAATATGGTCGCCACTTGCTCACAGCATAAACTATGGCCATGAGTTATCTTTCATAAACTGATTTCTTCCGTGCTTGAGCCCCAAGAACTTGACTGAAATAAGCTATTGGCTTTTGATCTTGCAATAGCACGGCTCCTAACCCATTACCCGAGGCATCGATTTCAACAACGAACGGCTTGCTGAAATCAGGTAGGAATAAGACGGGCATGCGGTTTCTGATGCTGAAGTCCATCCAATTTGATCCTTTTTTAATTGGTCAGTCAATGGTTGGGCCACTCGTGCATAGCCAGCCACAAATTTCCGGTAGTATCCGGTAAGACCTAGAAACCCCCTCAATTCCTTGAGATTCCTCAGTGTTGGCCAGTGTTGCATAGCCCTTATTTTTTTCCTGATTGACTGCCACCCCTTCCCTGGATATGATGTGCCCAAGATATGCTACCTTGTAGCGTCCGAACTCACATTTGTTTCTGTTGGCGTAGAATTTGTAGCATTCCAAGATGCCAAGCACAATATCTAGATGTTCTTGATGCTTCTCCTTGGTTTTGCTGTAGACGAGGATGTCATCAAAGAATACTAGAAAGTACTGGCGGAGATATGGTCGGAAAATGTCATTCATCAATGACTGAAATGTCGCTGGTGCATTTGTAAGTCCGAAGGGCATTACAAGAAACTCGTAATGTCCATCATGCGTCCTAAACGCTGTCTTAGGCACATCCACCCTCTTGACTCGAATCTGGTGATACCCGATCTCAAGTCCAATTTATAAAAATTTACAGCTCCATTTAATTCATCAAGAAGCTCACCAATTACGGGAATGGGATACTTATCTGCTATTGTAGCTCAGCTCAGGGCACGGTATTCCACGCAAAAACGCCAAGATCCATCCTTTTTCTTCACTAAGAGCACGGGGCTAGAGAAGGGACTTTTACTGATTTGGATGATCCTTGCTTTGAGCATTTCTTGGATCATCTTTTCAATTTCAGGCTTCTGAAAATGTGAATAACGATACGGCCGCACGCTAATAGGGGTTGTCCTGGGATGTAAGGTAATAGCATGCTCATGAGTGCGTGATGGCAGCAATCCTTTTGGCAGCAAGAACACTTCTGGATGTTTGGAAAGAATGCTTTGCAAGAATTGGGGAACCACTCCTTTTTGCTCATCTTCCTTCACCAAGTGGTTGAGCTCAACTATGACCCCATTCTTCTCAGCTTGTATAGTCTTCAACATTGTTTTAAGTGAAACCAATGTGCTACCAAGAGACGGATCACCTTGTAGAACTACCCACTGATTTCCTACCTGAAATTCCATGGTCTGTAGCTTCCAATCTGTATGGGTCATTCCCAAAGTAGCCAGCCATTGTAGCCCCAAGATCATGTCCAAGCTGCCTAATTTTAATGGCAAGAAATCATCCCAAACTTCCAGGCCCTAAAACGTATATTCACCCCTTCACAAAAACCATCATTCTTGACAGAGTCACCATTTCCCATAGCCACTCCATACTCTCCAGTTTTTGTGACTGGAATTTCTAATTTCGACATAATTTCTTTACAGATGAAATTGTGTGTGGCCTCGGGATCAATTAAAATAACTAAACCGCAAGATCCAATATGCCCCTTTAGTTTCATTGTCTTAGGAGTTGAAAGAATAGCAACAGAATTCAAAGAAACCTCCACTTTGTCACTGACCTCCGTGGAATCTAGCTTGGCCAAGGTATCCCCTTGCTGCTCCTCCAATGAATTTTCCTCATCCTCCTCATGGGCAGCATAAGATTCATATCTTTTTGTTTACATCGGTGATCGGGAGCCCACTTTTTGTCACAGCGGAAACAAAGACCCTTCTCCCTTTTATATTGGAGGAATAAGTTAGTTTGTTAGTTGAAAATTGGTTTATTTTGAGGGATTATGCTTCAGGTGTTCTTTTATGTCTTTTCACCTATAAGTTAGTTATCTCTTATATCCATATTGTATAAATAGGACTAGAAGTCAGATTTGAGGGGGTGGAAAGAATTTTTGAGCTAGGTTCTTGTGGAGAGACCAAACCTCTCAAAAGTTTGAAATAGGAGAGAACAAACCTCTCGAAAACTTGTATCGTTATTTCTGATTTCTATTGTTCTAATAAAATTCCAAGAGGAATTCTTGAGGAATCTCTTTGGTTATCGATAAGAACTTCTAGCTAAGAAAATTCTTATCAATTGGTGCGGTGAGCTGCGGACATGGCACCTAAGAAGAATCAGGATATTAAAGAAAAGGGGATGAGTGTCCTGGTACGGTGGAAGAAGACATGGAGACACTGAAAGAAGATATGGCTTCGATGAAAGAATCCATCCAAGACTTGGGACGACAACTACGACAACAATTACAGCAGCTGCTGCAACTTTTCCTGGAAGCCCAAGAAAACAAGATGGGGCGAAAAGAAAATCAAGAAAGTGCAAGAGAGTTATCGTCTGCCAAGGAAAAAGAACCAGGGGCTACTCCAACGTCCGTGGGGGATATTTGGAGGAGCAAGAACGCGGGTGAAAGTTTTAGCGAAAGGCAATCCGGTGGGAATTCATACCGCCAAGAATCATGACTCAAGAAACTAAAAATGCCAACTTAGATGGCATTAATCTGGACAGGTGGATCCTACAAGCGGAGCGATATATTGGCTTCAACCGCCATAATGATGAGGAGAAGGTAGAGGCTGCAGTTATCTCTTTTTCAGGAGATGCTCTCCTTTGGTACCAATATGAGAACAAGAAGCAAGCCACCTTGAGTTGGGAGGAAATGAAGCGAATGGTGTTGAGGCATTTCTGAGATACACAAACAGGGTCATAATATGATCAGTTCTTGGCCATTACACAAGAAGGATCCGTGCTGGAATGCAAGAAAAGTTTCATTCGAATGTTGGCTCCATTGGACAAAATATCAAGTGAAGTGCAATTGGGCACTTATATCAATGGACTGCTCCCAGAAATCAGAAGTAACGATACAAGCTTTCAAGGGGCTTGTTCTCTCCTATTCCAAACTTTTGAGAGGTTTGGTCTCTCCACAAAGAGCCTCGCTCAATAATTTTCTCCACCCCCTTAAATCTGACTTCTAGTCCTATTTATACAATATGGATATAAGAGATAACTAATTTATAGGTGAAAAGACACAAAAGGACACCCGAAGCATAATCCCTCAAAATAAACCAATTTTCAACTAACAAACTCACTTATTCCTCCTAAAATAAGTATAATGGACCTGGGGCCTATCACAAATCAGTAAGAAAAGTTGAAATTGCCATCTTCCAACGGTGGAGAGAGAGAGAGAGAGTGTGTGTCTGTAGTGTGTGAATCAACAAGGCTATTCTGCGTGAATTTTCTAGCAGGCACTCTAAGATCAGTGGAGCAGAAGAAGAAAGGAAAGTTCACAAACATCAATATGAGCCTCGATTTAGATGCTAGAACGAAAGACAGCTGTCATAATCCAGGATAAGAGGATACATCAACTTATAAAATAATTCACTAGTAAAGAAATTCAGAAAGTTTAAGATGCAAAGTCATTTGTTAGTTGTTATATATGTTTTTATGATTAGAACTATGGTAATATTCACAAAAAGCTTTGAAATGTTACATTTGTCACAGGGCATACAGACTATTGGTTTTATAATGAGATCTTAAAACAAGTATAAATCCTCGATATCCCATCAAGATGATAGACTGCCAAGTTACCTATTTTAAAAATATCAGGATAATGAAGAAGATGCAGCTGCTGCTTCATAATAAATTAAAGAATTTCCAAAGAAAAGGCTGGCCATAATAAGACAATTTACCTCACTTCTAGCAATTGCCTTATCCATGGCTTCATACAGACCATCTGTATCCTGGCCACAAGATTGAAAGTCAGCAACATTTGGACTCAGCATAAGATCCTCTCATAAAGGATTTATAACCCAGTGCTCCATAAAATATTACGAGTCACTGTCCTGGGATCAATCACAACTCGCTTAAATTAACCAGTTCGGTAAAATTTGATATTTAAGACTACAAAAGTGGTAGATGCAAAATAAAGTATTTGAATAGTACTATAACACATTCTAGTGCAAGCACGTAGCTGACAGATTTATTTTCCATAAATGCAGACAAGTTGCTAACAGTGCAAGTTATACTAGTTCTCCTCTTTTTTCCTTTTTTTTTCACCTTTTCTGGTTGTTGCTGGTGTTTCCAACATAGAAATGAGGTTAAATAATACTTAAAACCAATGGAAAAAGTAATAAAATCCTTTAGAGAGAGTAGTATTGTTCTCACCGGAGGCTAAAGATTAAATTATCTTTGTATCAGAAAAGTATAATAAAACAATTTAAAATAATAACTACAAAATTTATAAATAATGCGACTACTTCCAGAAAAGTATAATAAAACAATTTAAAATAATACCTATAGATAAGGATGAGGATTCTCTGATTGGTGTCCAACTGAAGAGTTCAATCTCAGCCGTCCAAAGAGATCTGGACGGCTGGGATCAAATGTTAAAGAGTAAAAAAATATTATTTTTATTTTTTACTTTTTCCCAAGTAATATTTCACACGATTTGGACCGTCCAGATATGATCGGACAGTTCCAGATTACAGAACTGCCGTGTCTGCCGTTGGAACCCAACAGCAGACAATCCTAATCCTATAGATAAACATATAAATAACGTGAGTGCTTCCACAAATTGAACATGTGTAAGAAAACTGTACTTCATATGATGTTTAAGAAAAATGTGTACAAAAGATACAACATTGAGAAGTTTAAAACGCAGAGGAGTAATGACATTAAGCATATAAATCATTAGTACCTCCGCAGGCCATCCATCCACCACAAATACATCCAAGGAATAGCCATCATTTGTCGAGAATACATGTGCTTCACGAATGTTAAGTCCTATATCAGAGAGCAAAGAAGAAAGCTAGAAACAGAAAATGAAACTGTGTTAAAAAAACTCACTTTATTTAAAATTATAAAAGGAAGAAGAGAAGAAACTAGAGATGATGGATCCCAGTTAGACAAATTAATTGTCTGAATATCACTCTTGGATTGATGGATGTGCATCAGCAATCAAAAGGATAATAGAATGACTGACAATACTCTATTTATTTACGAGCTGACAATACTGTTAAATTGTCAGTATCAGAAAAGATTATGTTGTTGTAAAGCAAATTTATATACATGAGTTAATTCTTCGCATTCCCCCTCACATGTGGCCTGAAATTTCTTAATGAGCCTACCACGTGGACATTAAAATTTAAATGGGGAAATGGGGGAGAAAGATTGTCGATGTGAGGGTTCAAACAAGGAATCTCCCACTTTGATATCATGTTAAATTTGCCGATTATCCCAAAGCTCAAGCTGTTAGATTACGGCAAATTTATATATTTGAATTAATTCTTAGCAAATACTACATTGGTATGATACTTCCATAGATTAAAATTCTTGCAAGAAAATGCAAGGTGGAAACATGTGTAGCCGAGCATGGATTAACTTTTGTTAAGAGTGTATTTTAAATACAAAACCACTATAGATCAACCCAAAGAGTCAGTTTGTGAATGTTGGAATGTTGTCTCACATCGCCTAGACTTGCTCATTTTGTGTTAGTTATAAGGCTCTAGTACCCCTCTCCTTAACACCTAGGTTTTAAGAAGTGATCGGACTGAGCTTTTCAACTTAGTGTCAGAGTTTGGTTGGGTTTTTGTATGTGCCGCTTTAGTTTGGTTATTTGTCCGCTTAGTTCGGATTATTTGGTATGCTACTTAGTCCGGCTATCGTGTTATGGTTTAAGAAGGTGTGCTGGAATGTTGTCTCATATCGCCTAGCCTTGCCCATTTTGTGCTAATATAAGGCTTTAGTATCCCTCTCCTTAACACCTTGGTTGAAGGAGTGATGGGGCTAGGTCTTTCAACTTGGTATCAGAGCTTGGTTGGGCCTTTGTTTGTGCTGCTTTAAATCGGTTCTTTGTCTGCTTAGTCCGGATTGTTTGGTATGCTACTTAGTTCGGCTATCGTGTTGTGATCCAGGAGGATGTGTTGGAATATTGCCCTACATCGCCTAGACTTGTCCATTTTATGCTAATTATAAGGCTTTAATACCCCTCTTTAACACCTAGGTTTTAAGGGGTGATGGGGCAGGGCCTTTTAACTTGGTATCAGAGCTTGATTGGGCCTTTATTTGTGCCGCTTTAGTTCAGTTCTTTGTCCGCTTAGTCCAGATTGTTTGGTATGCTGCTTAGTTCGGCTATCGTGTTGTGGTCCAGAAGGATGTGTTGGAATGTTGTCCCACATCGCCTAGACTTGCCCATTATGTGTTAGTTATAAGGCTCTAGTACCCCTCTCCTAAACACCTAGGTTTTAAGGAGTGATTGGGCTGAGCTTTTCAACTTGATATCAGAGCTTGGTTGGGCCTTTGTTTGTGCCGCTTCAGTTCGGTTCTTTGTCCGCTTAGTCCGGATTGTTTGGTATGATGTTTAATTCGGCTCTCGTGTTGTGGTCCAGGAGGATATGTTGAAATATTGTCCCACATCGCCTAAATTTATCCATTCTGTACTAGTTATAAGGCTCTAGTTCCCCTCTTCTTAACATTTAGGTTTTAAGGAGTGATCGGGCTGGGTTTTTCAACTGTGAATTCTACGCACTTTCAAAAATTTATTTTGAAACTCTGGTATATAATCCTCAATAAAAAAGGAGAATGTAGGGTGTGTTCTAGAGTTAATATGGTTGAAATGCTTTTTGTGCAAAAGATTATGTGGCCTCTCTAGCTTGCTATTTGGTTGCACTGTGAATGAATTTTTCATGCAATATCTCGGCATGCCTCTTGGAGGCAATCCTTTCAGTGATTCGTTTTGGGAGCCCGTGGTTGAGAAGATTCAAAAAAGATTGACCAAGTGGAGGGAGAGTTTCTTAACAAAGGGAGGGAGACTGACGCTCATCCAATCAATTTTGGCAAGCCTTCCCACTTATTTCCTTTCGCTTTCCAAGTTACCTTGTAGAATTTTAGTCAAAATTGAAAAGATGATGCGTGACCTTCTTTGGGAAGGATCTGAGGAAGGTGGAGGAAATCACTTGGTAAACTGGGAGATGGTTTGTCGTCCAATCACAGGAAGGGGGTCTTGGCATTGGAAATTTGTTGCACCGTAACTTGGCTCTCATTGGTAAATGGCTTAGAACGAGACTCTTTGTGGCATTCCGTCATTGTTAACAAATATGGGCTTCACGAGAACGGATGGGACTCCAATTTGGCTCAGAACACTACTCATAGTTGTCCTTGGAAATTTATATCCCAAGGTATGTCTTCCTTTTCCAGTCATTACTCATACTCCATAGGTTGTGGGGATAAAATTAGATTTGGGGAAGATGCTTGGTGCTTGAATACTTCTTTGGCCTCGAGGTTTCCTAGACTTTATAGGTTATCGCATCTACATCATGCACCTGTCAGGTCTTTTTGGTCAGCCCAAAACTCCTGGAATTTTCATTTTTTCAGAAATCTGAATGATAGAGAATCTGCGGACTTAGTTTTGGATCTAGACAATTTATTGCATGTTTTTATTTCCATTCATAATCCTGATAGAAGGATCTGGTTGTTGGATAAATCGGGTGTGTTTAGTTGTAAATCTTTCTTTTCGTTCCTAACATCATCCAACAACGCAATTTTTTGGTACATTTGGAGAGGGACAGAAGAATTTTTGAAGAGTCTTCCGAAGATGTTAATATGGTCTGGGAGAAAATACAGTTTTTCACTTTTAATGATGTTCCTTTATTTATGCTCAGTTGTAATTGGATGGTTGCTTGTATAGACTAACTATAGGCTTTTAGGTTTCGGTTAGGATTTCTTTTCCTTTGAACCTTCTTTGTACATTCTTTCTTTATACATATATAAAAAATTTCAGTTTCTTATAAAAAGTGCTTTTTGTGTACTTAGAAGTTGCTTTTCTAAGATGCACTAATTAAATGTTTATTTTAAAACTAGGGTTTTTTTTACTTGGATCTGTACTTTAGATCCATCGATTGAGACCAAGATTTTTTACTCTTGGTCTCTTTTTTTTTTGTAAATCCTTTTGAGCATCCCTCTGGGTTTTACTTTTGTTTATAACAATATATACTTATAAGAAAATGCTTATTTTAAGAAGTGCTTCTAAGTTATAGTTTCAAAAATGTTTTTGCACTAATAGCCAAACACTGTAAAACACATTAGAATGTTTACTGATTTAGAAAAGCTTTTAAAAGGTTTAGAAGCACTCAAACACGCTCTACTGCAAGGCTATACTTTCATAAATAGGCTATGCTATTTCTAAAATGTGCTCTATTATGAGGCCATGTGAAAGTTTTCGTTGTTGTATGTTTTAGAATAAGTATGGTAGAGAATGGCAAATTTGTATTTTTCCAAGCTTGGATTTTGAGAACAGTTGGATCAATACTTTGTAATTACCTCTTCTTGGGGTCATTTTTCTTATATCCGTCCTATTTTACTGACCAAAAAAAGAACAACGTATGGTAGGCTTCTTACAGCATTACCTGGCTTAGGAGCTTTGGCTTGTCAACCGTAGAGAATATCACTTCATGAACGATAATACATGAATTATCTTGCCTGCAATGCACATTGCACCGTCAAAGTGTCTTCTAAACTGATAAAGAAATGTACAACTATATTGCCAAGATGCAGCGTGAAAAAAATACCATATATATATACATATTTGTATGATTAGAAGATAGGGAAAAACTATAAATTGTTTTAGGTGGCAGAAATATGCAGGTTTTAATATTTTTAGAGAAGTACTTCTAAGTTAGTGATTCTTCCTAGTGTTCTGCCGATGTTGATATTTCTCCCAATAAATAAATCCAGATCAACATTACCGCTTTATAAAAGTCTTAATCCTTGGCAGCGGCTGAACTCTAGAATTTGATTTTCCTATATGGTCACAATGGTCGATGTATAAGTCAATTAGATGCAGAAATTCAACTTTCAGGTGCCTGGAACATGATTCCCTTAATGAATTC
The DNA here is from genome assembly GCA_003255025.1 of Datisca glomerata. NCBI lineage: Eukaryota > Viridiplantae > Streptophyta > Magnoliopsida > Cucurbitales > Datiscaceae > Datisca > Datisca glomerata. The sequence continues at coordinate 901,850 of QANY01001086.1, forward strand.
TAAATATATTGAAGATAACATACATTGCCTTCTATGTTTTATGGTGTATTTAAAGGAAAACAAATTAGCCAAGACAGACTTTCATGAGACTAATAAGCCTTTACTACAACCCTAGTGGAATTTTTGCACTTGCTATTGCTCCCAATACTTTGCCCTATTCAGGGTCTTTTTTCCGGGGAGGGGGGGGGGGGGGGNGGGGGGGGGGGGGGGGACAAAAGACAGCTTTGTACACACATTTTTTAGGTTCCAAAGAATAATTAATTTGGTACATGAACTACAGCAAGAGACATCATCCCACCTTCTTCTATAAAAAAAAAGACTGCCATTTGACACTACATTAACAGTAACGGCAAAAGAATAGAATCAACACACAGCACTCATTTTTGTAAGCACTCAAAATTGTTGGTTTTATGAAGAATTTCATTTGCAAAAGAGAACTATCTAGAATATGTAGGAAAACATCTGCGAAAACTGCAACAAATCCTTTTAAGCACAAGATGATGAATTTAAAAAATTTGTAAGAAATAGAACATAAACGCAGATAATTTTCACCATGCCATAATAGGAGAAAAGAATAGAGGAACATAACAATTGTTGAACTTTTCTTAGAATATACCTTCTCGAAAAATTCTCTTCATCAATGTCCTTTGTATTATTTCCAACATCCAAATTTAAGTCCCCAAGCCTGGAACATGGCTCAAAGTTAATAGTACGACTCCTTGCTCTACTTACAGATTTGACATGGTTAACAAATGATAAAGAAGATGACAAATTGTCAAATTAAGTTTATCAAACCCTTACAAGGAGCACAAATTACAATCAGGATTCTCATTCAATAATTCTTTCCGCAACTCATTCTTAGTCATTGAGCAGGACAGGAAGGAAATAGCATCATGAGGCAAGACTCCCGATTGTAAAAATAACATAACACCAGTAAAGTAGATCACCTCTTGTGAGGTGGCAGAACTCTTTCATCAGCTGCTTCACTAGATGGCTTTGCAGTGGAAGGAGTGCTCATAGATTCTATTTCTTGATCATCCTTACGATCTGATCTAGTATTCATAAGCTGCCCAACAACACAGGAAAACAACAAAAAACAAGTATGATAATATAAGTTATATATGCATCTCTTTGAAAATGAAAAGAAGAAAGAAAATAAACCAAATAAAACAGTAAATAATTTATGATATAACCCACTTTTTACTGACTTATCTAGAAAGTAGTCAATGATTGCAACAAGATGTGACAATACTTGGTATGGGCTAACAATACGTGATATGCTCAGATTTCCTAGAACGGCTAACAGATGCGTCATGTGTGACTTTGCAGGGGAAGATATCGACCATCTTCTCCACTCTAGTTTTGCTTCCTCATTGTGGGATTAGACTGTTGGGTTGCTTTGACCTTGGGTATTCCCTTCTAGATGTGAAAAAAAAATGTACTTGAGGAATTCTTGCTGAATAGCTGTCTCCAGAAAAACGCAAGAGACATTTGGTCTGTGATGTTGGCATGCTTTGGTCTAGCTGGAATGAGTGAAATCATAGTTGTTTTTAAGAAATATTTTAGGACTGAGTCCGTTCAGTTTAAAATGCTTTGTACAGTTCATGTGGCCTGTTGGTGTCTGTAACTAAAACATTTCAAGGCACACGCTTTTTCTGATTTCTGCAGATTGGAGAGCCTTATATTCTAATTGATCAGTTTTCCTTTTTAATTTTGGAGTTGGCGGGATTTCTTATACCACAAACCCATATGTTTGTACTTCATACAGCTCTACCATTAACTTAACTTTAGACATATGCCCTCCCCAACCTTTTCTATCTAGTAGGGCGATGTCTGAATCCCAAATCCCAAAAAAATTAGACAATAAATAATTTCTTACTAAAATCAAGGGCGAGGCCAGGAAAATTTTTTAACGGGGTAAAATATAACAAACACATATATACATATATAATTATTATTATTATAACCTAAATGAATATATTTATGTTTCTTCATTAAATCCAAAAAAAAACATAAGAGAAGAAAGGAACCTAATAATGTTATATGGTGCCATTCTTTTCTGTATAAAACTCTTTTTTTTAAGTTATAAAACTCATTTAAGAAACAAACTTTATTTTTGGAAAGTTTTGCAATGCTACAATTTTTCTCTAATTTTACAAGTAGTTCCTTTTAACTGAATGATTTTGTGATTTTGAGATATGCCCGAATGATTTGGTGATCGCTTTATTTGAGAATATAAGATTTATACATTCTAATACATATCTTTCCCAATATATTGGAACAAAGAAATAACCAATTTCAACCCTCATTAGGCATTTATATTAGTAGTTCTAAAATAAATAAAGTACTATATCAGCAAAAATAGTTATAACAACTAAGATCAGAGGAGAAAATTGACGACAAAGATGATAAATTTAAAATATAAGGGGGGGAATACATATATTTTGCTAATTTAATCATATTGTCGATATCATATTCAATGAAATCACAAAGCAAAAGGGGACAATTGCCCCCCTTCCTAATAATGTGGGCTCGTCCCTGACAAAATAACACATATTAGCAATGAATCTACTTAGTATGTTTTCCAACATGCACTAAATGATTGTTTTATATTAATAGTTACACAAAGATAACCATCAAGCTTTAGTATATAAATATGCTCTCCCTTCTGGCCATACCAGAACTCACCCCAACTCCAATCATCGTCTACTTGTTTCTTTGTCACATTATAAAACTCTATACGGAGAATTCTAAGGAAGAAACGACAATATAACGTGGGTAGAGTTTCCATATAATGATCATCTCTATCTTAATCCCGTCATTCGATCAAGAGTGGATCAGTGGAATAGCATACAGTTTCTGTGAAACATGACACCGCTGCCATCAATAAGATGTCTCTATCCAGATTCACAGTTACCCAAGAATCAGAAACAACATACCAATACGCTCTAGAATATAATCTTTTGTTTCTTGTATATAACTATACAGTCATATATCAATGAAATGATATATCATTGACAACTGTGTCGCTCGAGTAATACAGCCACTAATATGTGTGATATTACCATCTTGCATAGTCTCATATGCTCCCAACAGCTTACCAGAAGTTCACAGTTCATATACTACTTGTAGATTTTTAAACATGGTGAGAAGAAAATGATTTAACAGATGTCGGTACAGCTAAAAACAAGAACATGATTGTTGCTTGTATTGGGATACCATGAACTACCTTCAAATGAATCTCTTTCAGAGTAAGAGGTCCAAAATTCAAATCCTCATCCCCCAACTTGTCTAAAAAATAAATAAGTATCTCTTTAAGTGACGTTTTGGTTATCCTTCTAGCAAACAAGACTTGGAAAATTAAGGTTCTTTTTTCTTTATTTCTTCTCTTAGACCATCTGTTTTTCTCCCACAAGGCTTAGCCAATTACTCAACATATTGTGGGAATCCAACAGAAGCGTTTTCCATATCAAGAGTTTCCAATAAAACAAGAGTTAGTACCTCCAGAAAACGAATATGGTAAACAGGCCGCTTCTTTGGGTCCTTTGCCAATGCAAGAAGCTTCTGATGTAACAAAACGTCTTCCACTTTCTCCATGTTAACATCTAGTCCGTAACTGTGACCAGAAGAGCACATCTAAATTATAAATTTATCCTTTTACGAGGAGAAAGGGTTTCTTTAGCAAGACAACCCACAATGTCAAATTCTAATTTAAAGAGAGAAGAAAGCCATAAAGACGATAGATAATGTAGTAGTAAATAGTAATAGTGGAAGTGGTAGTAGTAGCAATTATAGTAGTTTGTAGTCATAGTAGTACTAGTCATAGCCATATACTTAGTAGAAGTTCCTTTTAATGTGAAAGGTCATATTATATCAGATTTTCAAATTGAATGAAATTTCAACATTCACAGCAGATGTTGTCTGTGGAGGCTTGTGGATTGAATTTTCAAACCCTTTCTGGATTCCTAGATTCTCAATCTAAATGGATTCTTAGATTCTGGAGTGGATTCTACAGGTTTATCTTCTTTTTCTTACCGTCATTATCCTTAAACTTTATGCTTTTTTGCATAAAATTTCTTTCAATTTCTATATTTCCACCCAATTTCCAGCATCAGAAGTTCGATAAAGTTCGGTTCCAAGCTTCCGATAATTATATATCCCTAATTATCAACACTATACCCCATCTCAGTTGTTTGATTCAGATTGCAATATTTTCAGTGATCATGCAGGAGATTCCACCTAAAGCTAGATTTAACTTCATAATTACACAAGAGGAATGTGTGTGTGTGCGCGCGCGCGTGTGTGCGTGTGTGTGTGTGTTTGCCATATACAAGGAAAGATCCGGTAAGCTTAATCCAACAGTACCATCAGTTACTCAAATAAGTTCTTAACATGAGAAACATAAAAACGAAGTTATGAATTCAAAATATTTTTCAACACCTAACGAATTACGTACACGGTCATTCATCTCTTTAGACATACATACTCAAATGCACTTATCAAAACATAATACGCGTGCACATAAACGTTCTAGCACGTATACGTGTATAAATAAACATTAGAACGAAGTAAAACGATATTAAAAGATCATCATCCAACTGAATAATATATAAAACCTTGGAGGCAAGCGATTGAAGTGAGCATCCAACTGCTCACGAAATTCCGGATTGGATATGGCCTCCTCGTGCCCACTCTCCAGTAACCGGTAATACACATCGTTCCGCACATCAGGGTTAGAGAAGCCTCCGAAGGTTCTAGGTGGAGACGAGCTCTCTCCAATACCTTCAATCAAATCCATCAATCTCTCTTTCTGCTTCAAGCCGATCAAAAAGTCTCCATGAAGAAGCTGAAAATGGCGGAAAGAACGAAGAGAAGAGGTAAAAGAGATACTGATATGATAAGAGTTGAGAAAAGCAGTTTGATCAGCAGAGGAGGACTTTTGAGTTTTGACTGCTGGTAGAATCTCCGACAAATGGGGAGAAGTTGAAAGTTCGGAGTGAGAAGATAACGAAAGGTTATAATATATTCCTGAAAATTTGGGGTTATCACTTTCTATGATCTGCTCAGAGAGAGAGAGAGAGAGAGAGAGAGAGAGAGAGAGAGTTCAAAGGGTGTCAGGTTCGGATTGTTGATGGAGAATTGAGAGATGATCATAGTCCTGTCTAAAGCTGGTGATGGACAAAGATTTTTAGTAAATCATTTTTGTTTTTGACAAATTTTAATAAATCATTTTTAAAAAATTGGATACGTGAAATCAATTTATATATTAGACGTGAAATAAATAAATAATTGGAATTGGAATTGGATAGGGTTGCCCATTTTCACTATGAGTTTTTGCCCTCAGCAAAGCAGTAAGCACGGCGGAGGACAGATTGGTTTAATCGAGCCGTTGGTTTAGATCTAATGGTCTAGATTAGTCTGTTCTGTAAAGTGAATAAAAACAAAATTAAAAATTTTCTATTGCATTTTAATGAAGAACTATCCAACTCAAATAAGAAGGAATGAGTTATGATGTGAACAGATAAGATATAACTCAGCTATTATTATATTAAAATATTATTATTTTTTTCTAAACAGATCTGGTTCGTTTAAATCTGTTTAAATATATTAGATTCAACATAACATTTGTCGTTGCCTAAACGATCCATATCCATATTAAAGAACATAGATCATCAACTTCTCAGTAGTTAGCGTATAATAGAATGCATATATAAATAAAAAAACATACAACACAATAATGTTCTTTAAATCAAAAAATTATGTCTAAATTATTGGGTTGTAAGTTTTTTTTTACTTATTAGGTTGTAAGTTGTTACTGATTGGATATTCAATATTTCTTGAAGATTTAAACGAGTTATTTTCATTTATATCTCATCAACTTTCACTCTAGTTAAGGACACATCATCAATTTCAAAATCTTCCCTAGATGTCCTTCAACTATCATCATCAATTTCAAAATCTTCCCTGTTTTCTCATTAATCTTCATTAAGATGGTCACATACAAGGGGTATCTTTGATTCAGAATGAAAGCTGAGAGTGTGCAAATGAAATTAACCCTCATTTTTTAATTTGTTCTTAAGAAGAATATTTGTTGTTAATTCTAAAAATTAAAAATCATTACTAAGCCGCATCTTCATTTGAGAGTACTTAATTACTTATGTTATCTAGGGAATATGCACACACGTACGTGTTTGCTTTGCATAAGAAATTGAGAGAAAAAGGTTGGGCTGGATAGCTTGATAGCTACTGCAGGTTGTTCGACTAGTATTTTGAAGACGTGAAAAACGATGTTGTATTTCTTAAGACAAAACGACTACGTTTAATTACTTTTCTTGATTTGACTTACCGTCTCGAGACGACGTGTTTTTATAAGTTGTTAATATGCAAATCAAGTGGATAACGAAAACAAATAACAATGACAAGTGATATATATTGTTTAGTTAACTATATATTGCTTTGCATATTAACTGATATTTTTACTGTTTATATTTCAATATCAATTTCATTGTTTAATTGTTTTTACTATTTATATTTTAACTATAGTAATATATATTGCTTTGTATATTAATTTTAATGATTTATCGGTATATATTTTTTATTTATATATTAATTAACTATATTTTTTTAATAGTATTATATATCATCTATATATAATATTATGGTTTCTTATTTTCACCTACTCCGATCTCCACCCCCTTCTCAATGGTTTAGAGACTTCAGTGGTGATTATTGTTGTAATGGAAGTGTCATAAATAATAAACAAAATGATATTTTTAAAATGGTTCGGTCTACATCCATGAACATCACATGTTAGTTTCGTATATCTATTAGGAGACTTAAAGTGGCACATGTCATTTATCTTAATTTTTAATATTATAACATTTATATATATATCTAACTATTATATTTTGATAAGATTTAAAGTGATCAGCTTAAACAATCCACTAAAAGATAAAGGTCAAGTAGTTAAGATGATCTAGATTTTCTTGATTGAAAAAAGTTATGATTATGTCAAACACTTAGATGAGGGTCTAAGGCCTAGCCTATAAATACTTGCATGTGTATTTCATCAAGTATGTGCTATTAAATTAGGCATAGACTAAAAAATTCTCTATATTATTCTTGTAATCTGTTTATTATTCTTGATCAATTATGATTAGAGATTAGTTTCGGTATATTTAAATTTCTTAGATTGCGGTATCAAGTCTGACAAAATACTCCTCTAATTTTAATTTCACACCACTTGCTAAAGGAATTCTATTATGTTATTTTCATGTTGGTGACTGATGTTAACTAGTGGCGGACGATTGAAATTGCATGATTATAAATCTAGTAGTTAATGTTATCAGACCGACGGCATATAATTATGTATTGATATCAATCATGTTGTCTTGTGAGCAAATGGGTTCTCAAGTATTTTCTAATCGGCCACATAAGTACGATGATCATTATTTTATCTAGTGGGAAAAACATTATAGTTGTGTTGCTTTCTTAATTTTATATTGAGGCTTTCAATTTCATCCGCTTCCGTTTTATCATGCAATTATTCATTGCATAAAGCCTTATTTTTAGTCCTTACGATTTCATTCGTATGTATAATTAGTCTCATTAATTTATGCATGGAATTTGTGATGAGGGTTATATATGAATATGTGATTCTTGTTATGTTAAAATATCAAGCATGTTCATACACTACAAGATTTATGTGCATAGCACTACAAGATCACGTTTTATTCTAAAATGCTATGAGAGATGAATTTTTAACGGGCGTGGAATGGGGAACAAAAATCCCAAACCCGCCTAAAAGACATGTGAACTCTTTTATCCTAAATCCGCATAATCTTTCATAACTCTCTCTTAGACGTTCACAGAGCTCTATCTGCGGCAAACTCATAGAGCTCTCTCTCAACCTCTCTTACATGTCTTTCTTGCAACTCTATCTTTCTTTCAGCTATATGTCTTAGATTCTCTCTCGTAGCTCTCTACCTCTGAGCTCACCCTCGCAGCTCCCTTTCTCAGCTCTTTCCATCTTTATCTCGCCACTGGCTCTCTCTCGAGGCTATTTATTTCAGCTCTCTCGAAGAAGATCTCTATAAGCCCTGTGTCACAGATTTATCTCAGTGAAGTTCTCCCAGTCTCAGTTTTTTTTGTTTCAGATAAAATCCCTAATTTTCTATTTGCGACTCTTTAGTCCTTTGATTTTTCTCCAAGAATAAAAATATTCTTTAAATTTCCTGTGATTGGCTTTTAAATTTAGTTTCTTTTTTTATGGTCTGTTATGAAATAGAAGCAAGCAGAAACCCATAATGGAAAGGGAAGGGAGGGGGAGGCATTTTTCTTACATTCTAAAACTCTATTTTACTAATTCTATTAGGATTTTCCTTATTTGAGTGCTTTGTTTATTGTAAGTTTTTTTTAATGAAGCCTAGCTTCAAGTTACATTCATCATATGTGATGATGAGTTATGCTTCTTTTGATGCTTATTTTAATGCTTGATTTCTTTCCAAGTTACTGTTAATTTTTTTGTTGGCTTTCCCTTTTCATACACAATAATAGATGCTTATTTGGGGTTTATATATCATTTTCTACACTCTCTTTCCCTCACCACTTTCCTTCTTTTGTTCTATACCTAAGAGATTTAATGGTTGATTTCTACATATAGGAGCGGTTGAGGCTGTTTCACGCAAAGCTTATTTTACTATCGTCGAGGTATATATTATAACGATGCAAGAAAGAGAGAAATGTGGATGAGTTGATGAGCACTGATAACTGTTGGATGTATGAATTTGGCATTTGTTAGGGGTAGGACTTGATTCTGGTGGCTTGTTGCGAGAGAAACCAACAGGAAATTGCTTGAAACCGTGGTGAGTAAAGAATTTTGTTAGAACAAATTAATTGGTACATAGTTGATAATTGTCTCTTCCAAGAAATAATACAATGTAGATTAGCTGACTCTAATAATTAACAATACATTCATGTCACTCTTGCCTCCTTTTTCACATTAGTGTGAAGCAGGTGAAGAATCTCTACATTGGGGTTAGTTTAATTCCCTTTATGATCTCTTAGTAGGAGTAAATGCTTTTAACTATGCACGGTTGGAATAACCAGATATATGGTCTAATTAATTTTGTCTGTTCATTCGCGTATCGGTATTCTGTGTGCAATCGTTTGTACTATTCTATTTATAAGATTAGTTGCTGCTGATGTGCTTAGATTAGTTGCTGCTAGCGGTATTTTGTGCGAACATTTTGAGTTTCGTTTAGTGGCGTGCTTAGATTTTCCCAAACAATATTAGTAGAATAATATTGGAGTTATGGATGGTTATTAAACTAGAATATTGCTCTCCTATCAGTATTATGTTATTAATTAATTACTATCGTGTTGTCTGTGAGTTTTCAGCTGCCTAGGAAGAGCCTCTACACCACCGTCAGGGAACTTGTTGCAAATTCACTTGATTCTATTGTATATGATAAAATGTGTAATATATCCATGTAAGTACTAATTTTGACGGTGTTTTTCAGTCAAAATAATTACCCATTTGTTCTTTTGTTGGCAATCTAAACTTGACAAGGCAGTGAGAGAAAGGGAAAAGCAAGTTTAATTCTTGAATTGGTCTTGTTGATCATGAACGTGTTAACGAGAAGTTGTACGATGGTTTTTAAACAACCAAGTTGCCTCGTGAGGTGGGTGTGTCGTATACTATTAACTTCATATTGTTTTTGCGGGAGGCATTGGCATATGTATTTATTGTCATGAACTTTATATTATGTTGTTGCCAAGTGGAGTCTATACTATGTGCACTGATAAAGATAATCATCTCTTTCGATGTATCTTCGATTAGGGGATTTTAATCTATAAAACATTATTTTACGTCTTCAGAATTCCATCCTCATCTTTTATTTCCCCTTAATTTGGGTGTGAGGTATTTCTTGAGTATTAGATGTCTCATTCCGCCTAAAATGGATGTAAGTTTTTTTTTTTAGTTTTTGGGCCATTCTCTCTCTCTCACACACACACACACACACCATCGCCATTTTACCTGGTAAGCTTATCTCTTCTCATTTTCTCTGTGATTTCTGGTCTAGTCTGTATTGGGAGTATTAGTTTAGCCATATTTAGCTATACAAATTTGCCACTGTGGAGATGGGTATATATAAAGGCAAGCAAAGACTCGGGTTGACTTACTTAAATGTTATTTCAATTTCATTTCTATTCATTTCAAATTCTTACTTAGGTGAAGAGAATGGGTAAATTTCACATGTTCGCTTGGATATCAATAATGACATGTTCTTAGTAAAGATTTTCATATTTTGTTTACGGAATCTTGAATATTTATGGCGCATGGCCAGATCATTTTCATCGTACTACTTAGATTTTTGGCGATTTTGTCTAATGTTGTATGTATCAAAACACTCTCAATTTCTTAAAAAAATCATATTTCCTTTGCATTTTCGTTTTCAATTCCATAATCTAGATCAGTCAAGCTAATAAATAGAGTAGCATTAATTTTATTCATTTTCCTCTATTTATACTTTTGGTTATGTTATACTGCATGCATATCACTTGTTAAATCTTAAAATCCCTCGATTATTTAGAGGCCCTGGCATTTGGTGGTGAGCTGGATTTCCATTATGAGCTTATTTGTTTGAGGTTTCAGTAACTTGTGATTTCTTGAGGCATTTGATTGACGTATTTGGTGGTTGAGCTGGATTTTCATTAGGAGCTTATTTGTTATCTGTTAAAGTTGTAAGTGGACGTTAAGGCTCGTTGTGGGAGCTTTAGAGTGTTACTATATTGGGTGTTTAAATGCATCAATACATGTTTGAGATTACTACTTAAAAATGTATCATCATAGTTGAAATATTTTAATGTATCAATTGTATTTTCTGAATTGATTATTTGTTGCTTGGTTTATATCTGTTGTGTTTTCTTTGACCAAGACAAAAAAACTTGCTGATAAATAAACTTATTGATATGATTAGTATGTGAAGTTCTTATTGTTCACGAATTTAGTGTTTGTTATTTCTCGTAATTGAATAATTTAAGGTCTAGTTTTAAGTGGAGTGTTGCTTCCTATTATGCAATGTAGTGGTAGGACTCATTTTCTGTTGGCAATTTTTCTTCAAATTACTGAGCTTCTCTCAATACTTTTGTTTACCATATCCTTCCTCTCAAGAACGTATGAATTTTTCACTTGCTAAAATAATTTGCCTTTGTTTACATATTTATAACCGTCGAACAGATTATTGATTTCAATGTTTTTTCATCTCACTTGTGCTTCAATTAACTTTGATTGGTCTAACAGTTGCCAGCAGCTTTTTGATCACTTTTGCTGCTTGGAAGCTTGGGCGAGATTAGTTGGTTTTTCTCATTTTTGAACCAATGTTTGTTATTTCTCTGCAGATTCTGAATTGTTGTATGTTAAAGATAGAAGCAAAGTTACTAAAAAACGTGGATGTTTTTGCAGGATTGATTTTACGACGTTAAAAATAGTTTTTGATGGTCTTTTAAACCCTTTAGATATGCTTCTATGGTATAATTTGAAAAAAGTATATTTGACTAATAGCAATCACGGTTCATATCACTTTTGATAGTCTATGTTTTATTTTACAGCGTTTAATTTTCCTTTTCAACCTATCTTCGACTTGTCTCGGGTTACTTCTTTCGCTCTATGAACAATCTATATTTCTTGGAGTTCACTAATTGAATTCTATGAAGTCCATTTGTTATGAGATTCTCAAATATGAACCAAACATTTACTGAAAATGACCTCATATTTTTTCTAAATTTTTGTTTGTTTGATAATTATTGACTGTAAAATTATCTATTGAAAGCATTATCTAAGTTATTTATATCCGATTTTCCTCATTTGTTTGTTGTTTTTTTTAGTAATCATTGGCTGCAAGTGATCATTTAGATTGTACTATTTGGAATAGGAGGCTTGCTCCTTCATCTCAATGGATCATCCATACTTTTGTACAACCTTTTGATCTTATCTGAAATATCACCAAGGCAGTTACCTGCACCACCACCTTCTCAGCAAGGAAAACCACTAAGTGAGCCTCCTAGAGTACATCCACCTTCAGTATCTAGAGATGCGAATTTATACTAGATTTTAGTTCTTTTTTATAAATTACTTTTGCTTGCTCTATGTAAAAATCAATATATAATTATCATTTTGAGATGTGATTTGTAGTAGACAATTAGTATGTAATAATTTTGACTAATTAAACAAAATAATATGTGATTTTATTATTTCGGTGATATTTTGTGAAAAGTTATTTATTTTTTATATTTTTACAATTGTAAGTATAATTAATAAACAAGTTATAAAAAGTATTTCATAACATTAACAAAACAATTAACGAAAAATGCTATGAAAGACCTACGATAACATTTATAAAACGCTATGAAAGACCTACGATAGTATTTATAAAATGCTATGAAAGACCTACAATGACATTTATAAACGCTGTAAAAGACCTACTACAGCATTTATAAATTGCTATGAAAGGCTTTGATAGCGTTTTTTAAACGCTATGAAAAGATTTTGATAGCGTCTAAAAAACCGCTATCATAGGTAACTTACTTTTAATAAAGTCGGTATACATACCATCTTCAGAAACGCTATCAAAATCCTATGATAGTATTTTTGGCAGCTATCGTAGCCTTTTTTGTTATAGCGATAATATGAAAGTTAATATAAAGTTATGAACATTTGAGTATCGATCTTTGATATGTTACTATTATGATTTTAGCATATTCAATTCTAATGTTATATCCATGCATTTGTTGTCAAAAAATTGTATTGATAGTTTTACTTTTAATACTATATGGCATCGTCAACATGATGATTAATGAGACATATGATGCCATTATAAAGTAATGATTTCTATATGACTTAGGAGTAGCCACAACATCTTAAGACATACTAGTAATCACATGAGAAATTATAATTATGTTTTTATGGCATGTCTCATATTGTAATTAATTCATGAGAGTAATAACTTGGCCCTATAGGAAATTTGTTATTTTTGTGATTTAATTAGAATATGATAGTAAATTGGCATTAAAGAATGTATTTATCATAGGCCCATAGGTATGGAGTAGTATTATTCTTCATGCTTCATATTTACTATTTACCTTTACCCACATAGAGGATTGAATTTATTATTTCCTGCCAAATTGACATTGGTTGATTTAGAATAAAGTTTTAGTTTCATAGTATTAAAGTAAGTATATTCCTTGGTTATTTGTAGCTATTTCTACTGCTTTTAACGCATCTCATTTTCCAATGCTTACTGGTGATAATTATTCTGATTGGAAAGAAAATGTTATTTTTACTCATGGGTGCATGGACCTTGACCTGACGCTTCGTGTGGACGAACCACCTGCTCCCACAGAATCTAGTACACCATAGGTGAAAGTAGAACATGAGAGGCGGGAGCCGTCTAATTGCTTACGTAAGATGCCCATCATGTCTTATATTAGTAGGAGCGTTAAAGGCTCCATTTATGAGTGCTTAAAGGTCAAAGATTTACTAAAGGCCATAGAAGAACAATTTGTTACTTCTAATAAGGCAATGGTTAATACCCTGATAGAGAAGCTTTTAGGCAAATCATTTGATAATTTTAGACGTGTGTGTGAATACATTATGGAATTGAGGGACATTCTGCTCAATTAAAGTCTCGAAAGGTTGAGATTTCTGAACCATTTCTTATTCATTTCATATTCAACTATCTTCCTATTGAATATGGACCTTTCAAGATATCTTATAACACATATAAGAAAAATTGGTCCATAAATGAGCATCTGACTATGTGCGTTCAAGAAGAAGAGAGACTAAAGCATGAGAGGGTAGAAGCTGCCCATCTGGTAACTCATGATAAGGGAAACAACAAGAAGACAAGGATGCCTCGCAACTGAAGAAGAAATGAAAGAAGCCGATGAAGCTTCATGCCAACAAGATTGCTTGCTTCTTCTGTAAAAAAAAGGCACATAAAGAAAGACTGTCAGAGGTACAAAACATGGCTAAAAAAGAAAGGAAATCTCATAACTTTAGTGTGTCATGAATCTTTTTTTGTTGAAGCTCCAAATAATACATGGTGGATTGATCTCTGGTTCTTTAATCCATATTGTCAATACCAAGCAGGGCTTTCTCAGCCTAAGGAAGTCAAAGGGAAATGAATGAGGCGTCTTTCGGGTAATCAGATAAGTTCGAAAGTTGAGGTTGTAGGGACTTTTCGACTTTATTTTAAAATGTGGATTTGTATTAGCTCTTGAGAACACTTTTTATATTCCATCATTTCAAGAATTTAGTTTCAATTTCTAGAATTGTTATTTTTAAATTTAGTTTTTTTTATTTGAAGATGACATTTTTAGTATTTTTAAAAATAAAGTTCTTATTAGTGGTGAAAAATTGATTGGTGGTTTATACAAATTTGACTTAGACCCCATATTTGAATATAATTATTTGACAATGTATGGTGATATTGGCATAAAGCAGAGCCTCATTAATGAGAACTCTTCGTTATTATGACACAATAGATTGTGACATATCTCCATAGAAAGAATTAAGAGAGTAGTAAATGATGGAGTTCTAAAAACTCTTGACTTTACTGATTTTGGTACTTGTGTGGACTGTACCAAGGGAAAGCAGACCATTAAGCCAGCTAAGGATGCCATGAGAAGTTTTGAAATTATTGAGATTATACACACTAATATCTGTGGACCGTTTACTACTCCATGTCTAAATGGTTAGAGATACTTTATCTCATTTATTGATGACCATATTAGATATATCTATTTCTATATTCTCTTTAATAAGGATGAAGCTCCATATGCTTTTAAAATTTACAAAATTGAAACAGAGAAATAAAATGAAAAAAAAATTAAAATTGTAAGGTCAAACAAGGGAGGAAAGTACTATGGTAGGTACAAAAAGGACAAATGTTTAGTCCATTTTCAAGGTTTCTTGAGCAATAAGGTATAATTGCTCAATATTCAATGCTTGACACATCACAACAAAATGATGTTGCTGAAAGAATGAATTGGGCATTAATGAACATGATAAGAAGCATGATCAACAACTATAATCTTCCTTTATCCTTATGGAGCGAGGCCTTGAAAACTACAGTGTATATCTTAAATAGAGTTCCATCTAAGGCCATTCTAAAAACACCTTTTGAGTTGTGGAATGGATGTAAACCTAGTTTAATTCATTTACACATTTGGGGATGTCTTGTAGGGTGAGGGTTTACAATCCTCACACCAAAAATCAGATCCGAGGACAATCAATGTTTTTTTTTCATTGGCTATGCTATGAATTCCAAAGGATATCGATTTTAATATTCTTCACATACTATTAGAATCATTGAGGCTAGAAGTTCTAAATTTTGTGAAGATCATGAGCTAGTGGGAGTGTTTTACCTCCTAAGGTATAATTTGAGGAAGCATGAGATTCAATTGAGTTGCCTACAGATAATAGACAATTGATAGTTCTTCAAGAAAATCAACTAAATATCATTGAAGAGCAACCAACTCTAAAGTGACTATTCAAGATAAATCAATCCCATATAGATGAAGTACAAAATGAGGCTACTGTTGAACCTACACAAAATGTAGTTGAGATAGTAGACTTGAAGAGGTCTTTAAGAGTAAGGAAATCGATAATTTCCAAATATCCAAAAAGCTTGATCATCTAGAAAGGTTATGAATGGTGATAATTTCACGTATTAGTATGATGTCATGAAGGAATAGTTGGAATCTATGGCTAAGAATCAAGTATTAGATCTTATTGAGTTACCCAAGGGAGCTACAACCATTGGTTGCAAATGAATTTATAAAACCAAAAGGGACTCATTGAGTAAAATAGAGAGATATACAACTAGACTTGTAGCCAAAAGTTTCACTCAAAAGGAAGGCATTCGTTACCATGAAAACTTCTATCCAGTTTCTAAGAAGGATTCATTCAGAATAATCATCGCTTTAGTAGCTCATTTTGATTTAGAGTTACATCATATGGATATCAAAACAATGTTTTTGAATGGGGAAATGGAGGAAGAGGTATACGTGTCCCAGCCTAAAGGTTTTACTCTTGAGCATGAAAGTCGATTAGTTTGCAAGCTTAAAAGATCTATATATGGACTGTCAATGGTATATAAAGTTTTACAACGTTGTTTACTCATTCGTTCCTTTGAGAACATCGTTGATCAATGCATATACTTTAAGGTTAGTTGGAGTAAATACATATTTTTAGTTCTATATGTGGATGACATTTTACTTACAAGCAATGATTTGGGTTATCACCACTCATCACAGAGCGTGAGAAGCATTCATCGCCTTACTATCATCCTTATTTCTCACCTCTGCTTCTATCGGCATCGCCCTAGCGAGTGAGGTATGGTGATATATTTTTTGATGACTCATCACCACTGCATTCTTTAACACCGCGAGCGGACCTTGTTTGGTAGACTCATCTTCAACATCCAGATTTCATCTCCTTTATTGTGTTTCATGTTTGATCTTATTGCAAAGTTACCATCAATATCTTTATTTTACTATTCAAAATTTCACAAAAATACCTTAGGAAATCTATTTAAAAATCTGAAGCTAAAAACAGATACACAACATGTTATTCTAGGATCCAACATTTGGGATCATATAAACAAGATCTTCAAATTTCTGATAACCACAAAGCTAATCAACATCAAATTTTAAGGAAATATTTTGGCAAATTAGAGATCATCATGCATGGAAATCACCATTTAAATCCATAATATCTATGAATATCATCTTAATATGCAATCCCAAATTTCAAAGGCTCAATAAGCATGAAAGCAATCATATAGGCTTTAATACTAATGCCAGAAACATCTAAACTGGATGAATATTTCTCAACTAAACCTCAAGCGGAAGACTTAAATTCAGACCTTTGTTGAATCGCTTCACATTCTCAACCTCTGATCATCTCTTTCGATCTTCTTGCTCAACTTTGGTTCTCACTACTAGAGTATAGAACTTTATTCACAACCTAAGCTACAAAGTTTTAGAGAGAAAATTTGAGAGAAGATGAACTTTTTGTATGTGATTGTTCAAATGCTGTAGATGATGAAACAATCTGCCAAGTCCCTCATTTTATGGTTTTCTCAGAGATGTAACTCACAAAAATGAGTTATGGTTGCATCAATTTGTACCTTCCATTTTCAACAAATCAAAGAGTTATTGAGAGGTTTCAATTTCGTGAAACCTCCATAGCTCTTCAATTTCTTTTGCAACTTCCGCTGAGGGTGTTTTAGATTCATTTTCTAACAGAATTGATATGCCAGTAAAACTGTTACTAGAACCTTATGACTAAGGGCGAGTTTGCAATTGTCTATTTTTAGAATATTTTATTACAATATAAGTGTTAATTTAATCAGTTTATAGGATTAATCTTGTTGTTTGGAATACTTTTTGGCACATTGAAGTATTTCTATAAAATATATATTCAAAAAATTTCAAAAAATACTTTCGAATATAAATAAATACACTTCAGAATACATTTAAGTGCTTTCATACAAAGATGAATATGAAATAATCAGTAACTAATGTAGTGCGATTTTAATATATAAAAATATTTATAATCGTAAGCACTCTAAACACGTCCTAGTTGAGCTAATATGTCAGTGCTACATGACTTGGTGTTGAAATTCCAAATGATAAGGTTTAGAACATGAATCGAGAGCATGAGGAGATTAATTTACATGATATAGATAAAGAGTTGCCTACTTCTCCTCTTTCATTAACACAAAATTCAAGTTTCTAGCAAAATAACAAGGTTCAATCTTAATTTAATGGTAAAAATAGAACAATAACAGAGAGTAATTTTAATATTGGCCTGAATCAGATTGCCACTGTTTTTTAGAAAACGTTGATAAATCCTTTGCAAGAATGGAAACTATCACTGGTATAATTTTAGGTGCAACAATCACTAGTAGAATGTTAGGTAAAAGAATCACCAGAGAATGTTAGGTGACAATAAAGATTATACTATCATTGCTAATGACTTACAACGTTTCAGACTTTCTATTGAAGATGGGATTGAATCATTTACTTTCATTCTAGCCAATTATAAAATGTGTTGGCTTTCAAGTATTTGAAGGATGAGAGCAAGCAAGCTTTTGTAGCCAAACTACTCCGTCAAAGATGAATTAAGCTTCATTTTCATATTTAGTTTGTGAGTGCATTATATTGCGTTAAAATGGTGAACATGAATGTTTGACGTGATGATCTTTTGTGCTGCCTTGGTGAATAGACATTACAAGGTATTCATATAGGGTGTTAAACGTAATGATTCTTTTGTGATACTTTGGTGGAGAGGCATTACATAATGTTTATACCGTGAACAGAGACACTAATGTTATGGTTGTTTATTCCGTGATGCTTTGGTGCATTATGAACTTGAAATGAGTGAATATTATGAAATAGTTTTTGTAAGGATATTGTTTGAAAAAATTAATGATGATATTTTCTGGATACTTATTGAGTATATTAGTTATTGCTATTATTGAGTGGATGAATTTAAATTTACTATATACATTTATGTATTTATATATTTGTAGCATAAATGAGTTAATTTATTTTATAGTTAAAAATGTAAATAACATGTTAATGAGCTCCAAATAGATTATGTGGACTAAATTATAACAGATAATTTTACGGATCAATACTATAATATACCAAACATCGTATAAGTAATACAGTTCCTTAACTGATACATCAACAAACACTTGACAGTACTATATAATCCAATATAATACAATACAGTCAAATCTGACAGATATTTAGTAATATCATGACTATCAAACAAGGTCCTAGAAATTGTCTCCCATTGACACGACGTTACCCCTTAGCCATTCAAATAGACTTGTGCGACATTTATAGTGCCATCCAGTAAATCTTAATTTCACTCACCATTGGTAAAAATAAAATGTAAGAAAATGAGATTTAGATCACCTCTTATCAAACATGAGATTTTTTTGGCCTCAGATCGTTGAAATGTTATACAACGACTCAGATTAGTTTTAAATAAAAATAAAAAAGATAGTTTTGAGTGATATTTTTAATTTTTTTTAATTTTTTCATAAAATCCGATCTAGTCTTTTTAAAAAATAACAGATGAGATTATAACCTCTCATATTCATAGGAGAGAACATTATCTAAGAAAATGGGGCATTGATTTTGATACGAAACCATGACATCACTAAGTTACTGAAAGTAGAGATAATTGAATATTCTTATATAACGTGACAAAACTGAGAAAACATAATCACATGGAATGAACCTTGCGGAATCTATGATATTGTTGCTTGGTAGATAAGATATTATTTTCCTTCTTTCTTGGTGGACCATGTACCAGAGCTTGTTGTCTACAAAATAAAACTAGAAGGGCTAATTTCACTAAAATCCTCTCAATTTTGACAATTTTTTAATTACACCCCCTTTAACTTTGACCTCTTCATCAAAGGTTCTTCAACTTTCACAAATTATCAAAAACATCCCCTCTGTCAAAGATTCCGTTTTCTAACTAACCATTTTACCCTCCTTAACTTTAAAGAAGACAAAAACTAAATAAAATAAATGTTAAAATAAAACTAAACAAAACAAAAGTGAAAGTTAAATTGTAAAAAAGAAAATGAATGAAAATTGTTGTAAAGTGTAAAAGTTAATTACTTGAAAGCTATATAAATTTTCTATAAAATATTATCATAAAACTTTAACTAAATTAATGTAGTACGTTATCTTAAAGTTAATCATGATTATGTGTGTTCAAAACTAAATTGAACCGGTCGAATCGAAAATGATCGGTTCTTTATGCGTGTTTGATTCTGGAACATTGTAGAACTGAAGTTTCAGTTCGGTTCAGAATTTTGGTAGTTTTCAAACCGAAATTAAATTTATATTATTTTCTTATTTTTCTATATAATTTCTTATGAAACCGAACCGAAGCAAAATTTTTTTTATATTTATTTTTTCAATAATATCATTTAAAAATTAATTTTAATTAATAATATCGAACCGAACTGAAACTCGCGGTTTAGTATGGTTCCGTTTCTTAGCATACACGGTTTGATTCAGTTTGATTTTGTCATCGCATCGAAGTTTCGATTCAGTTTGATTTTTCTCCAAAAAACTTTACCGACCGAACCGCGAACACCCCTAATCAGGATTATGATCTCTGTTAAATAATAAATTAAAATTAAATTATTTAACAGAGAATATTAATTCATTGGATATTAAATTATCGAGATATTTTAATGGATGTTTTTTAATTGTATACTGTACAGTACTATAGAGAATCCGACAAGAAAACAAATATGAAAGGGTCATAAATAGAGCAGTTCAGCTTTTCTTACATCTCCTTTGGCCAAAGCTCGTTTCTCCTCGAGCGAATTGATCGCCTCACCCCACCCACTGAGGTTCTCTCTCTCTCTCTCTCTCTCTCTCTCAATGATTGTCTTATCCTTTTTTCGGTTTTAAATTTTCGATATCGTTTTTGTGATTTCTGTTAATTCTTGATTAGGAAGGAAGGAAGGAATCCAGTAGAGAAAGCTAGTAATGGTTGGGAGCATCATGGAAGTGGAAGAGGACAACGATATGGTTGGTATCTTGACCGAGGATTTCGATCCGATGACTGTGGTTGCAGAACCTCTACCTCCGGTGGTGGAGACCAACGGCAAGGAGGTAGGGGAAGCAGGTGAAGCCGGCAGTAAGAAAGGAGGGAGAGATATTGTGCTTGGCAGGAACGTGCATACCTCGTGCTTGGCCGTCACAGAGCCAGAGGTCAACGACGAGTTCACCGGCGACAAGGATGCTTACATGGCTAGTGTTTTGGCTCGCTATAGAAAGACTCTGATGGAGAGGACGAAACACCATTTAGGTTTGATTTGGTTGCTTTTTGGAGGAATTTTCCAGGAAAATACTTTCAGATCCTGAATTTTTTTAGATATATTGTAATGTCTTTACAGGTTATCCTTATAATTTGGACTTCGATTATGGGGCTTTAACTCAGTTGCAGCATTTCTCAATTAACAATCTAGGCGATCCGTTTATAGAAAGCAATTACGGCGTTCACTCAAGGCAATTTGAAGTTGGGGTTTTAGATTGGTTTGCACGTCTCTGGGAGATAGAGAAAAATGAGTATTGGGGATACATTACCAATTGTGGGACGGAAGGAAATCTACATGGGATCTTGGTCGGGTTAGTTAAAACTAAGCATCTTTTACATTGTAAAGGAATTTACGCATTCCTTTTGAGACTTTTGAAGCTACATGTGGTTAAATCTTTTGCAGGAGGGAGGTTCTACCTGATGGGATTTTGTATGCATCACGAGAATCACATTATTCTGTTTTTAAAGCAGCAAGAATGTATCGAATGGATTGTGTGAAGGTTGACACTCTGGTCTCCGGTGAGATCGATTGCTCTGACTTTAAGATTAAACTGATTGCTAACCGGGACAAACCAGCCATCATCAACGTCAATATAGGTGACCCGCTCTCTCTCTCTCTCTCTCTCTCTCTCTCTCTCTCTCTCTTTCTCTCATAACTGCCTCTACATCGATCTACAATCTACAAAAAGCCACAAATCGATCTACAATCTACAAAAAGGCACAAATCTTGGAGCAATATCGGTCAAACATATTTGTCCACATATTATTCTTGGTGTCGTCTAAATGATTCGTATGAGTTAAATCTTGTTGCAGGAACAACGGTTAAAGGAGCTGTTGATGACCTTGATCTTGTGATACAAACACTTGAGGAATGTGGATTCGCGAAGGACCGATTCTACATTCATTGCGATGGAGCCTTGTTTGGACTTATGATGCCTTTTGTCAAACGTGTAAGCCATTTCATCCTTGCATCCTCTGTTGGTCTCCACCACATGCTTTTACATCCTCTATTGGTTTTGCAAATTTCTGTCTTTCATCAGATACTTTATTGCGCCTTTCACTTTAAGTTAGTGTTAAATATACTGGACCGGCCATTGAATTTGGATACTTTATTCAATAATTTAATTATATTTAGCATAGGAATGTGGGAAGGATAGAGATCATTAGATTGAGCCATCTTGATTGATTACAGATCATCAGTACTTTAAGTTGTAATTTAATTATATTTAGCTTGGGAATTCACTATCACTACTGAAATAAGCATGGTAATTGGTAAGTTTGTCTAAAAGTTGCCTTCGTGGAAGCATTTGTGAATGGGGCACGTTAACAACGAAAACAAATAAATACCTTGACCACTTTAACATTGAATAACTTGATCACCTCCCCATTTATTGAGGATCCAAGCTCATTATACGTCAAAGGATTTTCATAACTCACTTTCGGAAAATTCTTCCTTGCTGTTGCAGTATGGAAGAATGACCCCTCACGTTCATGGCAATGAGGCAATCACTTCTAAAATCTGAATCTGTTATTTTCACATCCTCTCAGGCACCAAAAGTAAGTTTCAAAAAGCCGATCGGAAGTGTTAGTGTCTCGGGTCACAAATTTGTTGGGTGTCCAATGCCTTGTGGTGTTCAGATAACAAGGCTAGAACATATAAATGCCCTCTCAAGGAACGTTGAATATCTTGCCTCAAGAGATGCCACCATAATGGGAAGTCGAAATGGTCATGCCCCTATCTTCCTTTGGTATACCCTCAACAGAAAAGGATACAAAGGTTTCCAAAAAGAAGTTCACAAGTGTCTTAGAAATGCACATTACCTAAAGGATCGCCTGCATAAATCTGGAATTAGTGCGATGCTCAATGAGCTTAGTAGCACGGTTGTGTTCGAGCGACCATTAGACGAAGAGTTTGTTCGTAGGTGGCAGCTAGCTTGTGAAGGCAATATTGCTCATGTTGTGGTGATGCCTAATGTTACCATTGAGAAGCTGGACAGTTTTTTGAATGAATTAGTTGAGAAACGACCTAGTTGGTATCAGTCTAAGAAAATAGAACCTCCTTGTATTGCTGCAGATGTAGGAATTGAGAATTGTGCTTGTCAACTGCACAAGTGATTAAGTCTTTAATCTTGTTTCTGTGTGTTGTTTTTTGTTGGAAGTAAACTCACTGATGTGGTAAAATTAAGACTGACAGATTTTTTGGCATAAAGTCTATTCTTGTTGATCTTCATTTCTAGATGGCCCCTACGTGTTGAATCGATTGGGTAATATGAAGACTAGTTTGGTAATAGAAGTGTAGGTACGAGGGGTCTTCTCTTCAAAATTTTACCGAACTGAATTGAAAATGATTGAATCGGTCGGTTCTTTATATATGTTCGGTTGGGGAAAATGAGAGAATTAAAGTTTCGGTTTGGTTCGAAATTTTGATGATTTTCGAACCGAACCGAAACATTAAATTTATATATTTTTATATTTTTTTATATTCTTATAAAATCAAACTGAACCGAAACAAAATTTTAATTATATATATATATATATATTTTTTTTTTTTTTCAATAATATCATTTTAAAATTATTTTTAATTAATAATATCGAATCGAAATTCACGGTTCGGCTCGGTTCAGTTCTTTTAACATGAACGGTTTGTTTGATTCAGTTTTATCACAGAACATAAATTTTGGTTTGATTTGATTTTTTGTCAAAAAATTGATCGAATCGAACTGTGAACACCACTCGTGGGTTACGTATTAAAAGAATCAAAATTCACTTTCAAAAAGTCTAATCAATATGTATAATCTTTATTTATAATAATAAATTAAAAATAAGAAGAATATGTGAATTATAAAATAACTTTCAAATTTACATATAATATTTAATAAGTTGGTAACTTTTTTGAAGTATAAAAAATAATCCAAATATGCATTGATTTTTAGATTCATTCACTGTTTTACTGAATTTAGAAATAAACAATTAATTTATAATTGTTAAGTTAATTTTAAAGCCGATACTTTGAAGGAATTGTAATAAATTATTTAGTAAGTTTTAAAGAAAGTACAACTTTTTACTGATTTGTCTGAATATTTAGGAAAAGTGAATTATATCAGCAAAACTACAGTAAGCGAATTTTTAACATAAGTCAACTATAATACACTTTTTAAAACTGTTGGGGTGTTTTCTTAGAGACGGGTTAAATGTAGAGTTGGGTTGATTGGTTCCGTGTTCGCGTCAAAACTCGAATGTGCTCAAAGAAAAAGTCGAGAATCAAGACTAGGTGTTTAGTAGAATGTTAAACAATTCCTCAAACAACCGCATCCTTTTCATGACCTTCAAATGTAAGATAGATGGAGAATGACAGAAAAACAAAGCATAAAAAAGAATGTGTTTTAACTAACACTGAGTAATGGATTTTGTACTGAATGAGCCTTTGAATTACGAAGAAAAATTACAATGTCTGAATAAAAGAGATGGGTTCAGTCTCTCTAAGCCAAACTTAATGTCTTCCTTTGCACGGAAGCTTTGAGAGAACTTTACTTTCCTATTCATTCTTGCCTCTTTTCTTGCATCCCTATTTTTATAGGAGTTCGACAAGGGTTTTGGCGCTAAGAAATTTGCATGGTGTTCTCCTCCTTTTTTCTGAGTTGTACAACTTCTCACTCGTGTGACACCTGTGATTGGGTTCGTGTGACACCTGTGATTGGGTTCGTGTGACACCTGTGATTGGATGAGTGTAATGCTCCTTTTTAGTTTTTCCTCTTTTGGGCGGAGTCTCCCTCCACGGGCGACCTCCCTTTCCCCATGTGTACTCAACATTCTTAATTGTGTCGTCCTCCTTTTCAACCTATTCAGCTTCTTACTTTGTCCTAGCACCTCAGTCGTTGATGGCTCTTCCCGGTACTTCTCTCTCGTCTGCTTCTTCCTTCTTTCTTCTCTGTGCCTGATTCTTCTCAGTATTACTTGGTACTAAGCACCTCGTCACTTTCAGGTTTGGGATTCCCCTTTTCCTTTTCCTTGAGCTAGGCTTGATGAATTTTTGGGTACTTCTCCATCGGGTTGTATGACAAATAAGCCATTAGTTCATCTCAGTCTTCCCGTCAGTATTGGATGAGAACTGGGCCTTTTGTATAACCGCTGGGCTTTGACCAAAATTTGGGCATTAACACTAGTCCCATTCGATTACGATGCTTCAAGAGGTCCACATAATTGAACCCAAGCACACAACTTAAATCTGGAGATTTTTAGGTACGTTTACAAATCATATGGGGTAATTAAAATAATGTCAACAATCTGCAAATGTTAAAAAAAAAACGTCACTTTTTTGCTAATATCCGGTTACCAAACCATCAATATACCGTAAATGCCCCCGCTGAAAAATGTAAATATTTCAAATACTTACAAATATTAATTGCACAAAAAATCATGGATTTTAACATAGAAATGGCAAAGAATAGAAGTACAAATCGACAATAGAAAATAATATCTACGATTTTCAGAAAATATCGCTTAAAACACATTAAATCTAACAAGTTAAAAATTATTTCATGTAATAACTGCTTAAACAAAAAAAAAATTTAACATCACAAACAGTCTAAAAATTTGGAGATGTAAAATAGAACAAACGGGTAAACTAGTCCACCAGGAAAAGGTGATGTGGTCAACTTCATTCGAATATATAACATAAATTCTGGCAATACAATGTAGTTGGACACTTATATCAATTCGAATGAATCATTATTTTTACGGAGATCAATCTTTGCCCGCTAGGCAAGAGGATAACAAGTTACAAATTCTGTCTCGGTAAGACATGTATTTCTATCACTATAAAATTCATAAATGAAGTAGTTAATAGTGAAGTTACCATTATCATTTTTACAGTGACGAATCTTATATGTGTTTATAAGAAAAGTTGTAACAGTTACTTAAAAAAAAAAACAAAAGTTGATAAAATTACAAAAAACTAAAAAACACTGACATTTAACGAAAGGGTCTCAAGAAAGTTCTTAGACGTTACAAGTTCCCTTGAATACGATCAAGATAACATATGGGTTCTTTTCTCTCCTTATTTTCGCGTGTTTTGCAAGCCTCTATTTTTTCTTTCTTTCTGACATTGATCATACTGACGCGACCATTCGCCTTCCTCTTCTATTTATACGAAACCATCATCTTTCTTTTTCTCTTTCAATCTATCTTTTACTTTTCAAAATAGGCGAAATCCTATGTTTATACATGAATTTTCTATTCTCGATATATCTGTTGGGTCCATCCGCACTGATCGAATCCTTATGATTATTTATCCGTAATCGTCAAGTCAAGTGACAAGACTTAGATGAACTCTTCATGACATTTTCAGTAGGATTGAGAATGAATTGGAGGCATACGACTTGGTAGGATTAGGATGAGGCTTGTCGTGTCAGTCCGCGTTTATGACATCCTCAGTAGGCTTTGGATGCGCCATCCTCTCATTGAGGATGAACCTAGAGACACGTGGCAATGTCTTATACGTTGACCTCTACATTCACTTGACAATCGTTGATTTTCCATCATAAGATAGGGTTTACCCCATACTTTCTATATAAAGATACTTAGGACTCCTATTCAAGAGGGGTTAGATTTTTTTATCACACACACACTTGGAGGCCCTCTCTCCGTTTCCTTCTCCTTGGCAACGCCAAGGAGGTACGTTTATCGACGGTTGTCACCGTCTAGGCTGCTAAAGATGCGCATTCTTTCCACCATGCTAGATCTCCACATTCTCAAGGCTTCTCCGATAACTAGACTACTCTACATTCTCAACCCGATTCGGTTCAAAATTCATCTCTGAAATGATGGTGACTCCGTTGGGGACTGATCTGTCGGAAGAGGGCCGTTGTGAAGGAATATGGAGGAGTTCTGCATTTTTCAGATTCAGATATGGAATTTCAAATCTGAATTTTTTTAGAAAAAAAATGAAAAAAATGAAAAAAAGAAAAAAAATAAGCATAGCATGAGAAATCGACGAGAGAGGTGGCTTCCGCGGAGCACACCCGATGACTACCCGACGAAGATGCCCTTCACGACATCGGATATGGCCGCCAAAATCGACGCGAACGATGAAAAAAGCTTGCTCCGTTTCCAATATCTAAATCTTAGATCTACATCAAGTGAAGCATTTTCAGGTTTCAAAACACCCATAAAAGGGTTCAAACGTGATTTTTCATCGATTTAGAGCCATTTTTAGTGAAAAAATGCTGCCGGAGATGGCCGCACGCGTCGGCGCCGCCAACGACATCTTCCTTACCTGTTATGAAATGGCCGGGTTGACCTACTCGGACCATGTAGCTATCAGGTCGATAAGAAGCCCAATCAGTGTGACCTAGAAGACGCATGATCGACCTATTTTGTGACCCGAAACCTACGGCTGACCCGCGCTTGCTGCAACCCTCTTGCGACCCGTTATTGCCCGGTATTCCACGCACGACCTGCTGCTCTCTTTTGGAGTGTTGCTTTTGGGTCAAGTCCAAATTCTTCATGACCTTGGTAGATTTATGCACTAGCAAGACCATGGAAAATTCTAGAAAATGAGTGGCGCATTATGCAAATAAATGAAGGACATCAAATTACAAGCTAAGTATTTATTTTTAAATTACTGCTTTGCCTTTAAATACATATTTTGTAGTTCAAAATACAATTTGATGATTGCATGAGCTTATCGTATAAGGTCTTGAAGAATATATTTACACAGTTGTTCAAGCATATTAAATAATTAGTAGAAATGGATTCTATGTTAATTATGCTGAGCATGATTAATTAGTTCTCCATGTTCAAAATTTATCATGCCTTAATATAATTATAGAAATTACATTTATCATGTTTAGATCATCTATCTTGAGTAATTTGATAACTTGACCCTATTGTGGATAATATGAGATTATTATCAATGTTATAAACCATACAAATCGAATTGACTCCTTGATTAAATTTGATATGCATAAGATAAATATGTTTAAATATTAATTACGCAATATCAAATTCATGTCAAACTTTTGTGATAAATATGATGTTTAATTGGTTATTGTGCATTATTCATACTTTGGTGCACTATCATTTTTATCAACACTTTGTGCTTTACCCATTTTTTAATGATCCAAATGAATTATCAAAACTAAAATGCTTTACGCATTTTATCTATCAAAAGCGTGTTTACAGTTTGATACCTTAATGAACTTATATTTGATTTGGCCAGTTTTATGACACAATCATTTTATTAGGACTGAAAAATAGCCTAAACTCATATCTTCATTCATAACGCATGCTTAACTGCCTATAATTCGTTGGAGTAACACTCCCATGCATATATGATTCTCTTTATGCAAGTTGAATATGCATCTAGATCGTATTAAATTTACAAGTGGAGCATGTTTATATAAGAGAGAAAAAAATATACATGATTTTATTCTTTAATCTCTCTTATTAATTTACATATTTTATTAACACATTTTATATCATATATGTGTTTAAATTACATTCGATCAAGAGTTTGACACTTGGCACGCCTAATTCACTTAGTCATCATGGACATATATTTTCCTTCACATATGATGACTTTTTGGATAGAACAAATTATGAGGATTTATTGATTTGTTTATCATCTGGTCATGAAAATTATGGATTTATTCATTTACACGTCAACTCTCCAAAGGGATTTCTGGATTTATTAATCAAGTTATCACAGAGATTTCTAGACTTATTATTGAGTTAATCATGGAGATATACAAATTATCCACTAACTTATCATGAATATTTGGGATTTATCAATCAACTTATTAGATGAGTTTCTTAACTAATTATCTAACTCATCTTGAGGGGATTGTTGAATTTATCATCTTACCTATCGTGGGTATTCATGGATTTATCAACCAAATTGATGTAAGGATTTATGGAATTATTTATTATTTACATTATCTCATGATCTCTGCCACATGAATAGCCTAAACGGGCTCTAGTATGCATATGAGAAATTCTAGATATATATTTGCTATTCTATATTGGCCTATAGTCTCTACGTCATTATTGAATTTAGTCATGACAGAAAAAATGACATATTTCTTTAAGCTTCGAAAAGAGGGGAAGATATCAAAATATAAATATCCCTGTGACGTATTGTACACTATCGTTTCTGTTTGGAGGATGTGCTATCACAACTAGTTTTCTATTTTACTGGGAGATTCTCTTTTTGACCAACAAACGAGACAACAATAATAAGGACTTATTTTCTATGAGAATTTTATCGTCCATAGCTAATTAGCATTGTGAAAAGGGTTTCTCACCTCCTCTAAGTGTGTCAGTAATACCACATAATGGAAATGTTTTTTATGTTGGTTCTGCACACCCATGGTAACAAAAAATAACCATGTTTGGTGTCTGAAACAGAGTATTCCAGGTCAATTACTGAGCAAAATGGTCATAACTTAATCTGCAGATTGAAGCGCCACAAACGACTGAAATGAAAAGTGGTCAAGTTGTTTATTTTTCTACCTTGATGATGTTCCAATCATGTATGCCTTGCAACTCCCTGTGATCGTTGGATTGATATTCCTAAATAGAGGGTGCACTCTTATTGCTATGTGATATCTACTATGTCAACTTTATTATGAGCTAATGGTTTCACATTGTCAATAGTTGATGAATAGCTGACAACCTATCTTTGGAGATATGATACTAAAGGCGAAAATACTAAGAAAATAAGTACGAAGGCGTGTATGCTATGAATCTTGAAGGAAGGTACACAACAAAGTCCGAGGGCGAGTATACATCTAAAGGCGGATTTGCCTGCATTTGATGCCTATTTGTGACGCCTATATCTGATGCCGACATGTGATACCAAGACGAAGTTGTGTCGATATGATACTGAGGCGGATTTTCCCAGATGTCATGCTAAGGCGGATTTACGTAGATATGATACCGAGACAGATTTTCCTGGATGAAATGTTGAGGCAAATTTGCCCAGATGTGATACCAAGGAGAGCTTGCCTGAGCACACGGGCATTATAGTGTAAATAGAATGTAACGGATAATCAGAAAGTCTATTACTTCAAAACCATTATGACCTGATTGAGTAATGTGAAAAAATGCAACGGAAGGCTAGGACGTCACTACATTTTTCATCTCCATCAGAAGGTAACGGTTCTTCCCTTGCACATATGGGCTTGTTGTGGTTGCTTTCCTTTTGCATTCTTTATCATTAGAAGGACCTTCGACCACAATATAATGTTGTTTTGCATTCCACTTAGTATCGAAACTTACATTTTACACCTCGACGATTTTCTCATATATGAAATCTCTTGTTCGGTTTTTTTTTTCTTTTTGTGCTACCTGCATGTTCTCGTATTACCAATTTATTATACACGCGTGAGCTGCTCTTTTGAAACACTATGTACTACTATATTTTTATTTCAATTTTTGAATAGAGGATTTGTGGTTCTATTTAGGTCATCATGGTTCACACTCATAATACCCATACAAAAGAGAGCTTGCCACCATGCTCTAGTGCTCTTCCTATGTACATCGATAACTTATTTTGCTTTGAGGATGGTTTCACCTCGGGCAAGTAATCTACAAGTGTTGGCAAGGTCAATGAGAATCATACTTGGGTCTTGGGTTCGTTTAGCTCGGAGAATGCTCAAGCTCCACTTCCTTCGAGTGTTATGAGATTCCACACCTGTAGGGGGCAACCTTCCTGCAGTTACCCTTGTTTTAAAGAATCCTTCTGGCATTATGAATGAGTGGATGGGTCAACTTTTAATTGGGTGTACATGGGACTAGATAGGTGTTGGAGAAAGTCAGGGTCCTCCCTTTGATAAGTGCGTAAAAACACTTTTATTCATTATTCAATAATAAAATTTGTGAAAAGAATAGATTAAATGTGATGTTTTATGTAATTATTTCACAAATGTTACATTCGGATATTTATTTTATTTTTAATGTGTTTCCAGGTTACAAAAATAAGCAACTTGAAAATGAGTTCAAAATGGTCTAAAACTCTATGTCTTCAACTGCCTCCAAGTCTCCATGTGCCACCTTATGAATTTTTAAATTTGAAATTTGAAGATCAATTCGAAATTTGAATT
The DNA here is from genome assembly GCA_003255025.1 of Datisca glomerata. Taxonomy (NCBI): domain Eukaryota; kingdom Viridiplantae; phylum Streptophyta; class Magnoliopsida; order Cucurbitales; family Datiscaceae; genus Datisca; species Datisca glomerata. The sequence goes on from QANY01001086.1 coordinate 932,882, forward strand.
TGAAATTAAGCATCAAATTTGGCAGATTTGCACAGTCGAAGATAAACGAATGTTACATGATGATCCCTATTTTTCTACAATCCAAATCTTATATAGTTGGAAAGATAAGAGATTAAGATTTCATTTGAATATTTTTTCATATTTTTCTGATCATTCCAACATGGTCAAAAGGCAGGATAAATTCTGATTACGATTTTAAATTAGTAAAGGATAAAGATAAAGATCAGGATCTTAGCTTATCTCTTGAGCTAGAAATTGCCATATTTTATGTTGAAGTTTGAATTTTAAATTCTTCTCATGATAAATGACAAAGAGTCCTACGTGTGCTAGAGTTCTTAAAAGGATAATTTTACTGACTTTGAAAAGGAGAGATTCTAGGGAGGAGTTGCTGATTTTTGTGAAGATTGAAGAGTACACAAGCTCTATATAAAGGGGGGCACGCCCTAACCAAAAAGGAGGATTTTGAGTTATCTTTTAGTGTAGAAGTATGTTCTTCAATATCTCCATGTGTAGCTAATTTCTTTCTTTGGTTAAGGGTGATTTCAAATCCCTAGGCATGGTTATTAGATAACAAATTTTTGAAATTTTCTTTCATCTCTCTTTCAATTATGTTTATATTCCTTTGATTTCATTATCTATAAATTCTTTTTTGTTTGCTTGGGTGCGCAACTAGGTGAGCATGTTAGTAATTTTGTTGCTAGCTTAGAATTTTGATCCGTAATTGTCAAGGCTTTCTAAACAAAAGTAGTAAATTATTTTCAATGATTATGGAATATTTTTGTTTGATTACATAAGGAATATAACTCAAGTTTTATAAACCAAACTTGTGTGTTTATCGCTTGATTCAACCCATATCTTTCTTGATTAATTACTTTCATTAAAAAATTTAGAGAACTTATTCTAGGTTGTTTAATGGAAAGAGTTTAAGTAAAGAATTTATTTTACTTAATGACAAGGTAAGGAAAGATCAAGATATTCAAATTTGTGATTGTTTTAAGGTTGTTATTTTTGAAAGATTGAGAATGTTATTTCTGATTATTAACTATTTCCATATTTCTAGAGGTAGAGAATGAATCCTTAACCATATTTCTTATCATATTCTTAATTCTTTAAATCTGTCTTTTCTAAATTTCAGTTTCTAATTTTGTTTTCTTTTGCTTTTTTTACGTATCAAACAATCTTCAAACCCCTACATATTTTATTTTCATATTTTTAGAGTGTCATTAGTGTGTCTACAAGTTTTCATTCAATTTAGTTAAGTCTAAGTAGGATTTTTAATCACATTTTAATTTCTGGTCAGTATAGAGTCTAGTGTTTATCTTGTGTCAATAACACTTAATTAGAAACAATCTCCTATGGAAATGACCCTTGCTTGCTACCATACTCAATAACGATCATATTTATTGCAAGGATTTAAGTTGGTACACTTTTGTGCATGCCAAATTTTGTCCCCGCTACCGGGTATTGTTTTGCCTAATTATTAACATGTTATTTTCTTTTGTTTTATTTTCTTATTCATCCTAATTAGTTTTTATTTTTATTTTTTATAGTATTTTTGAATGAATGTCCAAGTATAGTGAAGAAGAAGAAGATCAACGACTCAAAAATATTTTGGAATACGCATCATCTATCCTTAGACCCAACAAGGAGTCCACGCTTGTTCCACCTTCACCATCATATTCACATCCAATTTCCATTCCACCTATTGAAGTCAATCAAGAATTACATACTGCCCATTCATCTAGTTCATCACCAAGTGAGTCTTCAAACCATCCAATTCCAACCGAGAAGGAAATTGAAGAAGAACAATAAGAAGAAGAGATGGAAATGGACAACCGAACACTCAAGGAGTTGGCAGCACCAACTCTAGATCAGCAACCCCTTTGTATTGAATATCCCCAACTTTAAGTTGCGTGTGAACTCAAATCGGGAATGATCCATCTACTTTCAACTTTTTGTGGTTTTGTGGGAGAAGATCCAAACAAGCACTTAAATGAGATGTAGTGTGTTCAAGCATGAAACCAACCGATATATCTGAAGAGTAAGTTAAGTTGAGAGCCTTTCCATTTTCCTTAGCGGGTAGCACAAAGGAATGGATTTATTATCTACCATCAAGCTCTATCACCACATGGAATGAGATGAATAAACTCTTTCTCGAAAGGTATTTCCCTGCATCCAAGGCTGTAAATATTAGAAAAAATATATGTGGTATTCGGCAACAAAATGGAGAGAGTTTATAAGAGTATTGGAAGTAGTTAAAGAAGCTTTGTGCATCAAGCCTCATCACCAAATCAACGAGCAACTTCTAATTCAATACTTCTATGAAGTACTCATACTGATGGAAAGGAGCATGATAGATGCAGTAAGTGGATGAGCTTCAGTGGATAAGACACCTATGGAAGCAAAGGACTTTGATAGCTGACATGACGACTAATTCACAATAATTTAGCACCCGATCAGACTTGCCACCAAGTAAGGTGAATGAGGTTGGTATTACAGCCAACATTGAGTGACAACTAGCTAATCTCACCACCCTAGTTCAACAAATGGCCTTAGGTGCAACTCAACGAGCAAATGTATGTAGAGTGTGCTCTATAGTTGGTCATCCAACTGATACGTGCCATATTTGCAAGAGGATAATTGGGAGCAAGTCAAAAAGCTATAGGAGGTTTTCAAGGGCAACATGTGCCACAAAGACAAAAGTATGATCCTTTCTCCAACACTTACAATGTTGGATGGAGGGACCATCCTAACTTCAGCTATTCAGAAAATAGACAAGTTGCCCAAATACTAACTTCAATCGTCCACCTATTTTCAACCAATCAAGGCTTCAACAACCATATCAACCATGACCACAAGTCATGGCTCAAGACCAAGGTATGTCTCTTGAGGTAATAGTTAAAATTTTGGCTTCTGACTCTTTGCAATTTCAATAGGAGACAAAGACCACTATCAAGAACTTAGAGACACAAGTGGGCCAATTAGCTAATATCGTGGGCAGATTGGAAGCACAAGGATCAAGAAAACATCCATCCCAAACCGTGATCAATCCAAGGGAAAATGCTAGTTCTTTGACTTTGAGATATGGGAAACAACTCAACGAAGTATCAAAAACACCAAAAACAGAAGGAGCGTTCGTAGATGAGCAAAAAGAGAAAAATGGATTTGACCATTGAGAAAGATGAAGCTACGACTCCCATAGAGAGTACTTCGACACCCAAGGTAACTTCTAAAGTTCTGATTTCTACTAATGTTTCTTCTCCACATTTTCCTAGCATATTTACAAAGTCTAAAAAGGAGGAACATGAAAAAAGAGATTTTGGAAACCTTTCGCAAAGTACAAGTGAATATACCTCTTTTGGATGCAATTAAGAAAGTACCACTTTATGCAAAGTTCCTCAAAGAGTTGTGTAACACCAATCGTAAGGTAAAGAGTGATGAAACGGTAAGTGTGGGGGAGAATGTATCCGCTGTTTTGCAAAGAAAGCTTCCCCCCAAATGCAAAGATCCATGAAGGTTCATCATAACATGTACAATTGGTAATACGAAGCTTGATAAAGCTATGTTAGATTTAGGAGCATCAATCAATGTCATGCCTTCCTCTCTTTATGCTTCTTTGAATCTTGGTTCACTTAAGAAAATTGGTGTAGTTATTCAACTCGGCGATCGTTCTTATGTCTATCCAAAATATGTTTTAGAGGAAGTTTTAGTACAGATTGATGAGTTAGTTTTGCCCGCTGATTTCTATGTTCTTGAAATGGAAGAAGACTCTTCACCTATGTCAACACCATTACTCTTAGGGAGGCCATTCATTAAAAACAAACTGAACCAAGATAGATGTCTATGATGGAACTCTAGCCACGGGCGAGGTTATACACTTTAATATATTTGAAGCAATGAGGTACCCAAATGATTCACATTCATGTTTTTCAGTTGATATACTTGACTCTTTAGCATACCAACTTTTTGAGTTCATAAGTAAGGATACCGTTGCATCTCTAGAATCATTGACAAAAGCTCCAAATAGGTACAATTCTTCATTAATTTCATTGCCTTCATCTAACGAGAAACTTCTACCATCTATTATGCAGCCCCTACTTTGGAGATTAAACCTCTTCCGGAGCATCTGAAATATGTTTACTTAGGAGAGAAAGACACGCTGCCGGTAATTATTACAAGGAAGCTCACGACGTTATAAGAGGAGAAGTTAGTTTGTGTTTTAATGGATAAAAAAATAGCAATTGGTTGGACAATAGCTGACATAAAAGGGATTAGTCCATCCATATGCATGCACCGAATTCTACTTGAGGATGGAGTAAAGCCAACTGGGGAAGCTCTACGCCGACTGAATTCTCCTATGATGGAGGTTGTAAAGAAAGAATTCTTGAAGTTGTTAGATGTTGGTGTGATTTACCTAATTTCAGACAGAAAATAGGTGAGCCCGATCCAAGTAGTTCCAAAAAGATCCGGTATCACCATGGTTAAGAATGAAGAGAATGAGCTAGTACCAACCCGTGTCCAAACTGGGTGGCGAGTTTGCATTGACTATCAAAAACTTAACTCTACTACTCGCAAAGAACATTTTCCTTTACCTTTCATTGATCAAATGTTAGAAATATTGGCTGGTCATACTCATTATTGTTTTCTTGATGGCTATTCAGGTTATAATTAGATCGCAATTGCACTAGAGGATCAAGAGAATATAACATTCATATGCCCTTTTTGAACGTTTGCCTACCGATGCATGCCATTCGAACTTTGCAATGCTCCTATTACTTTTCAACGATGTTTTTATCAAAGATTCATCAAGGATTTTTCAAAGATTGCAAGGCTCTTATGCATATTGTTACAAAAGGAAGTGATGTTCAACTTCAATGAAGAGTGCAAGGAGGCATTCAAAACACTTAAAGAACTTTTGACCACATCTCCCATTATTCAACCACCTAATTGGAACCTCCCATTTGAGTTAATGTGTGATGCAAGTGACTACGTCGTGGGGGCTGCTTTAGGGCAGCGAGTTGGCAAGCTTTCTCATGTTATCTATTATGCATCAAGAACTTCGAATGATGTACAACTTAATTACTCCACAACTGAGAAATAGCTATTGGCGGTTTATTTTTGCTTTAAATAAGTTTCATTCTTATTTAATTGCTTCTAAAGTAATTGTGTTTTTTGAACATGCAACTCTTAGGTACTTGCTCACTAAGAAGGATGCGAAACGGAGACTTATAAGGTGGACACTTCTCTTGCAAGAATTTGATTTGGACATCAAGAATAAGAAGGGAAGTGATAACGTAGTTGCTGATAATCTTATTCGCCTCATTCATAATGAGGAAGTTATCCCTTTGCGTGAAAACTTTCCCGACGAGCAACTATTCTCTTTGGAATTTTTGACCCCTTGGTATGTTGATATTATGAACTACTTGGTCACCAAGAAGATGACTGATGACTTGACTCATGCTCAAAAGGATAAACTAAAGAAGACAACAAAGCAATATGTGTGGGACAATCCATATTTGTGGAAGTATTGTACTGATCAAATGATAAGAAGATCCGTATCTAATTCTGAATTCTCATCTATATTAACTTTCTGTCATTCTAATGCTGGTGGGCACTCAGAGACCATTCTGAAGGTACTTGAGTGTGGATTTTATTGGCCTACATTGTTCAAGGATGCTTACATTTTTTGTAAGTCATGCGATCATTGTCAAAGAACAGGTAACCTAGGTGCATGAAATCAAATGCGACAAACACCTATACTCGTTGAAATATTTGATGTTTGGGGCATTGATTTCATGGGACCTTTTCCTTCTTCATATGGTAATCTTTACATACTTCTTGATGTTGATTATGTATCAAAATGGGTGGAAGCAAAAGCCACTCGTACTAATGATTCTAAAGTGGTTGTAGATTTTGTGAAGACTAATATTTTTGCAAGGTTTGGAACACCAAGAGCCATAATCAGCGATGGAGGTAGCCATTTTTGAAATCGTTCATTCAAAACTTTGCTAAGGAAATATAAGATTACACTCAAGGTCTCCACACCATACCACCCACAAACTAGTGGGCAAGTGGAAGTATCAAACCGAGAGGTCAATTCCATTTTAGAGAAAACGGTGAATCCCAATAGGAAAGATTGGAGCTTGCACCTTGATGATGTACTTTGGGCATATAGAATAGCATTCAAAACACCAATTGGGGTGTCACCCTTTCGCATTGTGTATGGTAAGCCATGTCACCTTCCGGTTGAGTTGGAGCATAAAACATTTTGGGCAGTGAAGCAATGTAACATGGAAATGGAAGCTGCGGATGAACAAAGGAAGCTCCAACTAAATGAGCTTGAGGAAATCAGAAATGATGCTTATGAGAACTCACGAATCTATAAGGAGAAAACTAAGGCTTTCCATGACAAAATGGTTTCAAGAAAGTGTTTTGTTATTGGACAAAAAGTTCTTTTATTTCATTCACACCTTAATTTATTTCCTGATAAGTTACGTTCTCGATGAGTTGGTCCTTTTATTGTTGGTGCAGTGGAAATTAGGAGCTTAACGATGAACAAGCAGTTCAAAGTGAATGGACATCGACTCAAGCCTTACTATGAGTCCTTCGTAACGCAAGATGTGGAGAATGTACCTCTCCATGAACACAAGTCTCTTGATGGATAAATGTGGTTACAAGTCAGGTTGAAGACACTAAACCAAACGCTAATTGGGAGGCAGCCCAAAGGATGAAGGGCACGCCATACTCAGATTTTCTCTTCCCTTTCTTTTTCTTCTCATGGGATGAATTAATTTTACATTGGAGACAATGTAATAATTAAGTGCGGGGGGGATTTCATATTTCTTTGCATTTGTTTCTTTTATTTAAAAAAACAAAAAATATCATTAGTTACTTTGTTTTGATTAGTTTGAGTTAAATTTTGTTCTATCAGTTTTAGTATACTTTTTAACGACCATGATGAGAACTGAGCTTTAATGTTATGACTTTGATTGATTATGAGCATAGATTTAGATCTTGATATTATTCATTGGTTAATATGTTTTTATGATAATTATGCTCAAATCATCATCATGCACAATAGCCATGTTTTTTGGTATAGAAGCACGCATGTTAGGACGAGTAAAATGCTTATATTACCCTTATTACCCTTGTGAGACATATTTGAGCCACTAAATTTCTTTTGAGATGTGTAATATTATGATCCTATTCTTTCTTCTTCTTACTTTGACTATTACTTGAGTTGACATGCAGCACGAGGATTACATGCTAATAACTTTTTTGAAGATCTATCGAAGTGAATGGTTGATCAAGTACCTCTTTAAAAAAATGATAAAGACATTAGGATTTACCACCATAGCCAAATCAGCCAGTGCCCCATTGATGTTATCACAAGAACATCCCCGTTAGTGAGTCAGTTTGAGCTTTCATTAAGTCTTTTTTTGTTAACCCCATCTCTTTACCTTTTACCCATAGTGTAGATTCTCACCCTTAATCAAAAGATCAAGTGGAGATAATATGGAAGAGACTTATTTTATATACAAGGACAAACACTTGGGGTTGTAAGAAAGAAAGAAGAGGAAAAAGAAAGAAAAATGAAGAAAAAAAAGAAGAAGCATGGGTGAAAAGTTATTCTTGTAAGCTTTCTTTGAGAGAAATGGAAATATTAAAAAAAAAAGAAAGAAAGTGCAAATAAAAATTCTATTGATTAAATATGTTCTTGGACGTTATAAGGTTGGTTGAGATAAAGCAAAGGCTCAATGCAATGATTCTTGCTTATGTTCTTAGTTGATTGCCTCGATTTGTGAGAAGTGTTCCTTGAATATTTTGTTGCATCCTTTCCATCATTTCTTTTAGCCACTAAAACCCTAGCCCCATTACAACCTTAATTGAAGACTTTTGATATTGGGTGGTGTTGACAATTAAGTGGAGAATTATGCTCAAGGGAAAGCATATAGTGTCACTAATCCTTTCACTCAAGTAATGGTATCCTTTGAAAATAGATTGAGAGAATAAATAGTTGGTGATCTTCTTTGTGAGGCTTATAGAGGTTTTACTTGTTCGAAGCATGCATAGCATAAATTATCGTTAACATTGGCTATGAAACACTTGAGTATGATTGTCATAGAGATATATTAGCTTTTCAATGATTATGGATTTGAGTCGATGTTTTTATAATTTCAAGGCTATAATCTCTTTATTAGAAGGTTAGTTCTTTTTATCTACGCTTCGATTGCTAAGGGACTAGCAATAAGCTGGTTGGGGGTTGTGATAAATGAGTAAAAACACATATTATTCATTATTAAAATAATGAAATTTTTGAAAAGAAGAGATTAAATGTGATTTTTATGTAATTGTTTTCACAAATGTTACATTCAGATATTTATCATGACATACAATCTCTTCGCATTGTCATTAGGCACTATGCTCAGAGACCACACTTTTATGTGTCTGTGGGGGGAGTTTACTCCCACATTAGAGGATGTAGCCGTTCTGTTACGACTCCCCGTTATTGGTAAAGAGAATATATTCTCTCTTGTTGACACATATAAAGACAGAGAGGTAGGGGTTATGCTACTTAAAAGGATTCGTGAGTGCATGGAACTGGTAGTTCCAAATAAACAAGCATGAGCTTTCCAGGTTGGGTGAGACAGTTTTTGGGTTATTTTAAGGATGGAAGTTTTTGCAGGGTGCTGGCTTTGGATTGGGATGCCGCTTGAGGCCATCTTATCTTTATGCTTGAGTAGATCATCTTCTACGACTCTTTAGATGATGGGGTAATAAGCACTTATTTACTTGGGACATCCAAATTGCTCGAGGTGTGGCTCTACCACTAACTCCTATATTCCTGAGGTGCTTATACAATCACCTTAACCTGATCCAACATGACGAGTTTACAAGACACTGGCAATATAATGTTGAATCACATTTTCCCATGAGTTTTCTTTAGATTTTTCTCTGAGAGCGTGTGAAAGGTTATGTAGTTTCACCTTCCACAACAGACTACTTAGAGAAGGTAGGGATTACGAGGGATTGCATCCGATTAGATGATACATTGTCTTATAGCTACTCTTAGGGCATGTGCTGGCTGAAACTAGACAAATCATGCTCACATTATGGACTTCTTAGATGAAGAATCCAACTTCACATTTCATCCCTATACTAAGTCCATCCCAGGCTTCTGTACTGTTTTTCCTCATTGTTCGTTGCATGATGATGTCAGGCTTCATAATGGATGAAAAATCATAGGGGCACCGTCAGGTTATGGTGAACATCACTCTCAATGACATCTCATCATTTGTGAGTAATTATTGAAGATACAGTACTACAAAAATGGGCTACAATGACAGCCACCCATTTACTTCAATGACAACTTTGCAAAATCTGTCAAAGGAAAAATGTGTTAACTAGGGTAATTTGAATAACATGACATTGTTTAAATAAACTGTCATAATAAATTTACCTATTATGACAACTTAATCTTAAACAGTCATGACAAAGATGCATAACTGTACTTAATGACAATGATTTTATATCAGTATATAAATTTTTTCCATAATTCCAAAAATGCCACTTTATATTCTAACCCTAATCCATTAACATTTTCCAACTCTCAATTCTAAGAGGATAGAGGTGAAGAGGTGATGCTCTCTCTCTCTCTCTATCTCTCTCTCTTCCCATCTATTTCTTCTTAGCCCTGTGACTGAGAAGCCCCAACCGCACGATTGTGAAGCCTCAGGACGGGGAAATCAAAACCATCAGAGGGTGCGACTGAGAAGCCACCGTCTTCAAGCCCCACGATGGAGAAATGAAACCGCGAGAGGGAAGTGGCCAGCCTCTCACCGACTTTTGCTTCGACATTATTCAATCTTTGTCGTCAATCGTGAGGTACACCTTTTTAATCAATCAATTAAGTTTTTTTATATTATTTTTGTTCGTCTTCAGATTTTTAAAGTTGTAAGTTCTAATATAGGCTTTCTAATATATGGTTAAATTTTTAGTAGTTTCTTATTAAGGATTCCTGTGATTTTATTTTTAATTTTTGATTTAGGGTTTATTTTTATCTGATTTAGCCCAAATTTTCACTATCTTCATTGTAGCACTATGTCTGTGAGGGTATCGCCAAAGTATGAGGTATCTTTGAAGTAGTGTGAGATATCATCGAAGTATGTTTATATCCTTGATATATGTTTGCAATTTTATTCATAGCTTTTCAATTTCATTGTTGCTTCCATGGTATTTTCTAGGGAATATATGTTGCATCTAATCTGGATAATGCCCACATCCACTTCAATCAAGTTTTTACATTTAAAGCCATCTCTCAACTCTCGTACTAGGGAACCTTTTCATTTCAACCACGCTGCCCCTCTGTTTTCTTCTTAGTGGAATTGAACAGGCTCTGCTACTAAAATTCCTTATGTATCTCTTTATAGTCGAAAACAATCCTCACTGTTCTGGGGTTTTCTTGCTGGTTTTGTATCAATGGGGGACTTCTCTCTGCCTCATGACTTTTATTTTTTGGGATTTGACAGCTCTACTTAGTAAGTCACTCCATTAATCTTTACTATGTTTCTCCTTTTTCATTATTTTTAATGAAAAGACAATTTGCTTGATATGCAATTTCATTAAAGCTCTCCTTTCCAAGAGCTCTCCCTATATGGTGTAATTATGTATTTGTGTATAAGTTGATAAATATCTACTTTATATTGTTCAAAATTCATAATTGTTTGGTATTTGGTATTTCTTGGTGAACTCTGATATATAGCTTGGGACAGATAAATTAGTTTTCATGATGTTGAGATGGTAGGGTTCCTCGTACACGCAAGTTTTGCTGGGTTAAACCTCATGCTTTTCTGACTACACCGATTTATGGCTAGGTGAAATTGAGAAGGATTCACGTTCGTGATTTTGAGCAAGAGCTAGATTTATGTCATTTGAGCATTGGAGTTCTAGAATTGGTGAGTTTATGTGTTCGTTTCCCATGAGCTTAAGGCTATTGTTTTGGTAATTTACGGGGGTTTCGTTTGAAATTGGTGTGTTTTTAAGGTTGATACTCTCTGTGAAATTTGAAGAGGAGAAAGTTTGATAGGCTCAAGTCGTTGGGTGTTTCTGTTATTTTTTGTCATAGACTTCTAAAAAACCAGACTTGATTGTTTACTTTCTTATTGACGATGTTTGTGTAGATTTAAATTGGTTATCTATGTTTTTTTTACAGATTAACCATCGTGTTAATAGGATTTAATGTTTATCTTATATGATAAGTTTTTTGTTCTTTTTTTTCCTTCCAAGTTGTCTATGAGGGGATCACTTTCTTAGCTTGCTCCCAAGTTGAAATGCCACATTTGATGGGCATTGATGTAATCATTTTCACTATATGCAACCAATAAACCCAATTTGAAATAATATTTAATTCGTTGATCTTTAATTCCTTTGTAGGATAGTTGATGTCCTCATGATTATCTTGGAGAGTCGAATGAAGATTTGGTCAATGATAACTTTTGTAATTGTTTACGAGGTACTTCTTTCCAAATACAATTCCCATGCTGATGCTACAAGTTGCTATAATCATTTTCTTTGTTGGAATGTGGATGTTGTTTGTATGATTTAGACATGTTGATAGAGTAGAGTACTGAAAACATTATATTCATTTACTTTGAGGCATTATTACCAGTCTGTGACTCTGCGTTTCTTTTGTATAATCAGATAATGGAAAATATATGCTTAGCATGTTATCATGTCCTTGAACTTGCTTGGAAGAGTACATATTTAATCACAAGTAGCCATTGGCATCCACCCTCCCCTAAGTTTCCACCTTTTCATATTTAGGTCATATTTAGGGATTACATTGCATGATCATTTTTGCTTAAACCAGAGATAACATGTTTGCTAACATCCTGAGAGAGATGATAGCTCCACCAAATATTATCAGCAAAGTTCTGAGTGTTGTGATTGGTAACAATTCTAAAATGAGTGATGATAGACCAATCCCAATCTTTGCCCATTTAATCATTACCCAAATCTAGTAAGAAAACCCATTTCTCGTATTTTGGATTAGAAAATTAGAGATTGAATTTTGGTTTGATTCTGTAATGTTTTCTTCACCTTTTTATGAGTTTGATAGTTTTGGATGGCCGAGGCAAATGATAGGATTAAAAGGGAGAATCCAAGGTAATTGCGTGTGGCATAGGGAGCTCTTGGGAGATAGTAGCTTTAGTATAATTCAATTTCAACCCAACAGTTCCCCTTAAATGATTACAGAAAAGAGAGGGAATTGTTTCTTTTTGGGGGCTATGCAAATTTCTTTCTTTTTCCTATTTTTATGTGTCATGGGAAATCTTTAGGCTTATGCATGTACTTTGGGTTCGATAAAAGGAGGAAGCATATGAGGAAGAGAGGACATAGTATTTAGAAGAACATTGCAGCTGTCAAAGAAGAAGCTTTATCTTGTAGATCCAATTAAGGAGTGACACATTGTTATATGGACTCAATAGGTGCTCTGTTTTTTACTTAAATGTTTTCTTGATTTTTTTTCAAAATTAATTTTCCCTATTTTGTGAATCTTGGGAGTGTTTATTGCCTTTTTGCTTCTATAAATATCTTAGTTAATCTTAGTCTTTGATTGATCTGTTTGTGGTTGAAATATATGAAAACTATGAGGATGAGGTCCTTCCTTATCTTAAATATTATGTTGTAATCCTTGTATTTTTTCTATTTGTTGTACTCATTTGTTGTTTGCTAAAAAATGGAATAAATTCAAGTACAATAAGAATTTTTTCGATGCATTCTCGAACAACAAAAAGGATCTTTAGGGAATATTGAAGGGTTGTCATGGAAAGGCAGAAACTGCTTTTTTTTTCCCTTTAAATAATATTAATGAATAACTGTCATGGGAAGGCAAGTTTTTGCCTCTCCATGATAGTTTTTATTAAATGATCCTATAATGATGGGGATTCCCCATGATTATAGGTTTTTTTACGGCACCTATAATTACGGGCAATCCCCGTCACTAAATGTGTTATTGCGGCAAGTTTAATGACGGGGATTCCCCGTCATCTAATGTCTTTTTCTAGGACTTTTAGATGACGGGGATTCCTCGTCTTCTAATATCTTTTCGCGGGATTTAGATGAAGGGGAATACCCATCATTAAAGGTCAAAAACTGAGATTTTTAATGATGTTGAAGGTAAAGATGACAACCCGTAGATGACAATCGGTCAGCCATCAATATAGTGTTATAATGATAGTTTTTACCGGTCATATAATCCCATTTTGTATTAGTGATACCTCCAAACTTCCATGCAAAAACCATGTAAAACTTACGTGCTCTTCATCAAACAGTAGGAATACACAGTCCGCTTCAACCCGAGCTGCTATATCAACAAAGCCTATGAAAGCTTCTCAGTTATCCACCTTTTGTAATTAGTAGGTTGAGAATCTAAGGATCCATAATAAACTTGCCGCACGACTCATTCTTATTGGCTCACATGGAATAAAGGCTTCAACTAATCATTATCAATGTTTGGTTATTCCTTTAACCAATCATTCTTCAGCAAATATATTATTAGGTTAATTATTATTCTTTTATACTTGTGTAAATGTCTTTGCATATCGTAATTTACGGGTTGTTGAATTAATCAATATCACGAAGTCTTTAGTCTTCATTTTATTTTCCTTTTATCACTCTAAGTTGGTATCATAGCAGGTTACCCTTAGCCTCCAGTCCTCAAATGGCTACTCCTGTAAATTAAGCTGGTAACACCACCACCATTGCCACCTTCCTCTTTCAATATCTTCATGACAAGTTCAATGTGATTAACTCACCACCATGCTTGAGAGAAGATATTGAAGATATCTCCGAAGTTCCATGCAAAAACTATGTGCTCTTCATCAAGTAGTAGGAATGCATAGTCCACCTCAACCAAACCCTTCAAACTGAACCGCTACATCAGTAAAGTCTATGTCAGCTACTCACTTATCCACCTCAGCCAAACGACTCACTCATATTGGTTCAAAGGGAATAAAGGCTCCATCCAATCATTATCAATGATTGTTTATTCATTCAACCAATCATTCTCCATCAAACAGATTCTTCAGTTATTTATATTTATACTTGTGTAAATGCTCTTTGCATATTGCAATTTAAGGGTTGTTGAATTAATCAATATCACGGGGCCTTTAGTCTTCATTTTCTTTTCTTTCTATCTTTCATCAAATCAGGTTACCCTTCGCCTCCAGTCCTCAAATGGCTACTCCTATAAATTAAGGTGGCAACAACATTACCACTGCCACCTTCGTCTTTTCAGTATCTTCATGAAAAGCTCAATGTGATTTACTCCCCATTATGCTTAAGGGGGGATATTGAAGATACTCGCAAAGTTCTAAGCAAAAACCATACAAAACCTACTTACTCTTCATCAAGCAGTATGAATTTATAGTCCACCTTAACCCGAGCCGCTACATCAGCAAAGCCTATGTCAGCTCCTCACTTATCCACCCTATCATCTAGTAATTGACAGGTTGAGAATCCAAGGATCCATAACAAGCTTGCCACATGACACATTCCTATTGGCTCACAAGGATTAAAAGCTTCAACCAGTCACTATCAATGATTGGTTATACCTAAAACTAATCATTCTACAACAAATAAATTCTTCGGTTATTTATTATTCTTCTATACTTGTGTAAATGCTCTTATCATATTGCAATTTATGGGTTGTTGAATTAATCTATATCACGAAACCTTTAGTCTTCATTTTCTTCGCTTTCTATCTTTTTAAGTTGGTATCAAAGCAAGTAACCCTTATCTTCTAATCCTCAAAAGGCTACTCCTGTAAATGAAGATGGCAACAACACCACCACTGCCCTGCCACAATTCTCTTTTTAGTATCTTCATGAGAAGCTCAATGTGATTAACTTCACACTATTCTTGAGGGGAGATGTTGATGATACCTCCAAAGTTCCATGCAAAAATCATGCAAAACCTACGTGCTCTTCATCAAGCAGTAGGAATGCACAATCCAAATCAACCTGAGCTGCTACATAAGTAAAGCCTATATCAACTCCTCACTTATTTACCTCAGCCTCTTGTGATTGCCAGGTTAAGAATCCAAGAATCCATAAGAAACTTGCCACAAATAGATTATTCGGTTATTTACTATTCTTTTACACTTGTGTAAATGCCTTTTACATATTGTAATTTCCGGCTTATTAAATGAATCAATATCATAGAGCCTTTTGTCTTCATTTTCTTCTCTTTTTATTTTTCTAAGTTCGTATCAAAGTAGGTTACCCTTAGCCTCCAGTCATCAAATGGCTACTCATGTAAATGAAGCTGGTAACAGCACTATCACTGCCACCTTCCTCATTTCAGTATCTTCATGAAAAGCTCATTGTGATTATCTCCTTACTACTCTTGAGGGGGGATATTGAAGATACCTCTAAATATCCATGCAAAACCTATGTGCTCTTCATTAAGTAGGATGAATTCACAGTCTAGCTCAACCTGAGTCGCTACATTAGTAACGCCTGTGTTAGCTCTTGACTTATCCACCTCAGCCTCTTGTAATTCAATCATTATCATTGATTGGTTAAACCAATCCTTCTCCATCAAATAGATTATTCGATTATTTATTATTCTTTTATACTGTTGTCAATTTTTTTGCATATTGTAATTTACGGGTTGTTGATTTAATTGATATCATGAAGCCATTACTCTTCATTTTCTTCTCTTTTTATCTTTCTAAGTTGGTAATAGAGCAGGTTACCTTTAGCCTTCTATCCTTAAATGGTTACTCTGGTAAATGAAGCTGGCAATACCACCACCACCACTACCACATTTCTATTTTCAGTATATTCGTGACAAGTTTAATGTGATTAACTTCCCATATGCTTAAGGGTGGATATTGAAGATATATCCAAAGTTCCATGTAAAACCTACGTACTCTTCATCAAGCAGTCGGAATGCACAACCCAACTCAAACTGATTTGCTAAATCAACAAAGCCTATGTCAACTCATCACTTATCCATCTCAACCCCTTGTAATTAGCAGGTTGGGAATCTTAAGATCGATAACAAACTTGCTACATAATTCATTCCTATTGGCTCACAAGGAATAAAGGCTTCAACCAGTCATTATCAATGATTGGTTATTCCTTCAACCAATCAGTCTCCATCAAATAGATTCTTTGGTTATTTATTATCCTTTTATACTTGTGTAAATGCTATTTGCATTCTGTAATTTACGAGTTATTGAATTAATCAATAACACAAAGCCTTTAGTATTCATTTTCTTCTCTTTCGATCTTTCTAACTTGGTATCAAAGCTGGTTACCCTTAGCTTCCAGTACTCAAATGGCTACGTTTGTAAATGAAGCTGGCAATACCACCACCACCACCACTGCCACATGTCTCTTTTCAGTATCTTCATGACAAGTTTAGTGTGATTAACTTCCCATATGCTTAAGGGTGGATATTGAAGATACCTCCAAAGTTCCATGTAAAACCTACGTACTCTTCATCAAGCAGTCGGAATGCACAACCCAACTCAAACTGATTTGCTACATCAACAAAGCCTATGTCAACTCATCACTTATCCACCTCAACCCCTTGTAATTAGCAGGTTGGGAATCTTAAGATCCATAACAAACTTGCTACATAATTCATTCCTATTGGCTCACAAGGAATAAAGGCTTCAACCAGTCATTAACAATGATTGGTCATTCCTTCAACCAATCATTTTGCATCAAATAGATTCTTTGGTTATTTATTATCCTTTTATACTTGTGTAAATGCTTTTTGCATATTGTAATTTACGAGTTATTGAATTAATCAATATCACAAAGCCTTTAGTATTCATTTTCTTCGCTTTCGATCTTTCTAACTTGTTATCAAAGCTAGTTACCCTTAGCCTCCAGTACTCAAATGGCTGCTTTTGTAAATGAAACTGACAACAACACCACCACTGCCACATTTCTCTTTTTAGTATCTTCATGACAAGTTCAGTGTGATTAACTTCCCATATGCTTGGGGGGGGGGGGTATATTAAAGATACCTCCAAAGTTCCATGCAAAAACTATTTAAAACCTACAGGTTCTTCATTAAGCCATAGATGTGGCAGGTTGAGAATCCTAATCCATAAAAAACTTGCCACATGACTCATTTTTAATGTCTCACAAGGAATAAAGTCCTTAACCAAGGTTGTTAGAATAGCGATCCGGATAGTATGATCGTACGATCTTTCCGGGTCAGCGATCCAAATCGTGTGGATAATTATTTTTCGGTAGGATCGGCCCAGGTTCGCGATTCGAATCGTGGGATCGATCCGGCACTGATCCTGGTGCCTAAGTAAAGCAGGCGATTTTTTCCTTGTTATTAGAAAAAAATATTGATGGTGAGATTAGAAGCCTTTCCCTAAAGGTTCACACATGACCATTTAACCACTTAGTTAACTATACTTATGTATAAAAATGAACATCTTTAATATTTAATTATACAGTTGACTATTTTTATGATATTTTAATTTTTTTATGATTTACACCTCTTAAAGTTATCAATTTAGACGTACACATCTTAAAGTTATCAAAATTAAAATGAATTTTGTCACTACTATTTTATTATATTTAGACATTAATTTTACTATTGTTACAAACTTATTAAATTTTAACTTATAAACAAATACTCTCAAACCTAATGTAATATAAATTTATAATAATGATATTAACATATTAATATTATCTTTAGATATTTATTTATTTATCTTTTATAATAATGACCATTTAACCACTGAATACACTATGCTTATGTATGTTACAAAAATGATCATCTTTTATATTTAATTAAACATTCTACCATTTTTATGTCATTTCAAATGATTTATTTTATGACTTACACTATAATAATTAGAACGAATTTCACTACCACTAGTTTATTATATTTAGACATTAATTTTAATATTGTTGCAAAATTATTAAATTTTAACTTATAAATCAAACACTCTCAAACCAAATGTATTATAATGATAATCTTAACATATTTAATCAATAATTATCTTAACATATTTATTTATTTATCTTTTATAGTTTGAAACCTCTTATTTAGGGGATCACATATATGTTTCCATAAGAACTCTACTTAATATTATGTTATTTTAGATGACTTGAGGTTAGTTTCATTTAATAGGTAGATGGCTTCGTGTTGTATAATCATTTTCTTCAATATATTGAAGTATTATTAGCATATATATATTACTAATAAATTATTAAGAATTAATACGAACTAACGATCCTCGATCCGATCCTCCGATCCTCGATCCTATGCCCTTTCACCGATCCTAGGTAGGATTGCGATCCTGACAACTTTGGTTTCAACCAATCATTATCATTGATTGGTTAAACCAACCATTCTCCATCAAATAGATTTTTGGGTTATTTATGATTCTTTTAGACTTGTGTAAATGATCTTTGCATATTGTAATTTACATGTTGTTGAATTAATCAATATCACAAACCTTTAGTCTTTGTTTTCTTCTATTTCTATCTTTCTAAATTAGTATCAAAGTAGGTTACCATTAGTCTCCAGTCTTCAAATGGCTACTCATACAAATGAAGCGGGCAAAACACCACCACTACCACCTTCATCTTTTCAGTATCTTTGTGACAAGCACAGTGTGATTAACATTCATCTACTCTTGAGGGGGGATAATTAAGATACCTCTAAAGCTCCATGCAAACTTGTCAATTCATCAAGCAGTAGAAATGCACAATCCACCTCAACGTGAGCCGCTACATCAATAAAGCCTATGTCAATTCCTAATTTATCCACATCAACCTCTTGTAATTGGCAGTGTGAGAATCCAAAGATCCATAACAAACTTGTCATACGACTAATTCCTATTGGCTCACAATGAATAAATGCTTCAACCAATCATTATCATTGATTGGTTACACAAACATTCTCCATCACATAGATTCTCCGGTTATTTATTATTCTTTTAGACACATGTAAATGCACTTTGCATATTGTAATTTTAGGGCTTTTGAATTAAACAAAATAAAAAAGCCTTTAGTCTTCGTTTTCTTCTCTTTCTATCTTTCTAAGTTGGTATCAAAGTAGGTTACCCTTAGTCTCTAGTGTTCAAATGGCTACTCTTGTAAATGAAGCTGGCAACAACAACACTATTGCCACCTTCCACTTTTCAGTATCTTCGTGACAAGCTTAATGTGATTAACTCCCCAAAACGTGAGGGGAGATATTGAAGATACCTCTAAAAACTTCATGCAAAACCTACGTGCTCTTCATTAAGCATTAGGAATGCACATTCCACCTCAACCTGAGCTGCTACATCACCAACGCCTATGTCAGTTCCTCATACACCTTAGCCTCTTGTAATTATAAGGTTAATAATCTAAGGATCCATAACAAACTTGCCACATGACTCATTCCTATCGGCTCACGAGGAATAAAAGCTTCAACCAATCATCATCAATGATGGGTTATTCCTTCAACCAATCATTCTCCATCAAATAGATTCTTCGATTATTTATTATTCTTCTATACTTATGTAAATGCTCTATGCATTTCATAATTTGCGGGTTGTTGAATTAATCAATATCACGAAGCCTTTAGTCTTCATTTTCTTCGATCTTTCTAAGTTGGTATCAAAGCAAGTTACCCTTAGCCTCCAGCCCTCAAATGGCTACTCATGTAAATGAAGCTGGCGACACCACCACCACCACCACTGCCACATTCCTCTTTTGAGTAGCATCGTGCAAGCTCAATGTGATTAACTCCCAACTAAGCTGGAGGGGGGATATTGAAGATACCTCCAAAGTTCCATGCAAAAACCATTCAAAATCTATGTGATCTTCATCAAGTAGTAGGAATGCACAGTCTCACTTCAGCCTAAGCCACTATATCAACAAAGCCTATTGTAGATCTTTACTTATCTACCTTAGCCTCTTGTAGTTTGGCAGGATGAGAATACAAGGATCCATAACAAACTTGCCATATAATTTATTCCACTTGGCTCACTAGGAATAAAGGCTTCAACCAATCATTCTCATTGATTGGTTAAACCAGTCATTCTCCATCAAATATATTCTTTAGTTCTTTATTACTCTTTCATACTTATGTTAATTCTCTTTGCATATTGAAATTTACGGGTTGTTGAATTAATTAGTCTTCGTTTTCTTCTCTTTCTATCTTTCTAAGTTGTTTTCAAAGAAAGTTACCTTTAGCCTCCAGTCCTTGAATGGCTACTCCTGTAAATGAAGCTGGTAACACCATCACCACTGCCACCTTCCTCTTTAGAGTATCATCGTGACAAGCTGAATATGATTAACTCCCAACTAAGCTTGATGGGGGATATTGAAGATACCTCCAAAGTTCCATGCAAAACCTATGTGCTCCTCATCAAGAAATAAGAATGCACAATCCACCTCAATTCCAGTCGCTACATCAGCAAAGCTTGAGAATCTCAGGATCAATATCAAACTTGTCACTCGACTTATTCCTATTAGCTCACAAGGAATAAAGGCTTCAACCAATCATTTTAACTCCCCACTATGCTTGAGGGGGGATATTGAAGATATCTCAAAAGCTCCATACAAAAACCATGCAAAACTTACATGCTTTTCATCAAGTAGTAAGGATGACAAGTTAAGAATCTAAGGATCCATAACAAACTTTCCACACAACTCATTCCTAATGGCTCACAAGGAGTAAAGGCTTCAACTGATCATTATCATTAATTAGTTAAACCAACTATTCTTTATCAAATAGATTCTTTAGTTATTTATCATTCTTTTAGAATTGTGTAATTGTTCTTTGCATATTATAATTTACGGGTTGTTAATCAATATCATGAAGCCTCTAGTCTTTGTTTTCTTCATCTTTCTATCATTTTAAGTTGGTATCAAAATAGGTTACCCTTAGTCTTCAGTCTTCAAATGATTATTCCTGTAAGTAAAGCCGGTAACAACTCCGCCACTGCCACCTTCCTATTTTTAATATGTTTATGACAAGCTTAGTGTGATTAAATTGCCACTACGCTTGAGGGAGGATATTGAAGATACCTCCAAAGTTCCATGCAAAACCTACGTGCTTAGCATCAAGCAGTAGGAATACACAGTCCACCTCAACCCGAGCAGATACATCAGAAAAGCCTATGTCAGCTCCTCACTTATTCAACCACTACAAGAGATAAATGCTATGATAACGGCAAAAAAATACTATCATAGAATTTTGATAGCGTTTCCTAAAACGCGATATTAGCCAACGTTATTAAACGCTATGGTAACACTACCATTACATTTTTTTAAATGCTGGGATGAGTTTCTTATGATTTTTTTTTCACTTTAACAACATTTTTTGAAAGCTTAAAATACCTTTGATAGCACTATTTCATGCTATAAAATGTTGTGAAATGTGCTGTTGCGTTTTCCATAACGTTTTGTTAATACTATGAAATACCTTTGATACTATTTTTTGTTTATTCTTGCAATTTTACAAATATAAAAATAATTAACTTCATGACAATATCACAAAATACCAAAATCACATCATTTTATTTAATTACTTAAAATTATCACATACTATTCCACTAGAATCATATCTCAGAATGACAATTACATATTGATTTTTTCATAGAGCAAGAAAAAGTAATATATACTAAGGAAACAAATTAAAAACTAGTATAAGTTCACATCTAAATGAATCTTACAGCCTCATCGCTTAAGTTACGTAGATCTAGGATCATTAGCTATAGGAGGAGGAGACATTGGTAGTCTTCCAGGTAGTGAAGCTTAATGAACCGTTATGTTGTTGGCTATAGGAGCACCTTATGACTTGCTTGCTTCTGTTGGGGTTCTTTTGATTATTAGACTTCTACAAGAAATGAGACTGTTAGACCTTCGCAAGAAATAAATTTAATATTAGGAAGAAGTATGAATAACTCTCTTGTACAAAGATGTTTAAATGCTTTGGATTTCCCCTCCCCCTAGCAATGCACATAAACATATTTATTTCTAGCCCCTAATAGATTAAAAAAAGTTTTGATTAAGATTTCTGATGGTAGTATTTTCTATTCTTCTTTTTCCCGAGTACATATTTAAGTCTAAGATATAATGCCTCACAAAAAAAAGGCACTACTTGTTCTCGGCATAAGCTGAAATAAAAAAAATTTTAATAATAGAATTTGCATTCCCACATGTACAAGAAAGGAAAAGCAAGAGGATAGAGTAAATAAAACTCTAAGTAGAAGACTAACCTTTTGATTGATCTTCACATGTGACTTGCTTGCTTCTATTGACTTTATTTTGAAGTATAATTGCAACTGCAGATTTTTAAACAATCCAGAAAAATAAGGAATTCATTTATACAAACTGAATCTAGAAAATAGTGTAGAAAAATTTACTATTCAATATAATATGACTAAAGGGAAATAGTCAAAAAACTTATGAAGCCTGTCCATGAGAACATGGAAATCTAAAAATGCTATTCTGACTCCTAATCTAAAAATGCTATTCCGACATCTAATCTAAAATGCATAATATGGTTCCCTCTTTGTTTTACTACAAGTCTCACAAATCAGAAAAAGATAACACACTGACAACACCAAATTTAACAAAGTTCAGGACTCCAGCTCATTTTAAATAGTCACCAGCCAAGACATGAAGTAAATCAACCCCTATAAAGTCCATCTCATGTCAACAACACCCAACCTCCCGAACACATGTTGTAGAAAACTAATTATAATAATGATGAACAAGTCATTATAAGAGAGAGACAACAAATAACATAGGAAAATTGAAGATCGGTCAACAACAAACAAATTAAAGATTATTAAAATTAATTATCAGGGAAAGACCCAAAATAACACAAAAATTGATGTGAAAATGAAATAAATCATTAAAAAAAAAGCAATGACAAAACAAATGGATGTTGATGACCAGTCCCAACATGACTTCAGCAAACACCTTTGCTTAAAGAGAATTTTGGATTGAAACAGATTGTTCAAAACAACAAACTAGAAAAACAAACTCATCGTCTACATTGCCATGACTAAGCTCATCTCTGTTGATAAATAAGTAGGTAATTTATTTGTCAATTCTTAAGCAAAATTGAGAAAATATTTGATATTACTAACAGAAAAGCTAAGACATCAAAGCACCAATGGAACAGAGGAAAAACATTCCAACAAAAAATATTTAAACTTTCAAAATCATCTAGAAAACTTTTGTTGATTTCTTCAGCTTCTCTAGCTCTACCCTGCTAGATAACAAGTAGCAACATAATGGTAAACGGAGAATGTGAGCTCTTGACCACAATGACCTTTACCTGCAAGGCATGTGGTCAAAGTGATTACGGTTCACTAAGATGTGTAAATGCTACAACTCACAATGAAGAACCTAACTAACTTTGTTGCACTTTTTGCATTCCTATTCTTTTCATCTTTGACACTGTTATTGCTGAGAGAAGCCCTCTTGGTTAATGATGTTGAGCTCGAAACATGATTTCTGAGTTCCTTTTGTTGCTTCAGAAATGTTCAAATTCAATTATCCACTTGTATATTGAACTGTGGTATAATAAGGTCTTCCAAAGTAATAAAACAACACTTTTAATTTTTGATTAATGAGCTCCTAAGATCTTTGTCTGCCACTATAATACAAAATAGTCAAGTTTGAAGCAACAAAATTAGGAATACAACACCCACATGCCACAAGCTATTATCCTTTGTATATATGATCAAATACTACAAACGTATGAGTTGCAATCATTAAAAATGGTATAGTCCATCCGAGATAGGATAAATTTATCCCAAAATTTACTATATGCTCCCTTATAGTTAAACCATCACATATTTAAAAATCAACATTATAACTCTCTGTAGGCATGTATGACCATGGAGTACCAAATATGGCATCCTAGTGGTCCAGTAGATAGAAATGGACCAATAAATGAACAAATGCATATTACTTGATATATGTTGCCACTTACTTTATCGATATAAAAAGTGAGTGTTATTATTTTCAGCAAAGGTAGTACACAGTAAGAAGAGGAGAGGGAAAAACAAACCTATTGTGGAATTCCTTCACTTTAAAAATGAGATTAAGCATCACATCCCCAACCAATGTATATATAACTCCAAATCTAGCTGCCCATCAAAATTCACGAATTTTTAGACTTTCTTTTCTACCCCAATCATAACAAGCACAGAGCACCAAGCAATTGCCTCAATGATCAAAGAAATCACCTGTGAAATAATTTGACTAGATCATATATCTTCAAAAATACACCATTAAACATGTAAATAAAAACTGTACCACCCACCCTTGACTCTGAACACCTTCACTCAACTTCTTAATTAAAGTCCCTAGAGTCATAAGGCTTTTACTGATGTGGGTACCCTCCTTGAGTAAAACTCCTTCAAAATCCATCACAATCGAAAACAAAATTTCATAAATAAGTTCAACACATAAAAATTGAACCGAAATACATCACGTGAGTCAAAATTACCTTTGAACCTTGCAAAAGTTACCATAGATAGATGGAAAGAGATAATGTCAGAGAGAGAGATACATAGAGATAGAATGAGGGAGACACAAATGCTAGAAAGAGAGAGAGAGTGTGTGTGTGAGATAGAGATAGAGAGAAAGATTGTTGAATACCTAGGTAGAGGGAGCAATGCACAGGGAATCGATGTCTCCCTCAGATGATGTCAGCTATAGCTGATTTTTGATTCCAGGTACCGATTTGCACCTTCTGGAGAGCTCAACTATTAATGATTTGAAGATTATCTATAGAAAGATTAAGAGTGGACAATGTGAACCACTGGCACAATATTCCATAAGAACTAGAAATTAACATCTTCTAGTTTTGAACCACCAAGGAAAACAAATAAACAGAGATTAACAAAATGAAGACAACATAAATTACTTGCTTATTTTGTAACAGATCATCTCAGCAAAACAAACTACATTTAAAAGCCCATCATAATAAATTTAAAGCATAACATAGAATTAGGAATTTACCTCATAGAAGTTGGGATTGGGAGGAGTTCCCGTTGGTAAACGAAAACCACAGAGCTTAGAAAGAGAGCTGAGATAAAGAGCTTTGAGAGAGAGCCATCAATAGGATTGATCTGGGCAAAGTTGAGAGAGGTAGCTATATAAGAGACCTTAGAGAAAGAACTACGAGAGAGAATCTATAATAGAGATTTGAAAGAGAGTTTCAAGAGAGCCATGTAAGGAAGAGCTGAGAGAGAGCTTCACCTCGCGAAGAGAAAGCTCTGTGAGCTTCATTGCAGAGAGAGCTCTCTATGAGCTTCAACATCGAGAGAGTGAGGGTTGAAGAGAGAGGCACTGTTTGAGATTTTCGTTCAATTTCTTTTCATATAATTAGGCGGGTTTGAGATTTTCATTCCAAGCCCTTTGCCCCGCATAAAAAATGCACTTTTTTGTTGCGTGCTATTAAAGCACCTAACTCCTATAGTGCCCTCGGCCTCTTGTAATTAGTTAGTTGAGAATCTAAGGATCCATAACAAACTTTCCACACGGCTCATTTCTATTGGCTCATAAGGAATAAAGGCTTCAACCAATCATTATCAATTATTGGTATTCCTTCAACCAATCATTCTCCATCAAAAATATTATTCAGTTATTTATTATTCTTTTATACTTGTGTAAATGCCCTTTGTATATTGTAATTTATGTTAATCAATATGACGAAGTCTTTTGTCTTCAATTTCTTTTTCGATCCTTCTAAGTTGGTATCAAAGCATGTAACCTTTAGCCTCCAGTTCTCAAATGGCTACTCCTGTAAATTGAGTTGGAAACACCACCACCACTGCCACCTTCCACTTCTTAGTATCTTTGTGACAAGCTAATTGTGATTAACTCCCCAATACGTTTTGGGGGGGGGGGTATTGAAGATACCTCCAATGTTCCATGCAAAAACCATGTAAAACCTACGTGTTCTTCATCAAGCAGTATGAATGCACAGTTCACCCAACCCAAGCCATTACATCAGTAAAACCTATGTCAGCTCCTCACTTCCTATTGGCTCATAAGGAATAAAGGCTTTAAACAATCAATATCAATGATCGGTTATTCCTTAAACCAATCATTCTCCATCAAATATATTTTTAGTTATTTATTATTCTTTTATAATCGTATATACTCTTTGCATATTGTAATTTACGGGGTGTTGAATTAATGAATATCATGAAGCCTTTAGTCTTCATTTTCTTCCTTTCTATCTTTCTAAGTGTAATATAGTCGTAGTGGAGAAATACCTCCTCCACAGAGTCGAACGACAATTTATCTTGGACTAAGGTGCTCTGATGTATTTCAGTATGTAATTGAATGTTACGAATTACCTGATGAGATTTTTGGGTTCTTCATTAATCACTACTAATGAGGGAATTCTCGTTGTGGGGTCTAAATGCCAAGGCTTTCACTCTCCTTCCTTTCTTCATTATTGGAAAAGTGTGGTAAACTCTTTTCTTAAATTTATGTGTGTTTCTCGGTTAAAGTTCCATTTCCAATCTTCAACTATGACCACCCGAGGTTGAAATCCGTAACAAGAGCATCCTTACCTATTCAAGCAAACATGACATCGTCTTAACCATGGTCTCTGACAGGGAGAGTAAGATTGTGGGTCAAAGGATGAGCAAAGACAAGCCTCAAGCCAAGAGCGTAAAAAAAGGTTATTCTTTAGCCAAAAATTCTTCCTCAGATGGAAAAAGGAAGGATCTAGTCGTATTTAAACCGCTCCCCACGTCTTTTGATCCTCTCGTTCCTGAAAGAGGTCGATACGATGCTCAACCCATTAAACTGGCAGAGCCCATCTTTCTTCAGCGGAGTCGTCAACTTCGCCGTAGGGGAGGTCTGTGGGTTGAGGCTGATATAAATGACAATGCTTCCGAGGAAGACATAACTTTCTTATTTCACTTTGTAGTTCCTTCCAATATATTATTAGATTTATGTATATTCATGTACTAATTTTGATCCACTTTTTGATCCTTCATTTTTTACATTGACATGGCATTTGGAGACGAGGAACATAGCAAATCATCTCGCAGATTGATTGGGGGAGATCTAACTCGTTCGATGAAGCAAGTGAGTTCGACATTATCCATCTCAAAGGAATCCTGATCACCCCATCTACAAGTGCCTAGAAGTTTGAACTTGTTTCCACATTTTCAGTATCTAGTGTAAACCGTAATTGGCCATGGATATATATTATATGATTATGATACTTGTTGTGGTTTAATTATGAAATACTAAAATCCTATTGGTCTATTTTAATTGAGGGAAGTTACTTATTCAACCATGCAACCTTTGATGGAAATGTGCAATTAAAAGCCTAAAATAAAATAAAGGGATTTTGTTCTTCTTCTTCCCATTTTTGAATACAAAGAAACTATCATTCAAAGTATTGGTAAGGGATAAAAGCAGAAGCAGCGGGTTTCTCAACTTGAAGTGCTAAGTCAAGCTCCAGAGCACCTAGGCGAAACTAGACTTGCTCACATCAGTATGAGAAATTTAAGCCATTAAAAATGGGAACAGATGAAGCAAGCAAATGAAGAGAAATTGGAGCATTTACTGCAAAGTTTCATAAAACATTCTAACTTTAATGCTTTGAATAGTAAACTTTAACACATAATCAAATTTAGATTCAACACAATAAACGTACATCTAATATCTCTTTTGGGTGATACTACGACATACCATTAATTAACAATAACGATGTAAGTATAATTATACTTAATTTGATAACTATGTATATTCTCACTAGACATATCTGTTATCTTTAGATATATAAAATAAATCTAATAGAATAGACTAATTATCATAATAATATCCATTCTCCACTGAAATAATTAATCTACCTTTGGGCAATTCTGAATATCCATGAAAAATGAACTTCAAATGTACCCATGATTAAACATAATGTCGGATTTCATTTTTCATGAGTAAGCATCAAACTCATAGGCAATCTATAAAGATTTCTAGTTTGGCCACTTTGGTGACTAACAAACTCACTTAATATAGATTTTAATTTATGATAATACAATACTACTCTAAAATACTTAAAAACTAGTATCTTAAAAGCTATCATCATTATGGGTCACAATATTTCAGCATGATGAACCAACGTCAAAATCAAATGAAACATTAAAAAAACGGTTAACAAAAGTTGCTTCTCTCAATTTCAAAGAGAAAATTAAATTGATTCATCTTATTGTTGTTCTAATAAGATTTGTGATTCCAAAAGACTTAAAACAAAATGCATGAGTAATTAAATAATTGATTGGCAATTGGCAAACACCAACAATACATATGACAATTGCACGGTCAAAATTACAGCCAATTAAAATTTGAATCAGTATGAAATTGGCCATACAATTCATACACGCATATAATAGAAAACCAATTATTGCTATTAAAAGCATGAATCTGTATTCCGAGAGACTTAAGCAACGTACAATTGAATTTCCATACTTAACCATTCTTCATATTGTAGATTATTTAGTGAACGATCATCGAACAATTCAATCATTTATTGAACAATTACCAAAATTTGAAAATTTTCTCTCACAAACAAAAATTGCAGTGGAAACTAAACTTGTGAAACTTGTTTCACTAACAAAATCAGAGTACAATAAAAGATCTAGAGACCATTTTCATTTTAAGGGAAAATCATAAGTTCTTCAACATAGACTCTCATACCATATGTAAGCAATTTAATTTAAATAAACCTTAATTCCGTAATCTTTAGAACTTTATGATTTTCACATAATTGGATATAGAAAACATACCTTGATCCATTGTGAATTCTTTGATGCTTGAACAAATTGGTAGGAAATTAGATATTCAATGACCTACATACATCACTATGTGTGAGTTCGAGGCATTGAGTGACTCTTTCATCCTTTGTTGAAAATGATCTCTTAGTCATTTTATCTTCTATACAGGATTCACATGTGGGTAGTGATCCCACACTTTAAGTTTGCAATGTACCATCCTTTGTAAGTCTTTTAATCTTGTCCAAGATAATGTGGCCAAGACGTAAGTGCCACAAATAGGTTAGATTGTTTGAGTCAGACTTCAACTTTTTACTATCTCTTTGTAAATCAATATTTACTTTAGCGTCACATATCATTGGAACTATTGGTTTTACGTAAAATAGTTTATTTATCAAACATGCAATAGTAATTAAGCAATCATTTCTAAAATATCAATATATTTATTAATGAAATTCAAAATAAATCTTTGCTCAATTGAACTAGATATTGAAATAATATTCTTCCCAAAAATCAGGATATATTGAACATCACGTAAACCATAAAACTATAATCGAATGACAATTTAATAGTTCCAACAGATATGGTCGATACTAGTGCTCCATTTCCCCAATGAAAGCTGAACTCGCCCTTGTCAAGCCTTCTACTTTCGAGTTCTTCTTCTTAGCCTTCTTCACACCTATCTTATGTTTCTTTTTGGTGCCAAAGGTGGAATGCTTGCTTTTAATAAATTTTTCCTCTCCAGTCTTCCTCTTGACCTTTAGAAATAATTTCTCAGCAGCTTGTAGTTCCTTCATCGGCTCAGGAAGTGAGTACATCAACTTATTCATCGAATAATTAAGTTTTAAGTTCTCAAAAGTGTCAGACAGAGTCTCAAGGATCATATCAACATATATCTTGCCATCTATCTCAACACCCAAGATCTTCATCACATTCAGATAATTAATGATCAACATCATATGTTCTCTGATAGGAGTATCAAGTTTCATCATGCAGTTCATGAAGTTTCACACAATAGCCTGTTTGGCTTGATGACCCTAATCTCCAAATAATTCGGTGATGTTTAACATCATATCAGCGGTAGATTTCATGTTCTGATGTTGTTGTTGCAACACATTGCTAACCGAAGCCAAGATGTAACACATGGCGATCTCATTAGAACGCAACCAAGAAGCATACACATCTTTTTCCTCTTAAGTCGATTCAGTAACAGGCTCAAGGGACAAGAGGTGTTTAGCACTAACTTGTACTTTTCTACCATCAAGACAATATCAAGATTACGTCTCCAATCCACGTGCGGATAGCGACATGATTACTGAAAAGAATAAATAAAGCGGTGTAAATAAATAATCATTTAAGAAAGTATGATGCATGATGCAAATACTTAAATATTTAAATATTCAATAAAAAATATTTCTTCAATGATGTTATGATCAACAACGATAGCTTGTCTCATCTAAGGACAACATCCAAGCTAACTCCTATAACATCGAGCTTAACCAATCACCAATGGTTTTGGTTACCTTGACCCTTCTCAAAATCTCATTACATCTAGCTTAACCAATCACCAATGGTTTTGGTTACCTTGACCCTATTGACTAGCCCCTATGAGGGATTCCAATGTGTTTCAGTCTAAGTGTTTAACCAATGCATGGGCTTTAAAGGTTGTCATGAACTAACAATCCGTTTGGGGACGGTCCTGCCTCACCTATTCCTTTACAAGCTTTAGCATCTTAAACAACTAGATGACTCAAAACGACACGATCCCAAGTTTCTCCCACTAAAGAGAGGACCACTAGGGTGCTCTAAACCATTCCTCGTACCATGATCAAGTTTGCGTTTGGGACCTTGGGAATGTTTCAACGTAAACGACCCTCCCACTTAGTTTTTGGAAAATAGATTTTTCTTTGCTTTTTCAAAAAAAAAAATAACTTTTATAAATTTGAAAAAACAAGTTTTGAAAATTATAAACTTTTATAAAATTTAAATCAACATTTAAAATTTATAAATTTTATAAAATTCGCATTGTATTTATATTATAAGAATTATAAATTTAAACCATAATGATGCATGTACATGCTACATGACATTTTGATATTGACATATCCCTATTTCTATATAGCATGCTATATGGTAATGGGAGATTAATAATAAATCATCAATTTACAATGAACCACTCTATGTCTCATTTCTAATTTCAATCCATAAAAAGAATAATATATAATCACAATAATTTAAATACTAATCTTCATGATGTCTGTAATCTTCTCTTTCTCCTTCAGGAAATTCCATCAATTTGTTACTCTTTACAAAAATGCAGTCCCATTTTCAAAATTTCAAAATTCAATTTTGAAATAGTGTTTTCTTTGATAAATAAATGACCAAGTAAATTGATCAATTTCTTTATTTTTAAAAATAATTTATAAAATAAACTCTAATTAATTATTGTTAAAAAATTACCGAATTAACTAAAAATAATTTTTAAGGATCAGATTGGGCAAAATCCTAAAGTTTCCTAAACCCAAAAGTTTCCGAAATCTCAAGGTTTCCTAAACCCTAAAATTACCAAAACCTCAAGATTTCATAAACCCTAAAATTTCCAAAAACTCAAGGTTTCCTAAAACCTAAAGTTTCCAAAAATTTCAAGATTTCCTAAGCCCTAATTTTGGAAACGTAGAAGCCACCTAAGATTTATCCTTAAGAAGATAAACCCATGTAGCCCTACGACAATCTTCTATGAAAGTGACAAACCATCTAAAATTATATATCAATAGAACTCTAGAGGGCCCTCAAATCTCAATATGAATAAGAGAGAAAGGAACAACGATTCTTTTATTACTCAAAGAAAAAGAAGCATGATGAATTTTAGAAAGTTACATGTCTCACACTTGAACTGAGAAAGAGGTAAATTAGAAAACATCTTAGGATATTAAAAACTTAAAGAAACAAAGCCAGAGTGACCATGCCTAAGGTGATACAACCAGATGTCACTCTCTTTAGTTTTTTCATTATCATTGTAAAGGGATCTTGCACATACTCCATTCATATCCATATAGTATAATCCTTCTCTCTCTTCAGAAATGCCAATCGTATTCCCCCGTTAAAAGGTCCAGAAACACACAACAATTAGGAAAGAAAGAATTAGAACAATGCAAATCTTTGGTAATTTTACTAATAGATAAAAGATTATAAGAAATCTTTGGCACATGTAGGATCGAAGAAAGAGTTAAAGAATGAGTAATAGAAAACATGCCAATATGACTAATGGGAGTAAAAGATCCATAGCTACTTTTACTTTCTTATATACACAAGGTGGAATAATTCTTAAAGCCTGAAGACTCGTTAGTCATGTGATCAGTGTCCCCTAAATCAATGATCCAAGGTTCAGAAACATTTTTTGATGCATTTAAGGCTAAATGAGTGTCACCTAACTATGTAAAGGCACACGTAGAGGATAAATCGTGGGATATATCTTATGATTTTTATCCAATCATGTTGTAGAAGAGTTCTAGTTGATCTTTTGTGAACGAGAATCCACCTGAGGTAGATGAAGCAAGAGTGGTTGTAGGTAAATTAGATGTTGCTTCTACTGTAGAGCTTTGGAAAGCCTTGAAACGTTTTTAGTGGGTTTCTCCCCTTTGTTTCCAAACTGTCCTTTGCTATGAGGTCCATTAAGTCTCCAATGTGTTTCTCTAGTATGATTTGATCTCTTGTAAAAATCGCACCATCTACTATTATTTCCCTCCCCCTTCTTTTGCCATGTCCACTGTATGGCTAAGGAACAATTGAGCGTATGCTTTTCTTAAGTTGGAGATCCCATCATGACTGACCTTCTTCTTTTTACACTTCTTACCCGAGCATACACCTCCCTAAGGGAAGGAAATGAATCCACTACAAGACCCCTGTGGTATCTCATTTTTTACAGGATTTCTTTACTCCTGTAAAACGTTGTTTAATGAGGTTTTACGACTCCTGTTATATTTATTCAACATGTGTTTTTAATTCTCATGAATTAACTTTAATACATATTTTGTATCTTATAAAGTGAGATATCAAAAGGTTCAAAGTATTCATATTAAACACTCTCAAAAGGATAATTTTAAATACATAAAAAACACCAATATAATATCTGACAACATCAACATTCAATCATCTTAACTAAGTAATACATTATTTATTTGACCTGCTTAAAAAAAATCTAACTTGGAAACTAACTTTTGATTATACTATACAAGCAACTGTTGTTCCAATAAATGAAAAATATAAAAATATATGCATAAAATCATGCAAGTTAGCCTAAAAAATATAATTCTATTCTTAAAACTTGAGAAGTCCTTACAACAGTTCCAAAGAGTTGCAGATACCTGCAAATAAGCAATCATCAACATCATATACCTATATGCTTAGTAAAGAGTACCATATATTTTTCAATGAATTATTAAGTAGAATACAGTTCTCCATCATATTGACAAAAATGCAGAACAAGTAATAAAGTAAATGACCACATTCCCAGTAAAAGATGAAAATAACTCACAGTCAGAAAAGAACAAAACACATATCAACTTTTTGAATAGATGTGAAATAAACATTTATAGAGCTTTATTCATCTCATCACTGGTCGAGCTTTTCTGAGCCAAATTTATCATCTTTACCCCCATTAACCTTAAGTTGAAAAACCTGCAAAACCATAACAATACCAACTACCAATGCATACAGAATAAATAACTCATAAAAAACAGTTCATAAATGGAAACAGAGAAGAAAAAGTTGCATTAGGCGATGAAGCAGTTGTATTATGTTTCAGAGAGAAGCAATACATAACTAGAAGATGACAAATTAGAAGAAAAAATTCCATACAAAACTAGAAACAAAATAACAATTATAGAGTTACCAAGTCTTTCCATATTACCTCTCTACATCAGGTTTCATATGTGGTTAAGAATACACATCCAATCAAATTTTAGACATAGAAAACTCATCAAGAAAACTTCAAATAACAAACATAACACTACCAAAGCATATAGAACTAAAAAATAATTACCTATATGAATTAAGTGTACCATAAGTTATTCCTTGCATCATTTGTGTCAGTGAGATGTTGCATTAGATACTTACTATGTTTTAAACATCCTAACACAAAGAAACATCCA
This sequence comes from Datisca glomerata, assembly GCA_003255025.1. Taxonomy (NCBI): domain Eukaryota; kingdom Viridiplantae; phylum Streptophyta; class Magnoliopsida; order Cucurbitales; family Datiscaceae; genus Datisca; species Datisca glomerata. The sequence continues at coordinate 966,833 of QANY01001086.1, forward strand.
ACAAATGTTTGTTCTAATACCAATTCATCTAAAAAATCTCTCAATCCCCCATTTTTGTATTCAACCAACTAGAAAAATCCTTATATAGACTAGATTACAAGTGAGAAGCTTAGATTTTGACTTATTCAATATTATAAAGAGATTACAAGAATCTTCATCAAAACAAAAAAAAATTAACTAATATAGAGAAAGAGGATCATAATGTAACAATCAAAAGTAGCATGTTGTCTTTTATATAATAATAACCCATGTTTCTACTTGAGAAAAGTACAAGCAACAAACAAGAAGAGGCATCTACTAGAGATGTGAGGAGTTCAATTGACCAAGTCAGTGCAACAATACTGATGGAATATTGGGTACCAGAACAGAATCACATACCCAACTAGTCACAATAGCAGCAAGTCTGCATAAGACTGAGTCAGCATGTGAGTGTTAATTAACAATAATAGATAAATGAAAGACATCTTCTGCCTTTCTAGTTTTTGTATAGTTCATATAAATTTACCAGATAATGAAAGCTCTAGCCAAGCTTTTTCTCTTCTCATTTAGGAAGTATATGAAATCTGCCAAAAAGGCTGCAACCTGCATTAATAGATATCAGAGGGTATGCAACGTTCATGTTCAGCAGAGAAGTAGTAACTACATTGTCATATTAGCTCTTTCTCAAACTGGATTTGGGAAGTTGGCATCCTCATCAAAAGAATTTTTTTCTACTCCCCCCCTCAAAAAAAAATTTATGGGTTTAAATTTCAGAATTATTAGAGTTCTGCAGAGTAAAGAATATTTTCCACTGAAAATCCTAAGGATCAAATATTACTATGTTTTAACATTCAACTGAAAGCTAACATTTTAAAAAAAAAAAGATAAAGAAACAATCTAGGCGCTGGCCTGGTTTTGGTCTTTCAAGTTTTGTTCCATAATAACAAAAACTCTCTCAATTCCAAGGCTTAACATCAACTGCAGGGACCTGCTTTGAGCCAAACATTCCTATAAGGTTGTCATAGCGTCCATAAGCAGCAATTGAACCAACCCGCAGACATAGATTCTTTGTTCAAACTTTTTTTGGTAAGAAAATATATTATTTTTTCAAACTACACTGAAAAAGACAAAACACACATTTCTGTTTATATGTCAATGCAACAGCAAGCTCTTACTCAGTTTTCAACAGAAAGCATGCTATATTTTCCACTACCATCAAGGCTAGTGGAGCTGTAGAATAGGAAACGCATGATAAATCTTCATTTGGGATATAACGTTGCTAACTAGTTTGCTTGAGTTTGAATTATCCATACTTGACTAGGAAAAGTGGAAAGTCAATTAAACTTTTTAATTCTTCTTTTCTTTTCTTATTTTTACTGGCTACGAGACCATTGAATAAGTCATTCTAAGCTTCCTCGAAGTAAACATTCTATATTTTCTACATACCCCAACATTAAAAACCTCAAAATTTTGCATCAACAATATCAATAATTCTAGTAAAAGAGTATTGTCTCTCTTTTCTATTTTCTACAACTCTTACCCAATACTTCTCATGGCCAATTATGGAACCGTACAAAGACCTCTCCCCTCTTCAAAATCTGCATAAGCTATGACCTATAAGCAAATTGTCTCTCTTCTATGGAATTGAATCCACCTGGTCCTCAAACTTCTCGTATAACACATAACCCACAATTCATCTATGACCTATCAACAATTTTCATAAGAACTTTATTTGTGTGTTATCACCAACTTAAATGAATCCTATTACCAAGAAAATCAGGAAACTAATTTGTGTGTTATCAAAAGCCCAATGCGAACAATAAATAAACTAAGTGATCAACACAATCATATAAGACCTGTAGCAATAATAGATAGGCCAATTTCTTCTTCAGAACCTTCGACTTTATCATCTCCAACTCCTTTCTTTGATCTCCAGCAAACGCATGAGGCCAGCTCTAATTCTGAGTTACGAACGCATGAGGTTAGGTTTTGTTCTAGTTCTAAGTAAATCCATGCCCGAAAATTGGGAATACAGACCCTAATCGACTCAATAAAACTCAAAAATCACAGAATAAGGAAAAAATCACTAAAACAATATAAGAATTTGAGAATTAAACCCTTACCTCTAGTTATGAGTTGTAAATCAAAGTGAGCTTCGAAAGAGAGCTCGTTGGTGAGATCGAGAGAGGGAGATAATTGCTTGTGATATGAAGCTACTGTACTAAGAGACGTGGGTTGGGGGATGTTTTCTTCTTTAGTGAACCAAGAAACCCTAGTTCTTTGTCTAATTTTTTTAGAGAGATTGAGGGAGAACTGACCAGACTGACAAACTGGACTGAACCGATGCTGTTTTGAGGGTTTAATAATTTTAAACGGTTCGGTTTGGTTTCATTTATGTTAAAGATTTTGGTTTGGTTTGATTTTGGGTTTGTACTAAAAAATCCAATGAAACCGAAGGAACCAAACTTTGCATAAAAGTCATTTTCTCAAAACCCTATTTCTCATTATATCATTCACGCCTCTCTCTCTCTCTCTCCCCCTCCTTTACCGCAGATCCATCATCATCTTATTGTATTAGAAGATCTTCATTGTGCAGCTCCTAACTCATCGCTGCAGCCACTTCTCACCGTGCATCATCGTGGTTTTCCGTTGTCATCGTAGGGGCTCTGCTGCTCTGCCTCTAACCCTTTGTCTCAGCCACTTATTTTTGTGAAGTTAGGTCTTGCCGTCTTGGTTTCTTCTCCTTATTCAGATCTCTTACTGTAGGTTTTTTTTCTCTCTTCAGAAGCTACTACGGAGTATTAGTGCCTATTGATTTAAGTTTTTTTTAGTTTGTTTAATTTCTTTTGTAATTATTTAAGGTGGATCTGCCATTTTTTTGTGACACGTTGTGTATTACCAATTTATTTGCTTATAGCTTGAATATGAGATTAAGTTGATGAATTTTTAGCTTCTATTCTTAGTTCCTTATTTTCCCTTGAAGATGTTCCCCCATTTTAAGTTCATACATTTTATCTGCTTTGATTCCATCAGTTTTCATCTCTTTTTTTAATTTACTTCACTGTTTTCTCTTTCTAAGTACTGCAAGAGGAAAAGAAATTGTGTTTCCTTAGAGTTTAGAACAAACCGCTAAACCGCACCGAATCAAACAATTTTTCACTGTTCGGTTTGGTTTCGATTTTAGTAAGTAAAAAATCTAATTTATGGTTTGCTTTGAAATAATTACTTAAACTGAGTCGATTCGAATCGATTACACCCTTAATAAAGAGAGACGTACAGATAAAAAATAGAGAGAGAGAGAGAGAGTTTGTAGGCATGGCAGAGCATCTCGAGAATGAATTGAATGAGAAAAATGAAGAGGGAAGAGTTTGGGTGTAAAGGAGCGCCTCTCTTCAGTTTTAAGCTCAGCAAACCCACAAGCGATTTCTCAGGCAAAGCTCTTCGAGAAAACTCTAATCGTCATTCGCCCTCTTTCGAGAACCCTAAGTCACTGTCTTAGAATGAAATAGAGATTGAGAGAAGAAATGTTACGTTGAAAAAGGGAGCAACTAGTTTAAGCCCCCCGTTTCAAATTTTATGTCATTTCTAAATCTAAGTCCCACCTTTTTTTGTTTTACATTTGATAAATTTTACTTTATTTATAATTCTCTTGTTGTTCCTTATTATTAACAAGAGTAGACTAAAACTCTTATATTTTATTCCTATAGAATGCTATATTTCTTGTAGTGATCCTTTCCAAGTATTTGGGCTCTAACTTGATCTAAGTTACGGTTCATACAAGTCAAGAACTCAAACATGCGTTCCCTTTTAAATATCTTGTTTAGCTTCATAGTGTCTGCAGTATATTCCATCTCAAGGTTTTGATAATGATCTAATTCTTACCACAATCTTCTTAGCTCATTATAATAGACGGTCACAGATTTATCTTTCTAAGTGGTATCTCGGATTCTATCTTTCAGATCAAATATTTGAGAAAGGTCACCAATATTAGAGTATGTTTGAATAACGGCCTCCCATATCTCTTTTTTATGGAAAGAAACAAGATATGTTTTTCCAATTTCTGGTGACATAGAATTCAGTAACCAAGACATAATCATAGAGTTTTCAGCATCCCAAGACTCAAAAGTAGGACTGTTTGGATCAGGTTCTTTGACACTTCCCAAAATATACCTTATTTCCTATACTCTTTAAAAACAATTTAGCGGACTGAGACCACTCAAGAAAATTTTTCCCATTTAATTTTTCAGACTTAATTTGTAGATTAAAATTATCTCTAAATAAATTCTTTGAAATGTTAGGGTTTTTCTGAGTGACTCAAATTGAGAGCTAACTTCAGACATTCATTTTTTTTCTTCAGGTCATAAAAAAAACTAGACTTGATCCAAAACTATTGAAACAATCTAGCAGTATATAATATCGAGTAAGCCTAGAAAAAAGAGAGAAGAGGCTGCTCACGACAAACCCGATCAAGACTCACCTGAAAAAAAAGAGAAGAGAGTAAACTCGATCAAGACTCGCCTGAAAAAAGAGTAAACCCTAGACCCAGGTTTGCTCTGATACCATAAAGACTGAAAGAAAATGTTCTCTTATATACCAATAGACTAAATATAAGTTGTATATATATGGAAAGAAATCAAACTAATCTAGGAAACTAACTAATATAGGAAACTAAATAAATAAGGAAAGATTATGTTATTACAATAATTAATTTGTTAAAGATGAATACAATTAATCTAGACACTTTTCAACACATATTTGTTTCCAAATGGGTTTTCACGAATTTGCAGTGCTTTGTACTCCCATAATTTCCTTACGAAACATTTCATTTGCCATTAATTGATGGAACACCTAATAACTGGACCTAACCGAGTAATTTCCATTTCTAGAGAAGTGTCAGACTAATCTAACCTCCAAACACCACATATTGAAATGTAGGCCCAAAATAATTGTAGTTTCATCAGGTTGAAAGCAGTTTTGGACCTTTTTTGTACATCCCATGTTCGAGAGTTAGAGTCCATAAGATCTTTCACAAACATATAATTGGTCGTTTAATGGGTTTAAAAGTGTAAGGTGTAGGATAGTGATCCTCCCAAATCTTTATCTTGGAAACATTATCCACACGCCAGCGTAATCCTGCATGAATAAAAGTAACCCTTCTAAGATACTTTTCATCCCTCTTGATGCTGATAATTTTAACAGTACATGTGCTCTCCTCTTATGACTAGAAATCTGCAAAACATAAAAAAAGAACCCAAAGAACAAGAGGACCCGAGGGGTGGTTTTCTCGCCTAAGGGCCTCTGATGCCTAAGTGTGTTACCTAATAGAATTTTGGTAGAATTTTCCTTAGGGGAGAATTGCTTACCTTTTTCTAGAGTAGGTGGAGGTATTTATACCTAAAGCCTCATAAGATGAAGCCTATAGGAGAAACTTGGGTGATGTGGTAGTTGATCCTTGATTGGACGAAGTGGAGATGATATTTAATGCGTTTATCCCTGGGTTGACATAATGGGACATACACTAAATACTGATATACCCCAGGTCAGTTTGAATGCGAAAGAAGCAACCGATTGAGGTATGATCTAACGAACCATCGTGATGATGGTACCTGGTGGGCTTTTAGGCTGAATAGGAGGATGCCACGTGAAATCTTACTTTTGGCGAGCAATGATGATGATGACGTAAAGAGTCACCCGAGCCCCTTTCACCGGCCTCTTTCCCGCTACTCTTCATCTACTCTAGTCGGTGTGACCCGAGTTGCATGGGAACCGACTAGGCTTTTCTCATGTAAACCTCTTTTTTCTAGGGCCCTAACGCCTTTTCTCATGTAAACCTCTCAGTGTTACTAGTAGTCAAGGAATGCCCATAACAGTTGCCCCCAGTCAAAGATTTGGGGGGTCATGTCCGCCCCGGTCTGAAGAATTCTTTATTTAGATTCTTTATCCAAACTAGATGCATATGGTGAGATGCCAAGAGCTATGTTTGTCTCGAGAAATCCATAATTGTTTTTGAATCCCCTTTAGTGAGAGGCTCACGTTTAACCGAATTAACTACCTGGTAGTCCTTCGACATGACTTACCCACGCGTGTATACCTTATTAAATTATATTCTATTGTCCGTGATGATGGCGTGGAGTACGTTGAATCAACATATCACAATTTTCCATATGAAGTTCGTGGTCTTGTGCTCTATGACGACGATGGCGTATTTATTCTAGCCTTTTCCCATTGGCAGGGGTCCAATCAAATCCACCCCCACTGAGTGAACAACCATAAACTTGAGATGGGTGAGTGGATCTGCTGACTGGTGTGGGATGTTCACAGTCATTTAGCATTTGTCGCACCTTCTCACGAAGTCCTTGGTGTTCAAAAACATTGTTGGCCAGTAGCACCCCTACCTTTATAAGTACTCAAATATGGGCAGAGAGAGGGGGAGAGAGAGAGACAGCGAGATCATGAGAGGGGGAGAGAAAATAGAGAGAAAGAGAGAGAGATAGAGATAAAGAGAAAGATGGAGAGAGAGATAAAGAGGAAAGAGAGAGAGAGATAAATAGGAAAGAGAGAGAGAGAGAGATAGAGAGAAAGACAGAGAGAGGGGGATAGAGAGAAAGTGAGGTCACGAAAGGGGAAAGAAAAAAGAGAGAGGAGAGGGAGAGAGAGAGCACGAGATAGAGAGGGGGAGTGAGAGAGAAGGAGAGGGAGAGAGAGAGTGTGAGAGAGAGAGACTTACTTATTTCTAGTAGTTCCTCGTTGTCAATGCTGGGGAGGGTGAGGAACTCCACTAACACTGTTCTGCTAATCTGGGTGTTGTAGGCTGAGTCCAGTTTGTCCAACGCGTCCATGTTAGTGTTCAGGCTTCGAGGGATTTGTTGAATTGTGTAAGAGTCATACTACCCAAGAAGGGTTCACGTCTGGGCCAAATACTTTGCCATATTATCTCCCTTTGTCTGATACTCCTCATTTATCTGATTGACAACTAGCTGAGAGTTCCTATACATCCTCGAGGCTCTCACATTCAAAGTCCATGCCAACTTTAGTCCCGCAAGCACACTTCATATTCTGCTTTGTTATTCGAGGCCTTGAACCCAAAGCGTAAAGTGTGCTTGGCCTGAGACTGGCCAGGTGCTAAAAGTAGTATGCCTGATATGCTTTCCATCTCATTGGATGCACTGTCCACATATAGGGTTCAAGGGTCTCCTCCGGTCTCTACAACAACCTGCCCTTTGATAGCTGTTCAAGGGATGAACTGAAGATCAAATTCACTGAGCTCGATGGCCCAATTGTCTATGCGTCCTGAGGTTTCAGGATTTTGGAGGACCTGTTTGAGCAAGGAGTTTGTGAGGACTTAAATGGAATGGTCTAAGAAGTACAAACGGAGCCTATGCACCGTTATGGATAAGACAGAGGGTCATTTTCTCTAGGTCTGGATAGAGTTTCTCTGCCCCACCATAGCGTTGCTAATGTAATAGATCGAACTCTGGACAAAGTCATCTCCTATTCGGACTAAGGCAATGTTGACGACTGACTCAAGATTGCCAGATATAGAGACAATACTTCCCATGGCATAGGTTTGGAATGTAGGGGCGGGGAACTCATGTAGCTTTTAGTTTGGAGAAATATTCCTGACACTCCTTGGTTCATTCGAACGATGTATTCATCCTCAAAATTTTGAAGAAGGGGAGGCAATTGTTTGTAACTCGGGAGATAATATGGTTGAGCATAACCACCCGCTCTGTGAGGCATTGGACCTCCTTGATGTTGTTCAGGGGTTCCATCTCAAGCAACCCCTTTATCTTGTCAGGGTTGGCTCTGTTCCTCTCTGTTGACCATAAAACCTAAGAACTTTTCTAAGATGACTCTGAAAGCGCATTTTGAAGGGGAAGAGTAAAGACTGAGGGGTCTTTCAGAGAAACTCTTCTGAAATAGTTTAGAACGTTATTCACAGTCTTAGGATCAACTGGGCAATCAAGTCTGATTACTACTATTAGGTTGAACCAAAGGATGACGGTCTTGGGGCATGGGAGTTGGGACTCTAACAGTTGACCTAAACATGTTGTGGATAATGTTTAATAGACTAGTAACAAATTAGTTTAGAGTAAAACCATTTATCTAGTTCTAAATCTAATTATTACACCTTAAAGGTATTTTCATAATTACCTTAATCCTGAGGTGAATACAAAAAGGAGTGAGTTTGAATTGCCGGACTATACCTCAACTGTTGGGATCGTGATTCAACTATGTCGGAGTTTCGTGATTCACAGATATGAAAATTCATGGTTAGATTGCAACATGCAACAATATCACCTTATGCTTTATTGATGGGTGTGTGAATAAATTAGCATGGCCAAGTACTCTATGACATGTATCATTGAATAAGACATGGAGAGTTGTATGAGATAATTCACAATTATGTTTTTCTTATTCACAGTCAATAAAAGAGTTAATGAAATAATAACATGAGGGGTAAAGTGGTAATTTTACATCCTACTCTTGTTACTGATATTCATGAAGGGTAATATGTTAAAATATTCTGTGGACTGTGAAATAAAAGTGTTTATTTACTGTAACAGAAAGTGTAGCGTGCATGAATCAAGAGTTGATTCGGCATCAAACCTATAGTGGAATCGTACGATGTTAGAATTAAATAGGCCAAGAATTTATGGAGATAAATTTGACGGGTATTTGAATCCTATAGCTTTATTCATGTGGGTATTTTATGTTTTGTTTATTCTTTTTTTTTTCAAGTTTCCATTTGGTCTCAAGAGTAGCTCATGATGATAAGAATAGAACAAACAACATGAGTTGGACCAAAATGTGTTTTGAGCTAATATGTATTTCCCAAACCCATATGTGATGGGTCTTGTCACTTAATTATTGAAAAATAATTAATTGATGTTCAAATTAATTAATTTATTATTTTTTAATTATTAGATAATTAGTAAATAAGAGAAATTCATTAATTAATTAATTGATGGACATCAATTTAAATTTATCAATTTTGGATTGATGAATTTGGACACAATATTGACTTTAATGGGAGATGCAATTTTTGGCAATTATAAATTATGGGGATAAATTTCAGAAATTACATATATATGGGGTATATGTGAAAATTCCAAAATGATATATATTTAGGTGATGACATTAGGGTTGCCTAATCTAAATGTGTTAACACAACTCTCTAATCACATAGAGCAGAAATTTTTTTTTCTCTCTCCTTCCTACTGTTACCGTCGAAATCACCAGAGGAAGAGAAAAATTTGATTTTTCTCCCTCAGTTGTTTTGAGAGCCCATACTCAGTTCCTAATGACGTCCTTGCGAGATATACTTCCAAATCCAATGAGTGATTGTTGGTGTGAAGACTAATTGAAGTTCTTGGATTTGAAGATCGAATAACGCGGAACATTTAATAAGGATTCTATCAATTCAGAAAGTCTCTGATACAACGAAAATGCATAAATCGTTTCTACCTCTTTTGAATACGTTTAACTTTGTATGCATAAGTGGATGTATGGTTTTAATATTTAATATGATTAAATTGGTTGATGTAAAAAATTTTGATATTCCACCCACGAACCATTCGTGGTTCAATGATTTTTCCTCAAATTTTTAAAACTCGATCCAACAGATTAACTCGCTCCTCTTACGGCTGAAAGTTCTCTTGATGCTAGGAAGAACTTTGAGAGGTGGGATCGCTCAAACCGCATGAGTATGATAATAATAAAGCACGACATTCTAATACATTCACGGGTGCCGTATTTAAAGGGATAACCAATGCCAAAGAGTTCATTCTTGAGATTGAAAAGCATTTTGCCAAAAATGATTAGGCGAAAACAAGCATGCTTGATTTCCATGAAGCATCAAGGCAAATGGAACATGAGAGTACATTATGGAGATGTCTAACATTGCTTCAAAACATAAGACACTCAAGCTCAAGCTGTCAGATGACTTGCTCATACATTTGATATTGATCTCTCTTCGTGCACAATACAATTAATTTAAAGTTGGTTATAACTATTAGAAGGTGAAATTGACTCTTAATGAGATCACTTCATATTGTGTGCAAATGGAAGAGAGGATGAAGCATGATAAGAATGAAAGTGCTCATTTGGCTAGCACCTCTAAGGGCAAAGACAAAAAAGAAAGAATGATGAAGAAGCTGCTAAGGGTCCAACTGAAAAGAAACAATATAAAGATAATGACTGTTATTTTTTTGTGGAAAGCCCAGACATGTAAAGAAGGATCGTACCAAATTTCATGCATTGCGTGCCAAGAAAGGTATATCTCTTACTTTGGTATGTTCTGAGGCAAATTTAGGTTCAACACCTAGAAACACTTGGTAGTTAGATTCTAGTGCCTCTAGTCACATAAGTGTTTCTATGCAGGGTCACCTGAGCTATCGAAATCCAACTGATGTTGAAAGATACGTCTATGTGGGAGATGAAGAATCAGTAGAAGTAGAGGCTATTGGGCATTATAAGTTGTTATTGACAACTGTATTTTATTTGATATTTATGTTGTACCATCATTTATATGGAATTTGGTTTATGCTTTTAAGTTAGACAAATTAAGTTATTGTTGTTCATTTGGAAACAATCAGTTTAGTTTATCAATAAATTTAGACATTGTTGGAACTGGTTCTCTTAATGTTTATGATGAGTTATATTTGCTTGATGTTAATACCTCTTACAGTGAAGCCTTGGATGTAGAATCACGTTGTACTAAAAGGATTATTAATAAGGAAAATTCGGCCACACTTTGGCACAAGCGTTTATGTCATATCTCCAAAATGAGAATCCGGAAGCTTGTGTCAGATGACATCCTAGAATCCCTTGATTTTTCAGACCTTTATATTTGTGTTGAGTGTATCAAGGAAAAACAGACTAAACAAAAGAAATTAACTACCAATAGATCAATAGTCACATTAGAATTGATTCATACAGACATCTGTGGGCCGTTCTATAAGGTTTCATGGAGTGGTCAATAGTATTTTATAATGTTAATAGACGACAACTCAAGATATGACTACCTATTTCTTCTTCATGATAAATTAGAGTCCTTGGATGTATTCAAACTATTTCAAGCTAAAGTTGAGAACCAACTCAACAAAATGATTAAAAGTGTCAGATTTGACTGTGGTGGTAAATATTATGGCAGAAATGACGGTTCCAAAGAATAACGTCCATGGCCATTTTCCCAATTCTTAAAGGAATGTGGAATAGTCCCATAGTACACCATGCTAGGTTCACCTAGCATGGATGGCATTGCTGAGAGATGGATTAGAACCCTTAAAAGACTTCGTGAGGAGTATGATTAGTCAGTATACCTTACCAAAATCAATCTTGGGAGAGGCACTAAAGACAACAACTTATATCCTTAGTAGAGTACCAACTAAAGCAGCTGCCAAAACACCTTATGAGCTTTAGACAGGAAAAAGGCCTAGTCTGAAGCATATTCACATTTGGGGATGTCTAGCTAAGGCAAAGCCTTATAGGCCAAATGAAAAGAAATTAGACTCCAGAACTATTAGTAGTTACTTTATTGGTTATTCTGAGCGATCAATGGGCTACAAGCTCTATGATTTCACGCTAAGGAAAATTTTTTAGACAGGAACTACAACACTTTTTAGGATGTTGAGTTTGGGGGGAGACATAAAGTAAAAGACATTGTCTTTAACCATTACTTTTGATAGTGTGCAAGTCCTCATTCCTGCCATTGATCAAGAAGTGGATCCAGAATCATAACAAGACAATGTTGAACAAACCCTCATTCAAGTCGAGGTTAATGTTCTAGAAGAACAAACTTAATAACTCAAGATGCAATATCACTAAGGAGATCCATGAGACAAAGGAGAAGTGATATTTTGGATGATTATATGGTATTTCTCCAAGAAAATGAGGAAAATAATGAAATTCAATCAACTTCCATCAAGCGATGCAAGATATTAAATCTCAAAAGTGGATTGAAGCTATGAATGAAGAGTATAAGTCTATGTAAGACAATCAAGTTTGACATCTTATCCTTTACCTGAAGGTAAAAAGCCCATTGATTGTAATTGGATATTTAAAACCAAAAGGGATTCAAAAGTAATATGGAAAGATACAAGACTCATCTTATAGCTAAAAGTTTTACTCAAAAGAAAGGCATTGATTTTAAAGAGACATTTTCTTTGATTTCAACGAAAGACTCTTTTAGAATAATTATTGCGCTTATTGCATATTTTGATCTTGAGCTACACCATATGAATGTTAAAACGACATTTCTCAATGGAGACATTAATGAAACAATTTATATGGTGTGACAAGAAAACTTTGTGGTTGGAGATTAAAAAAGAATATGGTTTGTAAACTAAAGAAATTCATCTATGAGCTAAAATAAGGTTCCCATCAATGGTACTACAAATTACATCAAATAATCACCTCATTTGGTTTGGAGGCAAATATTATTGATGATTGTGTGTATCACAAGTCAATGGTTGTAAATTCATATTTCTGGTTCTATGCCATAAATGATTTAGGTATGTTGCACGAGACCAATAGATTTTTTTTGAAAATTTTTGAAATAAAAGATTTTAGTGAAGCTTTTGTAATTTTAGGGATTTAGATACATCAGGAATGTTCTTGCGGTATTCTTGGATTATTACAGAAGAACTATATAGAAAAAATTCTTAAATGGTTTGACATGAAAGATTTAAACCAGGTTACACCCACGTCACTGAAGGAGACAGATTTTGTCTCAATCAGTGCCCTAAGAATAGTCTTGAAGCTAAAGAAATGCAGAAGATTCCTTATGCATATGCTATAAGGAGTCTAATGTATGCTCAAGTCTGTCCGCGTCTAGACAATGTGTGTTGGAAAGATATCTTAGTAACCCTGAGATGGATCATTGGAAAGCAGCCAAATGGGTCATCATATATTTACAAAGAAAAAAAAAGATTACATGCTCATGTATAAGAAAATAGGTCATTTAAAAGTCAATAAGTATTATGACTTGATTTTGCTAGATGTCAAGACAGTAGAAGATCCACTCCAGGCCACATTTATTTGTTGGTTAGTTGAGCCATTTCTTGGAGGAGTGTCAACATACACTCATAGCTTCCTGCACCATGGCAGGAAATTTGTAGCATGTTATGAGGCCTTCCATCATGAAATATGACTGTGAAACTGTATCATTGGGCTGCTCATTGTTCAGAACATTGAAAGACCACTAAAGTTGTATTGTGACAATAAATCCGCAGTTTTATATTCTAAAAACAACAAGAGCTCATCTAAGTCAAAGCACATTAATTAAGTTCCTCATTGTAAAAGAAAGAGTATAGAATGATCAGGTGTCTATAGTGCATCTAGGGACAAACTATATGAATTATGTGCATAAAGTATGGTGGAATAACTATTTATGATTATTTTGTTATTTCTCTGACATTATGTATTACTAAATTAAATGAATGAATGAAATTTTTTTTGATTAATTAAAGTGTGTTCATAATTTACACAAGTCCTGAAACTATTATCAACGTAAAAAGAGTAAAGGCAGCAGGGTCTTCCACAAACTCTTCTGAAATAGTTTAGAATGTTATTCGTAGTCCTAGGATCACTGGGTGATCGAGTCTGATTATGACTATTAGGTTAAACCAAATGATACCGGTCTTGGGGCATGGGAGTGGAGACTCCAACGATTGACCTAGACATGTTGTGGAACATGTTAAATAGACCAGTAACAAATTAGTTTAGAGTAAAGCCATTTATCTAGCTTTAAATCTAATTGTTATACCTATAAGGTTTTTTTATAATTACCTTAATCCTGAGGTGAATATGAAACTTGAGTTAGTTATCTACAATCTTTGATATGCTGAAGGAGTGAGTTTGAATTGTCGGACAATACCTCAGCTGTTGGAATCATGATTCAACTATGTTGAAGTTGCGTGATGCACATATATAAAAATTTATGGCGAGATTGCAAATGCAACAATATCACCTTATGCTCTATTGATGGGTGTGTAAATAAATTAACTTGGCCAAGTATTCGATGAAGTGAATCATTGAATGAGACATAGTGAACTGTGCGAGACAATTCACTGTTATGTCTTTCTTATTCATAGTCAATAAAGGTGTTAATGAAATAATAACCAGAGGGGTAAAATGATAATTGTATATCCAACTCTTTTTAATGATATTCACGAAGGGTATTATGTTAAAATATTATATGGACCGTAAAATAAAAGAATGTAGCGCGCATGAATCGAGAGTTGATTCAACATTGGACCTATACTGGAACCGTACGATGTTAAGACTAAATATGTCAGAAATTTTGGAGATAAATTCACCAAATATTTGAGTCCTATAGCTTTATTCATGTGGGTCCATTCGGTCTCAAGAGTAGCTCATAAAGACATATGTGAAAAATAACACCACTTGGACCAAAAACGTGTTTTAGGCCAAGGAATATTTTCTGAATCCATATGTGATGAGTGTTGTCACTTAATTAGTGAAGAATAAGTAATTAATGTTCAAATTAATTAATTGGTTATTTTCTATTATTAGATAATTAGTAAATATAAGAAATTAATTAATTAATTGATAGAAATCAATTTAATTTATCAATTTGGATTGATATATTTAGACACAACATTAACTCTAGGGAGATATGCAATTTTTGGCAATATCAAATATTAAGGGGTAGATTTTTGATAATTTAACATATAGGGGTATATGTGTAAATTTCATAATAATTATATAAGTAATGGCAATAGGGCTGCATCCCTAACACTAACACAGTGTGTGATTACACAGAGTAGAGAAAACAAAGTTTCTCTCCTCCCTCCCCCAAGTTGCCGCCGAAATACATAGAGGAGAAGGAAAAATATGATTATTCTTATCCAGTTATTTTGAGAGCACACACTTAATTCCTGATCAACATCCGATTGTGATATAGTTCTGAATCCTACGAGTGGTTGTTGGTGTGAAGGCTAATTCGAGTTCTACGAAGAACGAAGCACACAAAGACAATCTATAGGATTCCACCAAGTCAAAAATTCTCCGATACAACATATGATAAATCATTTCTACCTTTATTGATTACGTTTAACTAAGTATGCATAATCATAAGTATGGTTTTAATATTTACCGCCCACGAACCTTTCATAGTTCATTGATTTTTCCTCAAATTTTAAAACGCGATCCAACAATATGTATCAGAGCCTTGGATTCTTGATTGCGCATATTTAGTTTTTAAACGTATGTATCGTTGGATATTGTGATATTGGAATATTATTTTGTATGGTATATTCAAATAGTTTGAATGTGTTTTATGAATGGATCCCAATCAATTGGCTCTAGGCGTTTTTTTTTTCAATTTTTGAATTATGTATCTCGAAGTTGAGACATATGATTTTATGTAATTTATTTTCTTTCAAAATTTATATATTTTTTAAATTCCATGTAATCTGTCGCCGCCTTGGAAAGTCACAATAACTGTCGATGTCACCGCCGCCATCATCAGACGTCGTCACCGGTCTAACCTATTTGTGGCACTTACGTCTTGGTCACATCATCTTGGGCATGATTAAAAGACTTAAAAGAGATGGTCCATAGCAAACTTTAAGTGTGAGATCACTACCCACATACGAATACTGTATAGAAGGCAAAATAACCAAGAGTCACTTTAAGCGAAGGGTGAAAGAGCTACTCAATGCCTCAAACTCATACATAATGATGCATGTGAGACATTAAATATCCAAGCAAGAGGGGCTTATGAATATTTTGTAACCTTCACTGATGACTACTCACATTTTGGACATGTTTATCCAATGTACCAAAAGTTTGAAACTTTTGAAAAGTTCAAAGCGTACAAGGCTTTGGTTGAAAATCAATTAGAGAAATGAATCAAAACGTTACGATATGATCGTGGTGGAGAGTACTTGCTATGAGAGTTCAAAGACTTTCTTAAGGAAGAATGTATTCTTTCTCAACTTACTGTACCTGCACTCGAGAACAGAATGGTGTGTCAGAAAGAAGGAATTGAACTCTCTTGGATATGGTTAAATCCATGATGAGTTACTCATCCCTCACAGATTCATTCTAGGGATATGCCTTGAAAATAACAACATACATTCTGAACCAAGTTCCATCAAAGACATTGCTTGGTATGCCATATGAAAGATGGAATGGATGAAAGTCATCCATGAACCACATTAGAATATGGGGATGCCCAGCACATGTTCTAAAACTGAAGACAGGTAAGTTGGCCATTCAATCAGAATTATGCAGGTTTGTATGATATCCCAAACGAATGAAGGGGTATGTCTGTTATAGTCCAACTGATTAGAAAACATTCGTTAGCACGAATGCACGTTTTCTTAAAGAAGACTATATAAGAAATGTGAAGTCGAGAAGCACTCTTGTGTTAAAATTATGTCCATAAAGTAGGATATAATAATTATTTATGAGTATTTAGTTATTTTTCAGACATTTTGTATTACTCAATTTAATGAATGAATGAAAGTTTTTTCTATTAATTAAAGCGTGTTTATAATTTACTCACGTCCTGGAACTATTGTCAACATATGGAGAGTAAAGACTGAGGGGTCTTCCAGACAAACTCTTCTGAAATAGTTCAGAATGTTATTCGTAGTCTTAGGCTTGATTAGGAATCGAGTCTGATTATGAATGTTAGGTTGAACCAAAGGATGTCAGTCTTGGGGTATGGGACTGGAGAATCTAACGGTTGACCTAGATATATTATGGAACATGTTGAATAGACCAGTAGCAAATTAGTTTGGAGCAAAGTCATTTATCTAGCTTCAAATATAATTGTTTACACCTTAAGGGTATTTTTGTCATTACCTTAATCCTGACGTGAACATAAAACTTGATTTAGTTACTTACGGTCTTTGATATGCCAAAGGAGTGAGTTTGAATTGTTGGACAATACCTTTGCTGTTGGGATCATGATTCAACTATTTCGGAGTTACGTGATTCACAAGTATGGAATTCGTGGCGAGATTGTAAAATGCAAGAATACCACCTTATGCTTTATTGATGGGTGTGTGAATAAATAAAATTGGCCAGCTACTCGATGAAATGAATCATTGAATAAGACATGATGAACTGTGCGAGACAATTCACTGTTATATCTTTCTTATTCACAATCAATAAAGGAGTTAAGGAAATTATAAAAAAGGGGTAAAATGGCAATTTTACATCTAGCTCCTGTTACTGATATACACAAAGGGTAACATAGCATAATATTCTGTGGACCGTAAAATAAAAAGTGTTTATTTGCACCAACAGAAAATGTAGCGCACATGAATCGAGAATTGATTTGGCATCGGATCTATAGTGGAGTCGTACAATGTCAAGATTAAATAAGTCAAAACTTTATGGAGATAAATTCACCGAGTATTTAAATACTATAGCTTTATCCATGTGTCCATTCAGTCTCAAGAGTAGCTCATAAGGATCAGAATGAGAAACAACACTAGTTAGACCAAAAATGTGTTTTGGATCAGAATGAGAAACAACACTAGTTAACCCATATGTAGTGAGTCCCGTCACTAAACTAGTGAAGAGTAAAAATTAATATTCAAATTAATTAATTGTTATTTTATAATTATTGGATAATTAGTAAATAAAAAATTAATTAATTAATTGATGGAGATCAATTTAATTTATCAATTTAGATTGACGAATTTGGACACAGTATTGGTTCTAGGAAGATGTAAAATTTGAACAATTACAATAAAAGGGATGAGAATTTGGGCTATTTACAGTGTGGGGGTATATGTGTAAATTTCATAATCTGTATAAAAGGGATGACTTTAGGGTTGTCTCCCTAAGTGTGTTAACACCACTCTGATCACATTTTGTGATTACACAAATTGAAGAAAGCAGTTTCTCTCTACCCTCCCTCTGCCGCCAAAATCTAGAGGAAGAAGAAAAAATTTTGTTTTTTTGTTCTATTTTTTTGAGAGCCTACACTCAATTCTTAACGAGATCTTATTGAAATATACTGCTGAATCTTATGAGTGGTTGTTGGTGTAAAGATTGATTCACGTTTTACGAAGAACGCAAGACAATCAAAAGGATTCCACCAAGTTAGAACTTCTCCGATACAAGAAAGGCATAATATTATTTCCACCTCTTCTAAATACGTCAATCTCAATATGCATGATCATAAAAAGATTTTATATTGAATATGATTGAAAAGTTTATGTGAAATATTTTTGATTTTTCACCCATGAACCGTTCGTGGTTCATTGTTTTTCCTCAAATTTTAAACCTAATCTAACAATTGATATAAGAGCATCGTGTTCTTGATTGTGCATATTTAGTAATTAGACATATGTATCAATGAATGTTGTGATATTGACATATGTAGATTCAAAGTATGTTTGAATGTGTTTTACGAATGGATCTTGATCGATTAGCTATACGTGTTTATTTTCAATTTTAGAATTGATGTACGCCAAAATTGAGCTATAGGATTTGATGTAGTTTAGTTTTTGCAAATTTGTATCTTTAAATTCTATGTATATCCGTCATCGCGATAAAAGACATCGTTCGTCATCGCCGTCACCACTGCTACTTGCCGCAGCGCTGGGCCGTCGCCTGCTGCTTCACGCCGCTTACCGCCGCACCGCGCCGTTGCTTGCCGCAGCGCCGTGCCGTCACTGCCGTTCATCACCACTGCCGCTCGCCGTTGTAGGTTTCCCAATTATGGTGTAGAAAACCATAGGGATTAGGAAACCTTAAGGTTTAGGAAGCTTTAGGGTTTTAAAACCTTGAGTTTTTAGAAACTTTAGGGTTTAGGATGTTGGTCTTCGTGTCGCGTGCGCGGCGGAAGCGTGGAGGCGCGTGGCCTTTTAAAAAGTTAAACTTTTAATAAAAATCGAATCTTTTAATAATACAAAACTTGCGCAACGCCACGATAACCAAATAAAAACTTTTATTGAAAACTCTTTTTCAGTGAGTTAGGATCCATTATATATTTATAAGTTAAATCTACAACATACAAGGTTATGAATCATATACATCTTGTAGTCTATATCAAGTGTCCTTGCAAAAATTGATCGATCCTCTGTTCCCATAAAATTGTTCCAATGATTAGTAGTCTCCGAGATCCACACCAAGATCTTCCAAGTCAATCCTCAACGCATTAGCACGTGTGTGGGCACGTAGAATATTACAAGACATTTTTTCTATCTCTAGATGTTCTCAACACATGATATTTAGAGATTTACTGAGAATGACTTTAGTGACACAATTCTCTAAAAGAACGTGATGATTATTCTTTTAGAAATTTGATTAACGTTTAATCACAGAAGAAAATCTCTTTGACACCAATCATGATCTCAATTCAACTATTGATTGACGAACTGATCTCTGACACCATGTGGCACTACAGTGTTGCACACTCACTAGTGTAGTGCCACGTGGTACCACAATAGTCCATGTCAATTTTTTATACCCTATTAGTGATTAACACATTATAATTATAGTGTATTAAATATTTATTTTAATTAGATAATTATCTCGATATTAGTTAATTCAAAATTAACATATCTGATTATCCCTAGCAACTAACTTATATGTTATTTCATACATAACATATTTAGTTTATTTAAATTATTATTTAATAATTTTTTAATTATCTAATTTCACAAATTAGATATTCTACCTCACTTATTGATAATGAAAAAAATCGATAACTATATATATATAATTTCTAATCACACATAATTATATACTTACCCATGAATAAAAGTTCATTTTGCAAGTCAGTCTTTTTCTCATGTCTTGAATTATTCACACCTTAGATAACTTGGTATAGAGGTGACTTGGGGACCATGGACCTATAATCTTTAGCTCCAATAAACCAGATTATTAATTAAACTTTTTAATTCAATAATCTTATTTATTCATTCCATCATTACTCTACTATAAATATGGAATTGTACTCTTAGAGATTATAGAATGTATTTGCAGAGTACCATCATGTAGTTCACTAACATAATCATTTCATATAGTCATGTCCTCCAATTATTGGTTGTAAATTAGAACTAGTCAAAATTATCATTTTACCTTTCTAATGACCTCTTGAGCCTTAAGTACCTTTAATCCACTAGTGAATGACTAATTTATAATGTTATTATAAAATTGAGGTCAATATTCATTCAGTTCCAGAACTAATACTTAAGAGAACCAATATATGACCCATTAGGAAAGCTTAGATTCCAAATCTTGTAAGATCATGTCCTCAACTATCCACATCACTAAATCTCCAAAATAAAAGTCATTAGCCTGATTAACAAATAGACCTTAACGAGTGAATTAAAAGATCTAGCAGACATGCATATGAGTTCTTGACTACTCAGGATTCATACTGATCTACATATGATCATCAATTTGATGTGTATTAAATCTTTATGATAAACAACACGTTAATAAAGATATTAATTCATATCGGTCCTATCATATATAATCTTATTATAAAAAGTACATTCATTAAGATGTCTATCCACATCAATGATCCGGATCTAGATCACATACATTCACAATGCTGAGTGAACCCTACTAGTTGTAGGATCGATATAGCAACCCAAGAGGGGGGTTAATTGGGTGATCGTGTTCAAATTAAAATTTTTTTGCATTCAAGCGGAAAATGAATGTTCAAGAATGAACTTCAATGATCCACGAGTTTAACTCTTGAAAAGATAAATAAGTAATAGATAAAAGTGTTGAAGTAAATAATGCTTGCGATAATATAAATGTGAAAATATAAAGCAAGCAAATAAAATAATTACGGAAACTTAAAGTGCGAAAATTGAATTACGAAAAATTAAGTGCAGAAAATTGAAGTGCGGAAAATAAATAGTATAAAATAAAAAGAGAAGAAGGAGAAGAAGATAGGCACATGATATTTTATGTGGTTCGGAAAATCATATCCCTACGTCTACGCTTCAAGACCCCCTTGGAGATTTTTAATCCCATCGGCTTTATGGGTGCCAACTAAACCTCACAAGGTTATGTGTTTCGAGATTAAGTGACCCCTTAGAATAACTCTCTCAAAAGAGTAGAATCTCCAATCTAAACTCACAAAAACTATTCTTGCTCACTCAAGAAATTTGCAAGTATAAAGCTCAAAATATTAAGAGAGATTTAGGAGAGTATCGGGAGAGTTTTAAGAGCAAGTCCTTTGGCTATGAATTTGTGTTTTGTGAATAGAAATTGGGAGTATTTATGGAGGAGATGGAGGTTAGGGTTTAGGAGGGAAATTTTCAAATTTTGAATATAGACAAAGGAAAGGACACTCCATCCTTAATAAGGACAAAAAATACTTGACAAAAAAGGCAAGGAAAACTCCTACCCAAAATAACACAATATGGTCAAAAACTATTTGGGCAAGCTTCATCTCTCTTTATCTATTTGAAATTGAAACTTACTTTGTTAGTGCTTTGTCATTATCTACATTTCGTGTATTTTGTCTATTATGCAAGAGAGATATGATTTTTGGTGTTTAGAATTTTTATGGATGGAGACCTAATTTAAGTATTGGAATCCCTAAATAAATTGATCTTTAATAAAGGCAAATAAAATGAGTAAGCTCCTAATAAAAATTACATGAAAGTAAAAATTTTCATGATCTTCAATTTTCATGCTTTATGAGCTACTATGAAGATAAATATTTTCATGATCTTCAATTGGAATGACTTGTGATAATTATGCCAATAGCCTCCGCAAACTTGAATAGATTTATTAGCAACGTCAATGTTTTGTTATCATCAAAAGTTCTCATAAAAATATAGGGTTAGCAATCTCATCTTTGTCTAGTTTTGTCGTGGTACTCATAGGAGTATTACTAGCCTTCACATTTTCCATACGAAACTTCTTGAGCAAATCCTTAGTGTATTTTTCTTGGTTTATAAAGATCACATCCTTCATTTGCTTAATTTGTAGTTCAAGGAAGAACTTCAATTCTCCCATCATGCTCGTTTCAAACTCATTACTCATAGAGCTTGCAAAATTCTTACACAAAGATTCGTTAGTGGCACCAAATATTATATCATCTATATATATTTGGACAATTAATATATCATTGCCTTTTGATTTTATGAAGAGGGTGTTATCTATTTTACTCATGTTAAATCCATCATCAATAAGTGTTTATTTTAGTCCATAGAGAGCCTTTTTAAATTTATACATGTGATTTGGAAAATTCAAACTTTGTAAACCGGGAGGTTATTCTACATAAACTTCCTCCATGATGTATCCATTTAAAAAGGCACTCTTGACATCCATTTGATCTAAAAAAATTTTGAAACATGAAAAGGCTGATAACATTCTTGTTGACTTAAATCTAGCAGCGAGAGTGATAGTTTCATCATAATATATACATTCTTCTTGATTATATCCTTGCGCTACTAATCTAGCTTTAATTCTAGTAGCAATACCATTTTTATCTACCTTATTTCTAAACACCCACTTAATACCAATTACCGAGTGCTTAGAGGGTCTAGACACAAGTTCTCATACATTACTTCTTTCAAATTGATTAAGTTTTTCTTCCATAGCAACTATCCAATATTCATCTTTTTCGGCCTCTATAAAATATTTAGGCTCAAGTTGAGAAATAAAAGCAACGTTATCAATACTATGAAGCGTAGAGCGGGTCTCTACCTGTTTTGATATGTCTCCCACTAATTGGATGATCTTTTACAAACTTCCATTCTTTTGGAAGTTAGTTGTAATATTGTACTTTGATATTTTCTTTGGGAGTGACTTGATCCTTCATTAGTATTGATATTATCCCCTTCTAGCTTTCTTATAATTTCATCATCTTGATCATAAAAGATGTTAGAGGGAATAGATTCATCAAAGACAACATGCATGGATTCTTCCATAACTAATGTTCTTCTATTATAAACTATATATTCTTTGCTAGGTGGAATATCTTAAAAAGATTCTGAAGTTAGTTTTAGAATCGAACTTACTAAGGTTGTCCTTATTATTTAAAATAAAACATTTATACCCAAAAACTTTAAAATAACTAACATTAGAAATTTTGTTTTTCCAAAGTTCATAAGGGGTTTTGTTTAAAATAGGTCTAAGTAAAACACGATTCATTAATGGCTTCGGCCAAAAAATACTTAGGTAAGTCATTCTCATTTATCATTGTTCTTGTCATTTCTTGTAGGGACTGATTTTTTCTCTCAACAACACTATGGATATCTAGGAATAGAAATCTCATGTGAAAAACTACTTTCATCACCAAAAGTTTCAAAGTTTTTATTTTCAAATTCTCCACCATGATCACTTCTAATTTTTGAAATTATAAAACCTTTTTCATTTTGAACTAGTTTGCAAAACTTTGTAAATGCGTCAAAAATTTCATCCTATTTTTAAGAAATAAAACCCAAATATATCTTGAAAAATCATCAACTATGACAAATGCATAGTGTTTACCCCCAAGACTTGCAATTTTTGAAGGGCCAAATAGGTCCATGTGTAGTAATTGCAATGGACTAGTGGTTGATACCATATATTTTGATTTGAAAGAGCTCTTAAGTTGTTTACCCATTTGACATGCATCACAAATTTTGTCTTTTACAAAATTTATTTTTGGAAGACCTTTTACTAAATAATTTTTTGATAGTCTTGAACATAAATTCATGCTAGCATGCCCAAGCCTTCTATGCCATAGCCAACTATCATCGTCAAAAACTAGAAAACATTTTTCATTATAATTTTGGAAATCACTTAGATTAATAGTGTAGACATTTTGGTCCCTTTGTCCAACAAATAAAATTTTATTTGACACTATATCTATAATTAGACAAAAATCCTTTTAAAAAATTATTCTATAGGTTTTATCACAAAGTTGACTTACTAAGTAAATTATGTTTTAGACTATCTACAAGTAGAACTTTATCTATAGCATGAGAAGAGTCATTACTTACGGAGCCAACACCAATGATTTTGCCTTTCTTATCATCTCCAAAGGTGTCATGTCCTTTCTTTCGACAAATTTGAGTAAGTTTTGATTCACCACTGGTCATATGTCTCGAGCATCCACTATTAAGATATCATTTATTCTATAGGTTTACAAAGTTGACTTTTGGTACTCAAATCTTTTTGGGTCCTTGAGGGTTAGTGTTGTAGAGAATCCATTCATTTATTTCATGAAAAATAGATTTCTTTTTATGAAAGCATGAATAACTTTTGTGACCTTTAATCCCACAATAGTAACAAATGATAGGAGGATATTGTGTTGGTTTTACAAAAATATTTTTGTGATATTTTTGGTTTTGAAAAGGTCGATATTCTAATCCCCTATTATCGGAAGCATTCATTTTCTTACCAAGAAGTTTGTCAAGATTTTTTCTTCCATTTATAAATTTAAAAATATTGAATTTAAATCATTTCCTTTATTTTGGCTTTGGACAAGGTCTTGATGCAAAACATGTAAGGTTTCTTTGATTTTCAAATTCTCACTTTTCAAAGACTCATTTTCTTCTTGAAGTTTTGAAAAACCATTTTTCGTAATATTGTTTTTTTAAAGTGAAGTTTTCAAAACTCACTATAAAGCTCTTCAAAAGCATTTTCAAGTTCTTCATAACTAGGTTTATCATTTAAAGTTAGCTTAGAAGAACTTACCTCATCTTCTAGTGCCATGAAACACATGTTTGCAACTTCTTCTTCTTCACCTTCGGAGTTGCTATCATCAGTCTCATCCCAAGTTGCCTTGAATGTTCTTCTTTTGAACTTCATTAGGGCATTACTTAGATTTGGACAATCAATTTTTATGTGTCCAGGATTTTCACACTCATAGCACGTGAGTGTGTGACGAGGTATCTTCTTATCATTTTTTCTTGGAACATTTTTCCTTCTATTTAAGAATTTCTTGAATCGCCTAGTGAGTAGGGCTATGTCATCTTCCTCATCAAAGTCATCCTTCTCACTATCGGATTGTTCAAGTGTTGATTTTAGTGCAATGCTCTTCTTCTTTGATGTATTTTCTTCGTCATTTTCATTTAGCCCCATTTCATGCGTCATCAATGAGCCAATAAGTTCTTTAAGAAGAAGAAGTGTTGAGATATTTGGCTTCTTGGATGGGGGTCGCCTTGGCCTCCCAATTCTTTGGTAGACACCTAAGAATTGTTTTCACCATTTCAACATTAGAATACGTCTTACCAAGAGATTTCAAGTCATTAATAATATCGGTGAAACGAGTAAACATATCATGTACGGATTCATCATGCTTCATTTTGAATAATTCATAACTATAAATAAGCATGCTAATTTTAGATTCTTTAACTTGATTTGTACCTTCATGTGTGACTTCAAACATATGTCATATGGATTTAACGGATTCACATGTAGAAATTCTATTAAACTCATTTTTATCAAGAGTACCAAACAAAACATTCATAGCCTTAGCATTTAAAGAAATTTTATTTTTATCATCATCATTCCATTCACTACTTGATTTGAAAATATTTTTACCATCCACAGTATTGAATGGAATGTGAGCATCATTTTCAACAACATCCCATAAGTCATAGTCAATCGATTGAATATAAATCCTCTTTCTCGCTGTCCAATAAGTATAATCATTACCATTGAAAAATGGAGGTCTAGTAGTAGATTGAACTTCAATGAAAGAACCATTCATGGATGCCATAACTCAAGACGATTAAAGCTTATGTATAGAGTACCAAGCTCTGATACCAATTATAGGATCAATATGGTAGCCCAAGAGGGGGGCGAATTGGGTGATCGTGTTCAAATGAAAAACTTTTTGCACTCAAGTGGAAAATGAATGTTAAAGAATGAACTTCAATGTTCCACGAGTTCAACTCTTAAAAAGATAAATAAGTAATAGATAAAAGTGTTGAAGTGAATAAATCTTGCGATAATTACGGAAACTTAAAGTGCAAAAATTAAATTATGAAAAATTAATGCGGAAAATTGAAGTGCGAAAAATAAATAGCACAAAATAAAAAGAGAAGAAGGAGAAGAAGATAGGCACACAATATTTTTACGTTGTTCGGAAAATCCTATCCCTACGTCCACACTCCAAGGCCCCCCTTGGAGATTTTTAATCCAACGATCTTTTTAAGGGTGAAGACCAAACCTTACAAACCAAATTGGCTTTATGGGTGCCAACTAAAGCTCATAAGGCTATGTGTTTCGAGATTAAGTGACCACTTAGAATAACTCTCTCAAAAGAGTAAAATCTCCAATCCAGGCTCACAAAAAATAATCTTGCTCACTCAAAACATTTGCAAGTATAAAACTCAAAATACTAAGAGAGATTTAGGAGAGTATTAAGAGAGTTTTAAGAGTAAGTCTCTTCACTATGAATTTGTGTTTTGTGAATAGAAATGAGGTGTATTTATAGAGGAGATGGTGGTTAGGGTTTAGGAGGAAAAATTTCAAATTTTGAATATAGACAAAGGTAAGGACACTCCATCCTTAATAAGAAGGACAAAAAATCTATGACCAAAAAGGCAAGGAAAACTCCTACCCAAAATAATACAATATGGTCAAAAACTATTTGGGCAAGCTTCATCTCTCTTTATCTACTTGAAATTGAACTTACTTTATTTGTGCTTTGTCATTATCTCCATCTCATGTATTTTGTATATTGTGGAAGAGAGATATGATTTTTGGTGTTTAGGCTTTTTATGGATGGAGACTTAATTTAAATATTGGCATCCCTAAATAAATTGAGCTCTAATAAAGGCAAATAAAATGAGTAAACTCCTAATAAAAATTACATGAAAGCAAATATCTTTATGATCTTCAATCTTCATGCTTTATGAGCTGCTATGAAAATAAATATTATCATGATCTTCAATTAGAATGCCTTGTGATAATTTTGCCAATAGCCTCTGCAAACTTGATTACATTTATTAGCAAAGTCAATGTTTTGTTATCATCAAAAGTTATCTCATAGAATATAGGGCTAACACAAGTAACCATTTATTAAAGATTTCATACTTTAATATGTTGTTGACAATTTTATTCATTATCTATGATCTTAATCATCTCGTACTAATACAAGATCGTAGTCTCATTAATGAATATGGAATTTTCAGATATTTATATAAATTATTCAACAATAATTTAAAAGAACAATTATAAGAAAAATGTAATACTCTTTAAATTTCATATCAAACTATCAATATACTTGATTTGAGGGCATAACCTCCAACAATCTTCCACTTGCCCTAAAGCAACTGTGGCATCTCTCTTAATCCCATGTTACGCACGTGACCCTCAAATGACTTCGCAGGAAGTGTCTTTGTAAAAGGATTAGCTAGATTCTATTCTGATGCTATCTTTATAGTAGTCACATCCCATTTATGCAAGATCTCTCTTACAAGATGATATTTTCTCTCTATGTGCTTGGCCCTCTTGTGAAAACTCGGTTCCTTGGGAATTTGCTACTGCCCCATTGTTATCACTGTATAGGATCAGTAGCTTGTCAATATCTGTAATTACTTCGAGATCAAAATAGAACTTTCTAAGCCATACTGCCTCTTTCGCAGCTTCACAAACAGCTATATATTCGGCTTCCATAGTGAAATCTGTAATGCTAGATTGTCTAATACTTCTCCAGACTACAGCTCATCCACCTAGGGTGAATACTGATCCAGATGTTGACTTTCGATTGTCTCTGCTGATTAAAAATCAAAACCAGTATATCCAGTGAGGTTCAGGTCTCCACCTGAATAAACAAGCATATAGTTTTTCGTTCTCCTAATATACTTGAAAATGTGCCTTACTACAATCCAGTGTTCCAGACCTGGATTCGGTTGATAACAATTGACAATTCCCACTACATAATAGATGTCTGGTCTCATACACGGCATGGTATACATGAGTCTACCAACTGCTGAAGCATAGTGAACCTTTCTCATATCCTCTTCCTCCTAAGGTGTCTTAGGACATTGTTCCTTAGAGAGGACATATCCATGTCTGGTCGGTTGTTGACCTTTCTTGAAATTATTCATAGAGAATCTCTCCAACACCTTATCAATATAAGATTCCTGAGAAAATACCAATAACTTGTTCTTTCTATACCTTTGGATTTGGATGCCTAGAACATAACTCACTTCTCCTAAATCTTTCATTTGAAATTTTTCAGCTAACCACTTCTTTACTTTTGACAAACTTTCTACATCATTCCTAATGAGTAGAATATCATCAACATAAAAAATTTAAAATTCACTATCTTATCTTTGGTGTATTTATTAACATAAGTTTCATCAATATTTTGCTCGAAGCCATAAGATTTTATAATATCAAAGGTAAGATTCCAAGATCTAGATACTTGCTTATCCAACTTGCATACTTTTTTATATTGCCCATTTTGTACGAAACCTTCTGGTTGCATAATATAGATGTTTTCTTCAAGAGAGTCATTCTAAAAAGTTGTCTTGACGTCCATTTGTCATATTTCATAGTCAAAACTAGCAGCTGTGGACAAAAGGATGCGAATGAGTTTTAGCTTGGCTACTAATTGTGCTTTGAAAGTCTCTACTCTTTCATATGCACCTATTTTCTTCTTGAAGATCCATTTACATCCAATGGGCCTGACATCTTCAGGTGGATCTATAAGTTCCCAAATGGAATTGGAATACATAGATTTCATTTCCTGGTTCATGGTAACTTGCCATTTATCCTTTTTAGGATCATCCATTTCTTCTTCAGAAGATAGTGGGGCATCCTTATTAGTGTCTCACACTAGGACATGCGCCTCTAGTTCGTAGCGAATTAGTTGTCTCACAACCCTCCTAGTACGACGTTGCATCAGGATTTCCTTTATAGGAACTGTGATTTCTTTGGGTTATCGTTTATCAGTAGAAATTGAAGGTGGTCTGATCTCATCAGCCGCTAATTCCTTGAGAACTACTTTGCTATGAGGTTTGTGGTTTTACATATAGTCATGCTCAAGAAAGGTTGCATTTGTCCACACAAACACTTTTTGATCATTGTGACTATAAAAGTACCCACTTCTAGTATCTAGAGAATAGCCAACGAATATGCATACCTCAGACCTTGAGTCTAACTTTCCGGTCTTGGGTAACGTGAGCTGGACACCCCAATATACGGAAATGATGCAAAGTAGGTTTGGAGCCATTCCATAACTTTAAAAGCGTCCTGCTTATAGACTTATAGGACAATGATGAGTAGTTTAACATCGACCTAACCATATCCAATAAGGTTCGGTTGCTCCTCTCTACAACACTATTTTGTTATGGTGTTCCAGGTGCTGTAAGTTGGGATAGGATTCCACACTCCACCAAATAATCCAAGTATTCACCACCTCGATCGGATCGAAGGGTTTTCAATGATCTATTTAATTATTTTTAAGCTTCAACCTTGAAGTCTTCAAACTTTTTAAAAGTTTCAGAATTTCGGTGCATTAGGTAACTATAACCATATCTTGAGTAGTCGTCAATGAAAGTGAGAAAATACTCATACCCACCTCTAGCTTGGACATTGATTAGTCCACAGGCATCACTATGTACTAACTCAAACGGTTCATTGGTTCTTTGGCCCTTTCTTTTGAAAGGTCTCTTGGTCATTTTATCTTCTAGACAGGAATCACGAGGAAGAAGAGTTCCAACTTTTAGCTCTCTCAAAGCACCTTATTTGTTAACCTGTTTAACCTATCTAGCTTAATATGTCCCAACCTAAGATGCCATAAATATGTGTTATCATCATGAGAAACTCTTTGTCGTTTGTTATTTTTAGGTTTTGCTACTTTAAATATTTCAGAATTATTCAACACGCGTTCCGTCGATTTAAGCATATACAGTCCGTTTATATTTTAGCATGACAGATATCGAATCCATTCTTAGAAATAATAAACTCGTTATTAATTAAAAAAACTCCAAATAATTGTTCTTGCAAATGAAAGAGAAATCAAATTTTTTGAAAAACCAAGAATATAATAAACATCGTTCAAAACTAAGTGATTATATCCAAAAGAAAATGAATTGTCCCTAATGTTTTAGCTGACATGGGCGCACCACTGTCAACTCCTAAAAGAAAATGACCTCGCTATCAGCCACCTCCCAAAACGACCTCGCTATCAGCCAGCTTCCTTGACGAATCAAACATCTGCAAAGAAAAACATACATGGTTAGTGGCTCCGGAATCAAATATCCAAGATGACAAATCATATTCCACTAAACAAGGTTCAAGTACAAGTAAATCATATTTACCTTTTTTTTCAGCTCAGAGAGATACTTGTTACAGTTTCTCTTTCAATGATTTTCAACCCCACAGTGGAAACACTTTCCTTTGGGCTTGGTGTCTTTCTTGTTCTTCTTGTCTTTTAGCGTTGTCTTGGCTTTCTTTACTCTTTTGTTCTTACTCTTGTCCTTATGATTGTTCTTCTTCATTTTCTTGCTCTTAACAATACTGGATGAAGGCTTTTGCTCGACAACATTTTTCTCCACCTCTTTGGTCATTCTAGGGTTGAGTGACTCAAAAGTCTGTAGTTCAAAACCTATTTTTCTTAATTAAAACAATTTCTATAATTATCTCTTTTAATATAGTTGAATTCGGTTCAGTCAAATAAATAATTTATTTGATTTGGTCAAACTCAATCAACCTATTAATTTTTAATTTTCATAAAATCAAAAATCAAAAATTAATTTCAAAATTTACATGGATAATTAAAATAGTTTGGTTTTTAATGAAACACTTAGGTGATAGAGTTGGTTGCATGATTTGTTGGAAACTTTCCTAAAATGTGTCACCGACGATAGGACTCTCCGATCGCCGCCCATCACCACGTTGCACGTCTCATTGCCGGCAACTGCATGCCGCGCCAGATAGCGACTGTTCACCGCCGGTATGGTACCACCGGCACTGTTCACCTCTGCCAGAATAGTAAATTTTTGATGTGAATAGTGTTTCTTCGGACGAACAGTGTTTTCGTAGATGAACAATATTTTTGCGGTGAACATTGTTTTACGTGAATAATAAATTCCTGCCATTCGTCTCATGTGTTATTCGTCTTCTCGCGTTCAGAATAATTACAATAATATTCAAAATAAAAATTTTACAAAAATTCCTACACCTCAATTCAGCTTATACAAGATGTAGGAAAATTAAAATAAAGTCTAACCCAATAATCACCATACAATTAATGATCCATTATTTTCCATACATACAAAAAACATAACCATCAATCATCGTACATATCTCATATTATATGAATAATGAAAGAAAATCCACACAACATTTAACATATAAATATATAAAGATCGCTCTGATACCACTTGCTGGTCATTGTGGCGCATGCGCGGCGGAAGCGTGAAGGCGCGTGGCTTTTTAAAAAAATTAAACTTTTAATAAAAATCAAATCATTTAATAAAAAAAACTTGCGCAATGCCACGATAACCAAATAAAAACTTTTATTGAAAACTCTTTTTCAATCAGTCAAGATCCATTATATATTTATAAGTTAAATCTACAACATACAAGATTATGAATCATATACCTCTTGTAGTCTATATCAAGTGTCCTTGCAAAAACCGATCGATCCTCCATTCCCACGAAATCATTCCAACGATCAGTAGACTCTGAGATCCACACCATGATCTCCCAAATAAATCCTCAACGTACTAGGACGTGTGTGGGCACGTAAAATATCACAATACATTTTTTATGTTTCTAGATGTTCTCAACACATGAGATTTAGAGATTTACTGAGAAAGACTTTAGTGAGATGATTCTCCAAAAGAACGTGATGATTATTGTTTTAGAGATTTGATTAACATTTAATAACAGAATAAAAGCTCTCTGACACCAATTGTGTTCTCAATTTAATTCTTGATTGGCGAACTGATGATCTGATCAACTGATTCCCCCTCTTTATTCAATAACCAAGGCCATTAGAATAATATATGTATATATTCTAGATAATGACGTATCAGATTTTTAGTGATAAGCTAAAATAATATTTAATTATAAAATTACCAATTACAGTGGGCCGTGAGCCAGCATAGTGCCTCACGGCATCACTGTAGTGCCACGTGGCACCACATTAGTTCATGTCAATTTCTGATACCCGATCAGTGATTGACATGTAGCAATTAGTATGAATTAAATATTTATTTTAATTAGTTAATTATATAGATATCAGTTAATTTAAAATTAACATATCTGATTATCACTATCAACTAACTTATCTGGTATTTCACAGATAACAGATTTAGTTGATTTAAAAATTTATGAAATTATATAATTAAATTATTATCTAATAATAATTTAATTATATAATTTCATAAATTAGATATTCTGTCTTACTTATTGATAATAAAAAAATCAATAACTATTTAGATATATGTAATTTCCAAAAATTATATTTAAATATATAAATAATTCAATTAATTAATCACACATAAGTATTCATAATTATGTACTTGCCCCAGAATAAAAATTTCTTTTGCAAGTCAGTCCTTTTCTAATGTTCTGAAATATTCACACCCTAGACAGCATGGTATAGAGGTGAATTGGGGATCATGAACCTATAATCCTAAGTTCTAATAAACCATATTATTAATTAAACTCTTTAATTAAATAATCATATTTATTAGTTTCATTATCACTTCACTATAAATATTGAATTGCACTCTTAGAGATTATATAATGTATTTAGAGAGTATTCTCATGTAATCCACTGACATAATCATTTCATATAGTTTTGTCCACCAATTATTGGTTCGTAAATTAGAACTGGTCAAAATTACCGTTTTACGCTTCTAATTACCTCTTGATCCTTTAGTTCCATTAATCCACTAGTGAATGACTAATTTATAATCTTATTATAAATTTGAGCTCAATAACCATTCAGTTTCAGAATTAAAACTTAAGGGAATCAATATATGATTCGTTAGGAAAGCTTAGATTTCAAATCTTGTAAAATCATGTCTTCAGCCATCCACATCATTGAATCTAAAAAATAAAAGTCACTAGCCTAATTAACAAATAGACCTTAGCGAGTATATTAAAAGATTCAGTAGACATGCATAGGAGTTCATGACTACTCAAGATTTAGACTGATCTATATTGATGAGTATTAAATCTTTATGACGAACGACACGTTAATAAAGATATTAATTCACATTGTTGCTATCATATATAATCTTATTATATATATATATCATCACTAAGATGTCTATCCACATCAATAATACGAATCTAGATCGCCTGCATTCATGATACTTAGTGAACTGTACTAGCAACCATTCATTAAGATTTCATACTTTAATATGTTGCTGATAATTTTATTCATTATCTATGATCTCAATCCTCTCGTACTAATACAATATCACGGTCTCATTAATGAATATGGAATTTTCACATATTTATATAAATTATTAAACAATAATTTAAAATAATAATTATAAAAAAAATATAATCCTTTTTAAATTTCATATCAAAATATCAATACACTTGCTTTGAGGGCATATAGTTGGGCTCCCAATTTTATTTGATATCACCGCTTCTGTTACTTATGCCAGGGTCAAAGGTGTTTCACCCGTCGTCTCTCTAAGAGTGGTTCTGTATACCCATAGTACTGCTGGTAGTTCTTCTACCCATTTTCATTTGGAAGATTCCAATTGTTTCTTCAAGTTGTCTAGTATAATTCGATTAGACTTCTCAGCTTTCCCATTCCCTTGAGGATAATATGGTGTAGAGAATCGGTTGGAGATTTTTAGGTCTTCACATAAGGTTTTTACTGAGTTTCCCATGAATTGAAGCCCGTTGTTAGAGATAAGAATTTGTACTGATACTTTATCGGTACACTATGTTTTTGCATAAAAATCCTTTCACTTATTCCTCATGAATCCTTATGAAAGCTTCAGTCTCAATCCACTTAGCGAAGTAGTCCGTTGCCACCAACAAGAAACATTCTGAGCAAGTGCTATGGGTAGTGGTCTAATAATGTCCACGGGCTTTCCACTGTGTTCAGTTTTCCAGGAGCCATTTTAGCTACGAGAGAGAAGCGTTGTGACTTATAACATTTATTTGCACACAACTTAGCTTCTTGATGTATTTTAGGCCACTAATACCCTTCGTTCAACACCTTGTGAGCTAGAGATCTGCCCCCAATGTGCTTCCTGCATACCCCTTCATAGATTTCTGCTAAGACATATTACGCCTATTTTTCTCGTAGACACTTCAAATTTGTGAAGAATGTCTTGCATTTGTCTGTGGAGCTCGAAAGGAATCTATTCAGTGCCGCTAATCTTCTGGTCAAGCCTTATATTTCTTTCTGGTTTTGAGGAAACTTCGTCTCCATGATGGCCTTCACCTAATTTGGGTTAACTTCAATTCCCCGTTGTGTGACCAAGTGTCCCAAGAATTTTCCCGCTCCTACGCCAAAAGCGCACTTCTCTAGATTTAGTTTCATAGAACTTTCTCTTAGGATTGAGAAAGCTTCATCGAGGTCCTTAATGTGGTCTTCCCATTTGCGACTCTTTACTAGCATGTCATCCACATAAACCTCCATTGTCTTTCCAAATTTCTCCTAAAAAATTATGTCTGTGAACCTCTGTAAGTTGCACCAGCATTTTTCAACCCAAATGACATTACTTTTATAACAGAAAGTTACATGTTCAGTTATAAATGAAGTTATTTCTTGATCAGGTTAGAACATTTTCACCTGGTTGTATCCAAAGATAGCATCCATGAAACTGAGGAATTCATACCCTGACCTTGCGTCTACCACATGGTCTATTCTTGGCAATGAATATTCATTTTTTGGGCAAACTTTATTCAGGTCGATATTACGTAAATCCTCCATTTCCCGTTATTTTTCTTTACCATAACCACGTTAGCGAGCCACTTCGGGTAGTCCACCTCACGGATGAAGTCTGCTTTCAACAACTTTCCCACTTCCTCTCTGATTGCCATGATTTGTTCCGGGGTGAAACTCCACTTTCTTTGCTTTATTGGTTTGATAGTAGGATATATATTCAGTTCATGGCATATTATGTCTTCAGGTATACATGGCATTTCTGTTTCCATAGTCAGAAAGATGGCATTGTTCCTCCGCAAGAATTCTGTCAACCTTTATTTTTCTGTATGCTCAAGGTGAGCCCTAATGTTTGTTGTCTTCCGCGTCTCTTCATCTAAATAAACAGGTTCAGTTTCCTCCTCTGCCTCGTACCTCAAACCCACCTGCCCGTCCTCATGTGATTATTATTGTTTCATAGCTGCCATTGGCTCCTCCACATTCTTTTCCATTTTCTTTCTCACCGACTCTAATGCGGTTATAACGCATATACAGGCAGTGACTTGATCATCCCTTATGGTCTTGATCCCCTCCAGAGATGGATATTTTAGCACTTGGTAGAACGTTGATGGCACAACTTTGATCGTATGCAACCAAGTCCTCCTTAGGATGGCATTATAGAGGGATGATGTATTTAAAACTACAAATTCTATGAGGTAGTTGAATGACTCAACATCTACTGGAAGAACAATGATTCATCTAGAGTAACTGACGGTCCCGTTGGAACCTATCAATGGTTGTGAAGGTCCCTGCAACTGTTGATCCCCCATGGACATTTTCTCAAATGTCAAACGATGTAGAATATTGACGGCACTCCTATCATCAATCAGTACTCTCCTCAGTAAATAGTTTCTAACTTGTATCGAAAGTCATTATGACGTTCATCATGCACTAGATCCAAGTCGTCAAATATCAACGAGAGATTCCCGTAGTCATTTGAAGATTTTCCTCATTCCCAGTTTTCTTCTAGCATTGGCTTCTTACAATATACTTTCCTTTCTTTCCTGGTGGTTCCCTCTTGTTCAATCAACGCAATAATGGTATCGACAATCTAGAGTGGTTGCTTCCCTTATCGCGTTTCTCCACATCACGGACTTCCTTTTCGTTCTCTCATTTTGGTTCTTCTCTTCTCACATACTGATTGAGGTAACCGTCTTTGACTGATTTCTTAATGTAATCCTTCAACTAGAAGAAGTCCTTTGTGTAATGTCCACTACTCTTGTGGTATGAGCAGTATTTGTCTTTGTCTTTGTAGTCTGACTCCTTTATGAGCGGGGCCGACCTCTTTAACCAAGAATTATCTTTTATCATATCAAGGACTTGATTTATCAACACCGTGAGAGGTGTGTAAACTGTCTCTGGGATGAACATCATCATCTTATCTCCGTCGGCTTTCAGTTTTATCCCGCTTACTGATCACTGCATTCACTGTCTTTCTCAGTTCTCTATTTTCTATTGTGGTTGTTCCTGGAGTTCCGTTGTTCCTGGAGTTCCGTTCTTCCTTTCAAGACTCATCATTCTTGCGCTCTGCCAATTTAAGCAATCTTTTCTTCTTTCTTCCAGCGTGATGTAAGGTTGCGCCTGTTAGAATGTTTTATCCATGGTCTATGGTTTGACTTTTGGTAGGTCCTAAAAAAGGGGTGAGTTTTGTCATCACCTCTTTGAATTTGTGGGTATATTCATGCAGGGATTCTCCTTTCTTGGTGGAAATAGTCAAGAGGTATTATGTTCCTCCATCACCACACGATATGTAGAATACTGCTCCAAAACAACAGTACACATGACGGTAAAGTTAGTAACCGAATAAGGCAGTTCTATCTAGGCTAGTAGGGAACATTTGGCACATTAGTCGGTCCTCGTGTTGATACAACGCCAAAACTTGCTAAAACGTCTGAGATGGTCCATCAGATCGGTTTTTCTATTGTACCACTTTAACTTAGGTGCCACAAACTTCTTTGATATTAGTGCCGCTAGGATTTCTGGACTCAATGGGTTTCTGGTGAGTGACTCGAGATCCGCTTTTCCCATACTCCCCAGATTCCTCAGCTCCATCATCTTTCTTTCCAGCATCTCCTCCGTACATGCTTCTGTCATGATTTTCGACGGACGGGCTTCTCCCATTGTCTATTTTGTATGGAGTTGGGACTGGATTTCTACCTCTGCACGTTTCTGATATTCTCATTTTCTTCCTGCCTAGCTTCCCATCTGCCTCCTTCTGAACGATTTTCTTGTTCTTCATGGTTGGTACATTAGCTAACCTATGCACGTGTCTGTGCAAAATCTCATTGTTGCGTGTTGATCTGGTCCTGCACCGTCTACCACGCATTGCGTAGCATTTTGACATTCCTTTGCTCCATATCCTACATTCCATTCAGGATTGTCTAGAGCATCTCAGCTAGGGGAGCGGGTTGGTTAAAATGATCCACCTCGTTCCCAGTTTTGTTTCCTTTATTAAGGGTCGTGTTTGATATGGTTCTAGGCATTGTTTAGTTAGAAGGGTTTTTCTTGAGGTTTTCTGTTCGCTCTTAATGAAAGCACCAAAATGTAAATGATTGTTTTCTCACGCTCGAAGGACAATTAAGAATTTTAGAAAGAGAGTAATTGCGATGCCTGAAGAATGTATTCTTGCTTGGCTTGTATTGAATGAATAATGTTTAAAATTAGCCTGTATTTATAGGCTTCTACAGAATATGGTAACATCTCTTTTAATAACATAATTATCACTAAATATATGGTGAATATCCCGATATCTATGGAACAATCGCTAGATATTGGGGGGCTATTCTCGCATTTAGGGAGATATAGCTTCCAATAAAATGTGTAAATCTTTGCCGAGTAATCGTGCATCAAACTCACACTTTAACACCAAAAAATCTAGAATAGCCTTAATAATCAGATTAAATCTGTCCATTGGATCGTGTCTACGATCTTGATTCCCTCATTTCTGTCCTACCACGACAGTCATCTACTCATTCTCCTGTGATTGGTTTTCCTTCATCCAAGTGGCCTGACAAAGGTTTTATATTTGTTCATTAATACTTCTTGTGTTTTAGTCTAGCTTATTCCTTACAATGATAATGCATAATATTTGTGACGTAAGAAGCAGACTTTATATACACATACTGTATTTCAACCATGAGCTTTCCATGTCCAAAGTGTGAAATGCCTTGAAACAATTGAGTTGAGAGTCCCACTGACAAAGCAGCTCTTACTTCCAAAATCCCCAAGAATAGAGAAAATCATAACCTATCATAACCAAATAGCTTCTCTATCTATTTCCATGAATCCATAGTATTCTTTATGCAAATAGGCCCAAATTTATGAACCTTTCCAATAAAATGTATAGATCTTTGCCGAGTAATAGTGCATCAAACTCACACTGTTAACACCAAAAAATCCAGAATACTAAGAATAACCTATGGAGACCTAGTAAATGCTTAAAGATGTCATTTAGAGAAAGATGTGAGGAGGCTGACCTGATAATGAAGACGGAGGGTGCCTGACGTAGAGGCAACAAGATAAGAAAGTGTTCCACAAGATCTAATTTTGTAGTAAAGATGCTTAAAGTAGTCGCATAAATAACTTCTACAAAATGAACTAGAGTATCCTCGTAACTGCAATGGGAAAAAGAAGAAAAAAGCAAAGGATAAAAGATGACAAATTAATTGAGAATCAAATGTAGGTTATCTACTTCATATGTGTTAAAGATTAATAAAATCCATCTATTTACTTGAAGAAAAGTCCTATAGTAACAGAAGAAAATAGCAAGAAAAAGAAGTACGAAAATTAACTTACAAAATAAGTTCATCATTAGGGTTTCTGCCACCCCCTGTCCATGATAGGTTTCCTCAAGTCGTTCCCTAACATTCTGTTGCATTAGCAAAAGAGAAAAAAAGAAAGAAAGCTCATAATTTGGTAAACAGACAGAATCAACTCTAACATAAGATAGTACACAAATAGAATGACTAAATAAGTAATAAGCTCTCTCTTCCAGTAACCATCCATCACCGACATAAAAGGCTACCAATAACAAATCCCCCCAACACACACAAAAAAGAAAAGAAGAGGAGATGGATGAGCTAAAGACTAATACATTGATTATCATTTACCAATATAAGATGGGAAATAAAAACTTACAAATTAACTAGCTAATGGATTTTAGAGTAACACCTGCCAGACATCAACGGGTTTCAAAAGCCAAGAAGTCCACCAGTCCTAAGGTTTAAGGGGACCAAATGTGTAGTGGATAACACAGATGTGATCTGTTAAGCATTTTGGTTTAGTATGAACAAAATTCAACTCAACAAAACTTCAGTTAAATTCTTTGGATGTGAATCCCTTCCATCGAAATAAGCAATAACATTACGCTACGGTGACAATTCTAGGAAAAAAAATTACGAAAGAACATAAAAGGAAATCAATCATTAGCAATCAGAGTAAAAACCAACACCTGCTATGAAAACTGTTACATGAACTTCCTTGGCCAGCTTGATCCATTGGTCCAAAGAAAATCTCAAAGGAAGTTCATCCATAATATCAAATCTGTTAAACCAACTATGTTTCTTCAAACCTTCCATGAGACCATTCATCACTATATTTCGCATGTGTGATGTCAATGCAACTCGAGCCAGTTCAATAGCCTCAAGGCAGGCATCATCCGTGGTGTGTCTCAGTAGAAGAGAGTAGTTATTAATAGAAAATGAACATTAAGTTGAGAAGATGCAAGAAAGGCAAGAGAAAGGTTGATATATACACTAAATTATATCAAACCTGATGGTGTCAAGCTATTAATTTTACATAGCTATCTAAAATCATGTTTGAAATGTTTATGAGGCTAGTTGAATGTAGATTAAGATAAAATGAATTTAACAAAATGTTGATGAAGAAACATTACTATCATCAACGAATAACAGCAAATAGAGTAATTCATCAGAAGTTACAACTTGTTGAATCTACATATTTTCTCATGTTCATAAGTACGACTTACTAATTTAGCATTAGTACTACAAAAAGAGGCAAACAAACTAAATTTCATATCTTGGATGTTTTCCACTACCTTTTATCCTTTGAGTTCATTTGAACCAGGCTAGACAGCAAAGATAATTCTAGATACTTACCATACACTACCTGTCTAAACATATATATGGTTGAACAAAATTAATATTTCCTTTCTTTTCACCAGAGAGAGAGAGAGAGAGAGAGATTAACACTTACGACAATGACCAAACTATTCTAGAGGTCACATCAACCTCTTCTTCATCCAGACAATTATTAGATGGCCATTCTTTAGTTGAGGTAAGCAAACATGGAGTTACTTTGAGCCGTTGCCAAAAATTTCTAATATGAGACATTGTCACACTTATTTGTGCACTAAGTGAAGTACATTTGGTGAAGCTAGTTGAACCGGATACATGGCTCTCCTAAAAAACTTGTACACCTATATCTGATGCAATTTTTCCTATAGTGATGGATTAATAAATGATTAAAAACTAAGTAAACTAAAAAATTTTAAGCTGAAGTTATTGAGCTTTTCATTATGTCAATAAAAAACTTAAAAAACATGAAGTTTCCAAAATTTGACTTACATCATCGAGTGCTTGCAAATTTAGCCAAACATTGATTTCGCTCATAAGTGATACTTGACACTCTGATGTGTGTCCTCCAAAGA
Organism: Datisca glomerata; assembly: GCA_003255025.1. Lineage (NCBI taxonomy): Eukaryota > Viridiplantae > Streptophyta > Magnoliopsida > Cucurbitales > Datiscaceae > Datisca > Datisca glomerata. The sequence continues at coordinate 1,007,302 of QANY01001086.1, forward strand.
TAACAAAAACTTTTTGAATGTCTTTGAAGCTAGAAAATGCATTACAAAGCTTTGATGAACTTGACATAATAGCTGACAGAAACAATGAGAGAGGGAGACGAGCTTAAGGCTGCCTCATTCGAGAGTCGCTTGTAAAGAAAAAGTGAGCTGAGGAGAAAACTGATAGGAGAGATAACTGAGAAAATCAAAGAGAAAGAGAGACGATTTACCGTTGAGAGCATATCAAAATCGATCGAGACGAAGAGAATGTCCAGGTTCAAGCTTAGATCAAAATCGAGCTTAGGAGAGAGACCTAGAGAAGAGAGAGACATAGTGACATCATCGAGGCAGCTTGGAGTTTAGATCCACACTGAAAGTGTAGCTTTGAGAGAGAGATGTACGAGAGAGACCACACCGAGTGCAGCTTCGAGCTTAGAGAGACAATGTGTGGGAGAAAGATCCACCATCACGAAACGGCCTGGACATTATTGACGAAGAGAGACGACACCGAGTGCACAACTTCGAGAGAGAATGTGTAGCCGAGAGAGAGACAGTGAAAAGAAAGGGAAAGTGTAGGGCGGCGTGTGGAAAATGTGAAGTTAATCTAGAATGAATTTAACCTACATTTCATGTTAATTTAGAGTTAATTTTGGGGGTGATATGTGAAGGTTCCCTCCTTTTTTCAAGTTCTTTATAGGAATTTTACAGAATCCTATAACATAGTCCTATAAAAGACCTTAATTGTTGTAGTGATACTACAATAGTTACCTTTTTGTCAAAAAACTACAATAGTAACTTAGTATTTGGAATCAATGAGATTTTATTGATAATGGTAGTTGTAAAAAAGTGTCAAAATAATTCTTTCTTAATTAAGATCCTTTCTTTGGCTATAGTATGATATGACGATTAGCGAATTATTGATATAGACTAAGATATAAATTACATTTATATATAATTAGAAAAATGCTCGTGATGTGCAATGTTAATAACCTTTATTCTAGAAATAGAAATTATAGATAATTTTGGATTTTTTGGAGAAAATGATGATACAATATTTTGAGTCGGTCTCCAAATTTTATGTGGCTTCCTATGAATGCTAATGATGATTTCTTGTCCCTTCGTATATTTCTTTCATACTATATATATCCCTTCATTATTTTCAGTACCCAAAATTTGATAGTTAGTACGACAAGCCAAAGACGCAAAAGGGGTCACGAAAGCAAGACCCATAATACAAGGGCACATTATTAAGCACCACTCAAGAGTTGTGGCTCAAACCATGTCATACGTTCATGTCAAGCATGGCCATGCTCCAAAGCACACACAACATTCCAAACCATGTCAGACATTCAATGTCAAGCTTGGCCGTCCTCCAAGCACACACAACATTATTCCAAACCATATCTTACATTCACGCCAAAACAAGTATAAAATACAGGCCAAGTACACCTACACCTCTATACGAATAAGGATATTATTTAGGGGTGTTCAACGGTCGGTTTGGTCAGACTTTTGGAGGAAAATAAGACCAGTCCGAAAATCACGGTCCTCCTATACGGAGGACCTAACGGACCAAAAAACTGGAAAAAATCCAGACCGACCATACCGAAATTCAACGGTCGGTTCGGACAGACTTAACGGACTAAATACTTGTTTTACAATAAATATATCATTTAACAATAACGACAAATTTTGACTAGGAGTTTACCATATCTAAACATATTCAAACTTCAAAGTACTAATATTCAACATTTAAAAATATCCAAAGTTCAAAATACTAATATCTAATATTCAAACATATTCAAACTTCAAAATACAAATAATAATAATATCCAACATTCAAATATCTAAAAAAAAAGTAAATCAGAAACACAACAAAACATAGAAGTTCATCCATCTCCAACCTTCAATCACATCATGGAATGGTAATGACAGCCTCCTATTGCATCTTGATACATTCTATTCACATGAAAACAATGAGTTCAGAAACATAAAGATGATGAGTTCAAAAGCATGTAAAAAATATAAATAACAATATATAAATGAGTCACCTTCATCTATTTCCACAATCTCTTGTAATGTCTCATTGAGATTAATATGCACAGGTTTACTCAGAATCCAATTTTGTGCACATATAAGAGCTTCAACAGTTTTCGGAGCCAATGAACTACGAGATGGATCCAATATCCGACCACTTCTACTGAAGGCTGACTCAGATGCAACTGTGGAGATAGGAATCGCCAAGACATCTCTAGCTATAAGGCTAAGAACCTCATATCTTGAAGAGTTTATTTTCCACCAATTAAGAAGATCCAACTCAACATTCGGGTTTAAACATGGCTCCCCTAAATATCTATCAATCTCTGACTTAACCTCTAAGCTATTTTCCTTGCACAACTGTTTTGAAAATGTGGAGGCCAAACTAAAATCATCTTCATCATCATTTTCAACTATCTCAGATTGTGATGATTGATCAACAAATAGCACTGACTGTGACGCAAATCTCATTTTGTATTCCTCAAATATTCTATCAAAAGTAGAAGTCACTTTCCTTCTCAATTCACAGGCAAGGTCAGGATCATACAACATATCATATGCACGTGACACAAATCTCATTTTAAAGAGGGGATCAAGAATGGCAGCAACAAACAACAAATAATTAACCTTTTCTGAGCCTCCCCAATACTTGTCATACTTGGTCCTTATATTACTTGCCATTTTTTTCAAAAGAACATTGCTAAATGAAGAATATCTCTTAATCAAGTTGTCAATAAAAAAACCTCATGAACATATCTATGAGATGTAACATTCAAAGTCTCGGAAAGCCTTATTGTTATTTCGTAGAAAACTTTCAAAAACTTGATAATCAGTCGAGCATTATCCCAATCCTCATCCCCTGGAGGACCAAGTTTCTCATTTCCATGGAACTCCAATAAATAATATGCATCTTCTTTTCCAAGCCTCTCAAATGTTTTTTGAAACTTTTCAGCCGACTCCAACATCAAATAAGTGGAATTCCACCTAGTATGAACATCTAGAGACACTAGACTACTATAAGATATCTTTGTAGCCTCTACACAACTCCTAAACTTTTGAAACCGTGCAGGAGATGGCCTTACATATTTGATCGCACTACGAATTCTAGTGACAGAGTCATGAACATCCTTCAAACTATCACGCACAATAAGGTTAAGAATATGTGCACAACATCTAACATGTATAAACTCACCATCCAACACATGCCCCTTCCAATTTCTAATAAATTTTTTCAAGTAAGTGATTGCACCATCATTGGCACTTGCATTATCAACGGTGACCGTGAAAACCCTTTCAATACCCCAGTCAAGCAAACATTGCTCAATAGTCATTCCAATCGACTCCCCCTTATGACAAGCAATTGGATAAAAGTTAATAATTCTTTTATGTAATACCCAATCATAGTCAATAAAGTGTGCAGTAAGTACCATGTAATTAAGATTTTGCATTGATGTCCATGTATCAGTGGTGAGACATAATCTTTGATTTTTACTTGACAATGCCTTTTTTAAATTTTCTTTCTCCCACACAAACTCCTTGAAACAATCTCTAGCTATTGTTATCCGGCTAGGAAAAACAAACTTAGGTTGCATGCCCCAACAAAATTTCCTAAATCCTTCACCCTCTACCACACTAAACGCTAATTCATCTTTAATGATCATCCTAGAAAGCAACATCCTACACTTCTCAGCATTAAAGGTAGTAGTAGATATTGTACAAGTACTATCAGCAGCTCCCTCACTACTACCATTAGGATTAAGAACTAATAGTTTTTGCTTAAGATCATCAAACTTGTTAGGATTCTTCTTACATCTTTTCAGATGATTCCACAGACAAGAAGTACCATTAGCACTAACACATGCAAACGTACGCTTACAATGATTACAAGTAGCTCTCTCATCATTAGGATCACCAGTTTCAACTTTTACAAAATTATTCCAAACACTAGAAGAGACTCGGTTGCATTTTCTCTTACCTTTCATAGGTTTTGGTGGCAGTGAAGAACCATCATTAATTACTGCATCATTAGGGTTTTGATTTGGAGTTCCAGTAGACATCTCCTGGTACAGTTAATCGATTGTTAAGTTGTACAAAGTGTAGATAACTCATAACAGAGCAACAAAATTAATCACAGTAGAATTGAAAAATAACAGAGCAACAAAATTAATCATAGTAGAATTGGAAAAATAATAGAGCAACAAAATTAATCAAAGTAGAGTTGGATTAGAACCATTGATCTTACCTGGATGAAGAAGGAGAGGGCCTGATCTGACGAAGAAGGAGAGGGCCTGAGCTGAGGCCGAGGGAGAAGAAGAGGGTCTGAGCTGAGGTGAGGGATAAGGAGAGGGAGAGGGTCTGAGCTGAGGTCGAGGGAGAGGGATAGGGTCTGAGCTGAGGCCGAGGGAGAGGGTCTAAGATGAGGCTGAGGGAGAGGGTGAGGGAGAGAATTTGAGCTGAGGTCGAGGGAGAGGGAGAGGGAGAGGCAGAGGGTCTGAGCTAAGGCCAAGAGAGATGGAGAGGGTCTGAACTGAGGCCGAGGGAGATGGAGAGGGTCTAAGCTGAGGCCGAGAGAGAGGGAGAAGTTCTGAGCTCAGGGCGACGCGAGAGGCTGGCTGGGCTCTAGAGGGGAGATGAGAGAGGCTGGCTGGACTCTCGAGGCGTGACGCGAAGAATGAGAAGGTTTTCGTCTGACTGAGCTGAGGGAGAGGGATAGGGTCTCAGCTGAGGGAGACGCTTGAGGCTGGCTGGACTCTAGAGGGGAGATGCGAAGAATGAGAGGGGTTGGCTTGAGCTGGACTGAGGCGTGAGTCGCGTGAAGTGAAAAAGGAGAGGGGCTAGGTCTGGAGCTAGACTGAGGCGTGACTGCGTGAGTTGCGTGACGCGAAGAAGGAGATGGGCTAGGTCTGAAGCTGGACTGAGGCGAGACTGCGTGAGTCACGTGATGCGAAGAAGGAGAAAGGCTAGGTCTGGGTCTGCGTCTGACTGAGCTGAGGGAGAGGAGAAGCCTAACCCTAAAAAAATTATATGTATATAGTATCTATAGAGTCGATCCGGTCGGTTCGGTCCAGAATTAACAAAAATTCTAGACCGGTCTGAATTTTTTATCCTCTCTAAAAGAAGGACCGAACCGACCATTAACAATAAAAAAACTGTCTAGACCAATCAATTTCAGATCGGACTGGTTCGGACTAAACGGTCTGGACGGTTTTTGAAAACCCCTAGATATTATCATGCAGGCATGGGTTTTCAATGGAGCTATTACAAAGGACATATATTAAGCCCAAGACGACCTCATATGAGACCAATTCTGTACAACCTGATTCAATGGATCTAAGATCCATGCAGATGACATCTTCTCCGTAATTAATTGCAAAACTTTAAACGTGTAGGACTAAATTTGGATAGGTGATAAACACGGCTAATTTATAAGAACACCACATATCAAGGTGGTGTATATTTTCTCGTGATTACCCATTCATACCTCCAAATGTACTTTTAGTTCATGGTGATGTAATCACTTGCATGCTAGGTGCATTGTGATTAGTAGTCTTTAACGTAAATAAAAGGATTTTGGTAGATGAAAATATAGGGGTTTTCAATGAAAAATGGAAGTAAGAGGATTAAGAAGAAGAGGAGGAAGAATAAGCTTATCGGATATACTGTGATGAAGCTGCATGAAGAAAAAGAGATCACCGCAGCAACAAAATAGATGAAATTTACTGTAAAACGTAAATAAAAGGGCTTTTGGTAGATGAAAATATAAGGGTTTTCAATGAAAAATGGAAGTAAGAGAGTCAAGAAGAAGAAGAGGAAGAATGGGCTTACCAGATTTACTGGATGAAGCTGCATGAAGAAAAAAAGATCACCGCAGCAATGAAACTTCGGGTGGTGTGGTCACTTTGGCACGAGCAGGTCTCCATGAGGCTTTCTTCAGTTTTGGTTGTAATGAAGCATCCTGTGGTGTTTTTTCACTGTCAAATCCTTTATGATTTATACTTCCATTTGACACAGATCAATTTTCGTACACGCTTCATGACTTCAGCTATTTTTTTTGTTGAAGAGTACTTCAAGTGCTAATATGTAACAACTATGGATAATTGTAATACTCGTTCAACAAAAGGGTGGCATTAAAACTTTGAATTCATCCATACGACTGAGTCATTTGGACTGTCTGAAAGTTGAGCTTAAGTAAAGACGTAAAGAAGAAGAAAATAACAGTAGCTTGAACACTAATTTAGGTATTATATTCAAACACGTAAGAAAATCATATTAAACAGTAATAGACAAGTACATGATATATATTAGCAGCAAAAGGTTAGAGGAAGAGGAAAGAATCTAGTTTGTTAGCTAGAGCAGAAATCTGTCAAGCAACCATTGGAGCACTTGGGAGAGCACAAAAGAGAGCATGATTCTTTCTTAATAACCAAAGGTTATCTGCAGTGAGGTAAGAGAAGCTGAGTCATGAGTTGACAAGGCTAAGAGAGAACATGTGGCCCTACTTTAGCTCACTGCCTTAACATCCCCCCTCAAGCTAAATGGGGAGTTGGCCATATTTAGCGTACTTTTCAGATAGGTGAATTGCTGTTCAGGGAGGGCTTTGGTAAATAGATCAGCAACCTGGTCATTTGAAGGTATATACTGGATGTCCAGCTGCCTTGCAAGAACCTTGTCCCTTATAAAATGGACATTAATCTCAATATGCTTAGTTCGAGCATGAGAAACTGGATTGGAAGCTATAGATGCAGCACCCTCATTGGCACACCAAATAACTAGTGTAGAAGAGATAGGACAGTGCATTTCATGAAGTAAAGACTGAATTTAAGTAATTTCTACTGTTGTGTGAGTTAAGGCCTGATACTCACTCTCTGTGCTACTTATGTACAACATGATGCTTCTTTGAGAACCATGACAACAGGGAGGATCCAAGAAACACAGCATAACCACAAGTGGATTTACGATCATCTAAGAAGCTAGCCCAGTATGCATCAGAGAAGGCTTCCAAGTTGAAGGAATAGGCTGGCTTGAGTAGTAAGCCTTCATGAAGAGTACCTTTTGGATATCTTAAGAGTCTTTTGCATGTCTGCCAATGAAGAGAAGTGGGGCAGTGTAAATACTGGCTCGACTTGTTGAGTGTGAAGGTAATATCTGGCCTAGTTATAGTAGCATATTGAAGTGGCCCAATGAGACTCCTATATTATGAAATGTCATAGATTGAGAAACTTCCATCCTTGGTGAGCTTAATTGAGACAATGGCAGGAGTTGGACAAGGCTTGGCAGGCTCCATGTGAGTTTTGTGCAACAAGTTAGCAATATACCTAGATTGAGACAAGTGCATACCAAAAGGAGAGGTGGTGACTTCAATGCCTAGAAAGTGATGGAGAGAACCGCGATCTTTTACTCTAAAGTCTGAATGAAGAGATGCAGTAAGATTGATAATGTACTTGGAACACTACCCATAATCAATATGTCATCTACATACTCAAGTAGGTAAATTGTTCTGCTAGAGTGATGCATAATAAATAAAGAGGTGTCTGACTTTGCAACCTTGAAACCTTTATGCAGTAAGGTGAACTTGAGCTTGTCATACCAGGCTCTAGGGGTGTGTTTGAGGCCATATAGAGCCTTGTTGAGCTTACAAATATAGGTTGGCCCTGAGGATTCAATGGAGCCAACATGTTGCTGCATATACACTGTTTCTGAGAGGTGACCATGGAGAAATGAATTGTTAACATCCAATTGTGTAATAGGCCTCTTATTTGTGAGAGAAATAGTGAGAACAAGCCTGACAGTAATTGGTTTTACCATTAGACTGAAGATTTCTGCATAATCCAGCCTTGGTGTTTGGTGGAAACCTTTTGCTACCAGCCTGGCCTTAGGCCTTTGTGCCATTTGGGTGAAGCTTGAGCCTGAGTACCCATTTATTTCCAATTATATTCATAGAGGGATGAGGGGGTACCAAGGTCCAAATTTAATTAATTTGAAGAGCAAAGAATTCAACCAAGGCCTGGGTAACAGACTTTGATATTGTGTGAGTAGGTTGAGATAAAACAGTAGCATAAACTTTAGGTTTTCTGATCCCTGACTTTTCCCTCGTGACCATTGGATGAACATTCACAATAGGAGAAGGATGAACATCTTGATAATTGAACTGAGGAGCAATGGTTGACTCAGGTAGGACAATGGACTGAGGCAAGGGAATTGACTGAGGTGGACTAGCTGTCATAAAATCAGGTGAAAAAGTAGGAACACATAGCGGACGATGGACTATATTAGCAAAAGAGGAAGCTTGAGGAGTGGAGCTTGCATGGGTAGGTAAGCCAGTAGAAGAAAAAGAAGAACCTGCAGGTAATGTTAGTGGTAGTGAAAAAATTGTCCAGAAAGACAAAGCAGGAGTTACACCAGTCACGGTAGAAGATTTATGCATAAAACCATGAAGAAAAGGAAATGTATACTCATCAGAGATGACATTAACAATAGTAAATATTATACCAAAAGGATGTAGACCTAGGTAACCTTTATGAGTTGATGAATATTAAAGGTCTAAGATGAGGGTAACATGCACAACCCCATACCTTAAGAGAATGATAATCTGGTTTAGCATAGTATAGACGTTGGTATGGTAAAGAAAAATTGAAAGTGGATGTGCGTAACCTGTTACTGAGATATGTAGCTGTACTGAAGGCATACCACTAGTAATGAAGGGGCATATAGGGTTGAGCTAACAAGGTGAGACCTAACTTTACAATATGTCTGTGTTTTCTCTTTGCCTTTCCATTTTGGTGATGAGTATGCGGGCAAGGGTGCCTAAAAAAGATGCCATGCATCCTAAGATATGGAGCAAAGGTCCTATACTCATCCCCCCAACCAGATTGTAAAGCCTTGATAGGCAAGCCAAACTGTTTTTCAACTAAGGCTTTAAAATGCAGAAAAGTGTTAAATGCTTCAGACTTAAGTTTAAGAGGATAAATCCAAGTGTACTTGGAAAAAAATCATCTAAGAAGTGTATGTAATATCTATATCCATTTTAGGTCAGTGGTGCAGGACCCTATAGGTCTAAATGTATGATTCCAATGGCTGAGTTGTGTTAGTGTGTGAGATAAAGTGAGTGAGCCTATGACTTTTACCTGATTCGTAAGCAGAACAGGCTGAGTGAGAGTTATGTAAGGGTGGTAAGTCTGTTGACTAAGTATTGTATTAACAACTTTAGTAGAAGGATGACCCAATTTCAGATTCCAGATATTAAAATCATTAGATGTAGCAGTAGAAAAATGTGCATACATAGGTGTAGTGAGCTCGGAAACAGATGGAGCAGCAAATAGATTTTTATTGAACTTATATGATGAGTTTAATATACTAGCAGAAGTCTCAGAAGGAACAAGATAACTTCAAAGAGTACCAACATCATCTTTCTTGGAATAAAAATCATTAATACCAGGTATAGCTGAAATAGGTGACAAAGAGTCATTAAACAGGTAAAAATTGCAGGCTAGAGCTCTTGAGTTCTTCTTTGCTGGCACAAACAACTCATACAAGCCATCTTTAAATCTCCATTTGAGTAGTATAGTCCTTGTGGCTAGGTCCTTCACAAAACACAAGTTGGAGTGAAACTCTATAAAAACTGTAGTCAGTGGTGAGTTTTGGAACACTTATAAGGTTTTTTGTTATTTTTGGAACCCTATGCATATTATTTAGTTGAAGATTGTTGAGAGAGAGAGGAAGGAAAATAACTTTTACTAATATGAGTAACTTGAAGCTTCTTACCATTTCCTACTGTGAGTTTATCATTACCTTGATAGTCATTAACAAGGTTGAGATTATGCAGGTGTGAAGTCACATGAAGAGTGGTTGCACTGTCTGCATACCAGGTGACTTCTGAACCATATTCTAAGTTTGTTGCATAGGCTGAAGGAGTGAAGCTTATGTGGAAAGGTGGCATGGTTTGCTGGGTTAGAAGTTGCCTAAAAGTGATATGAGCTTGAGGGACAACTTGATCATTTTTATCAAACTTGAACCAACTAGAGGTTGCGGTGTGCCCATCTTTGCTACAGACTTCACATGTTACTCTTTCGCTTTGTCTACCACCACAACCACCTCTTCTTCCTCCATTTTCTGTTGTTTTGATTTGCAGGGTCACAGTTCCACTGTTGTTACTGGCTGTTATTGAATTTTCTATTGAAACCATTTTGGTTTATGTGTTGTGGACTAGGTTAGCACAAGCTTTCAAGGTAGCCTCCCTTTTGCATTCAACTTTTCAATCCTTGACTCATGGATGAGCATCAATCCTGGAAGTGATATTCACCACTATGGTGTCAAACTCAGCTGGCAGACCATTCAAGATGTTAGGAGTTGGCCTCCAATGGTTCTCATAACAACCATATAGTCTAGTATACTTTTGTCATCCTTTCTTGTGATGAACATTGATTTTTTTAGGCTTAATAACTTAGCATTTGATCTTCTTGCGTAAGTTCGTTCTAGAGCAAGCCAAAGTCCTATTGTGGTCTCATATTACAGGACTGAGCCAAGCACCCTATCACTCATGGTTGACCTTAGCCAACTGAGAAGTACTTGGTCACTACGAACACACTAAATATAGTCAGGGTTGAGGGAGCCATCATCTAGGTTTTCAACGTGTTTAGCTTGTGTATTGAGGATGAACTCACTTAGACCATGCCCAATAATGGTTGTTATAATTTGTACCTTCCAAAGAATATGATTGTCTTTGTCAAGCTTAAGAGACAGAGTGGAACGAAGGGTATTAGAGAAATGGTTTAATTCAGTGGCATTTTTTGGAGTATTTTCAGAAGTCTCTCTGTTTTGAGTGATTGAAACAAAGGAAGCCATGAATGGCTATGATACCAAGTTGAGCTAAAGGAAAGACGTAAAGAAGAAGAAAATAATAGTAGCTTGAACATTAACTTAGGTATTGTATTCAAACACTCATGAAAATCATACTAAGCAGTAATATACAAGTACATGATTTATATTAGCAGCAAAAGATTAAACGAACAGGAAATAATCTAGTTTGTTAGTAAGAACAGAAATCTGTCAAACAACCATTGAAGCACATGAGAGAGCACGATTCTTTCTTAACAACCAAATGTGATCTGATAGTAAAGTAAAAGAAGCTGAGTCATGAGTTGACAATGTTAAGAGAGAACACGTGGTTCTGCTTTAGCTCACTGCCTTAACACTGAACAACTAGTCATTAAAAATTATTAAAAAAAAAACTAACCATTAAAAACTAATTTAAAGAAGTCAAGGGCATAAAAATAATAAACCCACTCAGTTGCACAAATCAAATTTCACCAACATTAATAAAATTCAATCACTTCGGGACATTTCCTTATCAAGCCAGTTTAATGAATTCTTCATGCAAGGCGAAATCAGAGTCAGTGAAGCGTTCCACCGCATCAATGACGCATCAAGCGTTCCACCGCATCAAGGGCTGTGACGGGGTTGAATTGGCCATCTTCAAGGCGGATAGAACCTCGAGCCTCCGCATAGTAAAGTGAGTGAAAGGACGATGACCGGAGCGATTAGACGCGGACGATGAAGTTGCAGACGAGAGTATTGACGAGGTGCCAGAGTTGGAAGAGTGGAAGGCCATCGCTTCCATATTGGATGGCAAAGCGGGAGTGAGGTCGCTGTAGGTTTCACACCTTAGGAGACAACACCTCGTGAGGGCAACACTTCATGGCCGGCAATGTTCGGAAAGTCGACCTCCATGTACAACCAACATCTAACAAGGAAACAAACTTACCTTCATTATAAAGCATCAAGGTTGCTTTTTCTTGGAAGAAAAAAAGACGGTAAAGAAATAGCGAAAGTTGTTGGCTTCAACTAGTGGATCCATGGTGAGGGTTTCAGAACACCAAGAAGAACATGTAAGCTTCAACCCTCAACTTAGCAATACCCAAAGAAAGTTGCGGTGAGATTTCTCAATTGATGGCAGTAAAATTATCAGAATCTCTTTACTTTGCTTCATTCAAGAATGAGATGGAAGTCGTACGTTAGATTGATACTTGCCCACAAATCTGTTGTGCTTTGCTAACAATTATGGCAATGGAAGTAGCACGCTGACAATTTGCTAGTGGAGATAATCTAGCTGACCAGCTCAAGGCCCATGATCAAGCCCAGCGAACTTTTTGCAAGCACAACGTGCTACGTGACCCTGCGAACCGCGGCTTGAAACCTGCCCATGAGCACAAGCGCCAACCTCTGATTAATTTTTGAGAAAATGACATAAATAAATCACTCTCATAATAATATAAGTTAGAAATTAGTTTAAAAGAAATTAAAAAAAGTAAATAGTCATTTTTTAGTTAATTTAATTGTAAAATTTTATGATTTATCTACAATATTTTTATCTCATGTTTTTATTGAGTTTTTTTTTTAATTTGGGGATTAATATACAAATCAAATATTTGATATTAATTTTAAAATATGCAATCATCAATAATTCCTATAACTACTCCTAAATTTATGAAATATTTGAAAGATAATTAAATAAATAAAATATCTATAAAAATATTAAATATTATTTTTAAAAGTCATATTTTAGTTGTGATCTATAAATTTACACGACTGAATTAATTTTATGAAAAAAATATCACATACTAATTTTTTAAAGACGTATCTTAACTATTACTTTTTAATAGACAATTTAGAACCAAGTACAGAATTGAAAAAAAATATATTAAAGAATATGTAAAAGAAAAACTAGACATAAAAATTAAAAGAGAATTTGAGAAAAAATTAAATTAAAATCATAAATAAAATTTTCTCTAAAATCTCTAAAATCAAGACACATCAATAAATTCAATCCTTAAATAAAATAAATTAATAATAAATAATATAAGAATCTTTTAGATAATTAATAATTTTTCAAATCTAAAATAGAATAATTTATTTACTTACTATTATATTTTTAAAGTTACTTTCTAAAGAGTCTATATCTTAGAATTTTAATATTTTTTCGGCTGCTCAGGTATTACATCAAGCCCTGCATCCGTCCAGCCCATGGTTGTCCCCTTAGGTGTGACTCCTATAGCAACCTCACTCTCACTTTGCCATCCAATATGGAAGCGATTGCCTTCTACTCTTCCAATTCAGCCACCACCTCGTCGATAATCTCGTCTGCGGCTTCATCATCCGCGTCTAATCGCTCTGGTCATTGTCCTTTACGATCATTTCTTCCTTCCACTCACTTCAATTTGCGAAGGCTCAAGGTTCTGTCCGCCTTGAAGATGGTCGATTCAACACAGTCACATCCTGATACTTTACCTGCCGATAACCGCAATGCCAAGGAGGCTAAGCTCTGGGGTGGTCGTTTTGAGGAAAGCGTCATTGATGCGGTGGAACGCTTCACTGAGTCGACCTACTATGATAAGGTGCTTTATAAGCACGATATTATGGGGAGCAAGGCTCATGCTTCTATGCTCGCCGCAGAGGTCCGTTTTTCACTTGACTCTTATATTTTGTTTCTTTTTCTTTTGGTAGATTTGGCCTTGCATGAAGAATTTCTGCTGCTTTTCTAAAACCTAAAAAAGTTTTTGAGGAAGGAAATGTCGTAAATAGTTATTGAATTTACGAATGTTGGTGAAATTTGATTTGTGGAATCTCTGGTGTTTTTTACTTTTTTGGCTTTGTGTGGCAACTGACTCGGTGATATGGCTAAATTCAGAGTTTTATGCTACCTTTGCTGAACGGGTTTGTCTTTAATTATATAGTTCACCAAAGTCGATTACCTCTATTTCGAATAATAAAAAAATGGTTAATTAAGAGTTATTATTAAGTAGTGCTTCTTGATCTTTTTATTAGGAAGTACTTTTCATTTTTCGTTAAAACTAGAGTCGAGACTTGTAGCAACAGCAATAAACATATAAAATATATGAATGCATGAAAGGAAGCCAAAAGCCAGTATAATCCGTTGTTTATGACAGCTTAAAGGGTGTGAGTTTCATGGCGTGACTAGAGTGGAATATAAAGACCTCTCACTGATTTTAAGAATATATATTGGAACCCTACAAATACAGTTTTTCCCAAATCTAATATCAGAGATTTGCTTCATGTGGTCCTGATTCATTGGTTCTCTATTTTGATTACACCTTCTAATGGTACAAGGATTACGATGAAGGAACTTGGCCCTCTGACTTGCTTAAGGAACAAGTCTTTTATTTGGATTAAAGCACTTAACTTCCTTTTTTAAGGCCATAAAATAATTGATTATGGTCATAATGTTGTCTTTAGCTGGAACGAGATATATTGCAGAGTTAGACTTAATTTTTTTCCATTAGGGGCATGTGTATTGGCTGGCACTGGTCTTCCAATTGATCGGTTTATGGCATGTATTGCTTTAAAGTTCACAGCTCCCATGAGAAACAGGTATGCGCCTATGCTTTGGCTTTTCCCCCAAGGACTTGATAACATTTTTTTTGTTTATTTTCTTCTGCTTCCAGTAAATGTTACCTCTTGTTTGCTTGTGTGTTTCCCTTGTCTTCATACCTTCATTATATACTTATAATGTTTCACGATCTTATACAGTATCGACGCAGTTTCTGACCGAGATTTTGCTTTGGAGTTTCTTTCTGCTAATTCTATCACGGTCATTCATCTTTCTCAGGTTGGTGAAGAATGGGTATTGTGGGCTTCAGAGGAGTTTGGATTTATCACACCAAATGATTCTGTTTCAACTGGAAGTAGATAATGCCTGGACCTTGTTCACGGAAAATCTGCTAGAGTTGTTGGAGACTTGGTCACTGTTCTCACATTGTGCAAAGGACTGCCTTCTTGCTTACAATCGTGATTTGCAGGTAGAATCTCGCATATTTTTAGTTGATTATGAGAAATTTTCACCATTATTATTAGTACACTGAAAGTTTCAGTGCATCTGCAGGCTCATAATGGAAGTTGAGTTTACCTATATAGTTAAACATGTTTGCCTATTAAATTCTCTTTCTCATTCTCTCTTGTATACATGCAATTTCATTAGTATTCGCATATCTTGATTAGTTTAACTGTTTAAATTCTTTGTTTTCAGATGGCTTGGGAAGCTATTTATTGTTGAGACAGGAAGATTAATAACCTGTATTTGATAGTGTTAAGACAATTTTGGGCATGCTAGAAGTATCAGCTGAGTTTGCACAGAATATCACGTTCAACAGGAGAGAATATCAGCTGACGATTTTGGGCATGCTAAAAGGCTTTACCAGCAGGCCATCTCGACGCCACAACACTCCCTGATTATCTTGTGAAAAAGACAAGTAGCACTATTTTACCTTCTCCATTTGCTGTCTCATTATAGCTTATTCATCAATTTTTAGCTTCCTTAGAAGTGAATATTGGCAAGTAGGTATAGACAGGAACAAGGTTAACTAACTTTTTTTGTTAATTTGTTCCCTACTTAACAATACTTCAAATGGACAAGTTGGATTGGCGCAGATGGTTAGCCCTCACACCCATATTTTAGTGGTTATGAGTTCGAGTCATATTCGATCATTTTCTTTTAGAATTTGTATTGTAACTTTTATAAAAAAAAATAATACTTCAAATGTTTTCCAAGGCCAGTCTTTTCTTTTAGACCACCACAGAGGAAAGCGGCTCATGGCTGAACTAATCCACAAAATTGTTAACGATATGATCTTGTCTAACTATTGACAGCGTGGACATTCCCGCAAAAATATTCTTTCACACCATAAGTAATTTATAGGAAAAATTCACTCAACCTCCATTCTAATTCTCTTTATGAAGAGACACCCCCCATTTTAGAAAAAATAGGCTTAACCATTTTCTACAAATACGGTTTTGAAATCTGAAAATAGCTTTAGAAGACGAGAATAGGACAATCCAAAATTTGAAAATGGTATTGGGTTAGAAAAAAAGTAAGGGTAAATCTAGTATTATAAATTATTTTAACCATGCTGGTGTAAGAAATAATTTTTCAGGGTTATTTTATCAATAGAATCTTACAATAAAGGAGATCCGTGTTATATATGTTAACTAGGGAGGTTGGAAGAATTTTCCGTAAGTTATGCCAAGAGCTAAGAGTCGTTCCGTGCTTGCTCCAAATATCACACATGCATTTTCACTCATAAGGTTCAAGGCAAAGTTGGGAATCATTGAGCTTAAGACTGGTTCCGTAGGTCCAGATTTTCAAAATCACTTCTAACTGATCTTGATTTTTTCCCTTTAATACATTTTTTTCTTTAACTAGGTATTTAGATTTTTTATTAGATATTTTACTTTTTTTAATTATTTTTAATTGTAAGTACTTTAGTTTACAAATTATTTTTAATGATAAATCTTTTATATAGGGTATAATAATAAACAAACAAAAAATCAAAGTTAACAATGTTAAATGAGAACATAACTTGTATTATTTTATAAAAATGAAAATAATGTTAACCTATATTAGTTTTATATTGAGTAAAATAGAATAAAATATCAATATTTATTTTATTTATTCATTTGAGTACAACATTATTTATCAACTCTATCATTTATTTGATGATTTTGTTATTTAATTAATGAAATTTTAATGTTTTTCAATTGTAATGATTTAATTTTTTTCTTTTATCATATAAATGTTATATATCCGTCTAGTTATCATAGGTTTGTAATATGTATTATTTATACCGGATTTTTCAAATGGATGCATATAATGCGCGTTTAATAAGCGTATACGGATTATTATGTATTGCGTATCAATGACCAAAATTTTATTGAATGTTTCACCGTCTAATATTCGTATTATATATTGCGTATAAACGTGGACAACGGAGCGACATGGATTCCTGGGGTAAAAGACGGGCTAAAAGAACACGATATAGAAAATATGCTAAAAAGAAATATGAGAGAAGCCAAAAGATTGGGCACTACAACGGTAGCGGATCTGGATTCACTGAACCAAACTTCATTAACTCTGAAAATCCTGTTAACACCCATTCCGAAGAAGTTCATACCACCAAAATTTAAATATTATGCAGGAAAGACAGATCCTTTTGAATATCTAAAGACAGATCCCTTTGAACATCTATGGTGGTTCCGGCAAATGATGGCATTCTATCAACACGAAGATGCTCTCATGTGCAGAATGTTCCCAACAAGTTTGGACGGCAGCACTCTAAAGTGGTATCATTCTCTTCCCCCTTTTTCTATAACTAACTTTTTTATTATGTCTTCTGTCTTTTTGAAATAGTATGCAATGTACTAGCCCGCCACGAAGGACTCAGATTACCTTCTAACGATCTCAATAAAGAAAGGAGAGTCACTGCCTGAATACACCCGGCAATTCAAAGAAGAAATGGGCAATGTGGAAGACTGCGATGACCACGTAGCTCGCCTAAGAAGAGGATTGGACCCACAACCCTCATTATTCGAAGATCTGTCCAAGGAAAAACCAATCATAATGACATAAACACTCATTGGGGCCCAACTTATATAAATCTTGAAGAGAAAAGAAGAAGCATGATGTGGTTATCAAAAGAGTTAGCGATAGCCTCCAGCAATAATGTGAAATGGAATAGTGAGACACTCGGAGGCAAAGAGAAATGTGAAGAAAGCGGACAATACAAAAGACCAATGGGACTTGAACAGTTCATTCGAAGGGGGAAAACATACACTCCGCTACTATTTTGTTGAACCGAATCATGTGGGCCATAAAAGATGAACTGTGGTTGAAGAGACCACCACCCATCAAGAAGGAACCAGCTGAAAATGACAAGCACAAGTTCTGCTTGTTTCACAAAAGTAACGGCCACATGATGAAAGATTGTTACCAACTAAAGGATTATACTGAAAAACTCATAAATAAAGGCCACCTCTTCCAATACGTCGCTAAGCCAGACAATAGGCAAGTAGAAAGAGATATAGAACAGAGAAAGGCGATAGAACCTCTATGCATTGTTGATATGATTAAAGGTCTGCTAGAATTAGAGGGAGCTAGTCGCAAAGAAAGGAAGCAGTATAGCAAGAAGGCAACTATAGTTACGAAAGAGGAGAAGACATCAGAATAAGCTCCCATAACGTTCAACGACAAGGAATATTTGCAAATCATTGAGAATCACAATGATGCCTTAGTGATATCCATCCAAGTGGGAAATTGCCTATTGAGAAGAGTATTAGAAGACAGCAACAGTGCGTCAAACATCCTATGATGATCAACTATGGACAAGATGGGAGTAGAAGCAACAAATCTATGAAACCCGGGGCAATCGTTGGTAGGACTCAATGAATAAGTAATGTATTGGGAATGGACGCTTTCCCCTCTAGTGTTGGCAGAACCTTTTAGCCCTTTGATAGAATTTGTGGTTATTAACACACCGTCTCCGTACAATGCAATATTGAGCAAAGCATGGGTTCACAAGATGAAAGCAATTATGTCAACTTACCACCAAACTCTAAAATATCCAAGCCTAGATGGAACAAGAACAATAAGAAGAGATCAAACCGCAACCGATGTTGCACAGTCACATCGCTAGACGTCATAAGAAAAATGTCAATCTCGGTAAGGAAATGGCTAGTGAGTCAATAACAATAGCAACTAATGTCGTTGAGCAGCTTGACTGACGATGAAGGACCACGATATGAAGCTGCAAAAGAGTTTGTGGGGACAAAGCTCAACGGAGGAACCAAAGCAACCAGATAGGAGCAACGTTGTTCCTACAAGAGCGGCGGGGGCTAATCAATTTCTAAAAAATAAATGAGTACATATTTAATGAAATCCTGACGGACATGCTAGGCGTAAGAGAAGAAGTTATATGTCACCGCTTGAACATAGGTCCATAGGTTAGATTTGTGAAACAGAAGAGACGGACTTTCACCCCAGAAAGAAGGAAAGCAATCAAGGAAGAAGTTGACCGTCTAACAAAGGCGGTTTCATCAGAGAAGTCATGTATCTAGAATGCCTATCTAATGTCGTGTTGGTGAAGAAGAAGAGTGGAAAATGGAGAGTTTATGTAGAATTCAAAGATCTCAACAAAGTCTACCCCAAAGATGATTATCCCCTTCCACGGATCGATAAGATGATTGACGCGATGGCGGGGCATGAATTATTGAGCTTCATGGATGCATTCTCTGGATACAACCAAGTAAAGATGTATCTGCCAGATAAAGAAAAGACATAATTTATAGCCGATTACATAATCTACTGTTATAAAGTGATGCCTTTCGAACTAAAGAATGCAGAGGCCACATACCAACGACTGGTGAATCATGTATTCAAAGACCAGATCAGACACATGTATTCAAGTCGATTAACTGATAAGATCATATCAAACATTTAGAAGAAGCCTTCTCAAAATTACAAAAATACAACATGAAGTTAAACCTAGAAAAATGTGCCTTTGAGGTCAAAGCAGGAAAGTTTCCTCGGGCACATGGTCACACAAAGAGGAATTAAAATTAAATAGAATCAAGTGAAGGAAATCATATAAACGAAGACTTTAACAAACCTAAAAGACCTGCAAAGCTTTACGGGAAAGTTATGTGCTATAGGGAGATTTTTATCCAAGTCAACAGACAAGTGCAAACCATTCTTCTCGAGAATAAAAAAGAGTTCAGTTCAAAGGTGGGATGAAGGATTATGAAGTGCCTTTCAAAGAAGTCAAAGAATATTTGACCTCACCACTTATCCTGTCAAAACCTAAGCCAGATGAGTTGTACTTGTACTTGATGGTTTCAGAGGCAACAATCACTGCGACTTTGGTAGGAGAAGAAGGAAATGCACAGATGCCAGTATATTTTATTAGAAAAGGCCTGGCAGAAGTCGAAAGAATATATAAGAAAATTAAGAAGATTGTCCTGGCTCTGGTCGTGGAATCCCGCAAACACTAAAGCCACATTTTCAGGCTCTCCCAACAGTTTGCCGATCGAGTTCCCAACGTGAAGCGTCCTGCATTTACTAGATCTAACAGGTTGATTAACCAAGTGGGCAGTAGAACTCAGTCAATATGAAATACGTTATATCCCAAGAATGACGATGAAGACGCAAGTGTTAGCAGACTTCATCACCAAGTTCACCACGAGACAAACGAAGGCATTGTCGAAGTTAATCCACATATAGATGAATGAGAATTATACATTGATGGAGCATCAAATCACAAAGGATTCAGGGCAGGCATAGTAATTCGAACTCCGCATGGAGAAATCATAGAACAAGCTCTATCATTTGGCTTTAACACCTTGAACAACGAAGCATAATATGAGGCACCACTAGCGGGAATCTATCTCGTGAAGGAATTTAGGTTAAGAAAGATAAATATTTATTGTGATTCACAATTGGTTGCTAACCAAATTGTAGGGACATATGCCACTAAAGATGAAAGAATGTCAAAGTGCCTTCAATGTGCGAAGCAATTATTGGAGCAATTGGAATACCACATAAAACAAATTTCAAGCGGGGAAAATTCACATACGGATGCTCTAGCAACTTTGGGATCATCCACCACCAATCATGGAAGAAGAAACACCCTAGTTGAATTCTTAAAATTCCCAAGCACAGAGAGTTAAACAACTATTCACAATACAGAATTCGTAGAACCAAGTTGGATGGATCCATTCGTTCAACATCTGCAAAGAGGTAGGCTTCTAGAAGATATATTGAAGGCCCGAAAGCTGAGACAACAAGTAGCTAGGTACACTCTGATAAATGATAAGTTCTATAGAAGATCTTTCTCAGGGCCTTATCAAAAGTTCCTTAAACCGATGAAAGTCAAGTATGTGCTGGTAGAAGTCCACGAATGGGTCTGAGGAAGCCATATATGAGGAAGGACCTTAGCACACAAGATTTTGAATGAAAGTTACTACTGGCCAAATCAATGGCAACAAAGTTGGCTTGCTTAGTTCTAAGTTCCTGGCTTTGAAACATATATTGTGCTTCTTGAAGAGTTACTGGATCATGCCTGGATGTAAGGTTTACAACCACAAGATCATACTCACTTGGAAATCCTCCTAAGATGTAGAGCAACAAATCCTCTTCATTCACTGTCTGACCTGATGTAACCAAGTTATCTGCTACTGAACGCATCTTTAACACATAATCATTGATGCTTGAAACTCCTTTATTGGTAGTTTGGAGTTGAAACCGTAACTGAAGAATTCTTGATTTTAACTATGTTACAAAGGGAACTTGTAGACTTTTCCAGACTTTATGAGCACTTGTACATTGAACAATGTACCCACACATACATTCAAAAATTGAGGAGAGTTACCATCTCATCAGGAACTGATAACTATGTTTCTAGACAACATACTATAGATTAATCACCTGAACCTTTTGAACAGTTGGTTCTTTAATTGTAATAGAATTTTCACTAGTTGTGGCAGTAGTGACAATGTACTGTGAAGGACATGGATTTTTTTCCAAAGAGAAACGTTTCGAGCCCATAAGCTTGAGTTGTGAAAAATACTTGAGATCTCCAATAGATGTAATTTCTTCTATCGAGCATAGTTATAGTAGGGATCAAGCTAGTTGGCAGGGAAGTTAAGATCTGTTGAATGGCAGTAGAAGCAGGACGCTACTTGATTCATCCGATGCAGAGGAACCATTGACAAAGAGGTCTAGCTCTGATACCAAGTTAAGATTCGAGAGAATCTGTTTGAATGAATAATTCTTTTATTTAACTCAATTCTGATTACACGAGTAGTATTTATATATACACACACACACGATTTAAACAGTAAATAGCACTTCAAACATAAAAGCTACTTTCCATCTTCAGTTAACTAACACTAACTATTTAACTAACTTTTGCAGAGTTTGACACTGCTAAGTTGGACTCCTCTCCATTACTATGTTGATCATATACACTAACAAAGATCATCGCTCAAATGGAGGTTTTAAGTGAGGAGGTACCACCGAAAATAACAATTCTAAAGGGAACATCATATATATGTCAATTGTGTGAAAAAAGGGGTCACAATGCAAGGAATGATGCACTGTAAAAAGATTGATGGGTCTCCATGTAAAACCAAAGGAAAACCCATCCACTATCATAAACAATCGTGGCTCCCCTCCAAATTGGCTTCTTGACACAGGGGCATCAAATCATGTTACAACAGGCTTGAGCAATCTCTCAATTCGGAAACCTTATGTGGGTCTCGATGGAGTTATCATCAGTGACAGATTAGGTTCACTAATTACACATACTAGCAACTCCACTGTTCCTACTGCCTCAAACTCTTTTACACTTTCAAATGTATTATGTGTATCTACCATGCAACAAGGTCTTGTTTCCATATGTGAATTTTGCAAAAATAATAATGCATTTGTCGAATTTGGCGCGTCTTCTTTTTGTATTAAGGATATGGTCATGGGGCACTACTTGCCTGAGGATTGAGCAAGAACAATGTCTATAAGTGGTCAACAGTCAAAGAGGTACAACGGTAATAAAACGGGCTTGCTAGGGTGTCATGACCACCGTTAGCCAATGGCATGATGGCTTAGGTCATCCATCGTCCAAAGTCCTTGGTCATACTTTTTCTTCCAATAAACTCGATATCCAATCGAGTCACTGAAGTTGTCCAATTTAATAAGAGTCATAAACTACCTTTTGGAATTTTTAAATTACAAAGTCAATCTCAGTTCAATTTAATTTACACCGATGTATGGGACCTTCTCCAATTTATTCTATTGATGGACATTCTTATTATCTTCTCCTTGTGGATCACCTTTCTAAATATTCATGGCTATTATCCATGTCCCACAAAATTGGTGTTTATTTCATTTTTTCCAAAATTTAAAGCAATGGTTGAAAATTTTCTTAAGTCATTAATTAACACTATCTATTCTAATGGTGGAAAAGAATACCAAGGCTTGAAAACACTTTTTGAAAACAATGGAATACAACATCTAATTTTTCTAGCATATACTCCTCAACATGTTGCTTTCACTGAATGTCGTTGTCGGCACATTATTGAAACCTGACTTACTCATTTATATCGTGCATCATTGCCTCTTTCTTTTTAGACATATACTTTTCACATTACAGTTTATCTAATCAATAGATTACCCACATCTAGTATTGAAATTAAATTGACATTTGAATGTTTATTTCTGACTTTACCCAACTATTCTAATCTACAAATATTTGGATGTTTATGTTATCCTCGGCTTCGTCCCTACACCAAACACAAATTAGAACCACGGTCCAGACCTTGCATTTTCTAGGCTACTCCAACCTTCACAATGCATACATATGCTTTGAACCTCCAATCACAAAATATATTACTCCCGAGTCCCGACACATCTTATGCATTGAAAAACAATTCCCTTCAAATTGCTCTATCACTGACTATACCCAAGTCAATTCAATTACGCTTTCCACTTGGTCCAATATATCTAATTCCCTTCAATCTCTTCAACCATCATCACTACTCATAACCCTTTAGGACCGCGAGTGTCATCTAGACCTCAGTTACGATGATGTGTCATCCATTCTCGCAAGTCCTTCCGTGCGTGTCTCACCGACTCAATCCTTTTGTTGAGTCCAACTGTGAGCCAACTCCCTCTTCTCCTCATGACACCGTGCATGCAAGTCCTCAACTAGTGGTTGATCTTAATCAGACTAACCCCACTCAACAATTTTTTACGCTAATCAAGAATTGAAGGGAAAAATATTGATAATGGTAGATTTATATGAGTATTAATGAGAGAGAGTTTAAGAGTGAGAGATTGTAGGGACTACATGCTCTGAGTTATATATGCTTGGATTGTATTGAATATCTGAGTTTCACTTAGTATACTGACCTTATATAAGTTTCATAATTGATATGAATTAATTAGAGTAATAAAAAAAGGAGGGGGGGGGGATGTTTCTGCCAAATATGACCCTTCTTCCCTTCTTTACTTGTCATTTTCATCTGTCTCACACAGTCACCAATCAGTCATAATCATTCGATAGTTTCTTGTGGTTCAAGCGAGTCAGTCATAGCCACTTGGTGGCCTACCATCCTGTCTTGTCCGAGACATAAAACTACTTAATCAATCTTGCCACTTGGTTGTCATTCCGGATCCCTTTCGTCCATTCACGTTCTTCTTATGATCTTCCTCTTTCCACTCTTGCACAGTTTAGCAAGTACTTTACCCGTTCCAGGCAGTTCTCTAAGTCTCGACATCCTTTTTTTAGAGGAGTGGGTCCCCCTAGTAATTTCCCGTTCTTGAAGGCATGGGTCCCCCGTCCGTCAGTTCCCTTTAACTAGTTAATTTCTCCCGTTCTAATACTCTTTCCTATTTTGATACATTTTCCTGTTCTGATACTCGTTCCCGTTTTTGAAGTGATGATCCCTGTTCTTGAGGTGTTGATCATTTATTTATGGGTGCCTTGCGACTTTAGTCTTGTAACCCGATTTTTCTTTCTACCGCTTTCTGCGAGCCCTTAGGTAGGTCCCCATTGTCCACGTGGGAGTGAGTATTTTTTACCTGTTCATTTACCCCTCATTGATCTTCAGCGATGCTCATCGAATTGCAATGAATTTTCCAGCATGTGTCCAATTTTGGGAAAGCATTGGTTCGTCTCTACCAATCTAGGATCTTCTTTATTCTGTAAAACATTAATTGTCGCGCAAGAAAAGTAATTTATTTTTAAATAATAAAATGGCATACCATCATTGTCTCATTTATGGGGTTGCTGACACGCTTCTCAAAAATTTCATTTTTCTTTGTCTCGTCTTATCTTGTCGTGACACGCGCACGTGCTGGATTCTTTTTTTGTTCCCCATATACGTCGTTTCATTCGATATTCTTGCGTAGTGCATATTTTTGGTCCGTTAGCTTTCTTCTTTCCAGCTGTCGCACTGCCATTGGCTTGCCCATTTAGGTAGATCGACAATAATCATTTCATTACATCTCTTCTCATGCGCCCATCATTTTCCCTTCCCCTTTTCAGAGCTAGTGTATTTTCGCTTTCAAATTTATTAAACATTTTGAACTTGATTTTGGTGTCCGTAGCTTATATCACATAGTGGTTTCCCTCATTTTTTCTTTTCACGCTCATTTCTACCTTATGTAAGTCTACCTTCTTCCCTTCTTTATTTTTGTTGTTTATTTTCTTCTCTCTTTTTTGTTTCACATTTATTTCCCTGGTAGCAATGGAGGAGCATCCATTTAAGGTCATTATTCTCCTAGTAAAAAATAAGAATGAATTCAACCGTTTCCTTGTCCTTCATCAGGACGCCTTCCCACCAAATGTAGTATGTGGTTTCAGGAAAGGAATCCCTAAATCATTCCTGTGTAATCCCCCATATAAAAATTCTTTAGCCTCGATGTACATAGCCTTATAATTAAAACTTCATTTCTCTCCTTTTTTTCAAGAATTTTTTAGACCTTCAACCTTTCCCCTTCCCAATATACTCCTAGTACTTACATGATTTTTTTAGGGATTGAAGCCCTCAATATGAGACATTATTTAAATATAGGTGCAGATGAAATCCAGATTGTCCTATTACTTAG
Source organism: Datisca glomerata (assembly GCA_003255025.1). Classification (NCBI taxonomy): domain Eukaryota; kingdom Viridiplantae; phylum Streptophyta; class Magnoliopsida; order Cucurbitales; family Datiscaceae; genus Datisca; species Datisca glomerata. The sequence continues at coordinate 1,032,764 of QANY01001086.1, forward strand.
TGAAAAGGCACGGACTGTCCTGTTATATAGCTCCTCTCACAAGTGAGAAGCAAGGAGGACTGGTCACTGACCTCTCTAGTGGGGATAAAGGCTTGGAGGAGGGTACTCTTCGCATAGGTGGAAACTGGGGTGGCGACGGCCACTGAGTTGTTCCCCGGATCTGGGGAGAGTTTAGCAAGTGACCAGAGTTCCCCTTTCTTTTTATTTTTCTACATTTGTTTAACTTTGTCATTTCATCATCGCGCTGAACTCTAAATTGTTTTTCTTTTATGAAAACAAAAATCTGAATAAGTGCAATTTTACTTTGAAATAAGTAGCCGTGTGACTCCATGCCGCCTATCATTGCCCGGAACGATATTGTCGAGATCTTCTTGACCCAACGAGAGAGATCAAAGTCACGGTCGAACCCATTCCAATTGTTGAGCCTATTGCCCCCTAATCTTCTGCAATAGAAGTCCCTCGGGCCATCCCCATTGCAATCCATGTTCCCATTTTTTTCATATATTTTGGTCAAGTTCTATTGAATCTTTTGAATTAGAGCAAGAAGAAGAAGGGTTTGCTCAAGAAAAAAGAGAACGTGAAGATGAACAGGAAGCTGCATAGAATGAGGCAGAAGAACATGACACAATTTTCCATTTTTTGTATAACAAGCTCGAGATTTCAAAGCGTCTTAGGAGTAACCTGTGGGGATACCTGATGAGAGCAAGCAGCAAAAGACAGGGAACGCCAATATAATAGGCGCCGCTTCAGGAGATGTTCATCCCCCCGTCCTTGATCTCCCTGCTCCCATTACTGATCTCCTTGCCCCCGTTGATGAGGTTTCCCCTATTCCAGAGAGGACTGTTGCATATCCTCTTTCGCCTGCTGAGAAGTAAGTCTCACCTTCCTCTGGTTCCGCGCATCTTTCTGTGGAGATGTGTATCTGGAGGTGGCAGCGATGCCCCGTCGCTCCACCGATTCCCGCTGATGTCATCTTCTTGAAGGACCTCGTTCTTCACACGTCCTCGCAAAGGGGATCATGTCTGATGCGGGGGATTCTGTACTCCACCAAATGTCCATCCATGACAAGGTTATCAGCTTAAGTCCTTCTCTGATGCAAGTACTTTCTTGTTTTCCTTTTTACACCCTTATTTTTCTTGTGTAATTTTTTTTCCAATTTTTACTAACACTTTTCGAACATGCCGTGACTTACCATAATTGGATACATGAGGATATTCACGCTGCTGAGGAAGAGATAGCCGGTTGTAGGAGAAAGGTAATGGAGACCACCAAGGCTTACGACATCGTTGCCTTAGAACGAGATGATCTTAAGAAGGTGGAGGCTGATCTTCAACGGGTTATTGTCCGTTTGACTTCTGAGCTTGATGCAGCTGTGGCTAAATAGTTGAAGCTTGAGTGGTCTTTGCGGGAGGAAGAGAGGATCACATAGATAAGTTGGGAGAATCTATCCGTTGTTGGCGCAAAGTTAGTAGAGGACGAGGACACTTTGACTAAGTCACGTGAACGAGTGGCTGGGCTTGCGGCCATGTACCAGGCCATGGTTGATGAGTACAAGCAGATGGCTTATACGGGGGGTCACTGTGACGCCAAGACAGATAAACCTCCCTATATGTCACTAGTCCCATTTCTTGACGAGCCCACTGATCCTGAGGCTAAGCTTCTCACTTCCACCACTGAACGCGACTGCTGATGTTACTCTCAAGGACGCAGAGACTTCACATTTTTTCTTTTCTCGCACTTTTCATTTTCTTGTACTTTTTTCTTTGAAATCATTTTGTAATGTTTCACTTTTCAAAGAAATGATTCCTTTCTTCAATATACTTTGTCACTTCCTTTCATTCTTAACACTTAGTATAAGTTCATCAATCAATTTTCTCTAGCCTTTTTGACTGCTTAGTGAATTTCCATAAGCAATAAATGATACTTTCCCTAGTTAACTTTTCAGATAGTTAAGTAAAATTATTAACTACTTAGTCCTTTAAACACTTGAAAGTTTTTTCAAGGAATGTCTAGGTAAGAGTATGTTTACCCATTTTGGTCGTTTCTACTTTTCATCTGTTGAGACTTGGAATTCTCTTCTCGTTTATTTCAAGGAGGCCCGTTGAAACTACCTACTTCCATGATTTTTCCTTCTTCAGTTATTTTTCCTTTTAAGAGTAGGGCTTAAGGGCTTTTCATGCCTCCAGTTTTCTCTGGGAGTAGGACTTATGAACTGCCCATCCCAATAACTTTTAATGCCCTTAGTTTCTTCAAAGAGTAGAGCTTATGAAATTCCCCTCTCAAGGACTTTTTTATGCCCTTAGTTCCTTCTGAGAGTAGGACTTATGAACTGCCCCTCCCAATAAACTTTTTTATGCCCTTAGTTCCTTCTAAAAATATGACTTATGAACTTTCCCTCCCAAGGACATTTTATGCCTTTAGTTCCTTTTTAGTATTGATTGAAGTGATGAGAGAAGATTGGGGCCACTATTTTTATGTGGAGAATCCTTGCGGGAAAAAACCACGGGAAATATGTCTCATTATAATGGATTTCTTACATTCTTTACACAAAATATTTTTTCAGATGAATCGCGTTCCATGATTTCTGCATTTTGTTCCCTATTCTATTTCCAAGTGGTAATAACTGTTTTCTTCTATTTTGCTGATGATGTACGCTACCTCTCAGGTTGGCCCGAGCTTCCCTTCCATTTAGAAGATTTTTCTAAGAACCAGGTCTCCTGTATGGAATTCCGGTTTTATCACCTTCTTCTGGAAAGAAGATCTCCTTTGCTGATTGTAACAGGTCATTCTAATCAGGGCTGCTTCCCTTCTTCCCTCTAGTTCATCAAGATCATTTCTTAGAAGTTCTCCATTTTGTTGTTCATTTAACTTGGATCTGATTGTAGGGCTTCCAATTTCTACGGGAATGACCGCTTCTACTCAGTATGCTAATGTAAACGGGGTTTCTCCCGTTGTCTCTCTCGGGGTCGTTATGTATGCCCATAAGACTGCGGGTAGCTTTCTACCCATTTTCCTTTGGCAGATTCCAACCATTTCTTCATGTTGTCAAGTATGACCCATTTTGATCTTTCTACTTGCTCGTTCCCTTGTGGATAGTAAGGCGTGGGAAGCAATTCGTGATCTTCAGATCTTCGCAAAATGTTTTTACTAAGTTTTCAGTGAACTAAAGTCCGTTGTCAGATACCAAGATCTAGGGGATCCCATACCTGCATACCAAGTTTTTTCATGGGAACCCTTTTGCTTCTTCCTCACAGATTCTTGTAAAAGCTTCAACATTAATCCACTTAGTAAAAATAATTTATTGCTACCAATAAAAAATGCTTCTGGGAAGCTTCCATGGGGAGTGGTCCAATAATGTCCAAGGCCCACTGCATGAACAACCAAGGACTAGCCACAGTTTTGAGTTGTTCGAGGGCCATCTTTGCTACGGGTGTGAAACGCTGACACTTGTCACACCTTTTCGCATATTGTTTAACGTCCTGATGCATTTGGGACCAATAGTATCCTTCAATCATGACTTTATGGGCTAGTGATCTACCCCAAGTGTGGTTTCTGCATATGCCCTCATGAATTTTCGCTAACACATACTGTGCCTCCTTTTCTCATACACACTTCAGGTACGGTCATGTAAAATTTTTCTTGTATAATACATCGTTAATCATCATATACCTGGCACCCTGTTGTTGCACCTTTTTAGCAAGTAGTTTATCTTTAGGAAGCATTTTTTCTTCAAGTACGCAGATTATGTCGTCCTGCCAACTGGGTTCCTATTCAACTTCTACATCAGGCACGTTATTCCACGGGAAAGAGATGGTGGCTTCTTTAGAATTTCTATGGGACGTTCCTTTTGTAGGGGAAATATAATGAAGATCTCAGATTTCCACCGCATCGGCGTGCCCATTCTCAGTTCTTGGAATTTATTGGATCTCATATTCTTTTATCGCGCTAAGGAGATCCTTTATCCGTTTTAAATAATTCACCATTCGTTCATCTTTTTCTACGTATTCTCTCGTAACCTGTTTCACAATCAACGTGGAATCATAGAAAACTTTAACATTAGTCACCCCATATTCCCGCAACAGGGATACTCTGAAAATCAGTGCTTCATACTCCGCTTCATTATTTGACGCATTGAATTTGAAAGAGATGGAATGTTCCAATATTTCTCCAAAGAAGTTTGTACTACCACCCCTGCTCCTGCTTCTCTACTTTTTGATGCAACGTCAACAAAGAGTTTCCAAGATCCATCTTCTCCCGTTTGGTGGGTTTTTCGTTCGACTTCTAGTTTAGTGAAGTGTGCTATAAAATCTGCTAACTCCTACCCTTTTATTGAAGTTTAGGGCTCGTAATTGATGTCGTACTGGCTTAGCTCAATTGACCATTTTGCCATTCTCCCGCTTACCTCCATCGAATGTAGAAGGCTTTAAGTGGGAGAATCGGTTAATACATTGATACTATGAGCTTGGAAATAAGGTCTTAGTTTTCATGCCATAGTTACAATGGCCAGTACTAGTTTCTCCATTCATTTATATCTTGTCTCCGCCACTTCAAGAATTTTGGTCATGAAATATACATGTTTCTATTTCATTTCCTCTTCTTTGATAAGTACCGCACTGACTACCCCTATGGAGATGGCTACGTATAACAGAAGCTGATCGTCGGGAGTAGGTTAGTAAGGGGGGAGCCTCTAGGTACTCTTTAACTTTGGCAAAGACTTCTTTGCAATCTTCATTCCAGTCGCTAGTAAAGTTTTTCTGTAAACTTTCGAAGAAAGGCTTGCATCTGTCAATTGATCTGGAGATGAACTTGTTTAGGGCGACCAATCTTTCCGCTAACCCTTGGATTTCTTTGAGGTTTCACGGGGTCCTCATTTCTGTGATTGCCTTCACATGGTCTGGGTTTACTTTGATTCCTCGTTGCGTAATTACGTGTCCAAGGAACTTTCCCATTGCCACTCTGGAAGTGCACTTCTCTGAGTTCAGCTTCATGGAATTTTTTCTTAGAACAGAGTAGGCTTCTTTAAGGTCCTGAATGTGGTCTTCCTACTTCTTACTTTTGACCAGCATGTCATCAACATAGACTTCCATATTTTCTGATCTACTTACGAAATACCTTGTTCACCAGCCTTTGATAGGATGCACCCGCATTCTTTAGACTAAAGGGCATGACTTTATAGCAATAGACGGCGTACTCAGTAAGGAAAGAGGTTTTTTCCTTATCGGGTTAGAACATTTTCACTTAATTGTAACCTGAGTAAGAATCCATGAAGCTGAGAAGTCTGTGCCCTAAAGTGGCGTCTACCATTTGATCTATCCTTGGCAGTGGGTATTCATCTTTAGGGAACACCTTGTTTAGTTCAGTGAAGTTGACGCATATCCTCTTGTTTTGTACCATCACTACGTTAGCTAGCAATTAAGGGTAGTTTACTTCTCTGATGAAATTCGTTGCGAAGAGCTTCTCAACCTCCTCTTTGATCGCTTGATTTTGTTCAGGAGTGAAGCTTCTCTTCCTTTGTTTCATAGCTTTTACAGTGGGATCTATGTTCAATCTGTGACAGATGATCTCTTCTAGAATGTCGGGCATCTCCTGCATCGTCGCTGTAAATATATCTCTATTTTCCCTTAGAAATGCTATCAACTTCTCTTTCTCATTTTCATCGAGACGGGCACCAACATTGGTTATTTTCTGGGTCCCTTCTTCCAAACATATGGGCTACATTTCCTCTCCCACCTCATACCTTAGGTCGTCTTGCGCATTTTCCTGTGATTGTTATGGATATGTGGGTTTTTTCCTTCAGCCTTCTTCGCAGCCTTTTTCTTTGTAGATTCTAAAACGATCACTGAACATATGTGAGCCATGGCCTGGTCACCTCTTATTGTTTTTACTCCCTCTGATGACGGGTACTTCAACACTTGGTAGAATGTTGAGGGCACAACCTTCATTTTGTGGAGTGAGGTCCTCCCTAAGATTATGTTGTACGGGGAAGCTGTTCCCAGTACCATGAACTTGATCATATAGTTAAATGGATCCTCGCTCATTGGGAGAGTCAGAGTTCCTTCCGAGTAGGTGATGGCTCCATTGAAACCAATTAGCGGCTACGAATTCCCTTGTAACTTTTGACCTCTCATGGACATTTTCTCCACCATCGCTCGGTATAGGATGTTCACCGCGCTCCCACCGTCCACCAAGACCCTCCTCAACAAGTAGTTTCCAAGTGTATTGAAATGATGAGGGCGTCATTGTGGTGTTCGTCATGTTCCAGATCAGAGTCATTGAACACTAACGGTAAATCCTCATTGCCGTTTGAGGACTTCTAGCGATGTCTTTCTAGCGTTGGCCGCTTACAGTATATATTCCTTTCCTTTCTTGCCGTCCCCTCTTATTCAATTAATGCTATAACTGTGTCGATGATGCGGAGGGGCTGCTTTCCCTTATCCCTCCTATCTTTTTCTTGATTGTCTTTCATAAATTGGCTAAGGTATCTTTCTTTGATCAGCTGCTTAATATAGTCTTTAAGCTGGAAATTGTCTCGCATGTAATTCTCGTTGCTCATATGATTGGAGCAATATTTATCATTATCTTTGTAGCTAGGTTCCTTGGTGAACGAGGCCGGTCTTTTCAGCCAAGATTTATCATTAATTGTTTCTAGTATTTGGTTAATCGGGATGGTCAACGATGTGTAGACTTTGTCCCTTGAGTGAACTATGTCAAAATCTTGCATCCGGTGGGTATTCCTGTCTTGTTGGACTTTCCTCCCATCCTTTCTTTCTATTTTGTCACACTTCCTTCTTTCAGGTCTTACACTTCTTTCCGACTTTTGGGATTAATCTTTTTTCCATTCAACTATTCTTCACATGCTCATCTTCTCTTCCTCCAAGGTAATAAATGCCTGCACCCATTGGAAACCCTCTGCCATAGAAAAGCCTCACCTTGAATAGATCGTCATAAAAGGGTGACTTTGGGTCCAGCCTCGTTAGAATGCCAGTCTGGTGAATTGGTCAATGTATTTCTCGACCTTGCCCATTTTGTCTTTGAAGCGATGAGTGTACTGCCGTTGGGACTCCCCTTCCTTGGTAGAGATTGTCATTAGGTGTTTCGAGTCTTCCATGATGGTACGATAAGTTAAGTGTTGTTCTATGAAAATGGAGGACATAATAGCGAAGCTCGTGATCAAGTGCATCGGTAAGGAGTGGTACCACTTCAAAGCCGCCCCGTCTAGACTGGTGGGGAACATTCTGCACATCAATTTGTCATCTTATTGGTACATCTCCATGTCTTGTCTAAATCGTTGAAGATGGTCTATAGGATCAAACTTTCCTTTGTAACATTTGAACCTGGGCGTAACGAATTTTTTTGGCATGGGCGCTGCTGGGCCTTCTAGGCCTAATGGCATTCAGATAAGAGATTCAAGGTCAGTTTTTCCCGTAGTTCCAACATTTCTTATCTCCATTATCTTTTGGTCGAATAGTTCTTCTATCGCTTCCTTTGACATGACTCGGGATTGTCGAGCCTCTCTCGTAGGTTGGTTCATAAGGTTTTACGACTGAACTTATTTTTCCCGTCATATGTTTCTATTGTTTTCACGGTCCCCTTGCCTTCCGTCTTAATGGTTGCCCCCAGAGTGGGTTTCCTATTCATCGTTATTTTCCCATTCGTCATCATCACCCGTTGGTTGAACTGCTCATATTTTTTTGAGAACCTGTTGGAGTGTGTTGATCTGCTCTTGCACATTCTGCCATGCATTATGCATTGCTTCAATGTTTCTCCGTTCCATCTCATGCATCATGTTTAGGATTCTCTGTTGCATTTTTCTGGGTGGGGTTGGTTGATCTACATGCTTATATTTATTTCTGAGCCTGTTGTCTTCATTTAAAGCTACGTTAGATCTGGTTCTAGACATGTTTATAGCTTTGTAGGGTGGGTCTCTTGAGTTTTTCTCTCAACTCTCATTGAAAGTACTAAAATGTAAATGATTTTTCTGCTAATCAAGGATTAAATGGAAAAGTATTGATAAGGGTAGACTTATATGAATACTAATGAGAGAGAGAGAGAGAGTTTAAGAGTAAGAGATTGGAGGGAGTAAATGTTCTGAGTTATATATGCTTGGGTTGTATTGAATATCTGAGTTTCACTTAGTACACTGGCCTTATATAGGCTTCATAATTTACATGAATTAATTAGAGTAATAAAAGGGGGGGGGGGAGATGTTTCTGCCAAGTATGGCCCTCCTTCCCTTCCTTGCTTATCATTTCCATCTATCTCACTCAGTCACCAACTAGTCATAGTTACTTGATGATTTCTTGTAGTTCGAGCCAGTCAGTCGTAGCCACTTGACTGTCATTCCAGATCCCTTTCATCCGTTCCCGTTCTTCTTTAGATCCTTCTCTTCCCACTCTTTCATAGTTGAGTGAGTGCTTTACCCGTTCAGGATAGTTCTCTGAGTCTCGACATCCTTTTTTTGGAAGAGTGGGTCCCATTAGTCTTTTCCTGTTCTTGAAGGCATGGGTCCTTAGTCCGTCGGTTCCCGTTAACTAGTCACTTTCTCCCGTTCTGATACTCTTTCCTGTTCTTGAAGTGATGATACTCGTTCTTGAGGTGTTGATCCCGTTCTCAAGGTGTTGATCACCTGTTCATGGGTGCATCACAACTTAAGTCTTGTAACCAGTTTCTTCTTTTTTATCGCTTTCTGTGAGCCCTTAGGTAAGTCCCATTTTATCCACTCGACAATGGGTATTTTTTACCTGTTCACATATGTTCTTCTCAAACCCCAGGTGAGCCATGCCCACATGATGTGGTCCATAACACTCTCATTACACCTAAGCTCCACAAGCCATATGATGAGAGTAATAAACACGCAATGACCACCCGCTCCAAAAATAAATATTTAAACCTCTCACTAAATTCTCCTTTGCTACCACTACCCATCCCGTTTCCCCTACCATTGAACCCACTACTATTACTCAAGCCCTTAAATGAAAAGAATGGAAGGATCCCATATGTGATGAGATTAGTGCTCTTCATCTTAACAAAACATGGGATTTGAATCGGCATTCACGTGATCAAAATATTGTCGGTTGCAAATGGGTCTACCGGATAAAATGTCATGTTGATGGTAGTGTGGATCGTTATAAATCCCGTCTTATCAGTTTTCATCAACGTCCTGGTGTTGACTATCATGAGTCCTTTAGCCTTGTAGTCAAACCAACCACCATCCATGTTGTGCTTACTATTTCTCTTTCTCATGGCTGACTTTTTCACCAACTTGATGTACATAATGCTTTTCTTCACGACTGTCTCTTTGAAGAGATTTTCATGTCCCAACCCTTGGCTTCATTGATGAAACATATCCCACCCATGTGTGTCGTCTATGGTGATCTCTCTATAGTCTCAAGCAAGCACCATGTATATGGTTTGAAGAACTCAAGCTAGTTTGTTGTTTTTCTTGGCTTCACCAATGCCAAAAGTGACCCATGGTAATTCCCTCATCTATTTTTTGGTTTATGTTGATGATCTCTTGATTATAGGCAGTTCTTTTATCCTTGTTCGATCGAAAATTTGTTAATACACTTTCTTGTCAGTTCTCTCTGAAAGATGTCAGCTATCTTCATTTTTTCTTGGGTGTCGAAGTGCTTCCTACCCCCACAGTCTCTTTCTATCTAAACATAATATGTTTAGGATTTACTCAACCGCTTTCACATGATTGGGATCAAGAAAACTTCTACCCTGTAATAAACACACCATGAACACCCGGAGAGAACCGATGCCGTTCTGATGATGGCACTCTTGCTATTAATGCCGCTCAATATCGCAATTTTGCATTGGTAGTGTGCAATATCTTTCCATTTCTAGGCCTGACATTGCCTACTAGGTCAACAAACGTTCTCAGTTCATGCACTGGTCTACATAGTCACATAGGACTGCCACTAAATGCCTTCTCTAGTATCTAAAAAATACAATATCTCATAGGTTATTCCTGTCTCGTTCACTCTCATCCAGTCCCACAGCCTACTTCGATTCTGATTGGGCAGGTAATTGAGATGATCTCACCTCCATATCTGCTTATGTCATCTTCCCTAGATCTAATATGGTCTCTTGGTGTTTTAAGAAACAACGGACCGTCCCTCGCTCCTCGATCGAAGCCGAATATCAGTATGTTGCCTCTGTCGTGGCCGAGATCATGTGGCTACGCAATCTTCTTCACAAGCTGGGAATTTCTCTACCTCACCCACCTTAGTTGCTTTGTGATAACCTTGGTGCCACTTACTTATGTGCTAACCCTGTGTTCCACTCCTGAATGAAACATATTACTTTGGACTATCACTTTGTACGAGAACAAGTCGTACCAAGATTGGTGTTTCCGATGGAAACACATTCTTGCGGGAGCATATGAGGAAAAAATCTCCATTAAATAGGGAACTCCGTGTATTTAGCTATAACATCGTAATATAATTTATTTGTGTCTTTCCGACACTAGAATAGGAAACATGTTAGAATAGTCAACTAGTTAGTTGTAATTAATTGTTTTTCTTTATTAATCCCTTGAACGTGGTTGCTCTCCTCTTGTATAAGTATCAATCTTTCGTCAAACAATTAACTTATTCTTCTCCACTATTTCAATTACAAAGCTTTTCTTCCTCTTTAAAATTGAAGCCAGCTTTAGCAAAAATTGTCACCAGTCAAACACTCCCCTTTCGGTAGCTTTTCTCTCATGTATTTCATGCTGTAATAAAATCCATTCTTCTATAGCTCAACTCACAAGCAACTCATTGATGGTATTCAGTTTATTTGTCAAGTTTTAGTCTCGTTAATTTCTATTAGCTCCATTAAACTTTAAAATTGCCATTATTTAGCTGTTAGCTATGGGGGTGCAGTTAAGAACTTTTCTGAGCAAGCTCAATTCGTGAAATAGTTATAGCTTGTCTTTTTCTTTGCATCAAATCATAGTTCCATGGACTTCCTTTTGATACAGACAACTTTCATCGAATCAGATGATCCGTATTGTTTCCCTTCCAAGCCCATTTTTTAGCCCATACAGAAAATTCGTCTAGTGCCAACTTTTTTTATCACACTAGTAAACATATTTAAAGCAATAGCCATTTTGCGTTGATCATTTCTTTTACACCCATAATAAACTTTTAGTTTAAACTAGTATACCTAAATAATAAATAAAATTTTGGATTTGAAATAAATAACAAATAAAGTTTTAATTTTGAGCAATTAATATATCTTAGTATTAACTATTAAATAAAATTCTAGATTATATACCAAATGCATCGAAGAAGATTGAAGAAGAAGAAAGAAACAGAAGTATCAAAGAAGAGGGAAGAAAGGAAGAGAAAGAGATCCTTTTTCATGACTCTCTCTCATATAAAGTGGTAGTCTATCTCCACAGGTTTGACACGTGCATGAAGAACCGAATTTAAGGGAGAGATGGCAGAAATACTCCTCAACACTATCAGATCTAAAAGTCTTAATCTTGGTAGAAAATATATTTTCAACTAAGGGCCTAAACCGTTTAAAAACATTTAGAACCTCAGACTTTAGAGTAATAGGAAATATCCAAAAATATCTAGAAAAGTCATCAATGAAAATAACACAATACATGTGTCCAAGAATGGATGTTATGGGGGAGGTTCCCACAATCATAGTGAATAAGTTCAAGAGGAAATTGAGAAAGAGAATTAGAGACACAAAAGGGAATTTAAGTCATTGTATTAGTAATACAACTAATGTAAACACAAGGCTCACTAGTGGGCAGATTACAAAAAATTTGAGCAATATGCAATATTTTTCTAGCTATATTGTGTGTTGGGTGTCCTAAAAGAAAATGTCAAAGAAGATTAGAAGACTTTGATCCATAGCATGCAACAAGAGAGGGAGGCAAGCAAGATGGTATAAGATGGAGACCATTAATGCTTGGTCCTTTATGTAGAATGACCCATGTTGCTTTGTCCTGGATACAGAAAAAATAAGCATAAAAGATAAACAGACAATTGTTATCCAGAAAAAATTAATAAAAGGATAAAAGATTAAATGAAAGATGAGGAACGCAAAGAACTTTAGAAAGAATAAATGACATAGTATGAGTATTGAGAGTAGAAGAACCTATGTGAAATATGGAAAGAGATTGTCTATTGCCTATAGAAACATTCTCATCACCAGTATATTCAGTAGGTGTATAAAGATTGCCCAAATAAAGAGATAAGTGGGTGTTACACCTGTTGGACCAGGTTTTAAAGTTTGAGGAAACATCATTGAACCACAAACGGTTCGTGGGCGGAATATCAAAAAATTTTACATCAACCATTATAATCATATTAAATATTAAAACCATAATTCCGATTACGCATACAATGTTAAACGTATTCAAAAGAAATAGAAACAATTTTATACCTTTCTTGTAGTGAAAACTTTCTGAATTGGTGGAATCCTAATTAAAGTTCGTGTTCTTCAATCTTCATGAATCAAGAACTTCAAATTATTTTCTCACCAACAACCATTCGTGGATTTTAGAAATATATCTCTAGAGAATATCGATCAGGAACTGAGAGTGGGCTCTGAAAACAACTGAGAAAGAAAACCCAAATGCCATCCCTATGGGTTTCGGCCGCAACACAATAGGGATGGGAGAGACAATTTTTGCTCTGTATGCTTAGGGTTGTGTTAACACACATCTCTAGAGAGGCAACCCAAATGTCATATCTTATATAATAATTTTGAAATTTCGCACATATTCCCCTATATGCCAAATTTTCAAAAATTCAACCTCAATACTTATGTAATTGCCAAAATTTATATTTCCCCTTAAAGTCAATATTAAGTCCAAATTTATCGATTACAATTGATAAATTAAATTGATATTCATCAATTAATTAATTAATATCTTTATTTACCGATATCTAATAATTAGAAAATAATAAATTAATTAATTTGACCATCAATTAATTGTTTATCACTAATTAAGTGACGAAACCCTTCACATATGGGTTCGAGAAATACACATTGGTCCCAAAATACATTTTGGTCTAACTGATGTTGTTTATTCTATTTCAGTTCTCATTAGCTATCCCTGAGACCGAACATATCCATATGAATAAAGCTATAAGATTCAAATATCGGGTGAATTCATCTCTATAAATTCTCGACCTATTTATTCGTGACATCGTACAACTCCATTATAGGTTTGATGCCGAATCAACTCTCGATTCATGCGCACTACATTTTCTGTTGGTGTAAATAAACTTTTTTTATTTCACGGTCCACATAATATTTTAACATATTACCATTCGTGAATATCAGTAACATGAGTGAGATATAAAATTACATTTTTACCCTTCTGGTTATTATTTTCTTAACTCCTTTATTGACTGTGAATAAGAAAGATATAAAAGTGAATTGTCTCGTAAAATTCATAAGTCTTATTCAATTACTCATTTCATTGAATAATTTGCCAAGTTAATTTATTGACACACTCATCAATAAAGCATAAGGTGATATTGTTGTTTTCGCAATCTAACCACGAATTTTCATATTTGTGAATCACGTAACTTCAACATAATTGAATTACGATCCCAACATCGTATTGTCCAACAATTTGAACTCACTCTTTTGACATATCAAAGACTGCAAGTAACTAAGTCAAGCTTTGTATTCACCTGAGGATTACAAAAATACTCGTAAGGTGTAACATTTAGATTTAGAGTTAGGTAAACGGTTTTGCTCTAAACTAATTTGTTACCGGTCTATTCACATGTTCTATAATATGCCTAGGTCAACTGTTAGAGTCTCCACTCTCATGCCCCAAAACCAACAGCATTTGATTCAACCTAACAGTCATAATGAGACTCAATTGCCCAGTCGATCATAAAGCTACGAATATCATTCTGAACTATTTTAAAAGAGTTTGTCAAGAAGAACCCTATGTCTTTACTCTTCTTACATTGACAATAGTTCCTGGACTTGAGTAAATTACTTTAATTAATAGAAAAATTTTCATTCATTCATTAAATTCTGTACTAGAAAAATATCTGAGAAATAACTAAATACTCATAAATAGTTATTACACCTTATTTTATAGACATAATTCCGACAATCTCTCACTTGGACTAAAGTAAATGAGTACAATCTTGTATCCCCATGCCCTTTATATGACCATCAAAGACTTTATTACTTAAAGTCTTCGTTAATGGATCTGCTAGGTTGTTGACCATCGATATGTGTGTTATTACAACATCTCCAAGTTGAACAATCTCTCTTATCAGGTGATACTTACGCTCTATGTGTTTGGATCTTTTTTGGCTCCTTAGTTCCTTCAAAATCTCCACAACTCCACTGTTATCATAATAAAATGTCATGGGCTTGTCGACTTTTGGAACAACTTTTAAAGTCTTCAAAAATTTTCTAAACCATTCAACCTCCTTTGTAGCTTCGCAAGCTGTCACATATTCAACTTTCATGGTGGAATCAACAACGCAAGATTGCCTGATACTTCTCCATACAACTGCTCCACCGTTTAGGATGAACAAAATCCTGAAGAGGACCTCCTAGAATCCTTGTCTGCTTGAAAATTGAAATCAGTATACCCAGTCATATTCAGGTCATTACCTGGATAAACAAGCATGTAGTTTTTTGCTCTCCTCAGATACTTAAAGATATGTTTTACGACATTTCAATGCTTGATTCTAGGATTTGATTGGAAATGAATCATCATGCCCATGACATAGCAAAAGTCTGGCTTAGCGCAAAGCATCGCATACATGAGATTTCTTACGGCTGAGGCATAGGTAATCTTTCTCACCCTCTTCTTGAGGAGTGTTGGGAGATTACTCCTTAGAGATGCTAACTCCATGCATGAAAGGAAGATATTCCTTTTTGGAGTCTTGCATACTGAAGCGATCAATCAATCACATTATCAATATAAGATACTTAAGACAGCGCCAATTGTCTATTCTTTCTGATCCTAAAGGATCTGAATACCTAGGACAAATGCATCTTCTCCCAGATCTTTCATATCAAATTGCTTTGTAAGCCAAATCTTGACATCAGACAATTTTCCTACATCATTCCCAATGAGTAGAATATCATCTACGACAAGAATAGAAAAATATTTTTCCCTTCATGTATCAGCTAATACACACAAGGTTCATCCACTAGCTTTCTAAAACCAAAGTTCTTGACAGTTTTATCGAATCTGATATTCCATAAATGGACTTCAGCAGTTCACAAACCTTGCCCTCTTGGCCTTTCTCTGTGAACGCGTCTGGTTGAGCCATATAAATGCGCTCTTCAAGATTGCCATTTAGAAAAGCAGTATTGTCATCCATCTACGAGATTTCATAATTGATGGCAGCAACAATGGACAAGAGGATTCAGATGGATTTAAGCATGACCACCGGTGAGAATGTATGCTCATAGTCAATACCTTCATTTTGGGTATAATCCTTGGCTATTAGCCTAGCTTAGAATATCTCCATATTCCCATCCAGATCTTTCTTTTTCTTATAGATCCATTTACACCCTGCAGGTTTTACCCCTTCAGAAGGATCTACAAGTTTTCAGACTTTGTTCGAGTATATCGAATGTATCTCAACGTTCATGGTTTCTTACCATAAGTTTGCTGCAGGACCAGTCATGGCCTGTGAGTAGGAGACAAAATCATCATGATACTTATATGAGATTACTGTTACGGCATCTCCATAAGACATGTACCTGTCAGGCTATCTCACAACCCTCCCACTCCGTCGAGGCTCCATAGGCTCTAGTCCCAGTTGTGGTTTTTCCATTATTGAATTAGAAACAGTTCTTGATTGGGGAGTCGGTGTCCTCCCACTTAATAACTCCTCTAACACATGAGTGCTTCTCGTCTTCACACTTCTTATATAGTCTTCTTCAAGAAAATGAGTATTCGTGCTAATGAATATTTTCTTATTAGTCAGAATATAAAAGACACACCCCTTTGTTCGTTTAGGATATCCTACAAACATGTATAATTCTGATCCACTGGCCAAATTGCATGTCTTATAATTCAGAATATGTGATGGGAACTCCCATATCTAAAATGGTTAACAGATGACTTTCGTCCATTTCATCTTTCATATGGCATGCCAGGTACCGTCTTCGTCGGAACTTTGATTCAAAATGTATATTGTTGTTTCCAATGCATATCCCTAAAACGAATCTGAGAGGGATGAGTAACTCATCATTGATATAACCATATCCATCATAGTTTCATTCCTTCTCTCTGACCCACCATTCTGTTCTAGAGTGTCCAGTGCTGTGAACTGAGAAAGAATACCTTCTTTCTTAAAAAAGTCATTAAACTCTCCTAGCAAGTACTCTCCACCACGATCGGATCGTAGTGTTTTGATTTATTTCTCTAATTGCTTATCAACCATAGCCTTATACTCTTTGAAATTTTTAAAAGTTTCAAAATTTTGGTGCATTAGATAAACATGTCCGAAACGTGAGTAGTCATCAGTGAAGGTTACAAAGTATTTATAACCTCCTCTTACTTGGATATTCAATGGCTCACATACATCATTATGTACGAGTTCGATACATTGAGTGGCTCTTTCACCCTTTACTGAAAACGGTATCTTGGTCATTTCATCTTCTATACATAATTTACATGTGGGTAGTGATCCTAAACTTAAAGTTTGTAAAGGACCATCCTTCGCGAGTCTTTTAATCCTGTCCAGGCTAATATGCCCAAGGCGTAAGTACCACAAATAGCCTAAATCAGTTGAGTCAAATCAGCATTTTACAATCCCTTTGTGAATCAACATTCACTTCAGTATCAATATATCATTGGAACTATTAATTTTACGCAAAATAGTTTATTTATCAATTAAGAAATCATTTCTAAAAATACATCAATGCAATTCAAATTGAATCATTGCTCAATTAAACTAGCTACTGAAATAAGATTTTCCCAAAAATCGGGATACAATAAACATAACGTAAAATCAGAAAACCATTATCAAATGACAATTTAATAGTTCTAACAGATACGGTCGATACTGGTGTTCCATTTCCCCAACAGAAGTTGGACTCGCCCTTGTTGAGCCTTCTTATTTCCCTAAACCCATGTAGGGAACAACATATATGGTTAGTAGCTGTAGAGTCTACAATCTACGAAAAATTCGAGTCAGTCACATAACAGAACTCAGTAGCAAGTATTATACCCTTAGATCTCAACTCCTTGAGATAGTCTGGGCAGTTATGTTTCCAATGGCAGTGGCTCCACAATGATGACAATTGTCTTTCGACTTGTCCACTTTTGCAGTGTCCTTACCTTTAGCAGCTTTTGAGCTCTGCTTCTTAGCCTTCTTCAAACCACTCTTGTGTTTCTTTTTGGTGCCAAAGGTGGAATGCTTACTTTCAATAAAGTTTACCTCTCCAGTCTTTCTCTTGCCCTTCAGAAATAGGGTCTCAACAGTTGGCAGTTCCTTCATCAGCTTAGGAAGTGAGTACCTCAACTTATTTATCGAATAATTAAGTTTGATGTCCTCAAAAGTGTCCGGTTGAGTTTCAAGGATCATATAAACTTGTGTCTCACTATCTACCTCAGCACCCATGATCTCCATCTTATTCAGATAAGTAATGATCAACATCATATGTTCTCTGACAGGATTTCCATGTTTCATCCTACAATAGATGAAGTTTCGCACAACAGCCTGTTTGGCTTGACGGACCTGATCTCTGAACGTTTGGGTGATGTTCAACATCATATCATCGAAAATTTTGATGTTCTGATGTTGTTATTGCAACGCATTGCTAACAGAAGACAAGATGTAACACATGTCGATCTAATCAGAATGCAGCCAAGAAAGATAAGCATCATTTTCCTCTTAAGTCGATTCAACAATAGGCTCAAGGTGACAAGGGATGGTGAACACAAACTTGTGTTTCTCTATTGTCAGCACGATATCAAGATTACATTTCCAATCCACGTAATTTTTACTAGTAAATTTATTCGTGTTTAAGATAGTTGAGAGCGGGGATATCGATATGATTATTGAAAAGAATAAATAAAGAAGTGTATGTAAATACTCAATCATTAAGGAAAGTATGATTCATGATGAAATACTTAAAAATTCAAAAATCCAATAAAAATATTTCTTCCATGATGTTACGATCAACAACGATAGCTTGTCTCATCTAAGGACAACGACCAAGGTACCTCCTATTGCATCGAGACTCATCTCGTTTGGTTAACACTTCTCAAGATATCACTACATTTAGCTTAACAAACCACCTTTAGCCCCATTGACTGCCCCTTATGAGGGATTCCAATGTACTTTGGTCTAAGCATTTAACCAATGTATCGGCTTTAAAGGTTGCTATGAACTAAGAGTCCGTCTAGGGCCTGTCCTGTCTCACCACTTCCTTTACAAGCTTTAACTTTTTAATCAACTCGATGACTCAAAGCGACATGATTCCCAAGTATCTTCTATTGAAAACAGGACCACGAGGGCGACTCTAAACTATTTTTCGTGCCACGATCAAGTTTGCATTGGGACTTTGTGAATGTTTCGACGTAAATGACCTTCCCACTTAGTTTTTGGGAAAAAATGGTTTTTTTTGTTTTTAAAAAACATAACTCTTTATTAATTTGGAAAACATGTTTGAAAAATTATAAACTTTTTTTTACAAATATGAATCACAATTTAACATTTATAACTTTTATAAAATTTCGTAATGTATTGAAATTATAACCCATTATAAATTAAATTACAATGATGCATGTACATGCTACATGACATTTCAATATTGGCATATCCCCAATTTTATATGACCTATTATATGATGATACATGATTAATAATAAATCATCCATACAAAATTAACCTCCCTATTGGCTCATTTCTAATTGCAATCTATAAAAGAATAATAAATCAATTATAACTAATTTATAAACTAATTTTTATGGCATCTGTAATTCGTTCATTCACCTTTAAGAAATCCCACCAATCTGTAACTCTTTACAACAACCCAGTCCCATTTTAAAAATCAATTTTCAATTTTCAATTTAATTTTTCAACAATTTTTACTTTGATAAATCAATTACCAACTAAATAAATCAATTGATTTATTTCTAAAAACAATTTATAAAATAAATTCTAATTCATTAGTGTTGAAAAAATACCAAATTAAATAAAAATAACTTTTTTAAGGAATGGATTGGGAAAAACCCTAAGATTTCCTAAACCAAAAGGATTCTAAAACCTCAAAATTTCCTAAACTCTGAGTTTCCAAAACCCAATGGTTTCCTAAATCTATAGATTTCCAAAACCCCAATGGTTTCCTAAATCCATAGGTTTCCAAAACACTTAGGTTTCCAAAACCCAATTAGGTAACCAACTGTGCTGGGCATGGCGGCAGGCAGTAGGAGGCGGCGGCACGGTAACGGGTGACGGCACCAGCGGCGGCAGTGACGGCATGAGAACAACGATAGTTTTCGATGGTGACTTTCAAGGCGGCGACAGATTACATGGAATTTAAAAGTATACAACTTTTGCAAGAAAATATATTACATAAAATCCTATGCCTCAATTTCGGCGTACATCAATTCTAAAATTGAAAAATAAAACGCCTAGAGTCAATAGATCGGGATCCATTCATAAAACACATTTAAAACTATTTTGAATCTACCATACAAAAATATGCCAATATTACAACATTCAACGATACATACATTTAAACACAGAATATGTATAATCAAGAAATCAAGGCTCTGATACCGTGGATCAGGTTTTAAAGTTTAAGGAAAAAATAATGAACCACGAACAGTTTGTGAGCGGAATATAAATATTTTTACAGCAACTAATGTAATCATATTAAATATTAAAACCATACATCCGATTATGCATACAAAGTTAAACATATTCAAAAGAGGTAGAAATAATTTTATACATTTCTTGTATCAAAGACTTTCTAAATTGGTGAAATCCTAATTTAAGTTTCGTGTTCTTCAATATTCAAGAATCAAGAACTTCAAATTATTTTCCCACCAACAACCACTTGTGGATTTTAGAAATAGATCTCTAGAGAATATCGATCAGGAATTGAGAATGAACTCTCAAAACAACTGAGGAATAAAAATTTCAATTTATTTTCGCACCAACAACCACTTTATGGGTTTCGGCGGCAACACAGTAGGGAGGGGAGAGACAACTTTTGCTCTGTATGCTTAGGGTTGGGTCAACACACATCTCTAGGGAGGCAACCCTAATGTCATTTCTTATATAATAATTTTGAAATTGCACATATACTGTTATATGTCAAATTTCCAAAAATTCAAACTCAATACTTATGTAATTGACGAAAATTATAATTTCCCTTAAAATCAATATTGTGTCCAAATTTATCAATCCCAATTGATAAGTAAAATTGATCTCCATCAATTAATTAATTAATATTTTTTATTTACAAATTATCCAATAATTAGAAAATAAAAAATTAATTAATATGAACATCAATTAATTGTTTATCACTAATTAAGTGACAAAATCGATCACATATGAGTTCGGGAAATACACCTTGGTCCCAAAACATATTTTGGTCCGACTGATGTTGTTTCTTCTATTTCTGTTCTCATGAGCTATCCCTCATAACGAATGGACCGACATGAATAAAGCTATAAGATTCAAATACCCGATATATTTATCTCTATAAATTTCTGACCTATTTCATCCTAACATCATACGACTCCACTATAGGTTCGATGCTGAATCAACTCCCGATTCATTTGCGTTACATTTTGTGTTAGTGCAAATAAACTCTTTTATTTCACGGTCCACATAATATTTTAACATATAATCATTCATTAATACTAGTAACATGAGATAGATCTAAATTACCATTTTACCCCTCTTGTTATAATTTTCTTAACTATTTTATTGACTGTGAAATAAGAAAGACATAATAGTGAATTGTCTTGTACAATTCATAAGTCTTATTCAATGACTCATTTCATTGAATACTTGACCAAGTTAATTTAATCACACACTCATCAGTAAAGCATAAGGTGATATTGTGTCTTTCATAATCTAACCACGAATTTCCATATCTGTGAATCACGCAACTCCAACATAGTTAAATTACGATCCCAACAGCGGAGGTATTGTCCGGTAATTCGAACTCAGTCCTTTGGCATATCAAAGACCACAAGTAACTAAGTCAAGTTTCGTATTCACTTCAGGATTAAACTAATTATGAAAATACCCTTAAGGTGTAACAATTAGATTTAGAGCTAGGTAAACGGTTTTGCTCTAAATGGATTTGTTATCAGTCTATTCAATATGTTCCATAACATGCCTAGATCAATCGTCAAAGTCTCCATTGTCATCCCCTAAGACTGGAATCCTTTGGTTCAACCTAATAGTCATAATCAGACTCGATTTCTCAGTCGATCCTAAGACTACGAGTATCGTTCTAAACTATTTCAGAAGAGTTTTTCTAGAAGACCCCTCTATCTTTACTCTTCTTACATTGAATAAATTATAAAAACTCTTTAATTAATAAGAAAAATTTTATTCATTCATTAAATTTAGTAATACAAAATGTCTGAGAAATAATTAAATACTCGCAAATAGTTATTACATCCAATTTTATGAACATAATTCCAACAACACTCTGTATCCATGTGCCAAATTTGTGGGTCATTGTGAGAAGGATGTTGGATGAAGGCTGTCATGGCAGTCAAATTTGGTGGGGGAGTTCAGCCTTCATAAGAAAAGTTTAGGAGATGGTAGCATTCAACAACACTATGGCCAAATTTATTACAAATTTAACACTAGATTCTATTTGATCGAGAATGAAAATTAGTATTTGGTTTAAGGTTGGTGTCATTCTAGGAAGGTGGAGGTCCAAAAACAGAGGGGATGGGGCTGGGGTTCCAATTGGGTGTTCTTCCTCATCTACCAAAATTAAAATTACCTCTATTGGAATTATACCCGTTACTTCTACCTGAAGTTGAGTTGTTCATGAATCCCCTCCCTCTGAGCTTCCTATGTTATTATTGAATGTCACTAGGAGAGTTGTGTTCTTGAAAATCGATTCTTGGCTTTTATGTTGAGATTACAAGAACCTTTCTTCTGACTTGATAATGGCGTAAAGCTCATCCGGACTGAGTGGTTCTACTCTGGTTTGAATAGAAGTCCATAGTGTTTTGTACTCCGTAGTAAGACCATTTACTGTGTAGATGAGAATATCCCATCTTCAATATTCACAGAAACTGCCAACAATTTATCTTTAATCTCCTTGATTCATTGTATATATGCATCGAGAGTTTCTCTAGGTTTCTTGTTGATTGATTGGAGCTCGGACTTGAACTGTAGGATATTAGTTCGTGAGATGAAAGAGAAGCGTTTCTCAAGAGATTCCCAATTTCTTTCGAAGTCTTGCACCCAACAACATACGACAAAGCTATTTGTGAAATAGTGGCATTGATTAGAGTTAGATGCGTCTGATCTTGAGCGACCCATTGGTCAAATTTAGGTTAAGATCTGTAATTTCACCGTTCTTGATGAATCTTTGCTGACACTGAATTGATACATTATATGCGCCTTGAGTATTGCTGAAAGCTGATACTTCCAGAGCACGAATTTCATTGAATCAAGCCTAACATATATAAAATTGCAAATATTGGAAATAAGAAAAAATGGAGAATGGGAGAGACTTTTCAGAACATGGAGGAGTGAAATTGCTGAATTCTTGAGAAGAGGAAAATGAAAGAGTAGTTTGAGAATTGATTTGTTTACTGATTTGAGACTTAATTTGAGAGTTGGTTTGAGAACTAATTCTTGGTTCTACTAGATCTGGATTTTAAAAAGAGGGGTTTTCTATGTTGTTGGACATGGATGAAGACGAGGGTCAGTTATGGCTCTGATACTATGTAGGAAGGCAAGAAAGATTGAAAAAGAAGAAAGAAACATAAGTATCAAAGAAGAGGGAAAAAGAAAGAGACAGAGAAGAAGATGAACTGAATTATCATGAACTAAAACCAGAAATGAAGAAATAGTTTAAGTACAACTAAACTAGTTCAACAGCTAATGGTAAAGAGCAAAAATGATAAAACTAACCCTTAACAAAACAAAACAAAACTTTATCCTTTAACAGGCTCTACTTGTGCTCTTGGAAATATATGAATACTAAAATTTGTTTATATGCTTTTTTTCTTATTTACACATTTATTTTCCTATTCATAAAAAAAATATGTGTGAGAATTCCGGAAATGTTGTTTTCATTTATTGTTTTAATTATTATTTATATATATAATATAAATAATTTTGTATTATCAAAATTTCTACATTTTTTTATTTACTACTATATTAAAAATTTCATAGTGGATAATTGATAGTATATAAAATAAAGAGATGATTAGAATATCAAATATATAAGATAAATGGGTAGCGGGAATCGAACTTGCATTGTTAGCTATATACTCACTTGATACGTGATTGATATTTTCTACATGGGTCTCATATAATAGCAAGATAGTGATTTAGCCCGTGGTTTGAGATATAGACAAAGTTTAATTATTAATGGAAGTGTAAATCATTTATATGTTGATGTTTATCACTCATTTTAAAATGGTTTATCAATTACAATCAGTCATTTAAAATTTAATCTACATTTTGATATGGTAGAGTTATATGACGATATGAAATATGAATTTGAGTAGATATATTATAGTTATGAAAAATTAAGATAAGAATATGAAAATTTTGTTGATAAATTTGATAAGTCAAAGCCACACAACATTACTATACTCAATTATTGTTTTTTTAAAAATAAAAAAAATAATTTTAAAATAAATAAATAACTGACCTAGATTGATTTATTAAAATAATTTAATAAATTAATCAATAAAGAATTATTATATCGATCAATTAATTAATCGTGTTATATAATCTTAAAAAAAAAAATACAAAAAACAATCGAATGCGCAACAGTATAACAGATCTACTCAACGAATTTTCAAGACGTCCGCCGATATTACAACGAATTTTCACCCTCTCTCTCTAAGTACACAGAAACTAAAACCCAAAACCCCCATATTCCAAATTTCTTTGAAACCGTACCAGCTATATGGTTAGCTTAGAGAGAGGTAGTAGAGAGAAAATCTCTGTTTAGTTCTAAACAATTGGCGGAGATAATTGCGTCGAAGAAGTTGATAATGGCGTCTTCCAATTCGGGAAATCCGGATCTTTCGCGATATTTATCTTCTAGTTCGGCTTCAAAAGCCCAACCTCTCTCAGATCATGGCATGAACGAGAACCAAAATCTTTCCTCAGTGACCATCGATGGCATCTTCAGTAATGTCTATAATTCTGATCCCGCCTCAGAATTCACCCTTCTTGATCCCCAAAGAACCATGATTGACTTCCCCAATAGCACTTCTACATCCCCCGCTCCCATGCCCTCCCCTGCAACTGACATTGTCTCCTTTGATAATAATACTAGTATATACCCCAGTGCTCCCAAATCTTTGGACGATTTTGTGAGGGAGACTGTCCTCGGCCAAACAATAGAGTTGAAGGAGGAGTCCCCCGAAGACTTCATGAGCCTGGGAGATTTCCTCGTTGAATCTGGGGCTGTAGACGGGGAGGATATGAAGCTAAGCGGAGGAGTTTTTGCATTTGATCAGATACCGATGACCCCGTTTCAGGCCTTGGATCAGGTCGAGGGGGCGATAGTGGGATTCGGCAGTGGAACTGCAGTCGGTGACGGTGGTAGTGGAGAAGGGGGAAGCAGAGGGAGGATGATTAGGCAAAAGAGAGCACTAGCTCTTTTGGATTTAGAACCACAAGATAAGGCTGCGCAGCAAAGACAAAGGAGGATGATTAAGAACAGGGAATCAGCTGCGAGGTCCAGGGAAAGGAAGAAGGTATAAATCGGCTAACATTAAAGTCTTGTTTTTGTTTGAATGAATAGGTGAGGTCGTTTATGTAATCTTGTGTTACTTTTGGGTTCTTGGATTGTAGGCATACCAAGTCGAATTAGAGTCTTTAGCTGTGAAACTAGAGGAGGAGAATGAGCAGTTGTTAAAGGAGCAGGTACTGATTTGAGCTTGAAGCTTTGAAGATAGCAGTGTGATTACTTCAAAAAATTTATGCATTGCTCTCTTTTTCAGGCAGAGATAACAAAAGAAAGGCGTAAGCAGGTAATGACGCTAACTATCTGCTAATGTATATGGATAGTATAGATGACAACCTCTTCGTTAGTCGATTCTATATAAAAGTGTTTAAAATAGCTCAAGTTTGTTTATTACCAATACGTGATTGTGTTATTAATTGCAATAGAGTCCACGGAATCTCAACTTGTTTTGTCCGATACATTTACAAGATGATTTATGTATTTCTATTTGAATTTATATTTTGTTCGCCAAAGTGAAGGAAATTTCTAATCAATCTCTGTCACTACACTTCAAATTGTCTGAGGCTTGTGAGACTTTGTCCCCAACGCGCTCTCGTAGTTTCTTATATAAATAATAATTTCTCATTCTCCTTTAATTTATACTGAATATAAATATTTATGTAGGGCCTACATAAATTAAATATCATATTGGTGAATTTAATCGTATTATTATAAATTTTAAAATATTGATGTGAAGATGAGGGTCATCTTTTGATTTTATTATGAAATTAAATATATTCAACCTAAAAGTTACATGCATTAGAAGGTTATATTTTAGGTAAAGACATGAGGAATAGACCCCACACACAAACTTTGCCTATAGTATGGTAAATCTATAGCCTCCAAAAGCTCTCTATATGTAATCACAGAGTTACCCCTAAAGGTGGTTCTATACCACGCCCACTTATCATAAAGCCTAGAATATTCTTCTTCTCTATGATGTTTTAGTCACAAGTTACATTCTTTCCCTCACCGTACTACTTATAGTACCTAGAATAATGGCACTATCTACCACGTTCCCTTGGAAAAGCCTCCTATTCCTTTCAATCCATAAATAGACAAATACAATGAAAGCAAGTTTACTGACACCAAAGCCTTTCAGTGTGTTTCTCCTTAATAATAGCCAATGCAGTGAGTTATTCCAAGAACCACCTCCAAAAACCAAATCACAGTTGAATGAGTCAAGTATCCCATGGTAACTGTACAAGAACAAAACAGATGGTCCACTATTCCTTGGGAGCAAAATGAACAATTAACCCCTACCCACGATTCCACTTGGATATGTTGTCCTTTATTGCGAACTTGTTGTGGCATGGAGAGCACTCTGTATTTCATCAGCAAACCAAATTAACTTGTGCCATGCCATTGGTTGTCTATGAGTGATTAGGGCCTCATAGGTGCTTTTGACAGAAAATTTGTCATGACTTGCTGGGATCCACTTCAAACTGTCCTGAAGTGTAGGGGAAGGAGATGGCAAGTGTAAGTGATGTGTAAACACTTTTTGTACTTTAAAGAATTGAAGAAAGGATATGAGTGAATCACGCTGAGAATGCAAAGAATGATTTAGTAGCTAGAGAAAGAAGTAAAGAAATATATTTGGTGGGAATAGAGATAGACCTAGATCTAAGTTAAAAGACCAGAAAAAAGAAGTGCAACTATTGTAAAAAAAAACTGTGGAAAAGTTAAATGCTGTAAACTCAAAGATAAGAATAGGAATATTGGAAAATTCTCCACCACTATTGATGTGGGTAAAAAAAATTGTAGCATAGGAAAGTTTCACTAGTAATTCTGATAGTGGTGACACGGTCCAAGTTTATGTACAAGTTGGTCGAACAACGATTAAGTTCTTGATTCAGCTTGTACGTACGATTTGTGTCATAGTAAGAAATGATTAGTTTGTTACTTACGAGTCAATCGACGAATGTGAAGTTTTGATGACACTCCATGGAAGGTTGTCTGTATTAGTGGTATACAAATCAAGATGCAACTTTATTGTTCAAACTCTGACTAATGTGACATATACTAGATATGTGAAATAGTCTTGTTTAATTAAGTACCTACTTTTTGACTGAAAGATAAATATATTTTAATAAAAAAATATGATATATAAAGGGCATACCTCAAGTATACATTAAAAAGTGTACTATAGTACGAGATCATTCAGAAGACACATTTAACCTCATAATTAACACTATAATGCAAGCCAATGAAAACTATATACATGTTAAAATACTGCTCTGAGACATAACACTGAGGTTGAGTTACAGAGCATGAACTAAATAATGGAGGTACCACGTGGAGCTAACTAAACTGGAACAATCTACAACGAGACAGAGCAAAAACACATTCACAATATTATACTAACATGTGCAGAGACCTCAGTTGTGGCTTACCAAATACCTCAAACACGTAGATCAAAGAACAAGAACTTCGAAGCCTTGACTAGTATGGCGCAGATGACCCCTATATGAGGAACCCAATGACCGCCTCTGTGGATGGTAGCTCTAAGATCTCTGGTAAATCCAAACGCATGGCTCCATACACCTTTTATGGCAATGGCCTGACTGGCATGCTAGAAGGCATAGAAGTCAGAACCAGCAGTCGAGGCTGGGCTTGGGGGAGGGACCTTAAAGGGGGCGCTTCTGTTGCTTAGAGGTGCTTTTTAGAGAGAGGAGAGAACTTCTCTCACGAGCACGTTTTTAGTAAAGAGGATTCTTAATTGATTGAGTTCCTTTTGACTCTCAAAATTATCAATACTTAGGTCAATATGGGTTTGCAAGGTTTGCAAGGGTGCTCTTTATCCCACATCAGATATTTGCAAGTTATATGAATAGAAGTTTTTCTCTCTCCTTTTTGTCTTGAACCAAATATAAAGCTTTTGGCAAATTGAAAAGCTTATTAGAATGGAGCACCTAAAAGAGTATGTGAGAGAGGCACACAAGAGTTTAATCCAAACTCTATCGTAATGGGAGAAGTACTATTTCTAACACACTGTTGGCATTCTTTTGTGCTATCTTTTCTTGTGAATGTAGGCTTACTATTAAACCACATAAATTCTTGTGCCCGCATTTTGCTATTTCACGTCTTTATATTTTACTTATTTCCTATTTTTTATGCTCGCCGTGATGACACAAACAATCATTTAACAAAGAAAACATAAGTATTTGAACCAACAAAAAAGGGACAAACACAAGAACTCCTGTCGTCTTTATTCTTTCGCTCTTAATTGGTCATCAACTATAAAACTTCATACCTTCAACTAAAGGTTAGCTTGAGAAGTAACAATAATTTTTAAGCATAAAGTCTTGATGTTACAAGGTTGCAACAATTAGCTTGAGAAGTAATATTAAAACTTTGGTGGACTAAGTAATTGATGATATTTAAGTGATTAAGTGTCATGTCATTCATTTATAAGTTGTGTTTTATGATCAATTAAATTAATTTATAAGTTATCAAGTAATGTGTCAATCATTTATAAATTGATATTTTATGACAAATAAAATAATTTGACGTCAATTAACCAATTACTTGATCAATTTAGATTTACTATATTTATTTTGTTATTATTTTTTTTAAATTTATCTATCAAAAGGTTGAGAAATGCTGTCAAGTTTTAACCGTTTAATATTTTATCTGCAGTTAATGGAGACAGTGATTCCAGTTGTGGAGAAACGAAAACCATCGCGTGTCCTCCGGAGAGTTAACTCCTTCTGAGTAGTAGATTAGATATATTACTTGCATAAGTTTTGATACTCCTTTTTTTCTTTCATAATATTAGGTATTCATTGAAAAAGTGGCTGAAATCAAAACAACTTTCTGATGTGAGGAGAAAAGTGAGAAGAATTCAATATTTTTTAATGACCATTGAAGAGCTGAGCTTAGAGCTTTTAAGAATATAGTTAGCTGCTGATAGTAGAGAGACTTGCAATAAGTAGATTGCTTAGTTATGATAGTTAGTATTGTTAGGATTAATTGTTCATTTTTTGTGTGTGTAAATAGTCTTTTACATATTCTTTTGAGGATTACATTAGGAACTCTACAATTCTCGGCATTTAATTGTTTGGTACCGTAAATATAATTTCATTATATTTTCTTTCATTGAAGCTGGCCTTACTCAAAAGGATCCTAAAAATTGTATTTGGCACCTGCTGTAACATTCTTTTACATTTTTGGCACGGGCTCGAGCAAGACCCATCGGGCTTTGAGAAGTTAACAGGCCGGGTAAAGGCCCATGCCCGGCCCTCGGGACCAGGGCCATAGAGTCGGGCCTCAAAAATTAATGATTAAGAGATGTTCTTCTAGAGTACATCTCAACATTTATCATGTGTTTATACCAAACTCTTCTCCAAATATCATGTATATACACACATGCACCTCATATTTAAATTAAATTGATCAAAATATTCATTTTCAATTAGAAATACAGTTAAATTAATATTCATGTATAAGCATTACACATGTCATAAATATTTCATTTAATTATCACTCATTTTATTTTCTATATAATATCATATACAATAATGACTAAATACCCAAAAAATTGATTGGGTTGTAATATAGAACCTTAATATATAATCATTATTTCAACTTCATTATATAACTTATTTGTTAGTATCATATTTTATTGAAAATTGTATTTTATTTTTCAAAACTAAGAAATTGTATCCCTCTCCCTACCCTATCATATGTTTTTAACCAACTCTTCCAATTTTCCTTTGACAAAAAAAATGCCTCTTTCAATTTTTGATTCATCATAAGAGCATTGTATATGTTACATATTTCATAATATTAATACATGTTCAAATTAAGAATGACAAAAAAGAAAAGAACATTAGGCATTAACATACTTGCTAATAATTAAATCAAGTATATTGTAAATAAATCTTTTTATTATTTACAACATTAATTTGACATGTTGATATGATGAATGCTATAAGTTATGCCCTTTCATCTTTTCCTTATGAAAATTGGTATGATGGTGTACAAAGAGTTAAGTTTAGTTCAATAGGGTGAATTAACCACAAACAATCAAATTTATGAAATAAAAAAAATAAATCTGGATATTGCGCAATATTGAAAAAGAAACGTACGCCATGTGTCATATGTTCTATATTCATATAAAATAAAAATAAAAGTTCAATTAAGAGAATAAACTACTAATATTTCACAATTAATTATCTTAACCATCATTACAATGTCAATAAGGAGGCTAGAATTTGAAAAAATAATGAAGATAGATAGTAGTTAATGTTATTTGTCATTTAAAGAAAAATGTTTAAATTGATAACTTCACCACATGTGGTATGAAAATAATTAACCTATTTAACAATGTACAAAAACAATTAATGGACAAAACCGTTACTTTTGTTTGATGTCACTATTCTATACTCTCAACTTTTGTAACTCTCCATACTTTTAATTCTTTTATTCTTAACTCTCCCATTAACATTGGAAGTAAAATTCTTAAACAAAAATTATAAGTTTCATTTTTATATGTTTCTCTTATGTTACCTATAAAAGGAAGAGATTGCCCATGAATAAAATTAAGAGAAATAATTGTTTCTCTCTTCATCTTCATATTCTTCTTCTTCTTTATATTTTAGCTAATTTCTTTCTTACATTTTTTATTAATCTTATATTTTATAACATGTTATCAACACGAAGTTTTAAGCACAATTTGTTGTTAAGGTGAAAGTTTTATTGTTGACTATTCTATTAGGTTTTAATGTTTTCTCAAATCTTAGATAACAATCTTGTTTGATTTTATGTTTGGTAATTGATTCAAATCTAGATAATAATATTGTTTTATTTTATGCCTGGTAATTAGATATAACTTTTAAATGGTAGTTTATAATAATTCATCTAGAATTAGTTACTAATGAAATATTATAACTTCCTTACGTTCTTACATAACATATTCTAATTTATGTTTAAAATGACAATTGGGCACTTATTATAAAATAGATATTTAATATAATTTTGTCTGAGAAAATATAGTTTTTTAATTTCATTTCCAAATAGATTGTTTAACATGTTCTTCTATCAGTTAATAGATAATTTTCATGAAAAAGATTTAAAATAATATTAATTTTTCTTAAATTTGGTGTAACCTATTAATGACACATAAGATAATATCTTAACATATTATTTTTATAGTAGTAGTACAATTTATGAAATATTTATAAAAGAATATAGTATTAAATATTTTTATGGCATGAGAAATATATATTTATGTTGTTACTCATTTTTTGTTCTTAAATGAGTGGTTGTTCATGTAAGAATTGATTTACTATAGCATTTTAATATTTATTGCTATATTTAAATTTATTCTTTTATAATTTGTCCTTATAATCATCTAATGTTATATTTGAAATTAATGTATTATTGCATTAATGTTTCTATCTATTTACTCTAATTATAATATTATTTTATTATGTAATTATTGTAGATCTATAAATGTCAAATCTTATAAAACTCGAGTTCATTGCTCTCGACATTTTAGGCAAACTTTTTTTATCATGAACTCTTGATGCGAAAATTCACCTTGCTGCCATGGAGCTGGGAAGAACCTGGGGAATACAATTAAGGAAAGAAATCAAACATCCCTAGAGGATTGAGTAAAAGTTATGATATTCCTTCGTGACCATTTACAAGAAGGATTGAAACTGAATATCTCACTGTAAAAGATCATCTTGATCTCTGAAAGAGTTTAAAGAACAAATATGACTATAAGAAACGGTAATACTTCCAAATGCTCGTTATGACTGGATGCACATGAGATTGCAAGATTACAAATCAGTTAGTGAATATAACTCTGCATTATTTAGAATTAGTCACTGAAGAAGATATGTTAGAGAAACATATTCCACTTTTCATGCCTAGAATGTGCTCCTGTAGCAGCAATATTGAGAGCGTGGATTTAAAAAATACTCCTAACTAATCTCATGTTTACTTGTTACTGAGCAAACTAACGATCTTTTAATGAAAAACCATCAATCTCGCCCAACTGGCTCAACACCATTCCCGGAAGTGAATGCTATATCATTTAATAATCGTGGGCGTGGAAGTAGTCGTGGTCGAAGTAATCGACATCATGGTGGTCATAATCATAATAGTAAACTATATGATTATCAGAATAAGAAAATCACACCATACCACCAGATGGATGAAAAACATAAAAAAGAAAAGGGTTCACAGAATAAGGCTTCCAAGAATTATGAAGATTTTTTATAGGTGTGGCATGAAAGGTCAGTGGTTGCCTAAACATTTGGCTAACCTATATCAAGCTTTTATGAAGGGAAAAGAGAAAGAGATTGAAACAATTATTGCTGATCATAATATCAATTGGTATGACCCGTTCAGACGTTTTTTACTTTCTCGAGCAATCTACGGAGAGCATAGATAATGTTATTAATCATGCACACATTTTTCAAGTTCACATTTCTTATTTTATTTTATTTGTCTCTTTAATTGCTTTTAATAACAAGACTATGAAAATTATTTTGTAGTTTCTTCATAAATAAATGTTTATTATTTTCTTTGTCAACGAATAAATATAACTTTAACTTATTACTTGATGGAGTAAAAAATTAATGTTCAAGATGTATATCTGATAGATAGTGCATCAACTCATACGATTATTAATGAGAAAAGATATTTCTCTCATTTGACATTAGAAGATACAATCATAAATACAATATATGGCACTATGAAATTAATTGAGGGCTCCGGAAGAGCCAACATTATACTACCTGATGAAATATAATTTATTATTAATGACACATTATTCTCTACAATCCAGAAGAAATCTGCTTAGTTTTAGATATTCGTCTTTGTGGTTATCATATTGAGACAATTGATGAAAATAATATGGAGTATATATGCATTACTTTATGCCTTAGATGAGAAGAAAATATTGGTGAAACTTCTATCTTTATCCTCTGGGTTATATTATACAATTATAAGCTCGATTAAGTTAAATAATGTGATGAGCCAGAAGTTTACTAACGCAAAGACATTTGTTCTTTGGCATGATCGATTAGGTCATCGTGAATCCATAATGATGAGAAGAATTATAAAAAATCAACATGGATATCCACTAAAAAACCATAAGATTATTTTGTCCAGTGATATTCCATGCAAAGCTTTCTTTAAAGGAAAATTGATTATCAAACCATCTTTAACTAATGTTGTGACAGAATGTCCTATATTTTTACAGCATATTCAATGAGATATTTGTGGGCCTATACATCCCCCATGTGGTTCATTTTGGTATTTTATGGTGCTAATAAACACATCTACATGTTGGTCACATGTAAGTCTTCTCTCCACTTGTAATGCAGCTTTTGCTAGATTATTGGCTCAAATAATTCGATTACAAGCACAATTTCCTTATCATACAATTAAGACAATTCATCTTCATAATGTTAAGGAATTACATTAAAAGCATTTGATGATTATTACATGTCAATTGAAATTAATTTTGAATACTCTGTTGCTCATACTCATACTCAAAATGGTTTAACAGAATCATTGATTAAACAATTACAATTACCTATTTCTCTTTGGGGACATGCTATATTATATGATGTGCATCACTGGTACGTATAAGGCTCATTGCTTACAAACTACAATCGTCATTATAACTTGTCTCGGGACAAGAATTAAATATTTCCCATCTAAGAACTTTTGGTTGTGCTATATATGTTCCAATTCCCCCAACCCAACGCACAAAAATGGGTTATCAAAGAGGCTTGGGGTTTATATTAGCTTTGAATCTCCCTCAATAATTAAATAGCCCTGATGGGTGATATGTTCACAACAAGATTTACTGATTGTCATTTTGATGAGACAACGTATCCAGCATTAGGGGGAGAGAAGTCACAACTAGAAAATAAATATGAGCTTTCTTGGAATGCTTTATTACTGTCTCATCTAGATCCTCGTACAAATAAAAAAGATCATTTATTTGTAAAATATTGCAAATCAATTACCTGATACATTTGTTGATACAAAGAAAATGAATAAATCACACATACCAGCTACAAATGCTCCAGCACAGATTGACATCCCCGCAGGACAAGTCATTAGTTAGTACACTTGAAGCGTGTAGACCTGTTGGATCAAAAGAAAAAAATGCTCTAGAAGAAAAAAGATAAAGAAATTATGAATGAGGTTGAAGCTGTTGAAGATTGCACTCCGAATAAAATCAACGATATGCCTGATCAATTGGAGGACATAGAATTTGTTTCCCCAGAAGACGAAGTACACGATAATAAAGAGATTTCTATAAATTTTACCAATACTGAAAAAAGTTTAGATCGCAATGAAATCATTGATGATGTATTTATATACAATGTTGAAGAATGTTGAAAGGATCCCAAAGATCTTGAACCAAAACCTGTCGAAGAATGTCGACACAGAAAAGATTGGCCAATGTGGAAAGAAACAATACAAGCAGGGCTCGATTCACCTTCAAAACGAGAAGTATTTAGACCTGCAGTCCAAACACCCAAAGGTGTAAACCAAGTTGGATACAAATGGGTATTTGTATGAAAGCGTAGCGAGAATAATGAAATTATTAGATACAAAGCATGTCTCGTGGCACAAGGTTTCTCACAGAGACCTAGTCTTGATTGTGATGAGACGTACCCCCTATATGGATGCAATTATATTTCGATTTTTAATTAGCCTGACTGTTACAGGAGAACTTAATATGCATCTTATGGATGTATTAACAGCATACTTGTATGACTCACTTGACTGTGAAATTATATATGAAAATCCTAGAAGGATATAAAATGCCTGAAGCATATAATTCAAAATCTCATCATGTATGTTTGTAGATATCGTATTTTGTCCGATCCAATACTTTGAAAATATACATTTTATGTTTTGACTCATATACTAGTCTAAGAATATGTGTATGGTTTGAAAAATGGCCCAAGGAATAAATATAAGAAAAAAATATTCAATGATTGAAAAAATAAAAGAGGAGTAATAAGACCAAAAGCAAAAAGGCAGACCCTAATTTTGCTTGTAAATAGAAAATGAGTGGTTTATTTGAAGGGGGTCTTTTGAGAGAAGGAAATTGATCTTTTTAGAGGGAGAGAGAGAGAGATATGAGAGATTTTCTAAGCGAGAGAGGATGAGAGTTCACATTTCTATTCATCTATTCATCTTCTTTCATTTTTTAAATATAGTTTAAATTTTTTGCACTTAGCTGACAAGATATATTATTCATTGTTCTTTATTATTTCTCATTCACACTCATGTAGTATTTCCTTTTCCATAAATAGAAGTCTAAGTGTTTGTTCCCTTCTTCTTAATTTTTTATTCATAATCTTGAGTTTTATTTCAATGCATTAATGATTTTATTCAAACTTGATAATAATATATCTTTGTCATAAACCCAATCAATGAGTATGAGGATAAAGTCTTTAAGAGTGTAAATTAATTTCATGTGAATCAACTCTTTAATGGATTGAAAGTGTACATTGTATGCAAACAAAATCCTCTATGATAATTTTTCAGACATACAAAATGCATAATAATACCATGTAGAGAGTTAAATATCTATATGGATAAAGAGTATGTAAATATTTAAGCTTTGAATCTTTTTTGTTCATCAAAGTTTTTTTAAGATCTTGTTGCTATTTTTCGTGACACTTGTTTGAACTAACTACCATCCAAGATAATTTATTTTCTATTTCATTAGCAATTGTGGAAGAAAGAAAATAATGGTACTTAATAAATTAAGTAGTCTAAAATCAAAACGGTATATTTGTACCCAAAAATATTTTTACTTTGAGATTTTATCTTTTTTTATGTGACACTCAGTTTAACTTTTTACTGTCCACAATTTTTCATTACTATTTAAATAGAAAGTATTGAAAAAAGATAGTAACTAAATATATATATTATTTTATGAAATTAAACATTAACATAAATCGTATTTATTTCATAAAAAAATTAATATTTATTTATAATATTATAAGTATACCATATTATAAAAAAATCAGAGGGTTGGACAACCTATGTTAAAACTGAGGGCTGCGGCCCTCTGTTGAGAATAGAGGTTCGTCACTATTTGTTAATATAGAGGGTTTAAACCCTCTGTCAAAGGACAGGGCCCCACAGCTAGGGGTGGCAGCCGGCCTGACCCCGAGCAATTCCAAGCGATTCACGGGCTGGTCTCGGGCTGGGCCGCTGGAACTTTAGCGTGGCCTGGAATGAACCACTGAACCAACCCGTGAAGTCACGGGCCAAGCTCGTGACAGGCCTGTTCATGGGACGTTTTTGGTTAAATAACCGAACCATCCCGTTTCTCCTCCCTTTAATGTGATTTTATTCATAAAAAATATAGATGGGGAGAGTTGAACCTTGATAGAGAATAAATAAAGTGTAGGGATTATCACTAAACTATATGAAGATCATGTTACTTTCTTATAATCATTTTATTTTATTAAATTAAAATCTCAATAGAAAAACTTGTAATAATAAGTAAAATAATTATTTTATTTATTAAATTCATAAACTAGTGATATTCATATTCATGTAAAATCTAAAAATATAATAAATGATTAATAACTAATTTATAATTCATATTCATTAACACAACAAAAAATATTAGGAATCTTAAACTAATATTTTTTAAAGTTTTCATGAATCTAATTTTTCATTGAATAAAATATTTATTTAAATGAAAACTATTATTTTTTATTTAATTAAATATGTTTATCTCAAAAATATATTATTTGAAGTTTGGAAAAAATGTGTTAAAAGACAATAAGAATATATTTTAAACAATATATTTAACAAAGGTTGTCTTGGTCTAATTGTTCAATTTTTTAAATAAAAAAAGTTGATTCATGGGTCGGACTGAGCCGGGCCTAGCATCTGGGCCGGGCCATAGGCCTTGAAAATAAGGCCTGTGATGGCCCAGACCAGGCTCGCGGGCCTTAATCAGTCCCATATTGTTTGATACTGGGATGGGCCAGTTTAGCCAGTTTTGCGGGCCAAACCGGTCCATTTGCCACCTCTACTTTTAGCCCTTCCCCCACTCTTTAAATTTTTTTTAGTTCTTTTTTTCTTTTGATTGCATTTTAATTATTTTTCTTTTCTTTTCTTTGCACATAATAATTTGTTTCACTTCACCTCATTTTCATGTCTCTTCTTTTATATGTTCTACTATTATTTTTCTAGTTTACACATTTTTCTCTACTTTTTCATCTTACAGCTACATGTGATTCTAACTTTTCGTCTATTTATTTCTTTGTTTATGTGGTTATTAATATAGTTTTCTTTCCATCATTATTTAATAACACTCTTATATTATCATGTTTAAAATGTGATTCATGTCTCATTCACTTATACCAACATATAATATGTATGTGATTTATGCCCTATTCACTTGTAATAACATATATATGCTTGGGTCATAAAATAACATGTAAATTTAAATCATATTATCCTTATCAATTATTTTTACTAAAAACCTGATGAAAGACTTTGAGATTTTTGGGATACTAAACTTCTCGAACTATTGAGATGAAGAGTTATTTTTGGGATACCGAGAATGACTCCAACAATGTTTTGATTTAAAAAAAATTACTTTTCAATGGTCTTTATACCACCGATTAAAGGTCATTTATTTTGTTTCATATTATGATACAAAAATATACCTAATTGGACATTTAAAAATAAAATTTTTTCACTCTTATTTATTCATTTCTTTTCAATATAATTTGGATATCGTTTGATTGAATTTGGTAACTATGTTAACAATGGGTGTTGTGGGGTGTGAATACTTTCTCCACGCATAAATGACTCCCGAACCAACTTTGAATTTTTGTAGGCCAAAATGTTTGTTTTTAAAACTGGGTGACCAATAAGCCTTAAAATGATTAGTGGTGATTCTAAATTTCTGTTTTCAAAAATGATTTTTCAATTGCTGCTTCACGTCGCTTGCACGTTGTGACAGCTTGGTGACTCCACTGGGGACACAATCGGTCTGACCATTTTTAGATCCATAGAGAGTCAAGCCAAAATTTTATCGTATGATTTCTTTTTGTGTGTCTCATGCTTGTAGTCGTATAAAGTCTATTTTTCTTGGTGTACAATTTCCTTGTATAATTTCTAATTTGACACACTCGCACTAGCCCTGTACCTGGGCTTTCCCTTTAGGATTAGCGAGAATGAGTAGTGGAATGCATTTGTGGTATTGTGGTTCTCGTGCAAGCTCAAGAAAGTTCTCACTCAAGTCGACTCTTTCGGGATATCGTTTGGGGGCCCCTATTACTCTGTTTGGATAACAATGTGGATAGTCTGGGAGCGTATTAAGAGATTTAGACTCTAATCACACATATCTAGACAACTTTAAAACACCCAAATGAGCAATAAAAAATAAATCCTAGTGTCTTATAAATGTGTTAGGTAGGATGTGTTGAATATTTATGTGGTGCTTGTTATCTGCCATAATTTTTTTTTATTTTTTCCTAAGTTGAGTCATCATCATCATCATCATCATCATCATCATCATCATCATCATCATCATCATCATAATCATCATCATCATCATCATCATCCTTATCATGTTCATCATCAATATAGATGTATCATTTTCATCACTATATATATCTTTGATTACTGTTGTCACCATTTTAGCATACAAGTAGAATAATTTTTTAGTGACGAATCTTATTTATCTTCGGTTTTTAGAATTGTCATTAACACCATCCATTGACATATTTGTAATTCATGATTTATGTATAATTCTCCATTTCATGCATAAGAAGTTCGTTATTTCTTGTAAACATTGTAGGTTCATGCATCGTAGGCTCATCATTTACTTCATTGTATTTACTTTAATTATGTCCATAAAGTAGGGTGTAATAACTATTTATGAGTATTTAGTTATTAATCAGGCATTTTATATTATTGAATTTAATAAATGAATGAAAGTTTTTCTATTAATTAAAGTGTGTTTATAATTTACTCAAGTCCTGAAACTATTATCAATGTAAGAAGAGTAAAGACAGAGATGTCATAATGTTATTTGTAATCTTAGGATTAACTGGGTAATCGAGTCCAATTGCGACTGTTAGGTTGAACCAAAGAATACCGATCTTGGGACATGGAGTGGAGACTCTAATGGTTGACCTAAACATGTTATGAAATATGTTGAATAGACCAATAATCAGTTAGTTTAGAGCAAAGTCGTTTATCTAGTTCTAAATATAATTGTTACATCTATAAGGGTATTTACATAATTACTTTAATC
The DNA here is from genome assembly GCA_003255025.1 of Datisca glomerata. Taxonomy (NCBI): domain Eukaryota; kingdom Viridiplantae; phylum Streptophyta; class Magnoliopsida; order Cucurbitales; family Datiscaceae; genus Datisca; species Datisca glomerata. The sequence continues at coordinate 1,071,965 of QANY01001086.1, forward strand.
CTGAGGAGAATATGAAACTTGACTTAATTCGTCACAATCTTTGATATGCCAAAAGAGTGAGTTCGAATTGCCAGTCAATACCTTAGATGTTAGGATTGTGATTCAACTATGTTGGAGTTGCGTGATTCACAGATATGAAAATTCGTGATGATATTGTAAATGCAACAATTCACCTTATGCTTTATTGATGGGTGTGTGAATAAATTAACTTGGCTAAGTATTCGATGAAATGAATCATTGAATAAGACATGGTGAACTGTTGGAGACAATTCACTGTTATGTCTTTCTTATTCACAGTCAATAAATAAGTTAAGGAAATAATAACTAGAAGGGGTAAATGATAATTTTATATCCCACTCTTGTTAGTGATATTCACGAAGGATGATATGTTAAAATATTATGTGGACCATAAAATAAAAATATTTATTTGCTCCAACAGAAAATGTAGCGTGAATGAATCGAGATTTGATTCGGTATCGGACCTATAGTGGACTCATACGATGTCAGGATTAAATAGGTCATGAATTTATAGAGATAAAATTACCGAGTATTTGAGTCCTATAGCCTTATTCATGTGGGTTCATTCGCTTTCAGGAGTAGCTCATTAGGACATAAATGAAAAACAACACCAGTTGGACCAAAAATGTATATTTCCTGAATCCATATATGATGGGTGTTATAACTTAATTAGTGAAGTGCAAGTAATTAATGTTCAAATGAATTAATTGGTTAGTTTCTAATTATTGGATAATTAGTAAATAAAATTAATCAATTAATTGATGGAGATTAATTTAATTTATCCATTTGGATTGATGAATTTGGACACAACATTAACTCTAGGGAAATATGAAATTTTTGGCAATAGCAAATACTCGGGGTTGAATTTTTGATAATTTAACATAAATGGGTATATGTGAAAAATTTCATCATTACTATATAAGGGATGTCAATAGGTTTGCATCCCTAACTTTAAGCACAGTCTGTGATTACACATAGCAAAGAAAAGAGATTCTCTCCTCTCCCTAACCGGTGCCGCTGAAAATACACAGAGGAGAAGAAAAAAATATGATTTTTCTTCTCTAGTTATTTTGAGAGCCCACACACAACTTCTGATCAACATCCGATTGAGTTATTCTTTTGAATCCTACGAGTGGTTGTTGGTGTGAAGATTGATTCGAGTTCTACGAAGAACGAAGAACACGAGGCAATCAATAGTTTTCCAGCAAATCAGAAATTCTCCGATACAGCGTAAGGTATAAATCTTTCTACCTGTATTGAATACGTTTAACTAAGTATGCATAATTGTATTAATATTTAATATAATTAAATTAATTTTAAAATTTTTTTCGATATTCCGCACACGAACCGTTCATGGTTCAATGATTTATTTTTTAAATTTTAAAACCTGATCTAACAATTGGTATTAGAGTCTTGAGTTCTTGATTGTGCATATTTAGTAATTAGATGTATGTAACAATGGATATTGTGATATTGGCATATAAATTTGTATGGTAAATTCAAATCACGTTTGAATATATTTTATGGTGAATCCCAATCGATTGACTCTAGGTATTTATTTTCAATTTTAGAATTAGTGTATGCCGAAATTGAGGAATAGGATTTGATGTAATTTAATTTTTGCAAAAGTTGTATATTTAAATTCCATGTAAATCCGTCGTCACGAGAAAAGTCACCACCGTCGCCACCGTTCACTTCCACTGCCGCTACTTGCTGTCGCCGTTGTAGGTTTCCTAATTAAGGTTTAGGAAACCATTGGGATTAGGAAACCTTAAGATGTTGGAAACTTTAGAGTTTAAGAAACCTTCAGATTTACAAAACTTTAGGGTTTGAAAAACCTTAAGTTTTTGGAAATTTTAGGGTTTAGGAAACCTTGAGGTTTTGAAAACTTTTGGTTTTAGGAAACCTTAGAGTTTTGCCCAATCCAGTCCCTAAAAATTATTTTATTTAATTCGATAAATTTTCATTGAAATTTTCTACACTAATTAATTAAAATTTATTTTATAAATTAGTTTTTAAAATAAATCAATTGATTAATTTACTTGGTAATTTATTTATCAAATTAAAAATTATTGAAAAATTAAATTTGAATTGTATAATGAGACTTGACCTTTGTAAAGAGTTATAAAGTGGTTGGAATTCCTGAAGAAAAAGAAAATAATTACATATGCCATGGCGGATAATTTTTAAATTATTGTAATTTATTTATTATTTTTTTATGTGTTCTAATTAGAAATGAGCTAATAGGGATGTTAATTTTGAATAGATGATTTATTAACACCATCATATAACATGCCATATAGAAATAGGGATATGTCAATATCAAAATGCCATGTAGCATGAACATGCATCGTTGTAGTTTAAATTTACAATGAGTTATAATTTAAACACAATGCGGATTTTATAAAAGTTATAAATTTTAAACTGAGATTTAAATTTTATAAAAATTTATAATTTTTAGACTTTTTTTTCCAAATTAATAAAGAGCTATAAATTTTTGAAAAAAATAATAAAAACTAATTTTCCAAAAACTAAGTGGGAGGGTCATTTACGTTGAAACAGTTCCAAAGTCTCCAATACAAACTTGATCGTGGCACGAATAATGGTTTAGAGCCACCCTAGTGGTCCTCTCGTTAGTGGGAGAAACTTGAGAATTATGTCTCTTTGAGTCATCGAGTTACTTTAGGAGCTAAAACTTGTAAAGGAAATGGTGAGGCAGGACCGTTCCTAGATAGACTATTAGTTCATGGAAACTTTTAAAACCGATGCGTTGGTTAAACACTTAGTTCGAAGCACATTGGAATCTCTCATAGGGGCTAGTCAATGAAGATAAGGTGACCAAAACCATTGGTGTTTGGTTAAGTTAGATGTAGTTACATCTTGAGAAGTATTAACCAAACGAGAAGAGTCTCGATGCGATAGGAGATAAGTTGGGCATCTTTCTTAGATGACACAAGCTATCGTTGTTGACGTAACATCATGGAAGAAATATTTTTTTGGATTGTTTAAGTATTTGCATCATGCATCATACTTTCCTAAATGATTGAGTATTTATTTACATCGCTTTATTTATTCTTTTCAGTAATCATGTCACTATCCCCATTCTCAACTTTCTTAAACGCGAACAAACGTACTAGTGAAAATGACGTGGATTGAAAATGTAATCTTGATCTCGTGCTGACGATAGAAAAGCACAAGTTCGTGCTCACCACCCCTTATCCCTTTGAGCCAATTGCTGAATTGATTCAAGAGGAAAATGATGCGTATGCTTCTTGACTGTGTTCTGATGAGGTTGACAGGTGTTCTATTTTGGCTTCTGTTAGCAATGTGTTACAACAATAGCATCAGAACATGAAAACTGTCATTGATATGATGTGGAACATCACTAAAATGTTCGGAGATCAGGGTCGTCAAGCCAAATAGGCAGCTGTGTGATACTTCATGAACTACAAGATAAAACTTGGAAGTCTTGTCAAAGGAACATATGATGCTGATCATTAGTTATCTGAATGAGATGGATATCATGGGTGCTGAGATAGATGACGAGACACAAGTTGATATGATCCTTGAGACTATTCGTGACACTTTTGAGAACTTCAAACTTAATTATTCGATGAATAAGTTGAGGTACTCACTTTTGAGCTGATGAAGGAACTACAACTTGCTGAGACTCTATTTTTGAAGAGTAAGAGGAAGAATGAAGAGGTAAACTTTACTGAAAGCAAGCCTTCCACCTCTAGCGCCAAAAAGAAACACAACAAATGTCCAAAGAAGGCTAAAAAGAAAAACTCGAAAGCTGGCAAAGGTAAGGGCACTGTAAAAGTGGATAAGTCGAAAGATAAGTGTCATCATTGTGGAGCCGCTGCCATTGGAAACGCAACTGCCCAGACTATCTCAAGGAGTTAAGATCTAAAGGTATAATACTTGTTACTGAGGCCTGTTATATGATTGACTCTACTTTTTCATGGATTGTAGACTGTACAGTTACTAACCATATATGTTGTTCCTTACAGGGTTTCAGGGAAATCAGAAGGCTCAACAAGGGCGGGTCTAACTTCCGTTGGGGAAATGGAACACTAGTATAAGCCGTATCTGTTGGAACTATTAAATTGTCATTCGATAATAGTTTTCTGGTTTTACATGATGTTTATTATATCCCGATTTCAGGAATAACCTTATTTCAGTAGCTAGTTTAATTAAGCAAGGATTCAGTTTGAATTTTATCGATAAAGATGTTGGTATTTTTAGAAATTATTGCTTAATTACTACAGTACATTTGATAAATAAACTGTTTTACGTAAAACCATTAGTTCCAATGATATGTGACCATGCAATAAATACTGATTTACAAAGAGATAGTAAAATGTTGAAATTTGACTCAACCAATCTAACCTATTTGTCGCACTTTTATCTTGAACACATTAGTCTGGACATGATTAAAAGATTTACAAAGTATGGTCCATTGTAAACTTGAAGTGTGGGGTCACTACCCACATGTGAATCTTGTATATAAGGTAAAATGACCAAGAGACCCTTTTCAGAAAAAGGTGAAAGAGCCACTCCATGCCTCAAACTCATACATAGTGATGTATGTGGGCCATTGAATATCCATGATGGCATATTTTTTAACCAAGTTCCGTCAAAGATGGTGCCTAGTACGCCATATGAAAGATGGAGTCCACGAAAGTCGTCTATAAGCCACCTTAGGATATGGGGATTCCCGGCACGTGTTCTGAAATTTAAGACAATAAGTTGGCCATTCGATCAGAATTATACATGTTTGTAGGATATCCCAAAGGAATGAAGGGATATGTCTTTTATAGTCTGAATGACAAGAAAACATTCGTTAGCATGAACGCATGTTTTCTTGAAGAATACTATATAAGAAGTGTGAAATCGAGAAGCACTCTTGTTCTAAAGGAATTATTGAGTGGGAGGACATCGACTCCCTAATCAGAAATTGTTTTTGATTCAATAATCGAAGAACCATAGTAGGAGCCAGTGCCTATGAAGCCTCAATGAAGTGGGATGGTTGTTAGACAACCTGAAAGGTACATTTATTATGGAGATGCCTTAATAGCAGTCTCAGATAAGGATCATGATGAACATGTGTTCTACTCACAGGCCATGACTAGTCCTAAAGTAAACCTTTGGTAAGATGCCATGAACTTTGAGATACAATTGATGTACTCGAACGGAATCTGGAAACTTGTGGATCCTCCTAAGAAAGGATAACCCGTAGGGTGCAAATGGATTTATAAGAAAAAGAGAGGTCCAGATGGGAACGTGGAAGTATTCAAAGCTAGGCTAGTAACCAAGGGCTATATTCAAAAGGAAGGAATTGACTATGAGGATACCTTCTCGTCCGTGGTCATGCTTAAATCCATCTAAATCCTCCTATCATTGCTGCCGCCTTCGATTATGAAATCTTGCAGATGGATGTCAAGACTTCATTTTTGAATGACAATCTTGAAGAGTGCATTTATATAGCTCAACCAGATAGGTTCATGGAGAAAGGTCAAGAGGGTAAGGTTTGCAAACTGCTGAAATCCATTTATAGAATTAAGCAAGCCTCCCGATCATGGAATATTAGATTCGATGAAACTATCAAGAACCTCAATTTTGAGAAGTTAGTGGACGAACCCTGTGTGCATAAGCCGATACACGAAGGGAATGTAGTTTTTCTGGTTCTGTACGTGGATGATATTCTCTTAATTGGAAATGATATGGGAAAATTGTCTGATGTCAAGATTTGGCTTGCAAAGCAATTTGAAATGAAGGATCTTGGAGAAGATGTTTTTGTCCTAGGTATTTAGATCTTTCAGGATCTGAAGAACAAACGATTGACATTGTCTCAAGCATCATACAATGATAAGGTGATGAATCGCTTCAGTCTGTAAGACTCCAAAAGGGATATCATCCATTTGGGCATGGAGTCGGCCTTTTTAAGGAACAGTCTCCCAAGGCTCCTCAAGAAGATGAAGACATGAGAAAGATTCTCTATGCCTCAGGCGTAGGATGTCTCATGTACGCGATGCTTTACACTAGGCTAGATATTTGCTACATCATGGGCATAATGAGTCATTTCCAATTTAATCATGAAATCAAATACTGGAATGTCGTCAAGCATATCCTTAAGTGTCATAGGAGAATATAGAAATACATGCTTGTGTATTCAGGTACTGACCTGAATATGACGGGGTATGCTGATTCTGACTTCCAAGCAGACAATGATTCTAGGAGGTCCAATTCAAGATCGATGTTCATCCTAAACAGAGGAGCAGTTGTATGGAGAAGTATCAAGTAATCTTGAATTGTTGATTCTACCATGGAAGTTGAGTATGTGGCAGCTTGGGAAGCTGCAAAGGAGGATGTATGGTTTAGAAAGTTCTTGAAGACTCTGGAAGTTGTTCCAGAAGCTAACAAGCCTATGAAACTTTGTTGCTATAACAGTGGGGCTGTAGCAAACTTGAAAGAACCAAGGAGCCATAAAATATCCAAGAAAATAGAGTGTAAGTATCACATGATCAGAGAGATTGTTCAGCATGGAGATGTTGTAGTGACACACATCGACGATCAACAACCTGACAGATCTATTCACGAAGGATTTAAGCAGTGAAGTCTTTGATGGTCATTTAGAGGGAATGTGGATACGAGATTATACATGCCTACTTTAGTCCAAGTGGGGGATTGTTGAAATTATGTCCATAAAGTAGGGTGTAATAACTATGTATGGGTATTTAGTTATTTCTCAAACATTTTGTATTTCTGAATTTAATGAATGAATGAAAATTTTTCTATTAACTAAAGTGTTTTTATCATTTACTCAAGTATTGAAATTATTATCAACGTAAGAAGAGTAAAGATAGAGGAGTCTTCCGGACAGGAATGAAAAACTATACTAGTTGGACCAAAAATGTGTTTTGGACTAATGTATATTTTTCGAACCCATATCTGATGGGTGTTGCACTAAATTAGTCAAGAGCAAGTAATTAATGTTTAAATTAAATAATTGGTTATTTTCTAATTATTGGATAATTAGTAAATAAAAGAAATTAATTAATTAATTAATGGATATCTACTTAATTTATCAATTTGGATTAGTGAATTTGAACACAACATTGACTCTAAGGAGATATGCAATTTTTGGCAATAACAAATATTAGGGGGTGAAATTTTGGTAATTTAACATATAGAGGTATATGTGAAAATTTCATAATTATCATATAAGGCATGACAATAGGGTTGCATCCTTAACCCTAAGCACAATGTGTGATTACACAGAGTAGAGAAAAGAGAGTTTCTCCCATCCCTAACTGTTGTCGCCGAAATACACAGAGGAGAATGAAAAATCTGATTTTTCTTTTCTAGTTGTTTTGATAGCCTACAATCAATTCTTGATCAACATCCGATTGAGATATACTTCTGAATCCTACCCATGATTGTTGTTGCAAAGACTGATTTGAGTTCTACAAAGGACGAAGAACACGAGACAATCAATAAAATTCCGCCAAGTTAGAAATTCTCTGATACAACATAAGGTATAAATCATTTCTACCTCTATTGAATACGTTTAACGAAGTATGCATAATTGTTAGTATGGTTTTAATATTTAATATGACTAAATTGGTTTTAGAAATTTTTTTGATATTGCGCCCCCGAACCGTTCGTGGTTCAATGATTTTTTCTTTAAATTTTTAAACATGATCCAAGAATATTATAGGTCATTGATTCTTTCATGTATTGTGATTTCTTCTTCATGCATTAAAGTTTCTTTCATTCCTTCATGCATTGTAGTTTCTTTCATTCCTTCATACATTGTAGTTTCTTTCTTTCCTTCATACGACACTAATATAGTTTTCGTTTTGAAAAAATAAAAAATGAAAGAGAAAAAAAATCATTGGGTGTGCCTCCATTGTCCTAAAAGAGCATAATCTCAAGCTATAATCATGGACGAACAATAGAGAGCAATTGCGATAGGAAATGAAACAAGAAATTATGCAGCTGGAAGAGCAAATGGCTAGAGTGTTGGAAATTATAGTATACGACCATTTTTTATTAACTTATATGTAAGAATAACCATTTATATGTATATATGTAAAAATGATCATTTTTATCATTTTTATTTTTTTTCTTTATGTTTTTTTTGTATCTTCCCAAATTCTACTCAAACTTATTCAATTTGCTTCAAAAAAATCTGTTTAATCTATAATAAATCTGCAGAAATCATTGAAAGTTCTTTTATGTTCTTGTTTTAGTTTATAAGTTATTTTTCACAATTTGAAATAGTAAATATTTTTTTTAGTTATCGTTGATGAATTATTTACTTAGTAGGGTGTCGTTTCAATTTATTTTTTTATGCTTATCAATAAGGATGGTTGACTATAAAACTGAAGATGATGTCTAACTTTTAGCCAACGTCCAACAAAGATAGGAGAATGATGGAAAATATGATGATACATTAGAATGTAACATAACAATAAGTAAAGATTTATTAGCAATAAGTAAACTACTGTTTACCTATTGATAAAATAGATGCAATTAAACAAGCAAGGGGCATGAGGATCTCCCATTCCATTTTTTTCTTTTTTCCTAAAATAATAAAATAAAGGTGGAGATCTCGTGAGAGAGAGAGAGAGAGTAGGGGACACACAAAGAAAATGAAAGTATGGTTTATTGAGTACAATGTGTTTTAAGCCATGAATGAAGAATACTCAACCTTACAGTCCCAAAACACATAGTCACTAGTGCCTCTCCTCCTGGTAAGAATATAGTGGTGGGTTTATAAACTCAAATATAACACTTATGGTTCAGTAGTTAAGCATAAATTAAGGCTTGTCGCCAAAAGATTTCATCAAGAGGATGGGGTATATTACAATGAGACCTCTAGTTCAATTTTTAAGAAACCTATTGTTCTTATTATTCTTGCATATCAGCTTAGTTGGTCTTTACATCAATTAGATGTTAAGAATGCAATTTTGCATTGTTCTGAAGGAAGAGATGTAAATGACACAACCACCTAGTTTAATTCATAGACATAGGTCACCCTCAATATATACGTAAGCTTCACAAATCCATCTATGGGTTGAAGCAATCTCTAAGAGCTTGGTTTGATAGGTTCACCACTCATCTTACTACGCTGAATTTTTTACTCACAAGCTAATTCATCTCTCTTTGTCAGAACAATTGGCTCATCCATTACATTTCTCTTATTACATGTTGATGAGATAATCCTCACTGGTACTGATAATGCATACATTGAGCAACTTATTCAGATTTTACAGCAAAGCTCTGAGATGACTTATCTTGGTCCTTTCAAATATTTCTTGGGGCTCCATATACAGTATACATTTAGGAACTTTTTTCATCAACCTAAGTGTGCTTATGATCTCCTTCTCAAATTTGAACTGCAGAAGCAAAAACTTGTAATTCATCTTGTTCTACTAAGACCCCACTGTACAATCATGTTGGTTCACCACTCTAAGATATTACTAAATATAGAAGCATTGTAGGGGCCCTTTAAAATCGTACTCACACTCGTCCTGACATCCATTTGCTGTTGACTGTGTATGTTAGCTCATGCATTCTCCTACATTAGCTCATTTTGCTGTAGTCAAGCACATTCAGTGATACATCAAGGGTACTCTGAATTATGGGATTCATTTAATAAGAACTCTCGATCTTCATGCCTTTAGTGACACGGATTAGGTAAGAGATCCATCAGATATGAGCTCAATTCCATATCTAGAAGTGCCAAGAAACAATTTGTTGTTGCTCAATCATCCACAGAGGCAGAGTTTAAAGCTCTTGCCAATACTGCTACAAAGTTTTTCCAGCTTAGACTAATTCAATTGTGTTTTGCATGTCTTGTTGAAACAACCTCCTTTGTGGTGTGACAACAATTCTGATATTTCTCTCACATGACAACAATTCAGCTTACATTATTTATCTGTTTTCTTTTTCTTTTAATCCAAATATATCACAGGTGGTCGATTTACATACGCAATACGATAAATAGTAGAGAGATATTTACTAATATACAAGAGTAAGGATGGGAGCTTTTAGAAGAAGAAAAAAAGAAGAAGAAAAGAAAATACCATTGTTACTGCAAACTACAATAGCAATTGTCATCAGAAGTTGATGACATTTCGGCTAATACTAAGAAATAGGAGGAAGGAAGAGTTTGGATAAGCCTTTAAAATTGAGTTTGGAAAGTGGCAATCATCATTAGTCTAACTTTCCATAATAGCTAGATAAACTTTCCACAGAAGTACTTGATTACTAGACAAACCTACGCAACGGCAATTAACTCTCAAGTTAAATCAAAGGCTACAATAAGCACAGAATCTAAGGGTTGATGTTAAGCACATATACACTTCCATAATGATAAAAATTTCAAACAGTCTTTGTTCTTGCATACAGTAGTTTTTATCTTCACGTTCGGAGCAGGACACGATTTTAAAAATCTTCCCTGCAGAAAAATTAAAATAATATACATGATTGACCCACAAGATGGAAATAACCAGTATGCATCCATATATATAATACTATAATTATGCATTAAAAAGATTTATTTGTTTCTTAGAATACTCTAATATACATCCATATATAAATGAAATTTTATGAATTTTCACATAACATCTTCCTTACAAGTCAATGATCTTTTATATGTGACTCGTAGGATGACATTATTATCTAAAAGAAGTAAATTAAGAAAATGATTCTTAGGAGTAGCTAGTGACCTCCAGATAAAATAATCATATTAATTGAAATATAAAAATCATTTAACAACAAACATATATAGTACAATAAGTTTTTATTAAAAAATATTTTCTTAATTTCTTAATATACTCTAACACACATCCATATATAAAAGAATCTTATATAATGATAAGCCAGTCAACCTTGAAAATTGAAATGAATTCTACATTTTATCTCACATCAATAATAATTTTTGTTCTCTCTGTTTTTTTTTTAAATTCAAGAACAAGAAAATATAAAAAATGACCAAGATGTTTCTCAGCTTATGACACCGCGAAAGACTAAACAAAAATAGTTATAACTTTTGTTCATTGATGTGTTTGTTCTACGTACTCATCACTGATCTTCTGTATGCGTCTCCTATGATGACAGTATGTTATCAAGAAAAGAAAAGTTAAGAAGGATGATTCTTTGGAGTTAGTTTGATATCATAATTGATGTACTAGCGATTGAAATTGATGAGAATTTTTTTTAACAGAAACAACAATATTATTCAAAAGGTGGATGAAACCTCCTAAAAGAAGCCTTATCTTTAAAGATAAGATTAGAGATACAAAGGGGAAGTGTGTTGGAGGTATCTTATTTGGCTCTAATCAGTAAAGCATTTAGCTAGGGAGTCAACAACAAAATTGCAACCTCTAGCACACAACCTTATAGAGAAAGAAATAAACAAAGACATCCTGTTTAACAAATCCTCAAAAATGGAAGAAATTCTCCAATCAGAACATTGTTTCTTGATGAAACAGTCAACTAAAATCTTGCAATCAGACTCAAGACATAAATCACTACTACAAAATTATTTTTTAACAATGGGGATTTCCCGTCGTTAAAACTCAAAGACCACGGGTAGTCACCCGTCATCTTAAAAAATGTCATAAAAAATTACATATTTGTTACAACGGGTAAAAGAATGGCGGCCGTTCCAGACACCGTCATCTTCAAACACACAAGAACGACAGTTGTTTGTAGTTCTTCAACGATGGTTACTGCACACACTGTCGTCGTTGTTGAATTGTCTTTAACGACGGCGTGTATAGACTCTGTCATCGTTGTTTATTATTTATTATTTATTTAATTTTTGAAACCATCATTTTTATTATATATTACGACGGTGTGTATACAAACCATCATCATACATTTGTTTAAATTTATTTACAGTATAATTAAGCCAACCTATTAGAATTAAACAATAAATGAAAATAGAAAAATACCACAAATATCTCAGCAGACAATATAACTTTTCATTACATACAATATGATTATCCTCAAAATTTCTAACATTGTAGACCAGAAAAAATAAATAACGTAATTAATTACAAAAACCTTCAAATTAATGGACTTTGAATACTTCTTTAAGTTGTTCTAGTTGCTCCCAAATTGATCTACTTAGTTGTTGAACCCTGCAAAAAATAAAAGTTGGTTTAACCCATCAATTATAAAGTAAAAGAGTATTCAAATAAAGTTACCATTCATACATGTTTTGTTGATTTGATATTTACTGCTTTGTTACCTACTCATGTGTTGCATTATAAACTATTAGTTTAACCCTGAGTGAAAGATAAAACATACAAAGTTAAATAAATTATAAACGCACTAATGTCATACTAACCACAAGACACATGTAATACCTTCAATAATAATAGTTTCTTCGTCATTTGGTCGAACACAAGCAACCTCGTTTTCACCATCTGTGTCAAATGTTTTAACAGAAGGCATCTCTTTCGCAAGCAAATAACAATCTAATAAGATATCACCTAAATCATCATCAACAATACTTTTACGATATTCTCTTTGAGTGGAAGATAAGACAACTGACCATCTTGGATCTTTTGGATCTTCGACATAAAAAACTTGTTTTGCTTGCGAAGCCAAAAATGAAAGGCTCATTTTGTAACATTATCTTGCAAGATCAACTAATGTAAGTCTAAGATCATCAACTTTGACCCAATTACTATTCATAACCCACTCACATTTAAACAATTGAATTCTAAACGTATGATAATTAAGCTCTCAAATCTCTTGGATCACTCCATAGAAGGACAAGTCTGAATAAATAAGATTGTTATCCTTAGCACTTACAATCTGCATTGTATGTGCCACTACATTAACTCCACTGTCCTGGAAACATCGATCGTCATTACAACATTTTGTATGAAATCTATAGCCATTCGTGGCATAACTAAAATATTTGATTACCTCATAAGTTGGGTTGCATGCTATCCACCTCAGTGTATTTGTTACACTTATAGAGATATCAATATCATTTACCTGATCACGCAACCAATAAATAAATGTCCGGTTATATTCATCTTGTAGCCATTTATGTCTCCTTGATTTTTTAGGATACTTCTTCCTCAACAAAGTCATATGTTGCCTATATAGCAGCACAAAACAAAAATTCAAATAGAGTATGAAATAAAGAAACATTATAAAAAACAATGAGCATGATAAAAAAATATTGAGATTAATATACTTACTCGATATTGGGTTGAACTTCATTATTATTTTCTAAGAAAATAAAAAGTTTGAGATTCCCACATTCCACACACAGACAATGTAAGAAACAAGGGTGATTACCATGTTCCATTGCATACTTGAGAAAATTGTCAACCCCAATGTCATAATTTGTAGATGTTCTATCCAAACATCCACGATTTATCCATCCTGAGAATAAAAAATATATTGAAAACTCATTATTACCCTAGAATTAACATAATTAAATTAAAAAAGATGGAGAAAAAAGAAATATACCTCCGAAATTCGTGATTTGAATGCATAAAAAAATCAGAGAATTAGAGTTGAATGTAAATGAGATCCCAAGTTTAAGTAGATGAGGAAATAATTGATTCGAAAGAGAAGTAAAGAATCAAAGATGACGACGAGGCGCAGAGACAATATCGATATATTAGAAACAACAGAAAGAATAAGAGAAAAGAAGTCACGCGGTTACTTTTAGGTTAAAACGTGTGATAAAGGACGACGTGTTATATAAACCTCGTCGTGAATGATGACCAATTCCACGTGCATGAATAAAAAAAATTTAAAGGCACGTGGCCTAAAGTGTTAACACACGACGGGTGTTCTACAAGCCATCATTAATGTAGTTCATATAACAACGGTTTACATATACACCGTCATTTTTGAACAACATCACAAATGACGGTTTACATATAAATTGTTGTTGTTGTTAGTTCAGTAACGACAGGGTTTATATTACCTGTTGTATTTGATGCAGCAAAATTAAAAAAATAAAATTCAATTTTATGTATCTCCAATCATGCAAATAAAAACATGTACAAGTCTAGATAGAATACGACCACAAACTCAGAATTCATTCAGAATAATTTGTAGACCACTTCTATTAATATTTAAATGTAACTTATTACACCGAGTAACTTATTTACAATCATAAAATCAAAATGCAACCTAAATCTAGCTATCCCAACCCGCAACACATATACTCAGTGAAGTGATCCGACCATTCAAATCGTACTTCATCAATCTCTTCTTGCGTTATGTTGATTTGTTTATGAACTGCCATAAAAAATTACTTTAGTCAAACTATTCTTCACTATCAATATAATATATTAAATATGGTGAAACAATAACTAGTTTACGTACCATTTCATTCATAGACTTGTTACGTTTCTCGATTATATGTTTCATGAAACGCATAATAAAATAGACAATACATAAACATATATGTAATCTGAAAATTACAATTATGAAATAATAATATCAAAATTATTAATTATGATAATCTGGAATACGAAAGTGATATATTTTGAAAGACAAAAATCTTCATAAATGATACAAATCAAACAAAAAATGAAAGTTCAAGAATGGTAGCTCAATGGAGATGATGAAAATGACGATTCCTTCAAATAACAAATGGAAGATGAAAATGATGGTGGAATCATTTTTTACAGAATCAAAAATTACAGAATGAAAATTTGCCGAATTAATGGAAGATTGACGAAATTGAAGGATTAAGGATGATTAAAATGAAGGATTAGGGATGATGAAAATGATGGTGGAAGCAAAGCAATCTCGTGGCGCAAGGAGACAAGAATGGTGGGGAAGCCGGGTATGGGGCAGGGGGAAGAAGTTGAATAAAAAAATCTAGGGTCATGATATATATAGGCACAAAGCATGAAGGGGTATCGAGACCCCATCGTGCTTTGGTCACAAAAATGACGAGGGTCTATACCCTGTCATTTTATGTAGTTATATAAAAATGACGATAGTTATATAAAAATGACGATAGTTATATAAAAATGACGAGGGTTGGAAACCCCGTCGTTTTGTGTTGATGTTTTGATAACACGATGAGGCATGGACGCCCCGCCATTTTTTTGAGTTGTACTAAAGAGAAGGGTAGACTACCTACCATCGTTTTGTCATTTTACCATGACGGCACTTCTATAAACCGTCGTGAAGTTTTAAAAAGAAGGCGGACGACGATGACTTTTGTATTTCTCGTCGTGACTTATTTTTTACGCGCGTTGTGAGAAAATGAAATTGTAGTAGTGAATCAATTCAACCTTCAATTTTAGCAAGAGAACAATTATCTTCAATAGCCAAGATCTCAGAATGGATAAGACTACAGGCAAGCACATGTTTCTTCTGTCGCAAATGAGATCACTAGTACTGTTCCGAGCAATAGAGGCCATAGCTGCAGAATAAGGGAAGCTGCTAAAACAGCCATCACAATTGACCTTGATGGTTCCACTGGAAGGAGGGAGCCAATAAGCAGGGGTAGAGTGATCGGGACTAATTCTGACCTGATGAGCTATTGAGTTATCTTGCATAAAACAGAAAGCAGCATTAGAAGCTCTATTAACAGTAAGGATATGCTATATGAGCTCTTTGTTAAACACAAAATCTTTCTTCCCTTCCATATATACCATCAAGTGAAGAAAAATACAATAATTAATGAACTATGATCGGGAGAAGAGGACTTGAAGTATGAAATACAACCATAAACCAGTCTTTGAAGTTGAATAGTTGAGCAAATGGCCTGAGATGAAAAGGAGATAAGAACCACAGCTTATTTTCCCAATCACAACCCCTGAAAATATGCTTAATGGATTCACTGTCTTGATTACAGATGGAACAACTATCACAGTTAGTGAGTCTTCTTCTAAGCAAGTTGTGCTTTAAAGCTAACATGTTTTGAGAGGCTCTCCAAAGAAAATATTTGATCTTAGAAGGAATTTTGAGTTTCCAAATAAGATTCTAAAATTCCTGACCAGAATTAGCAAAAGAAGAAAGAGAACAAATCAATCTCAACTTAACATCAATAATGAACTTGTAAGTAGATTTGAGAGAAAAATTGCCATCCTTAGAAAGAGACCATACCAGCTTATCCTTATTAAAAGTCTTGCGGATACAGAAAGCTTGAATTTCTTTGCAAATCCAATTAGGAAACAACAAATTGATATGGATTAAATCCCAAGATTTGTTTATGATAAGATCAGCAACATAATTGAAGTTTTGACTCTTGAAAACTGAGAGATCAACTCAACTAGGGAGCCAAACATTAGACCAAATATCAATACTGGCACCGTCACCTACTCTCCAAATAGCACCTTTTTAATTTTCCTCTGTTCCTTGCTAAATGCTTCTCCAAGACCAAGAGGTTGCCTTAGGAGCAAGAGCATGAAGGAAATCTGAATTAGGGAAATAAATGCTTTTGAGCAGTCTAGCACATAGGTAGCCTGGCTTCTTGGATAAAAACCAAGCTTGCTTTGCTAATAAAGATAAATTGAAAGATTTTAAACCACCTTGATATTTGTGAGAAAAGAATTTCTACATAGGGAACCATTTCAAACCTTGGTTTATGCCATCCTTACTCTACTAAAACCTTAACATTGCATCATGAATGTTCTTCCTCACTTTCTTAGGGAGCTTGAAGATGCTCATAGTGAAACTAAGAATGGCTTGAGCAACTGATTTAAGAAGGATTTATTTGCCTCCATGGGAGTAGAGATTGGGTTTCCAAATAGAGATCCCCTGATCAAGCTTTTCAGATAGAAAATTAAACATCTCTCTTTTAGATTAACTTCAATATGTTGGTAAACCAAGGTAGTTACCAATATTGCTTGAGACTAGAATACCCAAGATATTGGCAAGATCATTTTGCAGATTCACAGAAACATTTTCACTAAACCAGGTGCAACTTTTTGAAGTGTTAACAATTGACTAGAAGCATTGCAATATCTCTTAATATAGTTGTTGGGAGTAGTGTAAGAATTTATATAAGCTTGACATAAAAACACATTGTCATTTGCAAAAAAATGGTGAGTAATAAGGGGAGAAATTTTTTTTAATTCTAACAACCTAGATGTTATTAAGCCCAACTTCTCTATTGATGCATCTTGAGAGACAATCTTCAACTGATCAATTCTATCATAGGCTTTGACCATATCAGACTTTAATGAAATCTCCTGAGCAACGATTAGATTGTTCTGGATATGCCTATCACTAATAAAAGGACTTTGTTGATAAGTAATAAAGTCATTCAGAATAGGTTTTTATCTCAAAACTAGGAACTTTGCAAGGACTTTATAAGAGAAATTACAAAGAGCTATTGGTCTAAAATGGGCAGGATTTCCATGATGCTTTACTTTAAGGATAAGAGCAATGTTGGTTTCATTAATAGGGTTAGGGATATTATCACTGATAAAGAAATCATTAACAACAAGGAGAAGGTCATGACAAACCAGATGCCAATTGTCTTGAAAGAAAGTTCATGAAAAGCCATCAGGACCTGGTGCTTTATTAGCACCAAGAGAGAAGACAACCTCCTCAAGTTCCTCCAAGCTGGATTCTCTCAAAAGATGCTTATTGGTAAGACCATCAACATAGGGATCAATATGATCTAGAACTCAATTTTCATCAGAAGTTGGTTCAGCTTTGAATAAGTCAGAAAAGAAAGACTAGAAGTAAGATTTGATACTTGTCTCATCCTTTAGCCAAAAGCCACAGTCATTTTTTTATTCTGCAGTTATGATTGTGAGCCCTTCTTCTGATAACATATTGATAGAAGGAATGAGTGTTTTTGTCTCCTTCTTCCAGCCAATTCAACTTAGCTCTTTGAGCCCAGTACCACTCTTCCTTATTCCAGATTTCAGCCAATTTCCTTTTAAGAGCCTTTTTCTCATTCCATTCTTCCAAGATATTATCATTCAGGGCATTGATTTTTTCTTTAATGTTCCTGATTTTAAGAGTGGGCTTACCTCTGAGATTAGAGCTCCAAACCTTGAAAGCTCTTTTGTAACCATTCATCTTAATGGCCTCTTATAGAACTTGAATTATCAAGGGAGAGCCTAACCCATGACAATTCCAGCAAATGCTCTTCATTGAACAATGAGTGGCATTTCAAGGTTGTCCACCATCACCTCATTTTCATAGAAGAGAAAAAAAACTCATCTTGGCTTCCCATAATCTTTTTTTAGTTTCAAATCCTTGGTATTATCTTTCTTAGCTTTCTTACTATTATCCTTTGGTTGAATAACCACACCCTTAGTCTTAGGTCTCCCTTTACTCTTAGGTTGAGTCGATTTGATGTCAATTCTAGAAGAAGATTTTGAGT
Organism: Datisca glomerata; assembly: GCA_003255025.1. Lineage (NCBI taxonomy): Eukaryota > Viridiplantae > Streptophyta > Magnoliopsida > Cucurbitales > Datiscaceae > Datisca > Datisca glomerata. Next base: position 1,090,341 of record QANY01001086.1, read on the forward strand.
TCAATTGATTTGTCACAGAGGTATTTGTGTGAGTTCTTTATTTGAATAACAGGTTCTCCGTATTCTCCAAAGTCTTGATGACCAAATCTCTATAACCATTAGTATGACAAACATTCCTATCCACTGGATTTTTAGCACCACCATGAAGAAAATCTTCATTGATGTTAATGGGAGTTTTCAAATTTGCCTCAGCTTTGAGCCATTCACCATACATGCATAATCTTCCCTCTCTAGGTTCTTGGCAACCCCTTAAGTCATGACTAATCTTTCTACAATAAGAGCATGAATGTGGAATCCTCTCATACATCATGTCGATCCAAATAGAGGCTTTGTCCTTGTGTTTCACCCAAATGCTAGGTTTAAGAGCATTCTCAATGTTGAGATTGAGTTTAAGCCTGACCTGGACAGACCACTTTCAAGAGTATATAATTCAATTCCAGGATTTCACCTACTTGGGAGGCCAATCTTCTCACCAGAGATTCCAAGTTATAGTCTTGAGGGAGATCTTGAGATTGAAGCCAAACTGGATAGGTATTAAATAAATTTTCAAAGGGTTGTGTTCCCGCCACATACCTTTGAACAATCAGGAGAGTTCTATTAAAGGTCCACGAGCCCCTAGTCCACACCTTATCCGGACGCATCTTTTGACGATTCAAACTGAAATAAGAAGAGATTCTTTTCCAGAATTTTGATGTCCAGATTGAAATCCAAATTCTAACCTCTTCGAAGCACCAGAGCCATGGTGGAGGTGTTGATCATTTTATCAGAGACCAACTTACCAACAAGCCATTTATCTAATTTCCTTTCTTCAATAGGGAGCAAGTCTTCAATATCAATCTCAAATTGATCCTCCATCATGTGAAAAACTCCAAGTCAGAAAAATGCAGAAAAATAGAGTAGAAGGGAGACGAGAGGCACGATCAAGAAGAAGATTGATATAGAGTCAATATAAGAAGAGATAACCAAACAGAAAGAAGTTGGTAATAAAAAACAGAAATCACGATGGACACTAACGTGCATGGAAATGATGTAGGAATAACGTAGGCGTAAAAAGTTAAGATAGATCGTAAAAATCAAAAGCTTTGATGACGTAGGGTTTAGGGAGAAGGAATTACCACTGGAGATAAGAAAAGAAAAAAAAAGGATTTAAGCATGAATATGATCAATATCCAAGGATAGATCACATGCAAACATCCATTAAGATTAAGCACCAAGGAAGGGCTCAAATCTGCGGAAGATGCATGATGAAGAAGTCAGAAATCATGGATGAATCATGAAGGAATCTTGGAGTAATCTTGGAGTAATCTTGGAGTAATCTTGAACATTCCATAACAGAGTCAGAAATCATGGATGAATCATATGAAATTGATGAGAATTTGATTAACTTAGAATGCACATGTAAGATTACCATATTGCTTAGTAATATTTGAGAATATTACACATGTTTACTGACTACTCCGAACGTAAAATAGCTGTGATTGGTAGCCAAAACATATAATTGAGAATCCTGTACTGAATTTTTTAATTTCTCCTATTTACCCTTAAATTCAATTAAGTATATCAATTGTTAGTTATTATTTTTTGAACTTATATAATCTCGTATAAAATAATAAAAATAATATTTTGAAAATAAAATTGTATGTGAGACGTCTATATAGAAAGAAGAAAAAAGTAAGTAGAAAGAAGAAAGACAGAAGTGGAATTATAATAATCATTGTAATGTCTGAGGAAATTATAGATATGCAATTTATGAGAATTGAAGATTTAGAAATCCAAAATTTGAAGACATCCAATTCCCTAGAAATTAGATGAGATAGAAAATTAAAACCAAAATTACTTTTAAACGTAAGAATGTTTTATCATATGCCATAGGAATCAGCAGATGCCCTTGCTCGAATATACTCCTAAAAAACGAGGTCTTAATTGATTTAGGTAGCACAAATTTAAAAAAGAAATCTGAATGAAAGTTGATATCTGGGGTATACATACAAGTTACATTAGCATTGACCTAAGTAGAATAATGTATATGAATCCCAAGGAGGAAAATGTCAATTATATTATTTGATTTTATTTGCATAATTATTCCGTCCTAAAGTATAAACCCATATAGATGGAATCGACTTTTGTAGCTTGACGCATTCAACAACACGTGATTTTCCTAAAATTATTCTTTCTAGAAAACTTAAAAGGAATCGTTCCAAGATGTGACAACTAACATGCTTTCAATATCATATTTTAGAAAATAATCTTCAACACTACAAGAAAATAACGAACGGAGGTAGAAAAATAACTTTTATTGCGATAGAAGGGTGTAATATTTTTTTTTCAAAATTACATTATAAATTTTAAAGAGAATGTAAGAGTGTGACTCGAGCCAACGACATCTAAAATATGAATATGAAAGTTTAATCAACTGCACTAACCCACAACCTCAAGGATGTCATATTAAAAGACACAAAATTTATGTATATATATGTTATTCTAATCATTGCATATGCACAGATAAATATGTAAAAAGTGTCATCCTAAGAAACAAAGTTTATATATAATTATTAGGTTATTCTAACTATAGATTATACATATACATATATACATCTTACTACTGCTAAAAACATGGATATTTGAAAAATATTTCATTGACAATTCTATCCAAACATATTAATAGTATTCCTTAAATAACCTTATGACGATTGATTTAAATAAAATAATGAGGTAGAAACAATAAATTCAGATAAAATAATAATTAGGTGTAGACAATAATTTGAGACGAATTAATGAAATATAGACAATAAATTAAACAAATTTACTAAATAAAATTAATTAGTGAATTTATATATCATCATTATTTTATTAAATAATAAATTAGCCGAATAATCCCATTCAATATCATTATTCACTTCCATTGACAAGTATTTATTCAAATTTAATTTAGTTAATTTCAAATTTATTTTAGTTATGAATTTTTCAGATTTTGATATAAAAATGAATTTGAAGTATACATATGTTTCAATATATAAAAAGTCCATGAAAAGTTCTAAAGTAACTAAAAAATTTTATAGCAGAGAATAATAATATCAAATGAAAATATCAACACTAAAATAAATTAACTATTATTAAACAACAATAGTGTTCACACTCTAACTTCTCGATCATTGTTATATTCTTGCATTCTAATTCTAATTCTTAAATGTTAATTAATAGCTTAAATAATTCGTAGAATTGAATGAGCTATAAATTATGGTTATCATAATTTAATTTAATTTCTTTTAAACTATGGAGTATAAAATCTCAATTCTAAGGTTTTTTAAAATAAAATTAGATTTAGAATACTAAAAGCAAAGGGAGATGATAACTGAGAGAAACTCAAAAAACCTCTAATCATAAAAGTACATTTGAACAAAGTTCAATAAATGATTAAAGTATGTGATTTAGTTAGTATATTTTGTTTTATTTCAAAATTAGAAGTATTGAATTCCAAAAAAATTGGAGCGTTGATAATAATTTGATTTTTAGTATTTCAATAAAAAAAGACAAAATTAAGAAACTCTATTAAGCATAATAAAAGGAGTTACAAAAATCAATTACATATTATAATTACTCAATTCATTATTGATATTAACAAGCCTTCTATAACAATTTTTTTCTATAAATCTTCATTATTGCTATTAAGAAGCCTTCAACGACAAATGCTTTATATAAAGAGTATTTTTTTTCAATCAAGTAGTTGATCAAATTTTAATTCACCAAGTTAATTCTTGATAATTTATAAGTTGGTGTTCTATCACTCTACATGTCAAGATGGTATATAATTAATATAATCATTTTTATGTATTAACTTTACAAAATTATAAGTATACTATGTCAGTTTTCATATCAATATAAATTAATCAATTTATTTAATGATAATCATACAATGTGTACGTGACTAATGTATTTAAGTGTGTGTCTATATATATACACACGCATATATATATATATATATATATATATATATATATATAAAATTAAATATGAGACTCCTCTCATTATGATCCTCCCGATCCACGTTGGCTAGTAAACAACGTGTGCTAGGTTCACTTCTTAGTTTCTTGATCTGTTGCTGAAGCGTAGCCGTACTTTTTAAGCCATGAGCCGTTGTTTCACGAATCTCAACCACCAATTAACTAAAACCGCGTCTATGTTTTGTTGTTGCTCTTCCAAGTTCCAACTGAGGGGGCACCCACTAGTTAATCATAAACGTTGTCTCCGTCTCCCTTTAGACATTCAGTCGTTAATACAATATGACTTCTTTTTTCTTATTGATGCATTTGAAAATATAAAGTAGAATTTAAATGAATTTTTGAGTTTAACCCTTAATGAAAGCACGGTCGAGTGAAGGATTAAACATCTCCACTCTCTTTCTCTATAGTCAACTTGCTGATTACTCAACTTGTACACAAAAACACATAAAAATGGGGTTGGAAGCCCTTCAACGAGAGGGTGGTGGTGCTGCCAAAAAGCCTCTGATGCTCAAGTTAGCTTACACATATATACATTTATACATATATACACATATACATACATACATACAAACATACATACATGAATGCATGCATATATACATACATTCATACAATATACATACATGTATACGGACATACATACATACATACGTACATATATATCTACACACGTACATACATACATACATACATAAATATATGCATAAGAAGAAAAGAGAAGCCTTGAGAAGCACTTCTTTTTTTTTTTAACTCTTTGAGAAGCACTTCACTTAGCCTTTCTTTAGTAGCTCTTCCCCTCTTCTCCACAACTCTCGATTCCTGGACGATATGTGGGAGAACTCAAGCAAGCAATCAGTGGCCCGGCTTGTCTTCCTAGGTCTACTTAGTGTTTCCTATAGGTCATGTTGTGCCTTGGAATTTTTTAGAATTATGGACTCGGGCATACCACCAAAATGACTTCCCCTAGATAGGAGAATTTTTCAGAATGATAGATTACGTGATAACACTTGCTAAGGCGGAAAGGGATGGTATATGTTAAGCATCTAACTCTTAATGTTCGAGCTAATGTTATTTAATAAAGGTCTTTCCCTACTAATGAATGAATCCTTTTAATAAATGCCCATTTCAGAGTGTCATTTAACTCTACATTGACATACATACATACATACATCCATACATGCATATGTACATACGTACATACATACATAGGTATTTATATACATACAATACATAAATACATACACATATACGTACCTACATACATATGTACATAAGTATATACCTACATATGTACATACCTACATACAAATATATACATACATACACACACAAATACATATACACATACATACATACCTATGTATGTACATACATATCTACATACATAAATATATACATACGTACATACTACATACATAAATATTACTTTGTAGAAAATAAAATGTGTGACCCCTCTGGCGCTGTAATTGTCTAGTAATTTTTAGCCACTTCAGAAACTGCCCATTATATTAAACCTTTTGTTTAACATACTACATTTAGCATTTTTATGCATACCATTCGTACGTGTTTCCTGCAACTTACTTACCATCTTCCAACGAGTTCTCTATTTACAGCTTTCGACTAGATTAATGAAGTTTTTGTTCTCACATGATGAAGTTGATAGGCTCTTCTTTACGGTACATATAAATTCATTAACCCATAAAAAGATCGGAAGAATTCGTTTTAAATGATTACAAGAATGGAAAACATGCTTTATTTTAGGTTGATATGCTTTAAAGCTGATGAATTTTGTGTAACATAATGCTTAGTTGTAAATTTTTTAAAGATTGAGTTCCAAAATGGTTCAAATGATTTCGCAGGGTAATTTAATTGCAAAAAAGCTGAACTGCATTGGTTGCTTTGATTTTCTAATGCCACTAATAATTTTCTAGGTAATTTCTTTTTGCCTCTTCTGGAAAATAGTAATTTCCTTCATTGATTTTTAATTTTTATTTTCGTTTTGTAGTTTAGGCTTTAAAATTAGTGCTATAGACTAGCTTTGATATTAAAATTACTATGATATTCTTCAAATTGAGGGTGATTAATTTATTCTTTATAGAGCCTTCTAGGGTTTTTTTGTTTATTATATGTATATTTAATTATCATGTAATTATCATTCTGATAGCCTTTTAGGGCTCTCTGCCCCTACCTAATTCAGCGGTTTAAATCCATCTTGTTTTGTGGCTGTCGATTGCGAAACTCACTATGATCCTCCGGATCCATGTTGGCTACTGAAGTTCCAGTTAACACGTTGTGCTGGGTTTAGTTATCAATTTCGAAACGAAACGAAATAGGAGATTGTAATTTTTCATCAAGAATTTCAGTTTGTTTCGGTCGAGTTTCAGTTTGTTTCGGCTAAAATACTCCTATAAATTTATGTTGTTTTAATTGAATTTATTCTTAATATGTTTATTTTATAGAGGTATGGTGGGATTAGTTTGGTAGAGATACTCCTGAATTACCAAGTTTAATGAGGATGATGATTATGAAACTCATGTAAATTAGTTGTGATGTTAAACATTTGTGTTTCATGATGATAATGCTATTTAACATGATGTTTTGGTTGAAATTTAATGTCATTAATATGATGTTTTGTTGAATTTTAATGGTAATTACGTATTATTTGCATGATATAATCTATTGATTCAATTTTTTCTTGGTTATATTATATATAATAAATTTTATAACATTATTATATATGACTGATTTCTGAAACGGCACACCGAAACATCAAAATATCCGAAACGTTTCATTTTCTCAGAAAACCAAAACGGACACCGAAACAAAAAATGACTACTATGTTATACCCCATTTATCTCACACTATAAGAAAATGGTCTTTAGCGAACAACCTTTTAGCCACGAAAATAAATTCGTGGCTAAAAGCTTGTTTCAGCGATCAACATTTTTGTTTGTCGCAAAAGATTGGACCCGGAAAAAAAGAAGGTGCGCGCCAACTATTTTTTGGCTTTTTGCCGACGCATTTTTAAATCCGTCGGCAAAAGTCTTGTTTTTACGGACCAAATTATAAATTGGTCGATAAAAGTCATCTTTTCCCGACGAACTAACTAATTCGTCGTGAAAGAGTGACACAAAAATGATGTCGCTTCTTTAGAGGAATAAAACCCTCTCATTTCCCCTCACTTCCCTCACTCTATGCAGAGCTCCCTCCCTCTCATCCCCTCGCAAAGCTCCACCTTTGCCACTTGTCGTTGGGTTATCCTCCTTCGTCGATTATCGCCAAGGTTTAGGTAAGCAAACCTCTTATTTCTTCTTCTTTTTCAATCATTCTTTCTGCAGATTAAAAGCTAGGGATTTGTTGTTACAGTGAGTTTTTGAGAAATCATACTTGGGGTCCCAAATTTTGGAAGATATTTTTAATTTTGGAGGTTCTGTAGGTATATATAAACTCAAATTTGTTCATTTTTTGGTTTATTTGGTCTGAGAACTACGTAATTTCTGAAAATCAGCAATTAAGTGTATCTGTTTGTTTTGTGTGTACCCTCAAACGTCTGAATCTTGAGTTACTATAGTAGTCAACTTTGTTTCGGTATTCGTTTCGGTCTGAAAAAAAGAAACGTTTCGGATATTTCAATGTTTCGATGCGCTGTTTCAGAAATCGGCCATCTAAAATAATGTTATAAAATTTATTATATAAGATATAACTAAGAAAAATTTGAATCAATAGATTCTATCATGCAATAATACGTAATTACCATTAAAAATTATAAAACCTCATATTAATGACATTAAAATTCAACAAGAACATCATATTAAATAGCGTTATCTTCATGAAACATTCAAATGTTTAACATCACAACTAATTTGCTTGAGTTTCATCATCATCATCTTCATTAAACTTTGTAATTCAGGAGTATCTTCACCAAACTGATCCCACCATACATCTATAAAAGAAACATGTTGAGAATAAATTCAATTAAAATAACGTAAATTCATAGGAGTATTTCGGCCGAAACTCGACCGAAATAGATTGAAACTGACTGAAATTATGGGTGAAAAATTACAACCCCTATTTCGTTTCGGTTCCTCATCGGAACCAAAACGTTTCGGCCATTTCGGCCCGAAACGAAACAAAGTTGATAACTAAGTGAGGTACCCTTAATTTTCCGAGTTTGAATGAAGTGGAAGAACTAATGAGAATAAAGGAGTAGTATTTTATTCTGTGTCTGTTTCTTTTGTGTGCATTTATGTGATTGCTATTGTAAAATCTGGTTTAGTGTTCAACTTTGATTGATGGAGTTGGTGAAAATCAAATCTCTTGTTGCAAGACTATCATTACTTCGTGGAGGGAGGGAGGGAGATGCTTATATGTTATAGTCAAAGGTAATGAATAACGTAGAACTAGAAATACATGGGCACTAAAAACTTGAAGGCCTCATAAATGGTGCTAAACGGTTATCATTCACACAAATAGAAAGCAAGCTTTCATTTTTATCCCATCTAGCATACTATTACATAAACATATTTGATATTGGTTTAAGATTGTACGTCATTTTTATTGAGTTAGAGGACACCTTATCCATTATCTTATCCCATGAAAACCAATTGTGATTCGTTAGCTTCCACGTACCACAGATGCTTCAGTAAAACATAATTCTTCTAAATCATCATGACGGCCATGTTTGAGTCAATATATAAGTGTATGTTTGGTGATCTGTAGTGTTATTAGTAACTTATAGTTGCTTCTCTAATATTTGAGTCAATATATAAGTGTATGTTCCCAAACATGTATATACACTTTGTAATGATTCTTATTATAATAGTTTCTTATTCTTTATTTTATTGTAGGGGCTTCATCTTCTTCGGAGAGTGTGATAAAGGTTCGCGGACCAACAAGAAGGATTGAGTTGGAGAGGTTAGTGAGCTTTATAAGAAAATTACCAATCGATATCCTTCCTCCCGGTGTTGAGAAACATGTTGGACAGCGTACAATCAAATTCAAACACGAGATTGGTACCCTTGTACGACAATTCGTACCACTTTAATATGAGGGTTGGTCCAACGTGCCTCCAAAATTCTAGACAGTTATAATTGATAGGTTGCAGGTAATAATGACATATTTCTTTATTGTTATATTATTTTATTACATGATTGATAGTAAAAGATTATTGCATGTCTATTTTAACTTTGAATCGACCAGTAGTACTATGATCGAATGGATTAAACGCTAAGCTGCTAGCACAACATCTAAGATAATAGTGTTAGTTTCAATGTGTGAGTGTGTATGGGGGGAGGGGGGGAGAGGGTTTTCACTTTGTACCTAAGCGTGCTATATATATTTGTTTAATATTTTTTATTGATGCTCATTGTATAAGATAATAGTGTTAGTTTCAATGTGTAAAAGAGAGATTTGAGAGGGGGGTTTCTAACTTTGAATCAGATTTTGCTAGATACTTTTTGAATACTTTTAGATTAATGAATATATTTATCTTAAATTTGACTCATTGAGATGTTATAGGAACGCATGTGTGCTTTATGGGATGAGTCTATCGCTGAGTGTGCCACACCTCACATCGAAGAAGAGATAGTTGAAGAAGTCATGAAACTAAAGGTCCTCGACGTGGAGCCCCACCCATATCTTCTAAGAAAATGAGTCATTGATGTGAAAATGTAGTTTTACAAAAATAAATTAAGTCGTTGGTGAGCCAACTGCAAAGCTTACTCGCTTGGTCTCGTCAAAATAATTTTCAAGCTCCTAATGGTGTCTGAACAACAAAAACATGGGGTTCAGAATATTTGTTAAACTTCATAGTTGTAACAATCGAATTTGGATATTATCTTTTGAATTATCTTTTTTGCATACATTTATGAATCATCTTTTATATTATAGTATGTTTCAGAGATTTTGTAATGAACTACTTTACATTACATATATTATTAATGATCATTATATGTATTTCTTAGAAAACTATTGTGTATAATAAATACTTTGATGATATAGTTGACAATTAGATATATGAAAACTAAAAATCTAATATTTTTTATAAATATTCTATAAGAATACATTTTTTTACTAAATTAAATTCGTCGCTAAAAGCTTTCGCCACTAAATTAATTTCACCACAAAAATCTTTAGACGACCAACATAAGTTTAGTCACGTTAGCTTTTTCCGACAAACGCTTCTTGGTCACCAAAAGTTTTTGGCGACCAACATTTATGTCGTCGAGATAAAACCCACGATGACATGGTCCTTCATCGCAAAAAGCTATTGTAACGAAGTAGATTCGTCGCAATAAGCTAACACGATGAAGACTCTTTTTCATCGTGAACCATCTTCGTTGACGAAGCGGAGACAACGAAGTTCGCTATGAACTTAACTTCGTCGCATAGTAGTCAATTTCGTTTTGGTGTTCGTTTTGATTTTCAGAGAAAAAGAAAACGTTTCGGATATTTTGGTGTTTCGATGCACCGTTTCGAAAAAAAATGAGTCATCTAAAATAATGTTATAAAATTTATTATATATAATATAACTACGAAAAAAATTGAATAAATAAATTATATCATGCAAATAATACGTAATTACCATTAAAATTCAACAAAACATCATATTAATGACATTAAAATTCAACAAAAACATCATATTAAATAGGAGTATTTTGATCGAAACAGACTGAATGTCAGCCGAAACAGACCAAAACAGACTAAAATTCTGAACGAAAAATTACAACCCCCTATTTCATTTTGGTTCCTCCCCAGAACCAAACGTTTCAGCCATTTCGGCCTAAATGAAATGAAATTGATTACTAAGCTTCGTCGGTAAAACCTTGCCGACGAATTTTGGGGCTTTAGCTTGTAAATGATTTTTTCGGTATGGGGAACCCTTTATAAAAGAATAATAAAGATAATAATTTAAAGAGAGAATGAGAGAATAGAGACACTATAATTTACGTGAAAAACTATGATATTCTCTTATATTTTGTAGAGGTATGTGTCTCTTAGCTCTGTGTTATTTTTTTTAAGTTGTTACATATGCCTTTATTTATAGGCCTTTAATTAGTCACACAAAAAATCTTATACAACTTATTTAATTTTATCTGAAAATAGGTACAATAGAATATTTCACTAAAATCTAACTTATCAACATTAACAACTGAAGTAAATATTGACCGTCTGATCAATCTAATAGTCTTGATTAGCTTCCCTTTGGATTGCCATATTGGCAAGCCATGTACTTTCGTCTGATTGGTCTCTTCTTCATAACCGACTGGTTGATCATATAATTCTCGTTCTATCTTCTCGTCGATGTAATCTTCGGTCTAGATGATATCACGTTTCATGTGAAATTTTGTCTGTTCATTGGCCCACATTACAGTAAACAAAATTTTATTTGTTAAAGTGTAATGATTTGTCTTTTGTTATTCTGATGTTACTTCTGCCCATTTATGTTCTTATGTGTTTCTTGAAAACACGCGACGTTGTTTTTTCATGTAACTTTTTGATTGTCTGTTGTCAGTTGTGGTTTCCCCTTTTGATTTTGCCATTACGTTTTTCTGTTCCCGTTCACAAATGCTTTGTAGTTGTCGAGTAATTTTTTTATCAGTTTGCCGTCGATGATGATTACTACTTCTTCATTTGTTGTTACGTCTTTTTGTTCCTTTCACTACGGACTCATTGATACAGTTTTTCCTGTTTCTTCGTTTTACATTTTCCTTCTCTCGTACGTTAAGATCTTAAGATCTGTGACAAGAATATTGTACAAAAATAATAACATAATAATTTATTGAGATGAGTGAGGACCAAGTGTACTGTTTCTACTGTTTCATAATTGCATCGCATGAGTTTGAGTTTCTACTGTTTCATAATTGCATCGCATGAGTTTGAGTTTGATGTTTCGTATTTTTTGGTAGAGTTTCTACTGTTTCTTTGTTTTATTTTTCTTTTTCTCGTTTCATATCTTCCTTGCACTCCTACTTCGATCAATATCAATTAATCTGTTTGTGTAATTTTATTTCTATTGAACTCCCTTTTGTTGTACTTCATTTACTGACTTAAGCAAATTTAGAGGTCAAAATCCGGTACTGTGCCGACTTTAAGCTTTCAACAAAATCAGTTCTTAAATACTTAGAAAACTTTTGGCTCCCAATTCTCTTGAGAATATCTATGTTCTTTTGTGAAATTTGTTCCTGAGGATAAGATTTTAGATTCTTTATGATATACATGATTCCTCAAGAACTTAAGTTCAAATAAAGAACCATGGCACTATCTTTATTTTGAGAGAATGAATTACAAACTGCCATTTTCTTTTGAGATGATGACTTAGGTTTAAATAAAAAACCATGTTCCTATTTTCATTATCAGCGAAGGACTTACAAACTGTCATTTTCTTTTGAGTGGAGGACTTAGGTTCAAATAAAAAACCATGGTCTCATTTTCATTTCCTTCTGAGTAGGCTCCTTCTGTGGATCCATGACCCCGTTTTAATTTTCTACCAGTTCATTGATAGAGGTTTTTCCAGATTCTTTTCCTTTCCTCCGTTTTGCACTTTTTTATTTTATATTTCTCCATTTAGTTTTTTCGGTTTATCTTTTTCCACTTTAAACTTTTTCCTTCCTTTTCTCGCTTCTTTTTACTTTACTCCTGGTTTTCCTATTCTAAAACGTTGAAACTGTGGCCTTCCTTTACTTGATTTTTCTTTACTCAGTTTTTCTTTACTGAGCTTTTCTTACTCAGCTTTTTTTTTTGCATTTCTTAACTCAACTCTTCTTTTCTGTTTTTCTTTACTCAGCTCAGCGTTTTTTTTCACTTTTCTTTACTCAACTTTTCTTTACTCAACTTTTAATATCTGTCTTTCTTTATTCAACTTCGCCTTTTTTTCTCAGCTTTTCTTTTCAGTCTTTCTTTACTCAGCTCAGCCTTTCTTTTCTCAGCTTTTCTTTTTGCGGCTTTTCTTTTTTTAGCTTTTCTTTACTTAGCTTTTCTTTTCTGCCTTTCTTTTTTCATATTTTCTTTTCTACATTTCTTTACTCAGCTCTTCTTTTCTTGAAACCCATTTCTATATTCTGAAATTCTTCTCCTTACTCTTTTTTTTTAGTATTCCGCTCTCTTTCTTTTGTTCTTATCATTTGTCCATCGTGACTTTCAGTTCTTTTTTAGAGTATAACCTATGTGTTACCCCTCTCAAGGACTCATGCCCTTAGTTCCTTCAAAAAATATAACTTATAAATGACCCATCCCAAGGACTTACGGTCTTAGTTCCTTCTAAAAGTAGGACTTATGAATTGCCCTTCTCAAGGACTTACGATCTTAGTTCCTTGTGAGAGTAGTACTTATGAATTTCCCTTCCAAGAACTTACGACCTTAGTTCCTTCTGAGAGTAGGACTTATGAATTGTCCATCATACGGACTTACTCTCTTAGTTCCTTCTGAGAGTAGGACTTATGAATTGTCCCTCATACGGACTTACTCTCTTAGTTCCTTCTGAGAGTAGGACTTACGAATTACTCTTCCTAAGAACGTATGCTCTTAGTTCCTTGTAAAAGAGTAGGACTTATAAATTGCCCCTCCCAATAAATTACTCCCTTATCTCCTTCTAAAACTAGGACTTATGAATTGTCCCTCCCGCGGACTTACGCCTTTAGTTCCTTCTAAAAGTAGGACTTACGAATTGCTCATTCTAAGGACTTACACCCTTATTTCCGTTGTCAAAGAAAAGAGTAAGTTGACAGCCTACATGTTATCATGCCATAAGTTTTAATTGAGAGCTTCCGTAAGATTCTTCTAAAAGTTGATTTTTATACGCTTCCGGTGATATATAATCCTCCATGTAATTATCTTCAATTGACACTGTATAATTTCCAAATCTGTTCGTTCTGCATAATATATCTTCCTGAACAACCTTCATGAAAATTATTATAACTTTTGTTGGGGAGCTCTGAATCAAGTTCTGTAAAAACATTTCAAGAAGTATACATCCGTATCTTTTTCAATAATGTATAGTTTTTCATATAATATTTTCTAAACGAAGCAACCTAAAAATTCAATTTGAAAGATGTGAATAACCTTACTTTTCTGAGTGATATGTACCAAAATTACTGTAATTTTTATCGAAATCTCCAAAATGAATTCTGTAAAATTCTCCAATAAGTTGACATTTGTATCTTTCCGATGATGCAGGATTCGCTGTGTGGTTGGATTCCAATAAATATAGTTTAATTTTCAAATTTGATCATTCTGCATAATCCACTTTCCTGAACAGCTTCCATGAGAATCGTCATAACTTTTTCATGAGCTCCAAATCAAGTTATGCAAAATTCTTCAAGCTGTAGACATCTACATATCTCTAATGTTATGTATTTGCTATGTAATATTATCAAAATTGATACAGTCTAAAAATTAAATTTAAAAAGCCTTCATATATTTACTTTCTTGAATAACACCAACGAGAGCTGCCATCACTTTTGATTAGGAGCTTGAAATTGATTTCTGTAAAAAATTTCATAAAGTAGATTTTTGTATCTTTCCGTTGATATAAGATTCGTCATACAGTTGGCCCCCAGTCAATGCAGTTTAATTTTTGAATTTAAGGTTTTGCATAATCTACTTCCTAAGCAACGTAAATGAGAATCGTCATAACTTTTTCTCATGAGCTTCAAATCAAGTTTTGCAAAATTTGTTAAATAGTAGATATATGCATCTTTCTAATGACATATAATATACTATGTAAGTCTGTTTAATTAAGTTAAAAAAAATTAAATTTACAAGACATGATTAAGTTTACTTTCCTGTACGAACATTACCATATTTTTTATCTAGAGCTCAACTTGAATTCTGTAAAATTCTCCATGAAGGAGACTCTCATATCTTTATAATTATATGACTCGCTATGTAATTTTTCTTTCAACGTTTTTTGTTCCAGTTTCCATTTTCATTTCCATTGTCAGGACGTTTCTGTTTTCATTGTTTGTACATCTTTTATTTTTCTCATAAAGTCCATTTGATGGGCTATCAAGTCGTAGTCTTCCGTTCTAAAAATTTGAATGTTGTCTTGTTGGCCTTCCCATTTTATAATTAAGTGGCAGCTTTCAGCTCTAAAGTGGTAGGTCTCTCGTTCTGAAGTGGCAACTTTCTTGACTGAAGTGAACGTGATCTTATTTGTTCTTTTTTTCTTTTCTGCCGAATTTCTATTCTGAAATTATCTTCCTTTATTTTTTATTTTCTGGTAAATTTTTGTTCTGAAATTCTTTTCCTTTCTTTTTCTTTTCTAGTATGAATTTATGTTCTAAAATTCTCTTCCTTTCTTTTTTGTTCTGGTCCGAATTCCTATTCTGAAATTCTCTTCCTTTCTTTTTTCTCTTTTCTGGTCTGAATTTCTGTTCTGAAATTCTCTTCCTTTCTTTTTTTTTCTTCTGGTCTGAATTTGTATTATGAAATTCTCTTCCTTTCTTTTTTCTTTTAGGGTCTAAATTCTCGTTCTGAAATTCTTTTCCTTTTTTTTTCTGGTCTAAATTTTTGTTCTGAAATTCTCTTCCTTTCCTTTAATTTTTTTTTGTCTCAATTTCTGTTCTAAAACTCTCTTCCTTTCTTTTTTCTCTTCTAATCTAGATTTTCTGTTCTGAAATTCTCTTCCTTTCTTTTTTCTCTTCTGGTATGAATTCCTTTGGTTGAAGCTTCCGCGGTGGTGACGTTTCATTGGCTACGATATTGTCCCTCATGGTTGGTGACGATGGCGGCCGTTACCTCAATTTCCCATATCCGATCCCCAACAAATAACATTTTATTAACTCATCCACAACCAGTTTTCCGTTTCCAGCTCCGTATTACCTTTTTCGTTTCTGCTTCCAACTCGTTCCTCTTTTAATTCCATTGTTGCGGGGGCGTTTGGTTTGGTTTTGAGTATTTTTTAAATGGATTTCTTGAGTTTTTTCTCATCTCTCATCGAGAGCCCCAAAATATAAAGGACTTTTTTCGGTATGGGGAAGCCTTTACGAAAGAATAATAAATATAATAATTTAAAGAGAGAATGAGAGAATAGAGACGCCATGATTTACGTGAAAAAACACTTAAAGAGAAGAAAAACCATGAGAAAAACTATGATATTCTCTTATATTTTGTGGAGGTCTGTGTCTCTTAGCTCTGTGTTGTTCTTATTTTGTATGTTGTTACATGTGCCTCTATTTGTAGGCATTCAATCAGTTACACTGAATCTGATACACGCTATCTAACTCTATCTAAAAATATGATCAACATGATATTCCACTGAGATATAACTTATCAACATTAACAATTTAAGTGAATATTGACCGTCTGATCAATCCAATAGTATTGATTAGCTTCTCTTTGTATTGCCACATTGGCAAGTCCTGTACTTTCGTCTGATTGGTCTATTCTTCATAACCGTCTGGTTGATCTTATGGTTCTTGTTCTATCTTCTCTTCGAATGAGTTTTCGGTCTAGATCTTGCCACGTGTCATATGAAATTTTATCTGTTCATAGCGACTAAATTGTTCCGTTAATGCACATTGGTTGTTTTTGCTTAATTATTCATTGCTTCTTATGTATCCTACTATTAGTTATGTAATCTCTAAATTACTGGAGTTCATGAGTCTGTCATACTAGAACTTTTAAAGTATTTCTTCGCGATTACTAACGAAGAGATTCAAGAACAATATTTATTTTCCCCTAATTCTTAGAGCAACCAACAACAGTTAATGATAAGTTCGTCTTATTCATCCACGTTATGGAAGTAGTTAATACGTTTTTTTTAAGAGAAGTAGTCAATACGTTTTTTTTTAAGAGAAGTAGTCAATACTTAATTCCGTCTTTGGAGATAAATTTGCTATTCATGCCGCACTTCTTCCGTCATATAATGCGCATCGTACATGCCCACGTGTCATAATCTCACAAGATTGGTGAAGTGGTATTTTCAATAATAATGAATATAAATACGAAAGTCTAGAGTATTGATTCGTATTGTTTATTTGCTCTTAAGTGTAAACACATTTTTTAAAATCATTTTAAGTCTTTTTTATTCATGCCTAGAAGGGTTTTGTCTTTATGCTTGGAGCAAGATAAAATTTAATATTCTTCCCTACTGGCAGAAAAATTTGTATGACTCATCAATGAAAATTGTGATCTAGAGATAAAATAATCATGTGATTTATTCTATTAAAATAGTTTGTAAATATTATATATGTTTATTTATTTTTTCATTTCTAAGTATACTCGTAATATACATCCATATATAAATGAAATTTTATATTAAAGTATGACATCCAACCAACCTTGAAATGAATGTTCCCATTACATCTTCAATCAATATATTTTTTTCTCTCTTTTTTTTTCATTTAAGGTCAAGAAACTATAGAAAATGACCAAACTGTTTGGCATGTTGTGGCATCACTGATCTATTCTGTGTGTGACATGTACTATGACAATATTTTTCTAATACATAATTTTAGCCGTGTTAAGCAAGTTGACGGGGTTTGATGTTTATAATCGTGGGAAATGTAGCTCACGTCCTATTCTTGGAAAGCTAACAAATGTAGTTTTGAGTTGAGAGTTATAGTTTGGCATTATCGTTTTCTCTCTTCTCTTTGGGAGAACTATAAGCATAGTCCATTTTGCAAAAATTACCAAAAAATAATAGCAAATATGGCCTAAAAACTACTGCAAATATTCAACTGACATAGATATATTATTTTCACATATGATACATCTGCCATACTACTTTCGGTTGATTGATTATGATATTTTGAGCAATATTCATTTTCTTTGTTAGAAAGACTATGCGTGTTTGAGAATGCGTATGACTAGTTAATATATATATATATATGGAAATGTTGAAAGAAGATTATTTTAATTGAAAACTATTTAGTACTCATATTCTCATGAAGCACTTGAGAGTATGTGTTTTTCTTTGTCGAGAAGCTAATAATTTTAAGTTAAAATATAAATGTATTATAACCCAAAACACAGCTACGCGTGAGAAACCCCATCACTAAGCATCCAAACAACGAAACTAAAACAGGCAACCTTTCACAACTACTGAACAAGATTAACAACTAAGCTAGTTTAACAAAAATGACAAAAACGACCCATACTCAAAGAAACAAGCTGACTAAGATTAGCAGCCAGCAGCGACAACTTGGAGCAGCTTGACATATCGAGGGTGGCAAGGGTCTTAGAAAGAGAACTAAATAAACACTTGAATATGTGTTTTTTAAAATGTTTTAAAATATTATAAGATGCTTTAAACAATACTTGTCACATACATATGATTTGTGAGAGATTACATAAATTGTAAATTGAATCTCAGATCATTGGTTTACAAAGACGTGGTTTCTATGGGATGTCATTAAGTAGTTATAATGATAATAATCTCTACTAGGTGTCATTGAATGATAAATATATCTGGAATTGGAAAATAATGAGAGTAGTATCCTGAGATGGGATCCGGATTCACTGTCATTTCTGAGTAACAGTAAAAACGAATGTTTGATCTTGTCTGTTCAGAAAGATCTGAACAGATCATATCTGTTAATATCTGTTAAAAAAAGTAAAATGTAAAAAGTAAAAAAAATTAATTTTATTACAAAAATACTTGGATCAGATCTGATCCGTTCAGATCTAACATAATGGTCAAATCTGACCTAACCTCAACTTCTGCAATTATCTAGCAACTGTAAAGAATCTATTTCCCTGAGATGATGTTGTTTATGGTATAAAGTGAAGGATTGGAATTTTTGTAAAGATATGACGTTTCCTAGTAGAAGTAGTAATGCGTCATCCTAATATTGTCATCTTATTATTAATTCTTTGATCTATATCTTTTGCATCACATGTTAAATAATATCTATATTAGCAAATAATAATAATAATAATAATAATAATAATAATAATAATAATAATAATAATAATAATAATAATGTAAAATTTATATTTAGTTTGAGAGGGGTTTGTTCGATGATATTGGAAAATGTATTAGTTTTACTGGCTATTTTCTCATTTTACCCTTTCTATTATTTTCTGTTAGTTTGCCTAAGCTCTAGTTGTTTAGAATTTATATTTTTCTCTGTAATAGTTTAGTCAAGATTCATATATGCTCGCAGGATTTGGGAAATGACGCCTTTGAATAGTAATGAATATAACTATGGTTTATTGCTCTTAAATGTAAACACATTTAAAAGTCAATGATCATTTTAATTTCTTTTTGCTTTTACCTAGAAGCTGGGTTTTTGTCATTATGTTTGGTGCAAGATAAAATTTAAAATTCTTCCTTGCAGGAAAATAATAATTTGTACGACTCATCAATGGAAATTGTGATCTGAAGCTAAAGTGATCATTTGACTTATTCTATTAAAACAGTAAAAACAATGTTTGACATTATATATATACAAAAGATTTATTTATTTGTAAGTGTATAAATCCATATATAAATGAAATTGATATAAAAGTATGACTTACAGCTATCTCTTTATTCTATTTAAGGTCAAGAAACTATAAAAAACGACCAATGTGTTTGTCATTTTGCGCATGACCAAAGAATAAACAAAATATTAATTTATAACTAAAATTGGTCATTGATGTATTTTTTTTCACTTACTTACCACTGATATTTTCTGTGAGTAACATGCACTATGGCAATATTTCCAAGAAAAGGTAAATCAAGAAGATGGTTGTCCATAATTTTTTTTAATGGAGCAGCTATTTTCAGGCTTTAATATTTTTTAAAAAAATTATTGTTTTGGCCATGTTAAGCAGGTTGATGGGATCTATATCGTGGGAAATGTAGCTCACGGCCTATTCTTGGAAAGCTAAGAAATGAAGTAGTTTTGAGTTGAGAGATAAAGTTTGGCATTATCTTTTTCTCTCTTCTCTCTAGTTCTGTAAAAATGTCTGAAAATTTGCAAATATGGCCTAAAAATAACGCAAATATGTCGCTGATGTATATACGTTTTTTATGTATATCTTGTATTTACTACTTTTGGTTGATTGATTATCTATTTTATAGTACTGTTAGCATTTTTGTCTAATTCTTGGTCAGTATGAAATTATTCTTAATATATATATTTTGATTGAATCGAATAGATAAAATATTCATTCTATTAATCTAATAAGTATGTAAGATGAAATTATATAGGGAAAAAATTGTGGTACATAAACCTTCAAGAAAAGAAAAAATGATATTTGGACCATGTTTAGTTTTTAACGAATCTAGCATTGTTTATAAAAAAGGACTTTGTTGCCCCTCGCTAGACCATGGTCTAGTAAACATATAATTCAGTAGAAAACTTTCAAATAAATTAGAAAACTTATTTTTTCTGTAAAAATATGTTAAAATTGTGATAAAATCATTTTGGAGTAGAAGTATTAACTATAAAACACGTGAGCATTTAATCGTGTTTTTTATTATTTCCTTTTAAAATATATATATTGTTTATTGAGTAAATCTATTTTCGTAATCAGGAAGACTGGTTGTTTGAGAATGCTTATAACTAGAAATGAATGTATATACTGAGAATGCTTATACCAAAGAAAAACAGCTACACATGAGAAACCCGATCACCTCATGGACAACACCCTCACAAAAAATATTAGCTAAAGCAAAGCTTGCACAACTACTGAGCAAGATTAACAACTAAGCTAGTTTAACAAAAATGACAACTCATACTAAATGAAACAAGCTGACTAAGATTAGTAGCCAGCAGTCACGTACTGATAAACAGGGCGGGCTGTATAATGGCAACAGGTAATAGCAAGGCACCAAGCTTTGTCTTGAGCAGAAATCTTGGAGCAGCTTGAGCTAGCGAGGGTCGCAAGGCTATTAGGAGCCGCTTAGCAATAGGAAAGAGGACTTGATAAACACTTGAATATTTAATTTTTGTAAAATTGTATAAAAATAGCAAAAAGTGTTTTAAACAACAATTACCAACTAGATATAGTTAAACACGACAAGAAACATGGGTTTTAGTCATCAAACTTTTGGTCGCTAAAGCCCCAAAATCTCGTTGCTAAACGTCTAATGCGACTAGCATACGGTCGTCGCGAATGTCGTCACTTTTGCTTTGCCAGTGAAAGTCCTCCACGGTGATAAATGAATTGCGTCGCGTTAGACTTTTCATGACGAAGGATCTTCGGTCGCGAAAGGTTTTTGCGATTAAAATAAGTTTCGTCGCAAAAAACTTGTTGCCACCAAAATTATTTTCGTCGCCTAAATTCTTTTGCGACCAACTTTTACTTGGTCGCGAAATGTTTTTTGCGAGCAATCTTATCATTGCGAAATATTTTTTGCGACCAAATTATATTTTTCTAGAATGTAAAAAAAAACTGAATTTTTTATTTTCATACACACATGTGATAGTGATAATCATTAGAAAATTTATCAAACCCGATATTTTCAAAGAAATAAATATATTAATCATTAATATATGTCGCAACGTGCGAGCGACGCGGAGTGGCGATTAAAAAAATTCATTTTTTTTAGGAAAAAGAATTTTGGAGTCGCCACCAATCATTTTAGGGTGTGATTGGTCACCCAATTTTAAGATGAAAATTTTTTTGGTCTACGAAAACTCAAAGTTGGTTCGGGAGTCGTTTGTATGTGGGGAAGGTATTAGCACCCCACAACACCCATTATAAAATGGTTACCAAATTTAATCAAATGCTATCCATTTTTTTATTTTAAGGCAAAAGTTAAAGAGATTCATTTTTGAATGTCCCATTTGAGGAATTTTATGTCATAGAAATGAACAAAATAAATTACTTTTAATGGGTGGTTCAAAGACCATTAAAAAAAATTACCTTTTTTTTTTGTATTCTCATATCCTTTTAAATCAAAGTATTATTAGAGTTATTCTCGGTATCCCAAAAATAGCTCCTCACCTCAGTAGTTCGAGAAGTTTGGTATCCCAAAAATCTCAAAGTCCATCGTCGGCCTTTTTTAGTGAAAATTAAATAATAGAAGTAACAAAATCTAAATCTAATTATTAAAATTATAATCCGCGCATACATGAACATTAATTATAATAATAAGGGAATAATGCAAGAATCGCATTATAAGCATGACGATGCAAAAATGCTAAATAAATAAACATGTAAAGGAAATTAATGTTAATAATTACAACAAAATGAAAGTAAAAGAATAGAGATAAGTTATAGGATGTCAAATTATAGAAAACATAAAATGTTGAGTTATAAAAATGTAAGAATAAAGTAATAAACTAAATTATGTAAAAAAAAACAAAAAAACAAAAAAACAAACAAAAGAAACAAAAACATTGCTGCAACGCAGCTCTTGTTATATATATAAATTTTTTTTATTTTTTTTATAATATTATATATTATAATATAATATAATAGTAATAATAATAATATTATTAATTAAATAAATAAATAAAATGATGAAAAATAAACAATATATTTCTTTAACATAAATATGTCTTTTTTTTTACTACTTAGTCCACTAATTGCCATTTTTCTTTCCTTCCCTCATTAGTCATTGCTAATCAAATAGCAAAGGGGATGATCATGGATGATAATTAGTTCAAACAAGTGTCATAAAATGATG